>CM065714.1:144507406-144552406 GCA_033310375.1 Conus canariensis
TCTCCTCCCCTCCCACTTCCACCACAGTCCCCCCCCCCCCTCCCTCCCAATCGCCATACGTAGTGACGTCCTCAAATTGGTATGTTGTTCATACTTTCATGTATTCGAGAAGATTCCGAGGGGAAATCAAGTTCAGCGCTAAAGCCTTATCTCTATTTGTACAGGGAATATTGTCAAACAGGACAGAGTACATGCCCGCGCCCCCGGACAGTCCGTTTTTCGTTTCACGACATCAAAGAGTCTTGATTGAAAGTTTTTGCCCCTGAATGTGGTTGCCCGGTGGGTATGGAATGGTTGTCTTGACCCAAAGCTCCCGGGTTCCTGACGAGATATTCCCATCCCATGTAACATCTCTGTAGTATCTATCTATCTATCTATCTATCTATCTATCTATCTATCTATCTATCTATCTATCTATCTATCTATCTAAGAAAAGTGAAAGAAAGAACGAAAACCCTGTAAGTTTTATAGTGGATAGCAACAACTCAGTAAAAATGTTTGCTTCTCTGTTTATAACAGTAGCCCTATAAACAGACAAAGCAAACAAAAATATAGAAGTAAATAAACATCGTTTGCTCACACATTAAATCTAGGTTCATCCTTGTTTTAAAAAAGAAAAGTGATGTCCATTGTACACCTGAAGTATAGATGGTAAAACAAACGAAAACATGCACACCGTTACGATTTAATTGGCGTCGGAGACAGGGGGATAGAGAGAGGGTAGCCCTCCTCCCCCCCCCCCCCCCTAACTTCGCCCTCACTCCCAGCCGCTCCACACTACCACCATGAAAATACTGGGGGTGGAAGTGTGTGTGTGTGTGTGTGTGTGTGGTGTGTGCGTGTGTGTGTGTGTGTGTGTGTGTGTGTGTGTGTGTGTGTGTGTGTGTGTGTGTGTGTGTGTGTGTGTGTGTGTGCAGGGGTAGAGGGGGGAGGCGACTTTCTGGCCTCTCCAATATTTAATGCCAAAGAGATAGCGAACAACACACACACACACACACAACACACACACACACACACACACACACACACACACACACACACACACACACACACACACACACACAATGAGAGAGAGAAGGAGAGGGAGAGAGGGAGGGGTGAGACGAAGAAGTCAAGCAGATGTTTCTAACACACGTTACAGTCAGGACATGGTGTCTTTAAGTGGTGTTTTGGTAGATGCATCACGGTACTGCCTTGGTTCAGGTGCCTCATGGTTCAGGCATGTTCAGGGATTCAGGCTGTTTCATGGTTCAGGCTGCTTCATGGTTCAGGCTGCTTCATGGTTCAGGTGCTTCATGGTTCAGGCTGCCTCATGGTTCAGGTGCTTCATGGTTCAGGTGCTTCATGGTTCAGGCTGCTTCATGGTTCAGGCTGTTCATGGTTCAGGCTGCTTCATGGTTCAGGCTGCCTCATGGTTTAGGTGCTTCATGGTTCAAGCTGTTTCATGGTTCAGGCTGCTTCATGGTTCAAGTGCTTCATGGTTCAGGCTGCTCATGGTTCAGGCTGCCTCATGGTTCAGGCTGCTTCATGGTTCAGTCTGCTTCATGGTTCAGGCTGCCTCATGGTTCAGGCTGCCTCATGGTTCAGGTGTTTCATGGTTCAGGTGCTTCATGGTTCAGGTGCTTCATAGTTCAGGCTGTTTCATGGTTCAGGCTGCCTCATGGTTCAGGCTGCTCATGGTTCAGGTGCTTCATGGTTCAGGTGCTTAATGGTTCAGGCTGTTTCATGGTTCAGGCTGCCTCGTGGTTCAGGCTGCTTTCATGATTTAGGCTGCTTCAATGGTTCAGGTCTTTCATGGTTCAGGCTGCCTCATGGTTCAGGTGCTTCATGGTTCAGGTCTGGTTCATGGTTCAGGCTGTTTCATGGTTTCAGGGCTGTTTCATGGTTCAGGCTGTTTCATGGTTCAGCTGCCTCATGGTTCAGGCTGCCTCATGGTTCAGGCTGTTTCATGGTTAATGCTGCTTCATGGTTCAGGCTGCCTCATGGTTCAGGTGTTTCATGGTTCAGGCTGCCTCATGGTTCAAGCTGCCTCACGGTTCAGGCTGCTTCATAGTTCAGGCTGCCGGATGGTTCAGGCTGCCTCAGATTGCTCCATTATGGCTTACTATGGTTCTCCCCCTCTTCCTCTCCCCGCTGGTATAAAGAATTTGGAAGATGAGATCCCTCCACGCCACACATCCCCAGCGCATCCCTCCTGATTTTTTTTTAAGATTGGGAAGAACACACACACACACACACACACACACACACACACACACACACACACACACACACACACACCACGCACGCACGCACGCACGCACGCACGCACGCACGCACGCACGCACCACACACACACACGCACACACACTTAGTTTCTTCAGAAGTTGGAAGATGGGAGCCGTCTCCCCTGCCGCCCCCCCCCCCCCCCCTCACCTCTTCCCCCATTCCACCCACAACTTGCCGAGGAACAAAGAATACGAAGTAAAAAAAGAAAAAAGAAAAAAGAACGAACGAAAGTAACAAAGAAAGACAGAAAGAAAGAAAGAAAAAGAGGAGGAAGGGTTAAGAGCCTGCTGACCCGAGCGTCAGGAGAGAGCGGTAGGTGGAAGCCAACATAGTTTGCCTTTGACAATCGATTTGCACGCTGGTGTCACCTTTCGCTCACTGATAGTGCTCTCCGACCAACACACACACACACACACACACACACACACACACACACACACACACACACACACCACACACACACAGAAGATTTATGAAGGCTGAGACGCCACGTCCGGGTTCTGCTATGGGCAGCGTCAGCGTGGAGAGGGGGAAAAAGCTAGTCCAGAGTTTAAAAATTTATAAGCTGTCATGTAGATGGCAGCTCTCTTCAGACGGCCAAAGACTTGGAGTGTGTGAATCACGCACAGACCGACTACCCGGCAATCAGCGGACGGGAAACAAAGTGATAGTGGTACAAAATGAGAAAAGATGTCATTTCTGATCACTAGCAGTTAAGGACAACATTGGTCTTGATTTAATCGGTTATTAACGAAACAACAACAACCTGAATCAGAGTCTGCGTAGGTTGCCTAAATTTACATATTATGTACTTCAAGTTATAAGTATGACCTCGCAAATGTACTGCGCAAAATTTCAAGTTTTTCTTTTCGTTATTGTTTGTTCAGCAGAAGTCTTCGAACTTCTTTTTTATGAATAAAGGAATATTCGTGTCCTCGTAGGGTAGCTAGGAGCTCTTTGGGTACGAATTGCTTTCTGTTAAGTTGGAGTAGGTAACTTTCTCTTTTCTATTATTCTCTTTTATTTTCCTCTCTTTTTCCCTTTGATATCAACCACTTTTTTTCCCGGTTTTTATAGTCCTGTTACCTCACTTTGTTCTAGAAAAGTCTGCACACTTTTCCTCTCTTGTTATGGTTGATAATATGCCGGGCTTTTTGATGTGGTCTGGCGTCAGCCTGAGGTGATGAAATCTCCTGCTGGTTCTACAGTCGGGAGATTCCATCAGATTCCACCAGCTGGCCGCCAGTGTAGGTCCTGAGACAGCCCACGGTGTCCAGAGTGGACAGCAGCTGTCCTTTCTGCAGTGTCTTTTCACCACTATGGCGGCCTTTGTGTAGTTGCGGCACCGTTCTGTTTGTCTTGTCTTTTTCTTTTTTTTCTTTTTTTTTTTCCAAACTAGGAATGAAAAACAAAGCAGACTGTGTGGCGGCCTCAACAAGGCGAAGTCCTATCTCTCGTAAGGATGTCAGTAGACTACACATAATGTTACGACTTTGTTGTAGGCTTGTAGATTATGTAACCTTCAGAGTAATATTGTTGGTTGTATTTTCAGGTGGTTTTTTTTTTCCCGATGTGATGGCGGCTCTGAGTAGGCCCTGCGTGGTAGGGGGGTGAGGTGGGGGTGGGGGGCTACAATGACCTGGCAATGTGTATGTCTAGAGAGACATCTATTACAGAAAAGCCTGACCGATTTTCTCACGGGCTGTGTATGTCAGACAGGTCGACTGCTGCTAGCAATCATGCATGCATGTTTTTTTTGTTTGTTTTTTTTTTCTGCTGAAGGACTATCAAATTAATAGTTCGTAGTGTACATTGAGAATGAGTTTTTAGAAGCCATAATCGTTCGAGAAACCTAACATAACTTTTTTGCGAATGTTTCGAGTAATTCATTATTTTGCTATAGCAGAAGATTATCGTGCAAAGTGGCGTAAGCTTAGGAGGCAAATTCCGTTTTTTATTCTGTTTGCTCATTTGTTTTGAATGTATGAGCAGCTGCTGTTCCTACCAATAATCTAGCCAGGCTTTTCCTGTGTTTGTTGTTGTTGTTGTTGTTACTGTTTTTTTTTTTTTTTAATGTTTATTTGCCCTTCTAGCCATTGATTATATGGGTCATGGTTCAAGAGGACAAGGTTTGTTTTGTTTTTACTGTGTGCAGTTGGTCACCGAACTTATGATTCAGGTGGTCAACGTTCAACAAAACAAGTGTTTTTCTTTTTTCTTTTTTTCTTTTTTTCTTATTTATTTATTTTTATTTTTTTTTTTTTTTTTACTCTGCATGCATTTGCTAACCGAAACTGTAATTCAGCTGGTCAAGGCTTAAGCTGACAAGGTTTGTGTTGTCTTCACTCTGTGAGCAGCTGGTGCCAGAACCCATGACAGAACGCGACACTGCAGCCACCTCCAGTCTGCACCTAGCGCCCCTGGCCAAGGGCACAGAACCCAACTCGGCCCTGTCCCTGCAGACCAAGCCCTACCGGCCCCCACCACCCCTGCCGGTCCACGCTGCCACCCCCAAGCCCTCCAAGACCCCAGACTACTCCAGACTCCACGCCGGCCGCTCCGCAACGTCCTCCGTGAAGAGCCGGGGAAAGTCCTCGGGATGCTCCCAGGACCGTCACCATGGCGGCGACAGAAGCCTGTCCGGGGTGAGCCCCCAGCGTCTGCACACGGCCAAGAGCTTTGCTGAGGGTCAGCTGGAGGACCTCAACAGCAGCAAGCTGTCCACGTGGGACACCGTGGCCTTCACCGTGTCTCCTCACGTGGCTGCTGAGCACGTGACGTTCCCGGACGTCCTGACCCACAGTGAGGACCTCAACGACCTCAGTGAGCTCCCCAGACCTAAACGTATCCTGCCCAGGCGTGACCTCCCTTGGGTCTTCCGGTTCAAGGTCAAGAAAGAGATGAATGCTTTGTCCAAGATCATGGCTAGCAAACCCAATGCCGGCAATTCCGTCACGCCTGCCGGATCTACGTTGTGACCTGTGCTGACACACACACACACTGTTCATGTGCATGGTGTCCACGGTCGGGCTTGGCGTCCGGACCAACTGATCTGACCTCAGCTGGATTTTTCAGCCTGAAACAGGATAGTGATCTTTGGGCCTGAATGCAGCTGTGCATGTTATCCTTGCCGGACCTCTGAACGTTCAGAAACAGGCTTTGGTCTGGAAGCCTTATGACTGCCGATGGATCTTTACCGTGCAGAAAAAAAAAAAGAAAGAAAACGACTGATCATTGCCAACAGTGCCCACGGAAGGGTTGAGTGGTCGGGTGGGAGATGGACGTGATTTGGAGGTGAGGGAAGTGGAGGGGGGGGGGGGGGGGGGGGGGGGGGGGGCTGGGGGAGTGGAAGGAATGCCTACAGTACCCACGGAAGGGTTGAGTGGTCGGGTGGGAGATGGACGTGATTTGGAGGTGAGGGAAGTGGGGGGGGGGGGGGGGGGGGGGGCTGGGGGAGTGGAAGGAATGCCTACAGTACCCACGGAAGGGATTGGCCGGGGAGGGAATGGGGATGGAGTGGAGGTTGGGGTTGGGGCAAGATCAGATTCTGTATGATAAGTTTAATAAGCAAGGGAAATACTTGTGTACATAAATGATACATTGTACAGAAGCGTTCGTGTCGGCTGCACATTGGTTCCTACCTGTACAAACAATTGGTGGCATCATTCCAGATTGCCTAGAATCGCAGAGACTGAAGTTTCTTCAGCCTATGTGAGATGTGATCGTCAGCATGAGCCGGTACACAATCCTTCCGTCCTGGTCATTATGGAAATGAGCCTTGGATTAACATATCTGTCTGTATTTGAAAAAAAAAAAAGATGATATAGTTGATAATAGAATTATTAAAATTATTACACTTTCGTGACAGAACTGACCTGATCACGGGGGATGTGTGTGTGTGTGTGCGCGCGCGCGCGCGCGCGCGTGTGTGTGTGTGTGTGTGTGTATGTGTGTGTGTGTGTGTGTTGTGTGTTGTGTGTGTGTGTGTGTGTGAGAGAGAGAGAGAGAGAGAGAGAGAGAGAGAGAATCCGTTAAAAAAATTCCCGTCAGTTAAATTCAGTGCATGTCACTATGTCATAAGATTACAAATGACGTTCTCCATACAGCGTTATGTTGTGAGGTTACAAAGACATTCTCCATACAACGCTATGTTGTGAGGTTACAAATGACGTTCTCCATACAGCGCTATGTTGTGAGGTTACAGAGACATTCTCCATACAACGTTATGTGACGTTACAGAGACATTCTCCATACAGCGTTATGTTGTGAGGTTACAAATGACGTTCTCCATACAACGCTATGTTGTGAGGTTACAGAGACATTCTCCATACAACGTTATGTGAGGTTACAGAGACATTCTCCATACGTTATGTGAGGTTACAGAGACATTCTCCATACAATGCTATGTTGTGAGGTTACAAAGACATTCTCCATACAACGCTATGTTGTGAGGTTACAAATTAATGACGCTCTCCATACAGCGCTATGTTGTGAGGTTTACAAATGACATTCTCCATACAGCGTTATGTTGTGAGGTTACAAATGACGTTCTCCATACAGCGTTATGTTGTGAGGTTACAAATGACGTTCTCCATACAGCGCTGTGTTGTGAGGTTACAAATGACGTTCTCCATACAGCGCTATGTTGTGAGGTTACAAATGACGTTCTCCATACAGCGTTATGTTGTGAGGTTACAAATGACGTTCTCCATACAGCGCTATGTTGTGAGGTTACAAATGACATTCTCCATACAGCGTTATGTTGTGAGGTTACAAATGACGTTCTCCATACAGCGCTATGTTGTGAGGTTACAAATGACGTTCTCCATACAGCGCTGTGTTGTGAGGTTACAAATGACGTTCTCCATACAGCGCTATATTGTGAGGTTACAAATGACGTTCTCCATACAGCGCCTGTCTGGAAGTTGCATGCGCTGTAGGAGCAGCTTATGGCCCTCTGCTCCGTAGACAAGCGGTCTACCATTTGACTACTAGTCCCTCTTAAGAGGACCTTACGCTCCTCCTCTCATTATATATCCCAGAACTGGGTCTCAAGTTTTTGCCGGACAAATGCACGACCTCAAGTGGTACGTGTCACTGCCCAGTCCCTGGCTACCCTTGACAACACTAACACCCACCCAATGCCCCCGAGTCAACGTGATGTTAATCCCATGAAACATGTGGGATGTTTGGAAGACATCCGAAACAGGGTCGACGGCACCCACAACATTGCGTGGGCTTGCAGACGTTTTCCATGAGCAGTGGGCAGCCATTCCATCCATCACCATCCACAGCTGTACCCAGTCCCTGCCCAGAAGATGCCAGGGCGTTAGGGATGGCACAGGAGTGATGGGACATATGTTGATGAATTTGAGAGCCTCTCTGCCGTTGTTCTGAGTTTTGTTTGTTAGGGGAAGTTTATACTTCCGATTTCTGCTGAACACAATCGTTTTGTTTGTTGATATAACATTGTGTATAATTTGGAATTAAAATCCCACAGCACAAAATGTGTGTGTGTGTGTGTGTGTGTGTGTGTGTGTGTGTGTGTGTGTGTGTGTGTGTTGAATACCTACATAACTTTTACAGCTTGACAGCTGATCTATTGATATCCACAACCTTCGCCGTACGTCGGCTAAAATTTTGCTGGTCATATGTAGCCAAGTGGGTCTTCAGGAACCCATGCTTTCTGTGAAGAAACAAAGCCTTGCCGTACATCGTGGGTCTCCATGGACCTATATTTCGTTCCTGAAGAAATAAAGTCTTGGTTTTGTTTTTAATTTACTCCATTTCTTGACAAAAACAAAACATTTCTTTTTTAATAATGCGGAGCCATTCTTTATTGACAAAGGTGTAAGATTTTTGTGGAGATAGCTCAAAAACTGACTCAGTTATCTTGTTAAATCAGAACTGTGGGTCATTTCACACCCATGACCTACAGAGGTTAAGGCTAATGTGACTGACTAGGTTCTCCCAAGGGCATTCCGTCTTTTTGTTCAGTAACTGTTGTGTTTACGTCCGCATTATTACTTAAGGGATGCACGTGAACACAGATTCTGACAGTAACTGTTACAATCTTTTAGTTCTTACATTTCCTTGTATGGGGTGGTCTGGGATGAAGTGTCACGTTGATATATATTTCGTCTCCATCCACTTCGAAAGTTTGCTGATGCGTTTTTATTGCGTGCATGCGTACGTTAGGTCCCCCCCCCCCCCCTTTTTTTTTTTTTTTTTAAACACAAGGACGTTTTGAGTTCCAAGTACGCTCTTTCGTAATTGTACAAATCTGAGATCTTTACAGGCCATTAATTTGCCCCTTGCGGTCGGCTGGCCAATATATAACGTAAACTGAACCTCACCACCCCGGTTCCTTCTCTTCTACCCAGCAGGACTCAACATGCATGTTCAACCGTGTTCACACAGTCACTCTTAAATGGAACAACAACGTCGTGAGGAGCAGGTTCGGGGTGAGGGTGGGACTAAAGACAGACGAACAATTTCTTTTCGTTTTTAGACGATGACCTAGAAAAAAAAAAAAAAAAAAAAAAAAGTAAAAAGGAGGAACGTGGGGTGGGGTTGGGATGGGGGCGTCGGGGAGAGGGGGGAGGGCAAGGCCAAACCATAGTTTCATCATCAGTTTAAATGATTACAAAGATAAGCAGAAATTAAATAATGACCTGGATATTGCTGAATGATCAAGTTTGTCCTACTTATACTCAAAATGTCACACCAAATGTTTTGATATCGACGTCACAGGTGACTTTCCACGGACATTGCGAGTTTCCGCCTAGGGTGTGGGATGGAGGATAGGGGCAAGGCCAAACCGTTTTATTTTATCATCAGTTTAAATGGTTATAAAGATAAGCAGAAACGGAAGGATGACCTGGATATTGCTGAGAGAGCCATATTTGGTCTACTTACACTCAAAACACGTCACGAAATGTCGTTTTGATACTGACGTCAGAAGTGGCTGCCCGTTACACGTTGCAGCTTATTACCCTGTTGCTGCAAAACTCTCCCCCCCCCCCCCCCCCCCAGAACGTTTACAATCGGCTTAAATGTATTTTCTTGAGTGGGAAATGGCATTGGATTGCTCAGGATTTGTGCCACGCTTTGGTCTATATTGCTATTATTCGGGTCACTCGGAAAACATTAACATGTATCTGCAAGTATAAAATCAGTGATCAACACTGAATTCTAATTTCATTATTTCATATCCAAAGGCGACCTGTGACACAATTCTTTTTTGCTTTCATGAACTCAAACCATAGTGATTAATGTCAATATTTCACACTGCTCATGCACATTAGAAAAAGTTGTGTTCATAGCCACAAGAAGGCTTTGTTCACACAAGGAGATTGAAAATGGGGCTTCCTTGACTTCAATGACACAAAGGAGAGCTGTAGAGGTTCTGATAACTCGGAGCATGCACCTGTGTGCAAGTTTCAACAATAAACAGCAATTTTCTAGACTTGGTTGAATTACGTAATATTTAAGTAAACACATCTGCTTTGGACGAGAAACCATCATCCATGAATAGATGAGGTGTACCTGCATCAGTCAACTTTCCAGTAAACTTGAGTATGTGAACTGAGAAAAGCTGCTGGACGACGTTGTCATATATCACTTCCCAATACATTTGCATCTTTTTGAGTAAAGGCATATACTTCTAATACCGATGGAATTGAAAATGATAATTCCTTTCAAACTGGGTCTGTCAGTACATGGAAATTTATCATCTGTCAAGTGCAAGTAGCCAGAGAATCTTAAGGGAAAAAAAAGTCCAGAAATGAAAACGTATAACAGGGTTACAGACATTCAGATCCTTTTGAAGGCTTGACAGATCCGGTGATAAATCAAAACCACTTGTTAAATATTTTTTCACTTGTTTTAAGTTTAAGAGTGCTAGGATTGACATAACATTCAACATGGACACTTCACTGCAGACTCCATGAAGACCTTCTTCTGTTGTGGGATGTTCCACTTTTAGTTTCTTGAAGAGACAAACATTTTTCATTTAATCGAATTTGTAGAAAAAACACCACCTAATTTTGTACTTTATATGCTAGAAACCATTGCCATCTTTATTTCTTTTATAACCTAAAATATACATGGAATCAATTTTGACTCGCAACTGCCCCGATGTGATCCCTGGGGTTTGGAATTGATTTTGACCTGTGCCGACCAGGATATGATGCCTGGGCCATACACAAGAACTAAATATGGTCCAACATCAAATGGAAGCCTGTACATTTCCATCATTTTTATTCTCTGGCGGAGGCAACTGCCATCGTTGGTTGGCATTACTGCCAATGCAATACAGGGCAGTTCCACTTTCCAGCTTTTTTCCCTCCATGAAGTTTACGATTTCTGGCAAATATTGCTAGTCCAACAGTGGAATTTTTAAGTAATGTTTACTCTGCCTGCTGCATACGAACTTGATCCTCAACAGAACTTGCAAAGATCCCAAGAACTTTATAGTGCGTTTTTTACAAAAAAAACAAAACAAAAAAAAACCACCCTCCCCTCCACCACCACGCCAATCACACGAGGTACTCAGGAGAAATACAACCACCCTGTCTGTGGACTGAACTCGGCCACTTGCTACCAGTTGCCACATACCTTTAGGCCCTGGATCCACCAGCTTGTAAGTTAATTGCTCAGGGACATGACACAGTCTTAATTTGCCTCACAGAAGGCCAAAGTATATTTGAAGAGTTCAACAGTATGGTGCCTTACTGGTCTGCATTACAGTAGCAGGTGTGTGTGTGTGCATGCATGTGTGTGTGTGTGTGTGTGTGTGTGTGGCCTGCATGTGTGTGTGTGTGTGTGTGTGTGTGACTGTCACTGTGCAATCTGTCTGGAATTCACATGTCGAAGACTGGAATGGGACAAAACAACCATCTCTCTCTCATATGAAATTCATGTAAAATGCGTAATTTATGTAAAATGTGTGCTCATCTATAAACTAAACTAACTACACAGGTTCTTTGGAACATAGACATCTATCCGTCTGTGTCAAACAGGCCTCATTAACTTCAATCGAACTCAAGTTCTAGCCTCCTAACCATTAACCATTCCTCAATACCCCCCCCCCCCCACCCCCCCCCCCGATTCCTTCTACACAAACATTTCATGGCTTTGTCCTGGGCCCACGATGCATCTTTCCACCAGCTTCTGGTCAAATCTGTTTGACAGTTTTTGTTTAGTTAAAATTTTTCAGTCTTTTTAGCATAATTAAAATATATTCTTGTGTTTGCGCCATCAAAATACGTTCAACAATTTTTCATTCGAATTAAAAATCTGCAGTTTTTGTGTAATTATAATCTCTTCAGCTGTTTTTTTTTTCAAAATTGAAACTGTTCAACAGTTTTATTGAAAAACTGACCTCCGTTCAGCCATTTTTACATATTCTACTGACAAATCAACAAACCTAGGCGAAGATAACATAACCTCCTTTGCAGAGTAAAATCAAATAATCTTGGTTTTCACTTTATTTGAATACATGTGACAGGTACACTGTATGAATCCATCATCCCTACCAATGGGCACTCAGCATGTGTCAACTGTTTAATCTCCTGGGCCTGGTCAAAAATCGAGTCTGGTTCTAGTCATCTGTCTGTTTTCCCCAAGATCATCCATGTGTGTGTGTGTGTGTGTGTGTGTGTGTGTGTGTGTGTGTGTGTTGTGTGTGTGTGTTGTGTTTCTCTTCTGGAGGACAGAGTCAAGGTACTTACACATTTTTTTCTCACTAGTTAAAAATATGATTTACACTTCAATAAAAGGACCTGTTTGTGGACCAAAAAATGTACATGTTAATGGTGCTAACCTCCTGATGGCTTTCTAAAAATACAGCTAAATGACAGTCTGTAACTTGAATGAAGTGCTCTCCACATTCAGACGTAAAAGATACCGTATGTGCCTGTGCATGTGTGGGTGAGTGCGCAAGAGAAAAAAGATTGCCAATTCATACCAAGCAGAAGTTGTCAAAATCAATGTCAGATGGCATAATGCCACATTCTCATTGGCCAGTCAGAACTTTTATTTTTTGAAAGAATAACGTAGGCAGTCCCGCACCTAATTGCATGTTTTTGAATCATAATTGTATTGATAAATCATTATCTATGCTAACTTCTTCCAAATGCAGGAGTTCACCTAATGGAAAAGCCAAAATTCAGCCAACACAAACCACAGTATTCTCCAACTTGCCCAACATTTGGGAAGAGCAAATTCAGCCAATCCAAAAATATGATTAAAATAATTTGGGGTGAAATGTACCAAACTAAATTAATCCAGTAATTATCTTATATGAAGTAATATCAATACAAAATTTCCTGACAAAACTCTTAGCCCAACGCGTTGATGGTATTGAAATGATGTTCTGGCAAATGCAACCATAGAATCACAATGTTCTTGAATGAATGGGCGATATGCCTTATTTCTGAAAATTTTCTTGTATTTGTTTTTGTAACAGACTTTTTTTCCCCTATATTTATTTTTCCCCATGTTTTTTCATGCCTTTCCTGTTCTCACTCAATGTAGGAATCCTGATATTTTCTTTGACACGATTTATATAAATACATAGAAACACTTTTTTGTCAACCAGCCTCTTTATATTACATTGAATTCAAAACTACTAACGTTTATTGGTGGCAATGCAATCCAATGTTACAAATTCTTTTGATACCCCCCTCTCTCTCCCTCCGAGTATTTTTGGTCAACCAGACATGCTGACAATCAACCAAACATCTCCAACTCTCATTCAACCTGGAAAGCAAAAACCAGAAATCTGTAACTGTAACATTGAAATTTAATGGCTGAAATGGCGAAAAACATTAGTTTCAAAACTTGAACATCAATGATTTCTGTCATCAATTGATCACGTCATTCTTACCTTCCATCTATACCTGTAAAAGCATAATCAACTGATGACATGCATTTCCTCATCCAAAGGAGTACTGATGTTGAATTTGTGGCTTAAAAAAAAAAATATCAGCATCAGTGATGCATCCACAATATGCACTTGATCATAAGACACCCTCCCCCAAATCATACATGATTCTACCTACCAGGATCAATGAGTACCAAGCTGTGGAAACAACACATGACTGCAATATGAAAAAAAACAAAAACACTTTCACTGTGTTACAAAGTGAATAACAAACAGTTCAAGACCATTAGCTGGCTTTTAACTCGCATAACTGTACAGAACAAGTTTTTAAGTGACACCCACCCCCACACAGTGATAACACACACAAACAGGACAAACACTCCATGCCCATGAATAAGTAGGGGACAGTTGCGCAACCATGCCTAAAATCTTATTTCAGTCCATCTGTCAAATATCAAAGAGGCCAGTCTAAAACTGGATTTACAACCACTGTAACTGGAAAAAGCAGCTCTGTAATTATTACTAGAAGAAATGGCAACCAAAACCATATTTACTCTCATTTCCATTTCCCTCCATGAATAAATCAAATCATGATAAATGGATACTACCATGCAAGACCACTGAAACCAACCAAAACAAAAAAAACAAACAAAAAAAAAAAACACCCATACCCTTGCTAGACTCTGTATCACCTGCACACATATATCTGTTTTGTTTTGTCTTGAATTTATCTACTTTAAAACTATGGATGGAAAAATACTGGTCTTCAGACAACCAGGTGCTTAAAAAGTAGAAGGTACATCCCTTGCTTAGCCACACACACACAGGCAAACAATGAGCTTTGGAATATAAGATGCGTTAACTTCAGTGCATACAAAAAAATTATATGCCCCAAACACAAGAACATGTGGATGTGACTACAGACCAGAAATATGGCATGAGATGGACCGACAAGTGCGTTTGATAATCCGTGTTTTGAGCTGTATAGTCACCGACCCTGACCCTGACCGCAGGTCATGTACACACTACCTACACATCCAGCCGGGAGCCAAGACTGATCCAACTGTGTGTAGGATGTTTCTGATCACAGGCAGGACTGATCAGAATTTGTGACAGAACAGTTTACCTCACATAATCTGGAAATTGCAGAAATTCTTAATTTGTAATCCTAGAAACAAATCCACATTTTTCATAAATCCATTATGATGAATTCTCTGTCTTCAACACCGTAATGGCTAAACTTTACAGAACACAGCTCAGTTTGAACAGATCTGTAAAAGAGGAACTGCATGTCGTGAAGACATGATGCTCCTAGATTCATGTCAACGTATCTTCTGCCATGTGAATAGAGACAAGACGGACAGTGGTACCTTGCATTCTGATCTATCACCCCCCCCCCCCCCCCCCCCCCCCCCCTCTCTACCTGTTCCCCATATCACAACAATGCTACCATCTCTTGCCATCAGGATTGGTCACTGCAATCAGGTTAAACTACGATTGTCAAAAAGGAAAAGCAAGACGGGCAACACAGACACAGAACAATATGAAGTCTGAAGCAGCCCAAATTTCCTTCTTCAAATCAAGGATCCATATAACTTGCAGCAACTGGAAAAAGCATGATAAAACTGGAACTCACCATACTGAAGTTTTAACACCACACTCAAATTGACAGCCGTCATAATCCTGCTGTGTCAGCTTTTGCTCACTAACTTTGCATCCAGTAATCAGAATCACAACTACATACACTTGCTTCCAAAAATATGTGAAGCGTGAGTCAAGGTGCTCATTCCTGGTTTCTGCTGCAGATCAATGGCTGTTGCAAGCTGGAAAGTTCTTACACAACACCTTACAAAACTGACCATGACTTGAAGGCAATTTTCATATTCTGGCTCAGTCCATTTTCTTGCAGCCCTAAGTTTTCCTTACAGTGCTTTTTTGTTTAAATTTAATCATGGAACTCATTCCCAATAATCTAGTAATCTAAATGAGACAGATCAATCAAAAATCCAACAATGGAGGTGAGATTGCAATCTTACCGTCAGACTTGATATGCACCTGCATAAACTGGGTAAGCATTCATGCCCTGAACAGATCAGGCATATGCCATTTTTCTTCTGCTTTTTCTTTCTTGTAAATAAAGATCCTTTGGCACAAGATGAGTAAGAGATAACGACACACCACACAGCAACACCGACTCTGTCAGACTTCTACAAAACACACACCTGTCATGTCAACAACTATTTCTGTTTACAGAAAATCTGCTGTCAAAGACAGAATGATCATGAGCGTGAGATAAAGCATGGAGCATAGAACTACAATACTGGGCTCACTGGCCAGTATGAGTAAAGATATACAAAGTTGTGTAGATAAAGCAACACCATGTCTTCACCAGGCAACACTGACAACCAAGTCATGGACACTGAAACTCCCAGGCTTAACCCTTAACTTTCATATACTACTGTTCTTGTCCAGCTATTGGGCATGTGATTCCAAATTAATGAAAAAGGAGGAAAGTAAAGATATTGGTGCGCATGCTGCAGAACAGGGTCCAGGGGCAGGGCCCCTGATTGGAGTCAGTGGGCAAAATTTCATAAAACAGATGACTTTTCCTTTTTGCTTTTTATCCCATTGAAAAAACAGCAGCAGCTACTACTTTACCTTCTGAGCACCACTCGCCAAAAAAAGTAGAACCTGCTTTGCACTACAGCGATACACAGCTCCCAACACTCCCAAAGTTTTCTGGAATTTTCCTTATTTAGAAATTATTCCCACAAACCAAAATATTGTAAAGAAATCCAGAATTTCAAAATGATGCTGAAAACGTGGGGGGGGGGTAGTTTACAACAGAAATGACAAATTTTACTGAATAAAGCCCAAATAATTTTAAAATGATGTAGTAATTGTATGTGCAGAATATGCACTTTTTAAATCCCACGAGTCAACTGAAACACAAGCGGTTTAAGAATGCTTTCAGTCAAATGCCCCCTCTTCATCCCCCCCCCCCCCCCCTCCTCAAAATCCCATGAGTCAACTAAAACACAAGCGGTTTAAAAATGCTTTCAGTCAAATGCCGAACTGCCCCCTCTTCATCCCCCCCCCCCCTCAAAATCCCACGAGTCAACTGAAACACAAGCAGTTTAAAAATGCTTTCAGTCAAATGCCGAACTGCCCCCTCCCCATTTCCTCCCCCCCCCCCCCCCCTTGCCTCCTCTTCCCCACCCCCTCCCATCCTCTGGTTCCCAAATTTTTTGACTCCAGAATGTTAGCAGCCACAGTAATACGTTTCTGTCCAATCATTCAGGCTCAGACTAATCCATGCACAAATTTGGGTGACTCCATTGTTACCTGAAGGGAGAAAAGCCTGGTCTGTTACATCAAGCAACATACAGTTCAGTCTGTGAGAATCATGGTGGTTAATTCAATACTGCTATGCCATCAGCTGAACAGACTGTAATGTCGTAAGTTCCCATTCAAACCACCCACCCTTCCTCTAACTTCTCCCAGATTTGCAAGATCTCGGGAAAAGCTTCTGGGACTTTTCAAATGCTGGATTTTAGCTGAAAGGAAGAAAAGTCTCTAGCCTGAATTCTGTTGATAGTCTTGCCTATTGAGGATATGAGGAGAAATGTGTTGCTTTGCCTTCACTTTGTCTTGCGTATCCAGTTTTCTATTTCATTGTGCATAAAAATGGTGTCCCAACTTCACACGAAAACAAGAACAGACCTGTTTACCCTAAAACTGCTATTTCTTTTCCACAAAGTGTGTGTATAAAATTCCAAATTTTTGTAATAGCAGGTAGGGGCATGTTTTATCTGGGAGACATTCCTTTCATTTCCATCAGCCATCACATAGCAGGGGGCTGCTACTTCCGAGTAGCCACCACCAACCTTGCATCACCTACAGTAATAACAGGTTCTGCTAACACAAACTATTTTCAAACCCGATTCATCAACATACTTTAGTGCAAAAGCAATTTCTCTCTCTTATTTTTCCTTTGTTTCAAGACATGTTGCTGAAGAAGCAGACAGCCTGACCTGATTTCATGCATGAAAGTTAGCATGAGTTGTCCCTCTTCGGTCAAAACCCTCACCATGGTTACACTTTGCGAGAGCAATTACTACTCCAGAACTTCATCTTTAAATTTTCTTTTCAGCTTACTTTTTTCTTAGTTTCTCGTATTTGTTGTCTTTTCTCCAAACATGTACACAAAGCGGTGAAACTGTACGGGTAAACAGGTCTGCAGGTAAAATGGTAAACAGGTCTGCAAGTAAAATAAACCACTTGACATATCATTTAACTTTATGAATCAATATTCCTACCAAACATTTGCCCATTCCACCAACCTTCAATACTGACAACTTGTGGGCCTGAAACTAATTATCAAGATAAGGAAAAACACAAACATCTAAACTATACTCACACGACACGATCAAATAACCTACTACCAACAACACTAACAGATCTTTACAGTCACACATCTTTATAATTCTATAAATGCTTTAACATTGCCTACACTACACTAGCAAGACAATGTAACCTGCCAACAAGAAACCTACAGACCTTTACTCTTATGGTTTTATTATTCTTTAACATTGCCTGAATTTTACTCACAAGACAGTGTAATTTACCAGCAAGAAACTAACAGACCTATACAGTGATATGCTGTCATAATTCTCTAAAATTCCCTGATCTACACTCACAAGATAATGTAATTTACCAACAAGAAACTAAGAAACCTTTACAGTTGTATGCTAATAAAATAAAACCGCTTAAAATTACCTGAACTATACTAACAAGATAATGATATCAATCTCGCAACACGAAGTAACAAGACTTTAAGTCATAGCTATTTTAATTGTTTAAAACTGCCTGAGATATACTCACAAAATAACGCAATCTAACGACACAAAAATACCATACCTAGGTCACATGCTCTTATTTCTTCCAAACTGCCAGAATGATTTGAGTCTACTGCTAGGCACAGGATGAACAGATATTTAATCCACAATACACTCTTGCTCCATTAAACATGTACTAGATTTTATAAGTTATGCTTGTTCTGAAATATCTAAACGAAAACTTTTTTCTTTTTTTCAAATACATAAAAATTTCCACATCTACATATTTTCTGTGGAGACCCCTAAAACACTTTGCTGGGCCCTGTACAACTCTGAACATTTATCTACATACCACCAAAATGTACAAATCACCTGATGCTGAAAATGCCTGGAGTTTTCTAATCCTGTGCATTTCCGAAAAACTGTCACAATCATCCAAGAACTGCTGCTGCTTATACTGTAGAACAGAACATAAGCTTAATCTAATAAATGCATAGCAAAATTGGGTTTTTATAGAAAATAAATTGATTACGGCATATACTCACAGTGGCAACAGCTTAAGATAGACAGACCAAGTCATCTGTGGTGACTAACATTCACATGAAACTGGTAGGTCTTTCCAGCAATGCACTCTCAGAATTCAGGCACTCAACAACAAGCATCCGCAGAACAGCTGAAATACAAGTAGATGATGAGCAGGCAGCATACCAAATGGCTGACGATGGAAGGCGTGGATTCACCTCAGAGCGTGACGTAGACACTGGGCAAGGGCGAGACGTAGACTCTGGGCAAGGGTGATGTAGACTCTGGGCAAGAGCAAGGGTGAAGTAGACACTGGGCTCAGGCAAGGATGATGTAGACACTGGGCTCAGGCAAGGGTGATGTAGACTCTGGGCCAGCGTGATGTAGACTCTTGACCAGTGGGAAGAAGACTCCACACCAGTGTGAAGTTGACTCTGGGCTCGTGTGAAGTAGACTCGGGACCAGCGTGAAGATGACGACAGGAACAGGTGATAGCCAGGGCTGCACACCTAGAACTTGAAGACCATGATTTGCTGCTGCTCTCATGCGGGGGAGGCAGGCCGCATATCTCCACTGTGCCTAGGAAACTGCTGCTGCTGACATCCCTCTTCCTGGGGGAAGACCAGGGTACTCACGACTTCAACAGCAAGTGCACAAAGGACTGAAGAGACATCGTGGCATCCAATTAACTGCAAGAGAAAATAATGAACACCACACAAAACACTGGGTTGACAGGGGCAGGGGAAGGGGCAATCCAAGGCCTGGAAGAGGAAGGGGGTGATAAGAATGGGGAGGGAACGGGTGGGCTGGCGCTGATAGAGCTTCTAATCATCTGGGTGTGTGACTGGGGCTGGGCTTGGCTGGAAAGGGATCAGGTCTGAAGACGGCGCGCCCATGTGGGATTGAGCAGAACCAGGCCTGAACAGAGGGTGAAGAGGCCGAATACCAAGCTTACAGTCATGGGGATAACACACACTGGTTTTTGTGTAGGAAAGGATAGGACAGGCCTGGAACTGGGTAACTGCACGTGATCCTCGATGATGATCTAGATGCGAAAAGCATTTGGCTGTAGAACAAACAGTCGATGGGTGTAGCACCACTCTTTGAAGAATAACGGATTCTGAATCACTACACTGACACCATGCCTGTCCAGGAACTCATCTCAGCCTAGCAGTGATGTTTACAGCCAAACTAACCACCAAGACCATCCTTAAATCAGTCACAGCATCGGTATAATAAATTCCAAAATGCTGAATTCAGAGAAAAAAAAAAATATATATATATATCAACAACACTTATAAATATGCAACAGCTGGAATGGATAAAAGAAAACAGATAAAAGAAAATATAAAGCATGAAATCCTCTAGAACCTTCCTTGCACTGGAAAAAAAAACAAAACAAAAACCTCCTAAAGACAACTGGATTAACCAACGGACTGGAGAATGTTGCATGTTCTAATCCACTCCAATGAAAAAAAAAATTCTGGCGGTAGAATCCCTTTCACCTGCTGTCACAGGGACAAACTGCACAACTCTTCTGCTGATTAAATAAAGAAAATAATGGCAAGCCATTTAAAATGGCACCTGGACTCTCCGTTTACAAACAGCAACACCTTTTGGTTTTCAGCAGATTTTCAATGCAACCCTACACTTTTCCTAAACTGCTGTCCAGGTGATATCAACCGAACATGAAGAATGCTGTGACGAGTAGCAGCTGGACTCTGGTGTCAGCGAGTGTTAATTCTTGTTCGTGTCACCACAGTTAAAGATACTGTCCGTGAATCCTCTTTCACACCCCAAGTCTCTGTCCAAGGGAATCCGAATGTCTGGAGCATCACATTCACCACTGGAATCTAGCCTCTGTAACTCAGGCATAAACTGATCCTATCACATCTACGGTTGCTTTCATATCAATTAAGCTCACTTTCCAGGAGGGAAAGTGGGGGAAACCAGGGAATGGAACTAGCACATGAACAGGCAGGGTAAGCCAGAAAAACAACCAATGTCACATTCAAAGTTTGTATCCTGTGAATAAGCACGAGGATATAGCTGTCCGTCACACAACAAGCAGTGTCCGTCCTTCTTCACCACAAGAACGCTTTCTGTGGGTAACAACATTTCTCTGCCACGAGAAAGCATTCTTGTGGACTTCACAGATCTCCACACAAGCACATCAAGTCCTGAACGATTAGAGTAATCTTGTCCTCCCTCTCTCTTTGATTCGACGTACTTCGGAACATACCGATCACTCAGCCTGATTAAAACTGATTATCACCATGAACGCTGTTGAAAACTTACATGTAATGAAGAAGTCTTTTTTTCAAAAGAGACGATATACATGATACCTTACCTATCTGTGCTTACCAAGTGTCTGTGAGATTTATTTGCCCAGAACTTTACAAGATGGCGATGCACTATGCTACAAAAAATTAAGTATTTTAGAAACTGGGCTTTCCGGAAATTTTTTTCTTTTACACCGCCGACAAAGAAAAAGGATGCTACCATGGGAGAAAAAAGGATGAAACTGCCTCCAGCACCTTGAAGAGCTATCAGAACGCCAGCAGCAGGCCGCGCTAGGTCTCACTGCCGTGATCAGTGTAGATCATTCACACCTACTGTGATCAGGGTAGATCATTCACATCACTCCTAACGAGTGACACTGAAATCAGCAACCAATACTCAACTGAATATAGAACAATAGCCCAGCAGGCCATCGCAAACACAGCTCACAATTTGGCTATTACTGTTGGTGGGGTATTCCGCACATCCACTTTGCTTTTGTCTGCATTCAGCAAAAGTTCTTTTTCTTCCATGAATTTGATGCAGTCCTCTCGTTCGTTGAAGGCAAGTTCTCTTTGCAGGAAGTCAACAGTCACGGTGGGTTTGTGCCTACACATGGACAGGGCAGGAAGCAGAGGCCATTATGGAGCAGGGGTGCGCCAAACATCGGTGCGCACAAGTAATGAAAAAGAAACAAACAAAACAAAACATTAAAAAGCTGAAACAGAGCAGATAAACACGATTAGAGCATCAAGAAATCTTTCACAGTAATAAACACTTCTGATCAACTGGTGTTTTATATGTATGATAAACACGATTAGAGCATCAAGAAATCTTTCACAGTAATAAACACTTCTGATCAACTGGTGTTTTATATGTATATGTTTTTTTTCATGCAAGATTCTGGCCACATTTTTCAGACTGTCCACTCTTTCTACTCACCTGCCCACCAAAATACAGATACTTACCAGTTTGGTAACATGGTATTCATTTCACATCCTGTCTCCAACAGAACACACTATCATAATATGGCCATCTAAATCTCAACTAACACTTCAAAGGGAACATTTCCCACATCTATTCCTCCACTACAATACTAATATAATTCCTCTTATTCCCCTGAAGAGATGCACCAAATGCATGTGTACGTATACTGCAAGGGAAATACAAACAGCAAGTGTCTTAGTCACATATCCCTTATGATCATAACCATCCTCCATTCATCCTTCAAAACATTCGGTTATAAACCATTCATGGCCATTAATTATCATAAAAAATCAAATATCTTAGTTTCTCTATGTCCAAATACAACATTCAACTAGAATTAAACGTCTTTTAATTAATTTCTCTACGTCCCGATACAATATTGAACTGTCAGATGGCAATACACCACGTTTAAAGAGCAAGGTTATGAGAGATCCTGTTTATCAGATGTTTTAAGTTTTCACGGAGGAAGGAGGTATGGAGTGGAGGGGAGGGGGGGGGGTTTATATATTTTGAATACCAACAACTTGATCATATGAAAAGAATTTACAAAGGATTTATTGATACCAACTAGTAAATGACACAAACCCATACAGGATTATAGACCACCCAATCAAAGGGACCAATCTTAGTCAATAATAAACTGAATAAAGAACATACTGGGGAGGAACATTTGATTAACCAGAACACATATGTATGAAGCCCTATAACTGTGCATCTTACATAAAGGACTAAATAAGAGATCAGTTCTAATACAAAAGATAGACTGCATTATAACCCAGAGTTTCACGTACGATTTCAAGATGGCCCTGAGCGCACTCTTCCTGGTCTTCTCTGCAAACCAATCCATGAGATAACCTGACATTTTAGGAGCATTTGTATACAACTTGAAAAAGCAATGGTAATTGTTAAGAGCCCAGGCGGAGCGCACAGCCAGTGCATGCCTGATGCACTCGTCCTGACGAGTTTCAGGTGAAAGGCTGGCCATCACAGTCGTCATGTCTGGGAAAAGATGTAAGGAACATACTGATTACTTCAACAAAATTTAACCTGGACGATAAAAGAATTGAAAGAGGAAGATTCCCAGTACAAAAATAACAGCTGCTAGAATGATGTAATGACAGCAACACACACACACACTTTTCAACACCTAGCCCACAAAACTGCATTGCTCAAAAGAATACATAGCTGTTTACACAATTCTTACCTCTCACTGAAAATGCAAAAGCAGACATCATTTCCAGTGAAAGCAAATGAATCATGAAAGTGTAGCCTGAAAACCAGAACACACTTATCGCTTTTACAGCAAAAACATTATCATATGCACTGAAAACCCCCTACTTCTAGCACCTGAAGATGGCAACCTTTTAGCTGCTGAGAAATACTGACTAATAATCCATGTATCTTTTCCTTCTGTCACCAATAGATCTCATCTGTAACAGACTGAGTCAAGGATACCCAAAGTGTTGGAAGTGAAAATATAGTAGAGGATCCTGTAGGCTGTGAACTCCAGACGATTCCCTTTAGTTCCTTCATTATACAGCAGCTTCAGCTGAGTCTGGCATTGGTTGAACTCTTCATGGTCGCCCTACAACAGAAAGACAATGGCCAGTTTCCAACTAACTTATCACCTACAAAATGTAACACAGGCAGTAGTTCACTTCAACATACTTATCTGGAAAACTCTTAAACTTCTCTTAATTTTATTTCTTTTTGACCAAGGTCTCATTTTCAATCTCCCCTCTCCCACCAAATCACTCAATCCTGCTCCCCGTGCCATTACTTCCCCCTACAATGTAACTATCTTTTTTTTTTCTTTCTTTTTTTTTAATGGATGGATGGACAGACTAGCCAAACTTCTACGAGAGAAAAACAAAAAAAGAACAAAAATAGAGAATACGCTTCAAAACTTACCTTCTCCATTGCTATCCTAGCATGCGTTTCGTACACCCGGACTGTGAACTCATCCCGCACACCCTGGACCTGGCAAAAATCGATGGCATCACATTAATTCACATACACTTTTAGGAATGTCCACGCAGAGGTGGCACAGAATTTAAGGGACACGCTGGAAAACTAATGAAAACCGGGACTCAAAATTGTCCATGCCTAAAACCCAATTAATTTCTACGCTTTTCAGGCCAGGAAAGTACAAGCCAGAGGAGGGGAGCAGGGATGGGGCATTCAAACAGATGACTATGTGTGAGATGTTCTTTATCGAAAACCGTTCTTGATTCTTTTATCATTATACTCTTCAAGCCCAGACCACTTTGTTCTGTTTTTCATGCTCAGGTCAAGTGCTTGAATATCTTTAATGTCACTAAATTTCTCAACAGTGAGTGCAGAGCTGAAATCATGAAAGAAATGATGGTGCCGATTATACCTAAGGTAAGTTTTCATTAACCTCTATGGGAATCACTTTTTGTTGAGCACAATTCAATCAATTCTCCACTGTTTATCAGCTGTGGAAATCTGGGCCTTCCAAAAGAAAGTTCACCCACTATCGGTGACTCCAGCAACTTTCATAATCATTTCATATGTTGGACTTCTGGGCTAAGTTTGAAAAGTGGCACCCACTGAGACAGAAAAGCTGGTGGGAATTTTTTGCAGGTCAGAAAGAACACAAAATTTTGCAGGGTCTAGAGGCAATTTCCAGTTTTCAGTAACCCACATTTCCTGGCTGAGCCTGAAAAGTGCTGCCCCTATCAATGAGGCTACAGATAACTTGAAAAAGGCACAAAAGAAACAACCAACTATAAATTATACAAAATATTGTTGAAAACATGGAGAAGTGTGTGTGTGTGTGTGTGTGTGTGTGTGTGTGTGATTGTTAGAAACTAACCCTGAAATACACAGCTACTGATTTCAATAAGAGCTATCACTGTACTTGACAGCATGCATATAATGATGTTGCTGTTTGTGAAGTGCACAGCTGGCAAGTAGACTGACACAGCCTACCTAGGAGACGTAAACCATGACAAGTTGAGATGATAACAGGTAATGACAGGAGGTGATCAACAACATGCTCAGAAAAACAAAAATCTCCTAATCAGTACAAAGTGTAAAATGAACATTCACAGACAATAGCCATCGCTAAGAACATACTGTGAGATCCTGTCGTATGGACTTCAGCTGTTCACACACATAATGATAGTCTTGCTTGACTTTCCACTTCTCCTGAACCATGAGCAAAGACTTGCGCAAAGTCTCCACTGGTCGGATGGTTTTGGCATCAGGAGCCTGAAATTATATACAACTGAGATTATCCATCAAATTTTTAAAGTTTGAAAATCCAAATCAAAACAATGCCCACAAAGCAAGCAAGTGCTATAATTGTTTCAACATGTCAAGCTTGATCAACCTGGGCAGGGCAGGTCATTTTCATCTCCCATCCACCATCATGTTGCGAGCACACATGAATGTGTGTGTGTGCATGCGTGCGCGCATGTGTGTGTACATCTGTGAGAGAAAGACAGAAGGGGGAGGGCGTGGTGTGTGTGTGTGTGTGTGTGTGTGTGTGTGTGTGTGTGTGTGTGTGTGTGTGTGTGTGTGTGTGTGCTATAAATGGGGAGAGAAGAAATGAATTTCTCTTAGTAGTGGGGTAATGGAGGTGAACTGGGTGATGAAGTGTTGTTCCTTCACTGTTGCTGAGAGAGGGAGGCAGTGTGTGTGTGTGGTGTGTGTGTGTGTGTGTGTGTGTGTGTGTTTGTGTGTGTGTGTGTGTGCGCCTCTGTGTGTCCGTGTCCCTTAGAGTTAGAGAGATTAAGGAGGGCGTGGGGGCAAGGAGAGAGAGAGGCAGACAGAGGAAGAGGGGGAAGAGAAAAAGAGAGCGAGCGAGCGAGTGCATGCATGAGGTCAGAGATGATGCCAAGGAAAATGGAAGACAGTCTGACCACTCAGTCAAAATAAATACGTTCAGATTTTGGCTTCCATCATTTTGTCCTGTCCAATGATTTAACTTATGCCGAACGCATTTGTTCAGCAATCGGCTGAGATGGAATGAGAGCCCTTAACCTTGCACATTTTATAGTCAATTGCATGGGCTTAAAACTATTTTCCTATTCAATTTATGCAGAGTTGCTCTGAAAAATGGTAGATCTATCAAAATGATGCATCAGCTTCAACAGTCTGAAAGATGGTAGATCTATCAAAATGATGCATCAGCTTCATCAGTTTTCTACACTGCTGAATTTTTGCGAGCCACAGGCCTTTTTTGCTGTGAAGTTCTTTCTTTTCTCCATTTGTTTTTGCAATTATTATTGATCCTACAAGATTCTTTTTCATTCTCAATAAACTTCATCTTTAGAGTGAATGCAGTGTCTACGACAGTAGACAGATCATAACACTTGTATCAAATGTGTACTGGACCATGGACTGCACTAGGTTTTTGTCGGATGCGCACGTCATATGCAGACCGGCTGAAAAAATGTGTACGACTGGCCTGATTTTGCGTCCGCACAAAAGTCATCGAGATACGTGAACTGGAAAAAAAAAAAAAAAAAAGATCTCGTCAAGGTCAAACAAGGTCTTTTCAATACCGTCTGATCTTTCCACCTCAGAAGATGAAATCAGATTAATCCCTGAATGCTCCACTTCTGCTGTAGACGTGGAAGGTTCGACTTCTGAGGAAGGAGGAGTTGATGATTCTGAAACACTCTGATCCAGTGGCCTTTTCTGCGAAAAGAAACGCGAAAGGGATTGCTGCTTTTTCTCTGCCACTGTTTTCCATAAACTGGGGCGATGGCGGGAAAGAATGACGGCAGATTCGTGGGATCTAAACCGACGACATGCGTGACGTCACAGCCTGCACATCCGACGCTATCTACAGTCTGTTTAATGATCGCTACAGCGCATTATTAGCTATCGCAGTATCCAGATTCTTCTTTGCCGGTGGGTGCAAAAAACGAAACGGAACATAGTGAGGCAGGTGAGAGAGTAACTGCTTCAGACGCTGATGCCTGTTTATTTCCGTGCACTGCCAGTAGACCAAGGCTTTTTGCGTACGACTTACGCATTGCAAGTAAAAAAATTGCGTACGCAGGTCAGTAAAATATGCGCGATTTTTGCGTTAGCGCGATCCCTGACTGGACCGACCTAATTCAAAATGTTGGCAAAATTTCTTGGAAGCATATTGGAAAAGGTAGATTGAAACTGCAGTTTTTCATTCCAGCTCTTTTCTTTTCATCTTCACCCACACCTCCACCTCTCACCTTGTAATATCCGAACAGAATTTATTTCTTTAACAACAAAAAAAAAAGCTGAATTTTTCTTCGAAACACATTTTCATCCCAATACTGAAGGAAACAATTCCTGCACACAGCTTAATCTAAATAAAGAAATGAACAAAACAGAGAAACAACTCACCGACGTAAGACGAAGATATGGTTTTTCCAGATCTCTACAGGTTCCCACCACTGTGAATTCCCCTAGGTCCATTTCATCATCTCCACCACTCTGCAAGACAGATGCAACTTTTTTTTTTTTAACCCAAGTCATACACTTCAAGAAATTTACATAGACTGCTGCCTCAGGAATCAATCTAAGGAGTATCAAATATATTTGGGAAATATCTTTTCAGACTTTTACAACAAAAATTTTCCAGATTCACTGACGTAAACCCAGACAGGGGCATTAGTTCCATATGTTCTAAGAGAACCCTTTTTTTTTGTTCGTCTTGACTACAAGTGGCTTCACCGATGGCCCAAGTGTATTACCACGGCTACAACCCTACTGCCAATATATAATTCAAAATGGTTTACATCAAAGTCTAACCCCATAGTAACTCAAAATGGTTTATCATCTAACCTTATATCCTCAAAATTTTACTCTCAATTTCAGCAAGGACTTTAAAACCAACTAAAATCATCATATGACTTGCTGATTTTCAGTATCTCCTTCTCCTTGAAAACATACTAAGCCAAAGAGTAGTGCTTTATTTCACATCAATCAATAGCTATTTTACTTTTCTTTTCTGGACTTTTTTTCCCTTCTTTTCTTTTTTTTCTTTCTCAGAATAAACCAATCTATTTCAATTGGTAAAAAGGCAGATACAGAATAATTTCATTTTGAACTCATCTAATAGCAAAAATCAGGCAGATATGGAATAATTTCATGTTGGACCCATCTAATAGTAAAAATCAGGCAGATATGGAATAATTTCACGTTGGACCCATCTAATAGTAAAGATCAGGCAGATATGGAATAATTTCACGTTGGACCCATCTAATAGCAAAAATCAGGCAGATATGGAATAATTTCATGTTGGACCCATCTAATAGTAAAGATCAGGCAGATATGGGATATGGAATAATTTCACGTGGACCCATCTAATAGTAAAGATCGAATATCAAGTGTGAGTAAAAGTTCTGGGTTTTACTATCACAGTTTGGCAGGAGTAAGAGGAGTATACCGTAATCAGATTGTTGATGGTGAGGGTCAGAGTCTGTTTCCTTTTGTTGTGGGCTGCTCCAGGTGGTCCCCAAACCGAGCCGCCCTTTTGGCCATGCGGGCTGCTTTCAGAGGGTCATCATATTCAAATTTCAACCTGAAATGACAGTATATCCATCACCAAATTACCCATACTTTTAAATAAAAATAAACTCAAATTTCAATCTGAAATGACAATATATCAAACGTCAAATCAGTCCATGTCTTCAAACTAAAATAAATGCAAGTTTCATCAATCTTAAATGACAATATATCCATCACCAAATTAGTCCATACTTTTAAACAAAAACAAAAGCCAAGTTTCAATCTGAAATGACAATATATCTGCCATGAAATTAGTCCATACATTTAAATAAAAATAAACTCAAATTTCAATCTGAAATGACAATATACCTACCCATCACCAAATTAGTCCATACTTTTAACAAAAATAAACTATATACACATGCACATCAACTAAAACATATCCGCAATACTAACATGCCAGTAACCTCTTTAGCATTCTTTTACAGAAGTGACCATAAACATATGACAAACTGATAAGAGATACAAACACAACATACCCCTTTTCAAATGATAAAGTTTGTTTCAAAAAAAGTTCTGATGTTCAACATACTGCACTGCACAGTTGTTCAAAACAAAATACTTTTGGCAAAAGGTGACAACTCCAAAACCAATCCATCTGTGTGTGCATACACTGAAGCATGCCCAAAACCTACTGTTTGTGTTGCTGGTTTTTTTTCCCCTTCCTGGCTGAGCTGGCACTCTGCCTGCCACTGTCATCTGGTCCATTGCCTTGATCCCTTCCTCGGCCTCGGCCTCTCCCGCGGCCCCTGCCTCTCTGCTTGCCTCGACCACCTCTGGTTGTGAGTGTTATTTCACGTTCTGGTGTGGGACTCAGAGAAGGGCTAAGGCTAGGAGTGCGACTTCTGCAATCATAAACAATTCTTTACACAAGACTTTTACATCATTTCTTTTCAGTAATGATAAGCACTAAAAGCTATTGTTAATATTGCATGTTAAAGCTGCAATGCTTTAATTTTTTTCTCTCTCAAAATGTAATTGAAAATGTGCAGTACAAAAGTGAACTCCATTCTGGGATGTAGTCTTCAGGAGGACTCTTAATGAGGGAGTGAGGGATCGGGATTAAGAGAAATGAAACAAACCTCCTCCTCTGCAGTCTCTGGCGATATCGTGGGGGTGTTCTTGAACGAGATCTTGACCTTGACCGCGATCGTTCCCATGAACGAGGTGAGCGTGGAGAGCGTGACCTGGATCTTGACCGAGACGAGGATGATCGTGACCATGAACGACTGTAAGACCTCCGATAGGTGGGCACACGATTACGATTGTATGGTCGGCTTTGGGGTACAGGACCCGGACCCGATTTATTGGGCATTCCACGGTAAGGCATGCCCTGGTTGTGAGAAAAGGGTGGATTAGGACCTCGTTGCTGTTTTGGTGGATTACCATTCTGCGTGTCAAAGCGGCTGTTACGCTTGACACCCCTTCCCATACTATGACCAAGAGGGCCCGAAGGACCAGGGAAACGCATCTCATCCTGCATGTCATAGTATCTTGGCCCATCTGGTCTCGGAGGCTCGTTCACTCTGCAACACACACACAAACCCACACAAATATATTTATCCATATACATATTAAATAAAAAGATTTTGGGGAAAGCAACTTGGCTGTCCAGGAAAAAAACAACACACAAATACTGAAAGATGTAAATTTGTCAAAGATCCCATCATATTACTCACTCACCTGTTAATCTTGTCAGACTATTTGAGTAAGATGAAAAACCGGTCTACTTTTTCAAGTTATGTCGTAGAAACTGTTACTCTAAGGAACAGCTTAAAATTTCAAAATTGAATACATCTATTTCAGATGTTCTTATTTAAAGTCTGAAATTCCCTAAAGTTTTAATTTTTCAGAGGTAATCTGAAAGTGAATAGGAGCTAACAGCTTTATCCTTTGTTTTTACTAAATTCAAGAAAGCTTTTTCATCTACATCAGCAATCAAGGGGAGGGGGGCGGAGGGGAGGAGGATACAGTAACACAATCTTGTGGCTCCAGAGACAACCTTTTCCAATTTTTCTGATCCTAATTTCTTGCTTATTCCAGGACACCTGCAGCCATGTAAACATACCACTGAAAAGAAGAGAACCTTCCAAATCTCATCCATAGCATCAAGAAAATCTTCAATCCCTTCCAGAAATATTCTGCTGGCAGACCTGCCAACCCCCTTAGAGACCAATGAGTAAGAATTGAAGCTCAGTGAGGCAGAAATGTGTAATTTCTGAGAACTAAGAGTAATCAAGCGCGACACTTACTTTTTTCAAACAAACACGATGCGATGAAATTGTTCGCACAATTTTTGTGAACTTTACTTTTCTTCAAAAACAAGTTTTTCTTTTAAGTATCACAAGAAATCTAAACTTTACAAATTACGAAAATGTAGAATACACTGGAAACACACATATTGTTTAGTATGTATGCGTTTGCATGAGCATTCTCCCTCCCTCCCTCTCTCTCTCTCTCTCTCTGTTGTGTGAAGTCTACATGTTTTTCTCCCTTCCTGATTACTCCCCCCCCTCTCACTCTTCCTCAGTATATATATATATATGTGTCAGTGTGTGTGTGCGTGTTAGTGTTAATGTGTGTGTGTGTTTGTGTGTGTGTGTGTGTGTGTGTGTGTGTTAGTGTGTGCTAGTGTGTGTTGCTGGAAGAATTCGGTGCGTTAGAGGAATCAATGTGCTTGCGTGACTCAAGGTGATGCTTCACATCCACCATCCCGCCATGGGAAATTGTGAAGTCCGACTCGCAAGTGGTACACCGTGCACAATTTACACCTTCAGCCAAAGGTCGTATGCAGGGGAAGTTTTCCGAGTATTCTTTATGGAGCTTTTGACCAAGTTTTTTCTTTTTCGCATCTGGTCCAGAACTTTCTGCTCCACGTCTCAAAATTTTCGCAGCTAAAACTTCAAAAGGACGCCGACTTCGCTGAATAGTGAAGATGGTGAAACGAACTGCGCATGACCGGAAATGCTTCTTGAAGATTACTGGTTATACGCATGGCGCCGTGCGTGTCTGTACATAAGCCGATTTTTTTGTCCGTTTTTTTTTTTTTGGTTGAAAACTTTCAATGCGCAAGTTTTTGGCTAAATGCGTAAGAATTATCACTTGGGCGTAATAAATTACGCGAAATGCGTAATGGTTGGCAGGTCTGTGCTGGGGTATGAAAACCCACTTAGAAAAGACCTACAACACTGACAAATTTATTTTTTTTAAAAACACTACAACACATAGTAGTAAAATCAATGTGAGAGAAGAGATTCTGAGACATGAAGGATAAAAGTATAACCAAATAAAAAGCTAAGACAAAAATGCAAATGACATAAAACATAGTTTCAAGTATAAAGAAAAAAAGAAGAAAAAAAGAAAAGAACAACAAGCCATTCAAAATCTCATATACAAGAAACAACTTTACATCCAACACATAAAGAAGTCTTCTTTTGAGTGATACAGAGTATCAAAGTACAAACATCAAGACTCACAAAGGCAAAGGTTCTTGAGACCAGTTCTTTGTAAGCGCTGTGCCTTCATTGAAAGCTTGCTCAATCTTCTCCTTCAGCACTGCTTCAACTCGGTCTTTTTCCATCTCATTGTTCACTGATGCAAATGCTCGCTGCACATACTCTCTGTAACCAGAAATTCTATTCATTTATTATGAGAGATACATGTACATACACATATACATGCAGAGAGAGACACACACACACACACAGAGAAAGAGAGAGAGGGAGAGAGAGAGAGAGAGGGAGAGAGATCTGACATTGTGGCCTTTTCCACATGCAAACCTTAACTAATTTTATTCAATTCACAGTCAACGGTCCTAAATTATATTTCATAATCAGCGTTCAAGCTAAGAGCGCTACTTCAGCAAGCAATCTGTTCCACTATAGCCAAATACAACCATATCAAATCAGGAATGTGAATTTAAAATTATTCAACTTAAAAAAAAAAAAAAGAATACCATACTGAAAAATTATACCATACTGAAGAAGGAAAGATAACATTTAAAATGGCAGTAATCACTCTTTGTCTTTTCTACAACCCTTCTTTTTCAAAGCATGGTGATCAAGATGGATGGTAAGGGTGGGGAAGCCTTCACTTCTCAGGTTTTCCAGTATCATCTCACTACCATGTAAGATCTGGGCATTTCCATACTGTCTGCAGACCTGTTTACCCTAAAATTACTATTTGTGTAGTTTTCAACTACCCTGACCATGTTTTCTACAAATCTTCCATTGTTTTGTGAAAGTGGGGAAGGTGGGGTGTGGGTTGATGCTCCATGCTCCAAATGTTTGTTAAAAAAAACAAGGGGGTGGGTGACAGGAGCTGTTTACATCTGCCGTCATGCAGCAGAAGGTACTGGGATACCTGATCTCATGATGCCAGTAAAAATATATTGATTCCAACACAATTACTTTCAAGCCTTATGCAAAACATACTTTGGCACAAATTCATGCCTTCCCATCGACTGCCTTTGTTCCCCAATATTGCAGGGCCCGTGGCCACCACAATCATTCCTACATATCGGCATATTGTTGAAAAAAGTAAACACAATTCGTGACACTAAATTTTTTCCTACAAACCTTTTTTTCTTTCAAATTTGTCATACTTGTCATGTACAAGTCACGGTGAAACTGTAATGGTAAAAAGGTAATCTAATGCTGTCACAGAGTCTAGTTTTTCATCTTCTAACACTGATGCTACCAACTGTCCTGCTGGCAAATAAAAAGTATTTTCTAAAGACCTGCGATTATAATTTGACCTCATGACACCTGCATGTGTAAAACATTAAATCCGAAATGACGAATGGTAAAAACCAACCAAGAAAAAAAAGTTGCCAATCGTCATAGTCAAAATCTGTATGAGAATATTATACAACCAGAAGCGCTGGTAGTTGTTTAATTTTTCAATATCAAACCATCAACATAGCCAACCCACTTTCATGCATGGATCTCTGGATAATGATGGACTTTTTGGCCCCCGTTTCATGCATGGATCTCTGGATAATGATGCACTTTTTGGTCCCAGTTTCATGCATGGATCTCTGGATAATGATGCACTTTTGGGCCCCCGTTTCATGCATGCAGACCTGCCAACCCCCTTAGAGACCAATGAGTAAGAATTGAAGCTCAGTGAGGCAGAAATGTGTAATTTCTGAGAACTAAGAGTAATCAAGCGCGACACTTACTTTTTTCAAACAAACACGATGCGATGAAATTGTTCGCACAATTTTTGTGAACTTTATTTTTCTTCAAAAACAAGTTTTTCTTTTAAGTATCACAAGAAATCTAAACTTTACAAATTACGAAAATGTAGAATACACTGGAAACACACATATTGTTGAGTATGTATGCGTTTGTTTGCATGAGCATTCTCCCTCCCTCCCCCCCTCTCTCTCTCTGTTGTGTGAAGTCTACATGTTGTTCTCCCTTCCTGATTACTCCCCCCCCTCTCACTCTTCCTCAGTATATATATATATATATATGTGTTAGTGTGTGTGTGTGTGTGTTAGTGTTAGTGTGTGTGTGTGTGTTTGTGTGTGTGTGTTAGTGTGTGTGTGTGTGTGTTGCTGGAAGAATTCGGTGCGTTAGAGGAATCGATGTGCTTGCGTGACTCAAGGTGATGCTTCACATCCACCATCCCGCCATGGGAAATTGTGAAGTCCGACTCACAAGTGGTACACCATGCACAAGTTACACCTTCAGCCAAAGGTCGTATGCAGGGGAAGTTTTCCGAGTATTCTTTATGGAGCTTTTGACCAAGTTTTTTCTTTTTCGCATCTGGTCCAGAACTTTCTGCTCCACGTCTCAAAATTTTCGCAGCTAAAACTTCAAAAGGACGCCGACTTCGCTGAATAGTGAAGATGGTTAAACGAACTGCGCATGACCGGAAATGCTTCTTGAAGATTACTGGTTATACGCATGGCGCCGTGCGTGTCTGTACATAAGCCGATTTTTTCGTCCGTTTTTTTTTTCTTTTTTAAAAAAAACTTTCAATGCGTAATTTTTTGGCTAAATGCGTAAGAATTATCACTTGGGCGTAATAAATTATGCGAAATGCGTAATGGTTGGCAGGTCTGTGCATGGATCTCTGGATAATGATGGACTTTTTGGCCCCCGTTTCATGCATGGATCTCTGGATAATGATGCACTTTTTGGTCCCGTTTCATGCATGGATCTCTGGATAATGATGGACTTTTTGGTCCCAGTTTCATGCATGGATCTCTGGATAATGGACTTTTTGGTCCCAGTTTCATGCATGGATCTCTGGATAATGATGCACTTTTAGGCCCCCGTTTCATGCATGGATCTCTGGATAATGATGCACTTTTTGGCCCCCGTTTCATGCATGGATCTCTGGATAATGATGCACTTTTTGGCCCCCGTTTCATGCATGGATCTCTGGATAATGATGCACTTTTTGGTCCCCATTTCATGCATGGATCTCTGGATAATGATGCACTTTTTGGTCCCCGTTTCATGCATGGATCTCTGGATAATGATGCACTTTTTGGCCTTCACCTGACTGTTCATGCTTACAGAAAACCTGTTACCTAAAAGTGAATAAAATCCCAGCCTTCCATGGCTTCAGCCAGTGTCTGAAATGCCTTCACTACTCGTTTAATTTTGGTCTGTTTGACTTCAGGAAATCATTCTTTATATTTTCACTGCTAATATTGAACTTGAATTTTCAAAAAATCACCCTATAATGTTGGAAGTGAAGCTGAAAATACCCCTGATATTACCCTCTGAATATTAGGGGTGAAGACGCACTATTCACCAGCAGTCAAATGAAGGGTCTGATTAGTACTCAGAAGGAATTATGATTCAGAACTTACTTCAGTGATGGAGGCCACTCTCCAGATGCTTTGTTCTCGGGTCTGAAAAGAATAGTGAAATCTATGTCAAAAAAAGAAAATGTCTAATGAGAAAAAACAAAGTCAGCTATCAGCTTTACTCTTTCACCGACTAAAAGGCACCTGCTGTTTTTTTTCTCTTTTACTGTCCCATCTTCTGTGCTACCTCAATAGCAGTGCACCCACGCCGCTCATTCCAGCACCCTGTCCATAGCCACAGCCCAGTCCAGCCTGCTGCAGCCCCAGCAATCCACAAAGAGCAGTCCATGTCAAATCTTCAATTGGCAACCCTCCGGAGGAGACACTGCACTACTGCCAAGTCACTTCAGTGGTGATCAGTGGCACCTTTTCTGATTCAACATATGCAGGACACCACCTACTAAGCCCCCTAATGACTACAATAATTTCTTAGTCGCGGAGTCAGCATGTGTGAGCTCTCCCCCGGAGGGTGCCATCACATTCGTCCAACAACCCCCATGGACTCACCAATACTGGTAACCCCGACAGAATCAACCCATGGCCACAGACATGGAGAGGCTATCAAAACTGTGGTTACCATGAGAATAGGGCATGAGAGGCTACAGAGTTCGAGACTTTTTTTCCCATGCTGATCGATGAGAATGAGGATGAAGAAGATACTACAGGTTTCCATTCCAGTCTGAGACTACATGACAGGGCTGTACTCTACGCTTACTTTCCTAATATATTCTGGCGTCGACCAGGCCCAACAGATACAGACACCTGAAGTGTTGGTCAAGAAATTTGAGCAACACTCTCAGCAAGGCATCCATGAATTGGATGAAACTGTGTGGTCTCAGTCTTCCCAGCTGAGCCCGTAGCAAACTCAACTCCGGGTAGGAGCCGGTCAGGGCAGAAAAATCCCGCATTGCTTCGATGGGAATCGAACCCATGACCTCCCAGCCGGGAGTCCGCAATGCTAACCACTGCAGCACAACGGATACTTTCTGTCTAATTTGAACTTCGTCAGCACGTATAAAATCAGTTAGGCATAAATCAGATGTATCTAATTTTACATATATTTAGAAGTGGCCGCAGCATACAGTCTGAATAAAATGTTAATGACACAGGATAAATATTTTAATGTGTGCAAATCTGCCTAGCGAATGTTCCTCATTAAGCTCCACACCAGTTTTAATCCAAAGAGAAAGGTAAGTCACAGAATATGCTTGAGATTTAGATGACTGCACAAGACTAAACCTCACCTGTCATTTGGATTAGCAGATCCACTGCCACTATTTGGTGTTGCTTCCTTTTCCTTCTTTGGAGTGTCAGGAGACCCAGGACGCTTTCCTCCAAGGGGCCTATTTTGTGTTGCCAGAGATGCTATGGATGTTCGGCCTCTACCTTTACCGTTGTTGGGCATCTGACTCAATGCGGGGCCCTGGTTCAGGTTCTTGTTTCTCTTGGGTATGTTAAAACGGATACCACCCGAATTGGGACCTGATAGGACAGGAGAAATGGCTGGATAATCACTTCAGTTCACTCTGTAACCAACGCATCTCAATCATGCAGACACGCACTTGTACAGTCCCGCACCATCCACCATACAGCCACCCCAAACTAAGAGAAGATGTTAAATGTCCCTTCTGTATGTATTTTTTGCCGATAAACAGTATCTCAACACAAAACAACTTTTTTATAACTATCCCATAAACAGTATTTCAACACAAAACAACTTTTTTACAACTATCATTCTGCTGCTTACTATTGATCTGCCATGCTCCAAGTTATTTTAAAAATAGCTATTGCAGAACTGGCCACCATTTCTAAATTACTTTAATTCAGGCCTTTTTCTTGGCCTTCAAAAAGGTTTTAAAACAAAATATAAACCTATATTGGGTTACAGCGTGACAATGAGTGACACTGATAAACTGTCAAATTGAGTCAAGTGTCGAGATTTTTTTAAGTACAGTGTATCAGATCAATCTCAAAGCAAATTCATATATTTTTCTTGGAAGTCTAGGGGTCATAATTCATCCAGCAACAATTTCCAGGGGTCAAAATTAAACTCAACATCTTTTTCACATGCTGAAAGTTTTGCTTGCTTCGCCATCATGGGAACTGTCACCCATTCAATGTGACCAAAACAAGTTGGACATCTCAAGAAAGGATGTACTCTCAAAAGACTGGACTAAATCATTTAGTGCAAAGGAGCCAAAGCCAAACCGTTTTCACCGAGGGACTTTTCATTATTATTCATGACACACGGACAATTTTGTGGCTCATGGCAAAACAAAAAAATAAAACAAAAAAAGCAACATCAGCAAAGATTACCAGCTGGCAAAAATGCTAATAATCTTAAAAAAAAAAAAAAAAAAAAAAAAAGTAAACTACACTGAACAAAATCTTGCAAGTCTGATAGCATCTGGTTCAATCTGCACACCTCCACATCCAATTATCAGCATATGAGATAAAGCAATAATACATATTCTTACCCCTTTTGCAGTTTTCTTCTACCCATTTCTTTGCTTCAAGGGGCACTAAACCCCCATTTCTTCATGATTTAAAATGCTGGGACTGATTTCATTGTCAAAATGAAGTCAACCAACTACATTAGTCAGATTAAAATATCAACAATACACATATACACAGCAAACTAAACCTGCCACTAAATCTGTAAACAAAACTTGGGAGATTTGGATCCAAGAATTCAGGCAAGACGATTTTCCACAAACAAAAAAACAAAACAAAAAAAAAGGCAGCATATCAACAAATGCTTAGGTTTACTTCTCGCTCTATAAAGTTATGTTCGTAGTTCCCTGGAAATCATGTTAAGAAAAAAATAATACAAGGCACTGGTAGCTGAAGAGTTAAAGACACCGACATCTTGAGCAGAAACAGTAAGAGACCTTTTTATGTTGTTTTTTTGGGTGATGTTGACAAAAATGCTAATAATCTTAAAAGCCGTCTCAATAATAACAAAGAATGAGAAAAAAAAAGGAAGAAAAGGAAAAACAGGGAGCGATGAGGCAGGCAGCTGCTGTTGTCACAGGTGCAGGTTATTCTGTTACCTACATACACCCCAAAAGAGAAAACAAAGCCCGGAATCTTCCAATCTTATAACAAAATAGGCCTTTTCTCCAGACTTACTAGGTCCAAAGCGATTACCAAAGAACTGGTTGCCTCTAGATGGTTCAGGATGGGGTGGTCCGCCCATATTGGATCCATCCATAGCACCAAGCTGGTCAGGCCTCATTCCATCATAGCTGGGGGGCATCTCTGGTCTCATTGGAGGTGGACCATACCCTGGCTGAAATAATATCAACAGATGTATACTTAAAGCACATTATTCAGGTAATCTGCTACTTTACAAAAGAAACAACGGAAATCAGCTCTCTCAAATCACCCACTTACAAAAGAAACAACGGAAATCAGCTCTCTCAAATCACCGACTCCAGCCCCTACCCCTGCTTCTCATTCCACACACACACACACTCATCAATGCATGGCTGGCGCAGACAGACAGACATACACGGACTGCAAACTTATACACATGGAAATCTATTGTCATGTTAGACAGCTGGAAATTTTAGACTTGCAGAAACAGGCTAGCTTTTAAAGGAATAAATTTACTGTATCAGAATGTTGCAAAACTGCTGGCAGTTTGTTCCATAATAAAGGATCCCGATAAGAAAAAGACCTGCCTGTTTGTTTTTGTCTTAACCTCTGGGATTTATAACTGTCAACTGTCAGATGCAGAATAAGGCGAGGCACTGGAGAGCACACTGAAGAGCTCCCAACAGTAAGAATGGTTCTGGAAACATGTTCTTAAAATGCCCATACAATACCGACATCTAAGAAAGATGACAGAATGACACTTTCAAAGAGAGAATGAAATCAAGTATGAACTGAATAAAAGTATGTAATTCAAAATAAGTACACTCTTAGAATATTATCATAATTCATACACTGATCATGTTCCTTTACAAAAATTATATTCAACGCATCACACACACACATGCACACACAAACTCAAACAGTGGAATTTCACTTTCATTTAAGTAGATATGACTTACCCTACTGTCAAAGGGGGGCATGTACGGGTTTGGGCCAGGTCCCGGTCCCATTGCATAGTCTTGTTGGTATCCATAGCTGAATCTGACAAAAAGAAAAAAAAGAAAAAAAAAGAAGAAAAATCAACATTCAACTATTTCAAGGTACTGAAGCAGAAAGTACATGAATCGTCTGGACTGGCCTTTGTTCTTTTGACCATTATACATGGAGAAATATCTGTCGCATGTCTCCTGTCTAGGTTGCTCTCAAGAAGCAAACAACACTAATTAATGTTACTCTATATTTAGTAATCAGTTTACAGATCTGAAAGACCCTACTGTTTTAATCGAATTAGTCCTAATGAAAAACGGGGTGAAAAAAAAGACGTTTTGTGCTTGCAAGGGCTTACTCATGCAAGGGCTACTGTCCAGTGTAATTAGTTCTCTCTGTGACAGAGAGACAGACCACATCCACAAAAGAACACAAAGCAGAAAAGTTGAAAATAAAGTTTGTATTGTCACACTACACCTGTAAATGTAAGTAAAACAGTCTAGAAGTCTATCAAGACGCTCACACTTCATGCAGACAGGTCAGTCCGCGACCACGCCCCCCTCCCCCCACCACGCCCCCTTGCTGGACTTCAACCCTCTCTTTCACTCCTCCTCTTCCCCTACCTTCCCCCTGCCCCGTGTCAGGCTGCGAGCAGGCCGCACTCCCCTCTCACGCTGACTAACACATCACTGCCCACTCGCACACAGTGCAGAGTACACACTAGGCTAGCTCGTTCGACGCTGGTAACCAGTCAGCTGAACACACTCTGAGATCGCACACGACTCAATAACTGACGAATATGGTCGGCAATTCCATCACTATCATCATCTCACCTTCATGCTCGAGTGAGTCGTTGAATAAAAGATTATTATCTTTGTAAAAAAATGATTAGCAGAGCCTGCTCAGCTGTGTAAGTACGTTGATTTGGTCGCTACACTCGTCGAAGGTTGCGCCGCCATCTTTGCAAGCGAGACAAAGCGCTGGCTGGTCATCCAGTCAGTGATGAGAATAAATGGTCTTTCCCATCACGTGTGGTAATTGCATATCATTTTAATACTACAGACATACAAGGCTTACTACGCACACTCTATTTGAGTCCATTGATAGAAACAGTAACGAATGAAAATTCAAGAAAAATGCATGACATCAGTGGACGCCCATAGGCACTGGGAGCGAATTTTTACTGCGCCGTCAGCTGACGGCTTACAGGCACTCTACGGGTTAAAGCTTGTAAAATGTGGCTCTAAACACAAACATGTAGTGTCGATTTTATTTAGTACAGAATCAAAATGAAGGAACATATATGAAATACGTAAAGTAAACATGAGCGCTAGCACATATTTATATGCAGAGAGTGAAATGCATCATGCAAGGGGTTAAACAGAGTAAATAGCGAACTATGAAAGGGAGACAGACACTGAGACAGAGAGAGAAAGAGAGAGAGCAAGAGCAAACGCCAATTAATATGTATCAGCAGTTTTCAACTCAATAACCCAACATAGCAAATCGTCATCATGTTGGCTGACAGCTTATATAAAATCTAGTTAACACCACAAGGAGAAAAAAAACATGCACAAAAGTGAAGTTTTACTTAGTACAGAGACCAAAAACTATTAAAATGCTTACGGATAACCATATCGTTGGTACACGTCATGTGGAGTGGGAGGCATTGAATAGAAACCAGGGGGATACATTCCTGCTCCAGCATGGTCTGGTGGAGGCGGAGGTGGAGGTCCAGGGGGTGGTGGTGGTCCAGGTGGGGGTGGAGGCGGAGGAGGAGGCCCTGCTGGCAAGTCACTGTTAGTGTTGTTCTGTGCTTTCTTCTTCAATGCCTTCCCGCCAGAACTGCTCTGCACAGCCTCTAATGCTTTTCTGGCCTTTTCCCACTCTGGCTTCTCTTCCACTGAACTAGGCATTGCCATGCTGTCTGGCGGCAAAGGCCTAAAATAGGAAAAATCATTTGAAACATTAATTCAAAAGTGAGAGAGAGAGAGAGAGAGAGAGAGAGAGAGAGAGAAAATCATTCTAACTCTTCAATTTTACACTACATAATTTACCAAAAAGCAACTAAAAATAAATTGATCAATTCCAAATGTTTTCTGATCATGCTGCTATGTTTTGATTGACCCATATTTTTTTCCAATATTATTGAGAAAAACATAGACATCCTACTCCCCCACACACACATACTTTCCCATGAACACACTTAACGCTAGGTACACACATACCTCTAACTTTTCTAGTGACAAAATCATTGAAAGTTCAATGTCTGAAGCATATATAGCTGTACGCTGGCATTGTAGTTGTACACAAGGAAGAAATGAACGAAAGTAAATCTAAAGACTGGGTTCTCTTAATGATAAGGGTACTCTCACCTGTTACAATTTCGTACCCCAAGCAAATTCGCCCAATTCGCCTGGTTACTCGTATTAAAAAACAATCCCTCTTCCTCTCTTAAGAAATGGATCTATCCAGCCTGGATAAATCAAACTAGAAGCAGAACTAGTAATGATGAAAATAACGTATCTTTGTGAACACCTGTCACAAGTATGTGTCCATAAATGAGAAAAAATCATGACCAATACGACAGCCCACCTCCGATTCCCATCAAGATCTGTGTAACATTTCGTTCAGAAGAAATCTATATCTGCTTTAAAGTTTTGATAAAGCTTCTTTTTTTTCTTGAGTAGAAGCCTGGTTATGCAAAAGATTCTTGTATTAGTCATTAATATTTATAATTATTACTTTGTTTATACTTTGTATTAAGGGAATTTTATAGATTAACAAATTTTTGGTGTGCGAAATTGCTTGGCATGAAAAAATGTACTCTATTTGCTCATACTCTCAAAGGCATAGATGAGACAGGATGAGACTAGCTGTTGATTCTATATATATCCATTGATTAAAATAACTAGCAGCATTTAAATGCATGTGTGTTACTGTCAGTGCGTGTACAGCCACAGACATGAGCGAGTGCGAGTGTACGCGTATGCAAGGATATGTACGTGTACTCTATTTCTATCTCGACTCGATATAGTCTAAATCACCTTCCTTTGTTTCTTTTAGGTTTAAAATACATCACACACGACAAAAATCTGCCAGGAATAAGTAATAAACACTCATCTTCATACATGCATTTGCTGCTCTTTGCCTTTGGACAAAATTCCATTTTCATCATGGATGAAATTGTATGGGGGCTGGACGAAATTTTCACAGCCACACATGTGCGGTTAGCTTAGCGTTCTGAGCAATCTAACGATGGAAGCAACCAGTCTTTGTGCTTTCTTTTGTAACCAACTATCCTTGAGTTGAAAACACAGTCGCTATTTGCTATCTTCACAAAGCACATCATTTTTTTTAAAAACTATTACTAGAAAATATGGAAGTAACATTTCAGACATGCGCATAAAAAGAAATAATTCAAGGGAAATGAAAAAAAACTTAAAAGAAAAATCACTGTGCCACCAGACAAAAGAACAAATAAATTACAACACAAACATGAATCTGGACCTCTTATGTCTTCTTCAGATGAGACAAACAACATTCAAGACAATGAAAAAACAGCACGAACACACAATGAAAACAAAACACCAATCAACAATCACATCTCAAATCAGATGCAGGTTTTCATACCATTTCGATTTCCATTTTGCATCTAATTTGTGGAGACAAGTGACTGTCAGTTTGTGCTTTGTTTTCATTGTCTTGAATGTTGTCTGTCTTGCCTGAAGACCAAAGCTTAGTGTTTGTTTTGTAATCTGTTCTTTCCCCTGGGGGCCAGAATAGCTCAGTGGTAAAGCGCTGGACTCGTAATTTTGGTGATCCTGGGATTGCGGCTTCGAATCTCCGCCGGGCCGTTTTGGTACGGGGATTTTTCCCTCGGAGTTAACATTGGGTTCTGACTACATTCCCCATACAGTCCTTCGAATGAGACTATAAACCGAGGTTCCCTGTATGAACGCACGCACATCATCTTGCACACACTTAAAATCCCATCACCAACTTTCAGAAGAGAAGGCCAGTTTGGCCGTTGGTATGGATGACACGTTAGACATATCATGCACCTTCCCCGAAGTTGGAGAATGGTTGCCTTAATGGCGGGATAAAAAAACTGTCATACACACGCAAGTGTCAGAGTAATCAACTTGATGATTGTGGACACTCCATGGAAGGAATGAAAGTACAGGAATTTTTCTTTTAATTTTGTTTCAGCTTTCATCAACACAGTCAGTCTTGCCCATTTGGGCCATATGGTTTCAGATGATGCTAAGCACACTAGCCAGTACAGTAAAACCATTGGCCAGGATATGCACACCTGCCTCTACACCAAGACCATCACAAGTTTGAGGAACTGTTTAGGTGTTAGATACAACTGCAGGAGTAAAAATTTTAAGTTTCCGTAATGACAGAGTCTTGCTGCAGAGGTACATGTATGTGTTTAGCCTGACCTATGGTCATGTCGCTCTGGCCAGTACAAGTAGCGTCAGCCAGCCAAAACAATTGATAAAAGTTACGTCAGCGCTTTTTTTTATCCCAAGACAAACTGAACTTTGCAGTTATATGCTAGCAATTATCAAAGTAACATCAGTGAAATGTTTTCAGTATGGGTCTAAATGCCTTAGTGAGGAATTAACAGACACTGTAGAATAGCCCCCATCACTGGTCCACTCACCACCCGATTCAGTGATATATGTACGAGATTCTGATCTACGTAGGTTAGTCAGACTGGCGTCAAAAGACCATTTGTCAGCCACTGTGAAAATGATGCAAAAACTGAATTGCATGTACTAGGAATGAGTCTTGGATGGATGAGACAACATGAAGACGTTGTTGATTGACCGGTACGCCAGTAGTATGTGTACGGTACTACCGTCACTTGGTTTCTTGAAATTTCAATTCCTATTCTCTTCCGCCACGATTCGGAGATCACCGGAGGTACGATCTTTACATTTGAAGCCGTTTTTTCATGACTATACATATTCCAGTAACCCTTTAACTTAATGCTTTTGTTTAAGGCTTACCACGAGGAAATTTCTGGAGCTGCAGCCATGCCAATTTTGCTTAAATTTGAGTGAAATCGGTAGAAATGACGATGGCGACGTTTCGCTTATTCACAAGTCTGTGACGTCACTGGTACTGCACTGCCCCCTTCTTGCTAAGGTAGACAACTCTCATTCCAAAAGCTTCCGGCTGCCGGAACTCCCCCCCCCCCCCCTTTTTTTTTTAATAAAATTTTTTTCCTTTCCCTTCGTCCTTCTACTCCCCTCCCCCCCCCCCCCCCCCCCCCTTTCACTCTTTGTATTCCCACAACCTCTCTTCCTCGACTTCCTACTTTGTCATATTCATTTTACTGTCTGATTTTATAATGCTAATTATTGTATGTTTTAGTACATTTCCATTTCAAATTATTACATTTCAGGCTGTTCCCCCTCTCCCTTCCATCCTCTCTCTCTCTCTCTCTCTCTCTCTCTCTCTCTCTCTCTCTCTCTCTCTCTTGTTGTTGTTGTTGTCCCCCCCCTCCCCCAATTTCATCTCACTTTGCTGAATACCTTCTACCTATTTTCATGCCTTACGAAAAATGAATACATGTTGTGCCTTGCTCTCTCTCTCTCTCTCTCTCTCTCTCTCTCTCTCTCTCTCTCTCTCTCTCTCTCTCTCTCTCTCTCTCTCTCTCTCTCTCTCTCTCTCTCTGCGTGCGAGCGTACGTATATGTGTGTGTTCAAAAATATGTACGTACTTTGTCATATTCACTTCACTGTCTGTTTTCATACATG
>CM065714.1:144557406-144564906 GCA_033310375.1 Conus canariensis
TGCCTTTTGTTTCCTTGACCGCCGCATGAAGTGGTTTTGGGGATTTTCAAGTGCTCTGAAATATGCCTTCACCTGTTCTAGCTTGTGTCTTGTCTGCATTGAAGGAAGGTCGAGCAGGTATCGCATAGTTTCAACTGGTGTGTCCTTCGTGGTTCCCAGGATCAATCTCATTGCTTCATTTTGAATTCTTTCTAATTTGAGAAGGTTGCTGTTGGACAGTGTTGTAAGCCCTAATCTATAATCAATCACACTGAGTACAAGTGCGTGATACAGTTTGTAGAGATGGCGCTGTTCAATGCCTTCAGCTTCAATTGCTTTCATGGCAGATAGGCTTTTTTTGCATTTAAGAACAATATTCTCAACATGCCTTCTAAAGGTTAGCATTCTGTCAAAGCCTACACCCAAATAGCTTAGGTTGTTAGTTGATTCAATTCGTATTCCATTGAAAAAAAAAACTGGTGAGGGTACTTGTCCTGATGTCTTGTTGTTTAGGGTGCAGACTAACGTCTGGGCTTTTGTAGGGTTGATGGACGAATCAGTTTCTTGGCGCCACTGAGCGATGTTGTTCAACTGTTGCTGAACTGCTTTCGTTCTTTCTTGAGCATTTTTGTTGTTGTTGATGTTTTGTAGATCAGGCCGTCATCTGCTAGTGTTAACACTCGAGCAATTCCGTTACTGTTGAGGTCTGCAAGGCCTTTAGTGTAAATATTGTACAAAACAGGGAAAGAGGAGAACCTGGAGGTAATCCCATAGAAAGTTTATGAGGCTCAGAAGTCCAATCTCCAAATCGTAGGATGACGGTTCGCTCCTAAAGAGCTGCTGCTATCCATCATGTAAGTGTCTTGCTGACTCCATAGTCAAGGAGTAGTTCCACGAGAAACGAGAAGTGGACTTTGTTGTATGCGTCTTCCAGATCTATTGCAACAGCTAGTGTTTCTTCCTTTCTTTGAAATCCTTCATATACTTCATAGGCAAAAGCGGCCGCATTTTCCCATGTAATTTTACCTGTTCTGTAGCCTCCTTGATTTGATGGGAGGATTTGTCGACTTTCAAGATCTCTTACGAGTTTTCTTACTATGATTCGTTCCATGAGATTTCCTGCTATATTTTGCATAGTGAGTATGCGGTAGCCATTTAGCCGATGATGATCTTTTCCTGATTTTGGTAAAGCTTTCCGGTAGCTGTGTGTCCAGTGCACCATTGAACGCCACCAAAGTGATTAGGCAGTGTCTCCTGTGGTGGGTTGCCTTCGATAACATGTCATTGATTGTGGGTGCCGGGGCTGTGGCTATGGACGGAGGGGCCGGAATGAGCAGCGTGTGTGCGATGCAACTGAAGTAGGATGGTTGATGAGATTGGGGGGAAAAAGTCAGAGTAAGCAGATCGGTGCTGGTAGTGTATGGACATTTTCTTGCGTGTGGAAGAAAAAGGCCACCACCACCATTGACAACCACCACCACCACCACCACTTAATGATGTGTGTGGGTTGCCGATACTGACGGGGAATGTTCTGTTCAACTCCCCCCAAAAACACACACACACACACACACACACACACACACACACACACACACACACACACACACACACACACACACCACACACGCACACACACACGTCAATTTAGAACAAAGGCAGCTGGACATTAGACGAGGAAAAAGAAAGAAGAAAGAAAGGAACATTTTCGTCGGCACACGTGGGCTCAGACTCTTAGACTTTCTTAGTTTGACTGGAAACGGCCACAGATGTAGACCCTGATCAGGGGTGAGGGATGGAAAAGGGCGGTGGGGAGGGGGGGGGGGGGCGGGAGTACAAGAAGGGGTGGTGTACGGGATGAAAGGAGTGTGCAGGGGGAGGGCAAGAGGAGGGTCCAAGACTCCCTTTCCCTTCCCTTCCAAGCCCAGCTTTGAAGAAAAAAAATCTGGGAAAAACAAATCAAAATGAAACCCAAAGCGCCTGACTGTACGGATTACGTATGTTTGTGCAGTACGTCCCTTCCTCCTCTCCTTACCCACTCCCCTCTGTCCTTCCCTCTCCCCTCCACTTCTTCCCGCCCATCTCCTCAAAAAACCCACCCCCACCCCCATCAGCAACCTGACAACTTCAGTTTAGTCAGATTATATTTGGTTTCGGAACTGAACGAGAAGTTCTGCAGCTTTCGTGTCATTTGGGCGATGCCAGAAGACATGCTTCAAACCCTATCCATTGTCTGGAAAATCATGTCCGTAAAGAAACGTTTCTTCTTCTTCTTCTTCTCTTCTTCTTCTTCTTCTTCTTCTTCTTCTTCTTCTTCTTCTTCTCTTCTTCTTCCGAATACTGGATAGGGTTTGATGAACATTAGTATCCAATGAATGAGTGATGGTTTAGAGCTGGTTCCCTATTTAGGGGGTTTAGTGGTGACCCATTGGCTCTAAGAGTTTAAAACTATGTTAAAACTATGTACAATGCTGTCTTGGTGGATTATGGCAGAAGACCTAGGCTTGTAGAACAGCCTAGGCCTTGCTTGAATCTCTCCAGTGAAGGAGAGTCAGTGAGGCTGGCAGGAAGGTTGTTCCGTCAGCTAAAAGTGAGAATCAAAGTCGGTAGTCCAGACTGCTGTCCTTGAAATAAATAAAACGACCATGATGTTTGTTGGGGGGATAATGATCTGTTGTATATACTATACAACCATTATTACCATAACTGTCTGTACATATTTTGACATTAGTAGCACTAAGAATCAGGCGAAAAGAAGCCTTTCTGATTTGAATGTAATCACACACACACACACACACACACACACACACACACACACACACACACACACACACACACACAACCACGCACGCACGCACGCACGCACGCACACACGCACGCACGCACGCACGCACGCACGCACGCACGCAAGCGCGCGCACACAACAATATGAACAACTGTATATTTTCATCCGTCATTCCACTGACCTGAAGCACTATTTCTTTACATTTATATTGCGAAGATATACACAGTCTTTATTTTATTTTTTCAACGAAGTCTATACTTTCCCTCTCTCCCTCTTGGTCTCTGTGTATCTTTGTATATCCCCCCCCCCCACCTCTAATCCAGTCTCTTGACAGCTGTATGACAACGTATACGCTTCTGTTTTTATTCTTTCTGTCATAAAGTCTCACGTACCCCTTGGGTCCAAGTTCTGTGAAAAGCTAATGCCAAAAAGTCTGTCAGTTTGACATTCTCTCTCTCTCTCTCTCTCTCTCTCTCTCTCTCTCTCTGTATGGGTGTGTGCGTGCGTGCGTGTGCGTGCGCGCGCGCGCGCGCGTGTGTGTGTATGTGTGTGTGTGTGTGTGTGTGTGTGTGTGTGTGTGTGTGTGTGTGTGTGTGATTGCACTATCGCGAGCGCACGTGTGTGTATGTGTCCAGTGTGTGTGTGTGTGTGTGTGTGTGTGTGTGTGTGTGTGTGTGTGTGTGGTGTGTGTGCACGCGTGCGCATGCGGGTGTGTGTGTGCTTCTGCTTGTGCGAATGTGTGTGTGGTGTGTGTGTGTGTGTGTTGTGTGTGTGTGTGTGTGTGTGTGGTGTGTGTGTGTGCGTGTATGTGTGTGCGCGTGCGTGCATATGTGAATGTGTGTGTATCTCTGAGTGTGTGTGTGTGTGTGTGTGTGTGTGTGTGTGTGTGTGTGGTGTCAGATTGTGAATTGAATGTGTGTGCATGCGTGCGTGGTGTGTGTGTGTGTGTGTGTGTGTGTGTGTGTGTGTGTGTGGCATGCATGTTTGAATGAGTATGGGTATGCGTTCGAGGACCACAGTGAATTTGAGAGAGAGAGAGAGAGAGAGAGAGAGAGAGAGAGAGAGAGAGAGAGAGAGGGGGAGGGAGGGAGGAGCGCATGCATGATTATCCTTGGAAAGTGTACATTAAAAGACCTCCGTCATTTTCACCGGAGAAGACCGTATCAGCAGCAGGGAGGATCGCGGATGTGCTGATATTCCTTTGCAACGCCAACGTAAGTGAGCTGTTTTTTGTTGTGTGACATAGGCCCTCGTGTAGGCCTGACACCGCCTGGCTTACTAATGGCATCATTTTCTCCCCGCCCCCAAAAAAACAACAACAAAAAAAGCAACAACAATCAACCCCCCCCCCCCCCCCCCCCCCGAACAACGACAACATGACTTCTAATCTTAAAACGTAAACAATGGTATTTTTTGCTCCCATAAGAAAACCTAACACAGAGTAACTTTTATTCAAGACGGCACACGCCCTTAAACTTGAATAAAGTCAGACAAATACATAGACGAAACAATCTAAATAGTGGGGAAAATACAACGCAGGCCAACAAAGAACTATCTTATTAATGACTTGGCAAAGATTTGGACTTAAGGAGGTCGGGGGGGGGGGGGGGGGGGAAATGAATGGAGAAATTAAAGTGGGGAAAAAAAAGGAGGAAAATGAATTTCATAGTATGAGAAGATGGCTTGGGCGGGGGGGGGGGGGGGGGGGGGGGGGATTGAAGATGGAGAACTGGGAGCATGAAATAAGAAAATATGTTACAGATATGAAACTCTCACTAGCTGCATAAGGGAACCATCGCAGTCCCTTTTGAAGGCAGATATAGTTTGTATTGCCTGCTCCGAGGCCTTTCGTCCGCTGGGTCGGACTCATCAGGGAGACACGGCTGGTTGTGTCTGCGCTCCTGGCGTCAAATAGAGACACATCACAGTCCATAATACTGTGGTGTTCTCACCACCAAGGGTGCAAAAAAGAATCCAATAGCACCCCCAAAGCAGCCAGCGAAGAGTAGTAAATGAAACCAAACGAAAGTGTGGGGAGGAAAAAAGTTGCTGAAAAACTAAAGACATTATGCAAATAGTATAAAATGTAGGGGACAATCTTTGAGCCTACGCTTGAGGATCCACCCAAAGATGCAAGGGAGATCAAAAGACAAACACACAGACGGACAGAAACAAATACAAATAACCTCAATTTAATCAAAACAAAATCGGAAATGAAATGAAATGAGGCAGGGAACAGTAAACGATAAACAGTAACAAGTTGGGTATTTTTTGCTCCCATAAGAAAACCTAACACAGAGTAACTTTTATTCAAGACTGGCACAGCCCTTTAAACTTGAATAAAGTCAGACAAATACATAGACGAACAATCTAATAGTGGGGAAAAAACAAGCGCAGGCCAACAACTGAACTATCTTCATAGTAATGACTTGGCAAAGATTTGGACTTAAGGGGCGGGGGGGGGGGGGGGGGGGGGGGGGGGGGGGGGGGATTTGAAGATGGAGAAACTGGGAGCATGAAATTAAGAAAATATGTTACAGATATGAAAACTCTTCACTAGCTGCATAAGGGAACCATCGCAGTCCCTTTTGAAGGCAGATATAGTTGTATTGCCTGCTCCGAGGCCTTTCGTCCGCTGGGTCGGACTCATCAGGGAGACACGGCTGGTTGTGTCTGCGCTCCTGGCGTCAAATAGAGACACATCACAGTCCATAATACTGTGGTGTTCTCACCACCAAGGGTGCAAAAAAGAATCCAATAGCACCCCCAAAGCAGCCAGCGAAGAGTAGTAAATGAAACCAAACGAAAGTGTGGGGAGGAAAAAAGTTGCTGAAAAACTAAAGACATTATGCAAATAGTATAAAATGTAGGGGACAATCTTTGAGCCTACGCTTGAGGATCCACCCAAAGATGCAAGGGAGATCAAAAGACAAACACACAGACGGACAGAAACAAATACAAATAACCTCAATTTAATCAAAACAAAATCGGAAATGAAATGAAATGAGGCAGGGAACAGTAAACGATAAACAGTAAACAAGTTGGGTATTTTTTGCTCCCATAAGAAAACCTAACACAGAGTAACTTTTATTCAAGACTGGCACAGCCCTTTAAACTTGAATAAAGTCAGACAAATACATAGACGAACAATCTAATAGTGGGGGAAAAAACAAGCGCAGGCCAACAACTGAACTATCTTCATAGTAATGACTTGGCAAAGATTTGGACTTAAGGGGCGGGGGGGGGGGGGGATTTGAAGATGGAGAAACTGGGAACATGAAATTAAGAAAATATGTTACAGATATGAAAACTCTTCACTAGCTGCATAAGGGAACCATCCCAGTCCCCTTCGCTGGCTGCTTTGGGGGTGCTATTGGATTTCTTTTTTGCACCCTTGGTGGTGAGAACACCACAGTATTATGGACTGTGATGTGTCTCTATTTGACGCCAGGAGCGCAGACACAACCAGCCGTGTCTCCCTGATGAGTCCGACCCAGCGGACGAAAGGCCTCGGAGCAGGCAATACAAATATATCTGCCTTCAAAAGGGATGCGATGGTTCCCTTATGCAGCTAGTGAAGAGTTTTCATATCTGTAACATATTTTCTTAATTTCATGTTCCCAGTTTCTCCATCTTCAAATCCCCCCCCCCCCCCCCCCCCCCCCCCCCCCGCCCCTTAAGTCCAAATCTTTGCCAAGTCATTACTATGAAGATAGTTCAGTTGTTGGCCTGCGCTTGTTTTTTCCCCCACTATTAGATTGTTCGTCTATGTATTTGTCTGACTTTATTCAAGTTTAAAGGGCTGTGCCAGTCTTGAATAAAAGTTACTCTGTGTTAGGTTTTCTTATGGGAGCAAAAAATACCCAACTTGTTTACTGTTTATCGTTTACTGTTCCCTGCCTCATTTCATTTCATTTCCGATTTTGTTTTGATTAAATTGAGGTTATTTGTATTTGTTTCTGTCCGTCTGTGTGTTTGTCTTTTGATCTCCCTTGCATCTTTGGGTGGATCCTCAAACGTAGGCTCAAAGATTGTCCCCTACATTTTATACTATTTGCATAATGTCTTTAGTTTTTCAGCAACTTTTTTCCTCCCCACACTTTCGTTTGGTTTCATTTACTACTCTTCGCTGGCTGCTTTGGGGGTGCTATTGGATTCTTTTTTGCACCCTTGGTGGTGAGAACACCACAGTATTATGGACTGTGATGTGTCTCTATTTGACGCCAGGAGCGCAGACACAACCAACCGTGTCTCCCTGATGAGTCCGACCCAGCGGACGAAAGGCCTCGGAGCAGGCAATACAAATATATCTGCCTTCAAAAGGGACTGCGATGGTTCCCTTATGCAGCTAGTGAAGAGTTTTCATATCTGTAACATATTTTCTTAATTTCATGTTCCCAGTTTCTCCATCTTCAAACCCCCCCCCCCCCCCCCCCCCCCCCATCACCCCCCCCCCTCCAGTTTGTCGCTTTATTCAGTTTAAGGGCCTGGCGTCTAAAATCTCTGGTTGGTTCTGGAGCAAAATACCCTTTACTTTTTCGTTACGTCCTGCCTCTTCATTTCATCCGATTGTTTTGATATGAGGTATTTGTATTTGTTCTGCCGTCTGTGGTTGTCTTATCTCCCTGCATCTTTGGGTGGTCCTCAACGTAGCTCAAGTTGTCCCCTACATTATACTATTTGCTAAGTCTTGTTTCAGCAACTTTTCCTCCCCACACTTTCGTTTGGTTCATTTACTA
>CM065714.1:144582406-144587406 GCA_033310375.1 Conus canariensis
ATACTCTGACCCACAGAGCAAAGCACCACTCGACATTCAAGGTCTGGTGTGGCCAACCAACCCTGAGGAACAGTTCAATGGCAAGCCTCCAACGTTGGCGGAAATCAAGAAGGTGGTCGACAAAGCCAGAGCCAAATCATCACCAGGGCCAAACGGAATACCTTACCAGCTTTACAAGAAATGTCCCAAGGTGCTGGAGTGGCTCCACAGGCTGCTACGATCGGCTTGGAGAAACCAGAAGATCAGCGGCCAGTGGATGACGGCAGATGGTGTGTACATCCCCAAAGAGCAAAACTCAAGTGACATTAGCCAGTTCAGGCCAATATCACTACTGAACGTCGAAGGGAAAATCTTCTTCTCTGTCATGGCAGCAAGGCTGACCAAGTACCTGATGGAAAACAAGTACTTGGATGTGTCAGTCCAGAAAGGTGGCATCCCAGGCGTGGCGGGCTGTGTAGAACACGCCACAATGATCTGGGACGCAATCCAAAAAGCAAAAACAGAAAAGAGAGACCTGGACGTAGTGTGGCTTGATCTGGCAAACGCATATGGATCTGTGCCCCATGAGATGATACAGTTGGCTCTTGAGATGTACCATGTGCCAAAGAACATCCGCGACATGCTCAAGAAGTACTTCAATGGCTTCTCAATGCGGTTCTCTACCAAGGAGTACACAACAGACTGGATCAACTTGGAAGTGGGTATTGCAATGGGCTGTGCAATTTCCCCAATACTGTTCGTGCTGGCAATGGAACTCATCTTGAAAGCAGCAACAAACAACGCGAGACAAACAGACCTTGGCGATGGATACAAGATGCCTCCTCTCAAGGCCTTCATGGATGATACTACAGTGATTTCATTCAGAGAAGACGAGACACGTCATGTGCTGGAGAGGCTGGACGACATAGTTGCCTCATCCAGAATGAAGTTCAAGCCAAAGAAATCACGGAGTCTCTCACTGAGGAAAGGAAAAGTGGCCGGATCTGTGGTCTTCAGTGTTGCCAACCAGGCCATTCCAACAGTCACAGAAGAACCAGTCAAGAGCCTTGGAAGATGGTATGATGATACGCTGAAAGACACACAAAGAGCAAAAGAAACCAAGCAGATGGCGGAGGAAGGCTTGGAGACCATTGACCAGTGTGGGCTCCCTGGCAAATACAAGGTCTGGTGTCTGCAGTTCATGCTGATACCAAAGCTGCTATGGCCTCTGATGATATACGACATCTGCACCAGCATAGTGGAGGCAATGGAAGCCAAAATCAACAAGTTCACAAGGAAATGGCTTGGTGTCCCACCCTGTCTGACTGACATAGCGCTGTACTGTCGCCAAGCAAAGCTGAAACTACCCCTGAAATCCATCCTGGAGGAATACAAAGCAGGGAAGATCAGACTTCAAAGCATGCTGGAGGACTCAGGAGACAAGGTGGTAGAAGCAATTAAACCCCAGCTGAAGACAGGCAGAAAATGGAAAGTTCAAGAGGCGATGGATTCTGCAAAAGAAAGTCTCAAGATCAGAGAAATAACAGGACACACACAGACCAACAGACAGGGACTGGGGGTGACCAAAACTGAATGGTGGTCAAAGGCCAAAGGAAAAGCCAAAAGAGACATGATGATTCAGGAGATGAGAAAAGAAGAAGACCAAAAAAGACTCCAAAAAGCAGTCCAGCAGAGCCAGCAAGGGCAATGGACAACGTGGGAGAATGCACTCCAAAGAAGTCTCACTTGGAATGACATTTGGCACATGGCCCCTCTCAGGATCAGCTTCATTCTCAGATCTGCATATGACCTTCTGCCCTCAAATGCAAACCTGGTGAAGTGGGGAAAACAGACGATCCTGCATGCCCCCTCTGCCATGAAAAACAAACAGTGGAGCATGTCCTAAGCTCATGTAAAGTAGCCCTGGCTCAAGGAAGGTACACATGGAGGCACAACCAAGTGCTCAAAGAAATTGTACAAGTAGTCTGGGCTAGTACCAACACCACAAAAGGGAAAATCAGGACTCCAAAAGCACCCGCAACATTCTTCACGGCAGGAGGCAGCAAATCATGGCCAAGAACAACAGTGCCACTCGAAACATGCAGGCAGAGTCTGCTGGACGGGGCAGATGACTGGGAGTGCACTGCAGACCTCCCAGAATGGAAGAGTCACCCAGAGATCATCAGCAAGAGTGGCATGAGACCAGACATAGTAGTCCACTCTAAGTCAACCAAGCAACTGATCATGATCGAGCTCACGGTGCCATATGAGAACAGAATGGAGGCAGCTCAAATCTACAAGACTGAAAAGTATGCTGATCTGGCAAACAGCCTGAGGAGAGAAGGCTATCAGGTCAAAGTCCTCACTGCAGAAATTGGAGCTAGGGGGTTTGTAGGAACGTCTGCATACAGCCTCATGAAACAGCTCTCAGTTGCAGGGAAGGAAAAAACCAGAGCCCTGAAAGCAATGGCAGAAGCGGCAGAGAGGTGTTCAAGCTGGATCTGGTCAAGGAGGAACAAAAGTGAACTTCATAAGGCTTAATTTCCCTACAAATATCAGGTGTCCCTGTGGCTCAGTGGTTAAAGCGCGAGTCATTAAGTGGAAAATGAGCATGTCCAGAGGGTCATGGGTTCGAATCCCAGCCATGGCTCGTCCCAAGATGGGGAAAAAAACGGGCAGCAGAGGGACATCCGGAGTCATGAACCGGGTGTGGCCCAACCCCCCTAGAGTGTCAGGAGATAAGGGCCGAAACACTTGCTTGAAGGGGGCTTCTCTTCTGAGGACTCTCTGCTGCCACGCTCTCCACGAGTTTCTTTCTACTATTTGTTGATTGAGTCACCTTTTTCGACTCGACCCTTTTTCCCCCCTCCTTGATCGCTCTCCGTGGACCCCCCTCCCTCCTCACCCTATTCCCCTTCCCCCTCCCTTACCTTCATCCCCTTCCCTCGCCGTGTGCGCGGGCCTGCACACCGCGCCATGCACATCATGGTAGAGAGAGAGAGAGAGAGGAGAGAGAGAGAGAGGGAGAGAGAGAGAGAGAGAGAGAGAGAGAGAGAGAGAGAGGGGGGAGACAGAGAGAGAGAGAAGAGATGGAGAGAGGGAGAGAGAGAGAGAGAGGAGAGAGAGAGGGAGCGATAGAGAGAGAGGGGGAGGGAGAGAGGAGAGGGGGGGAGGAGGGAGAGAGAGAGGAGAGAGAGGAGAGAGAGAGAGAGAGAGAGAGAGGGTTAGGTCCCCATGTCTGTGATCAAGATGGATGGATGGTACAACGATTGATGTCGAGACTGGCCTGGTTGCTGTATAGTGTCTGGGGGCTGTTTTGTTTCTTGTTTTTTTTTTTCTTTTTTTTTTTTTCTCCACGCTTCACTCAGCGAGTCATCAAGGTCAAGTGATTTTTGTTTTGTTTGGAGATTTAGTGGTTGCGGGAGGTGTGTGTGTGTGTGGTGTGTGTGTGTGTGTGTGTGTGGTGTGTGTGGTGTGAGAGAGAGAGAGAGAGAGTGTGTGTGGTGTGTGTGCATGCGTGTGTGTGTGTGCGCGCGAGTGTGTGTGTGTGTGTGTGTTGTGTGTGGTGCGCGCGCGCGAGTGTGTGTGTGTGTGTGTGTGTGTGCGCGCGCGCGAGTGTGTGTGTGTGTGTGTGTGTGTGTGTGTGTGTGTGTGTGTGTGTGTGCGCGCGCGCACACACACACACGCGTGGGAGTTAGGGGGTGGGGGTGGGATGTGGGGTTGGATGGGGCGGATTGGTGGTGGTAGAGACAAGGATGGCAGAGATGGCATTGCATAATAAGGAAGGAAGCACGGAGACGCAGTCAAGCTGAAATGAAAAGCAACGACCCTGACTCCACGGCGCCGTAGAGCCAGGATGTCTGTCAAAACCGTGGGCTGGACTGCGTCCCACAGTGAAGTATGCTGTGTCCTTTTGAAAAAACGGTGCAGTGAACAGTCTTACCCGTACACACGAGTGAATCTTGGAGTCGAAATTTAATTTGAAAAAAAAAGGAAAAAAAAAGAAAGAAAAAAAAAAAAGCTTGAGAACTCTTTGTCTGTAGAAGGTGTGCAGAGAACGTAGACTGTAACTGAGACTGTATAAATGATTATTTTAGACGATAAATTGAAGTCCATACTATAGCATCCTGTTGAAATTGATTCTTGGCTTCCGTACTAAATGATGGTTATTTTCGTTTGGTCAAGACTTTGTATGTATTCAAACAAATCCCATGTCAACATAGACACAGACACAGACACACACAGACACACACACACACACACACACACACACACACACACACACACACCACACCACACACACACGCACACGCACACACACACACACACAGCACACACACACACACACACACACCGTATTCGAGCACCTCAACCCCCAACTGTCCATCCACCTTTATCCCCGTCCCCATTGAAAAAAAAAACCTAGACAGACAGACAGACAACACACACACACACACACACACACACACACACACATATATACACACACACTCACACACACACACACACACACACACACACACACACACACACACACACATACACACGTAGTAGTATTCAAAGTTCTGCACACTTTTTCTCCCATCCCTCCACCGTTCTTTTCATAAGCACGCATCCGCATACCACACACACCACTCATCGTCTGATATCACTTTTAGTGAGAAGACGTGGAATTGAGGAACACACACTCTCACACGCGCACACTCACACATTTACAACACACACACACACACACACACACACACACACACACACACACACACACACACACACACACATATGCACGCACGCACGCAAACAAGGACGGAAGCACGCACGCACGCACGCACGCACGCACGCACGCACGCACGCACGCACGCACACACACAACAAACAAACAAGCGAGCACATACAGAGCCAGGCAACCCCATACAGAACGCAGACCACAGACCAATTAAACAGGGGGGAAAAAGACAGAAAGTTAAAAAACAACAACAACAAAAACCCGTTGTTGAGGCTCAGAAGGAAAGGAGCGAAGGAGA
>CM065714.1:144592406-144594906 GCA_033310375.1 Conus canariensis
AAAAAAATCAGTGAAGGAACAATACTGCCACCTCACTAGGACTGAGATGATGGTAAACACAGGTTGATACTGAGAAACAAACATCCATGATACAGCATCAGTGGTGCTTTACCTGTACTGAGAAAGTTCACAGCAAATGAAATTGAAGAGAGATCAGCGCAGTGGTATTAGTGCCTCCTGACTAACACTGGGACGGCGTTCCATGCAGAGAGGTGGAAAAATACAGATTAATGAATGAGGTAGCAAAGAGTGCGGTTGGGCCCACGGGTCTGGGAGAGGCTGGGTTCTGTTATAGATGTGTATTGATCGTCAAGGCGGAGGCCGTGGCACTAGAGATCCAGTAGCTGGCTGCCCCCCCCCCCCCCCAACACGCCCCCCCCCCTCCGTTCCCTTCCCTCCCCATCACTGCCACCAAGCAGTCAGGCATGGTACAGGGCGGTGTTGGCCGCCTGCATCCGGTCATGTCGCCTCTCGCCACGGGACATCATCTATCACAGCTGCTTTCTCTCTCACCTTCACTCTCGCTCTCTTTCTCTCTCTCTCGCTCTCTCTCTCTCTTGTTCTGTCCTGGGCCAAACGTTGTCACTCAGACATGCGCGCCCGCGTTCTCCCCACCCCCAAACCACTTCGCCATGGGGTTGTTGTTGGTTTGAATTATTCATCTCTGGACTTCAAGCAGTGAACTACGAACACCACCTCCGCTTTGGAAAAGATTCTGTCAGCGCTATGCTGTGGGCCTCCCACCCCCCCACCCCCCGGGCGAGAGGCGGGCCCGGAAAGTTTGAACTTTGGGCATTAGTAATGCGTGGATATTTTTAACGACAGTGGGCTTCACGATACGGGACCTTGCAGCGTGAGGTTTTGTTGTGTGAGTGTGTGTGTCTCACGGTGTGTCAGCGTGGTGTGTAGCGTGTTGTGGGCTGTGCATTGGAGGAGGAGGAGGATAGGAGCACAACAACCATAATTGGCCGCGCCCCCGCTGTGGTGGTGGTGGTGGTGGTGTGGTGGAGGAGGAGGAGTCGTTGTGTGCCGTATGGATTTGTCCCCCCCGACAGGTTCCACCTTCGTGTGCAAGTGGATGTACCGTGCTGTCTGTGTCAGTGTGTGAGCTTTGGGTGTCAGCCAGGGTGTTGTGGATTGTGTGTGTGTGTGTATGTGTGTCAACCTGTGGTAGTGCCGAGTGTGGGGACGACGACGACAGGTGCGGCGAAGGCTGTGTGAGTGTGTGTGAATGCAGTGCTGAGCGGAGTGGTGGGGGTAGGGCGTAGTGAGTGCAGCGGTCCGGCAGGCAGCCATGGGCAACAAACTCCGCCACTTTCGGGATGCGGTGCAGGACGCGGTGGGGTCGTCCGGCCACAGCGATGTGAAGGGCAGCAGCTACCGCACCGTCACCCCCGCCTCCGACACTGACCCCGCCAAGGCCGGGGACGGCTCCAGCCGGCCCTCGTCCACCTCGGGTGCCGAAGGAGGGGCGGCGGCGGCGGCTAGCGCGCCCAGTCAGAGGGCAGAGGGGGGACAGGAGAGTCTCCTCCTCCTCCTCCGCAGCCGCAGCAGACCCCGCAACCGCTGAGCGGGAGTGACACGGCGAAGGAGCAGCAGAAAGCTGTGTCTGACAGGTAAGAAACAGATCGGTAGAAAATCGCGGAAAGCGTACTCGGAATGCACACACACACACACACACACACACACACACACACAACACACACACACACACACACACACGCGCGCGCGCGTTTGCGTACACACGGACACACACACTCTCTCTCATCGCTCTCTCTCTGTCTCTGTCTCTGCCTCACCCTCTCTCATCTCTCTCTTTCTCTCCCACCCTCTTCACCCCACCTGACTCACACACGCGCGTGCAGGCACACACACAGACACGTACCCATACCAGACATTGGACCAGCAACAGACAACAGTCAGATCAGAGACCGTGCAGAGTGTACGGTCCCTGGTCAGATCCCGTTCCCCGGCAAAGAACCAAACCAGCAGGCAATGTCATAACACATGGACGTGTTCTGGTCCTCATCGTTCTGTCCTCGGGACGTGCGAAGCCCAGGGTTTGAAGGAGAAAAAGGTATGCGTGTGGAATCGTTTTGGACTCGGGTTCCCACGTTTCGTCTGATGTGGTCTCAAGCTGGATCATAGCCCCAATCCTCTCATCCCAGCCTGCCGCTCTCCCTCGCCTCATCCCAACGCAGGCACGCAAGCACGAATGCACGCACACACGCGCGCGCGCGCACACACACTAACACACACACACACACACACACACTACACACACACACCTAACACACATACACACTCACACACCACACTCACACACACACACACACACACACACACACACACACACACACCACACAAAACACACTCACACACGCGCCTCCCCCTTCCTCCCTCCCCCCCACCCACCCACCCACCCACTCAATCACTCAAAGGTGCGCATTCCTCATATCGCTGGGGCGACGAGTTTGCGATCTTTCCCTCGACAAACACT
>CM065714.1:144602406-144607406 GCA_033310375.1 Conus canariensis
TGTTTTGACACAGCTCTGGAGAACAAAAGGGCAGCGGGCTGTGGACGAGAGAGAATGACATGATTGCACGGGATTGGAGAGGACATTGAGTGTGAGACTACAGAGGACATTGAGTGTGAGACTACAGACAAGGACATTGAGTGTGAGACTACAGACAAGGACATTGAGTGTGAGACTACAGAGGACATTGAGTGTGAGATTACAGAGGACATGGAGTGTGAGACTACAGAGAAGGACACTGGAGTGTGAGACTACAGAGAAGGACACTGAGTGTGAGACTACAGAGAAGGACATTGAGTGTGAGACTACAGAGGACATTTAGTGTGAGATTACAGAGGACATTGAGTGTGAGACTACAGAGAAGGACACTGAGTGTGAGACTACAGAGAAGGACACTGAGTGTGAGACTACAGAGAAGTACATTGAGTGTGGGACTACAGAGAAGGACATTGAGTGTGGGACTACAGAGGACATTGAGTGTGAGACTACAGAGAAGGACACTGAGTGTGAGACTACAGAGAAGGACATTGAGTGTGGGACTACAGAGAAGTACACTGAGTGTTAGACTACAGAGAAGTACACTGAGTGTGGGACTACAGAGGACATTGAGTGTGAGACTACAGAGAAGCAAACTGAGTGTGGGACTACAGAGGACATTGAGTGTGAGACTATAGAGAAGGACACTGAGTGTGAGACTACAGAGAAGGACACTGAGTGTGGGACTACAGAGAAGGACACTTGAGTGTGAGACTACAGAGGACATTGAGTGTGAGATTACAGAGAAGGACATTGAGTGTGAGACTACAGAGAAGTACATTGAGTGTGGGACTACAGAGAAGTACATTGAGTGTGGGACTACAGAGAAGTACATTGAGTGTGGGACTACAGAGAAGGACATTTGGTGTGGGACTACAGAGGACATTGAGTGTGAGACTACAGAGAATTACACTGAGTGTGAGACTACAGAGAATTACATTGAGTGTGAGACTACAGAGAAGTACACTGAGTGTGGGACTACAGAGAAGTACACTGAGTGTGGGACTACAGAGGACATTGAGTGTGAGACTATAGAGAAGGACATTGAGTGTGAGACTACAGAGAAGGACATTGAATGTGAGACTACAGAGAAGGTCACTGAGTGTGAGACTACAGGGAAGGACATTGAGTGTGAGACTACAGAGAAGGACATTGAGTGTGAGATACAGAGAAGGACATTGAGTATGATTACAGAGAACACTTGAGCGTGAGACTACAGAGAAGGACACATAGTGTGAGACTACAGAGAAGGACATAGAGTGTGAGACTACAGAGGACATGGAGTGTGAGACTACAGAGGACATTGAGTGTGAGACTACAGAGGACATTGAGTGTGAGTCTACAGAGAAGGACATTGAGTGTGAGACTGCAGAGGACATTGAGTGTGAGTCTACAGATGAGGACACTGTATTGAGACTACTGAGAAAGACACTGAGCACAGTATTATAGAAAAGGACAGGCAGGATGGATTAGTGAGGATTAGTGAGGACAGTGAGGATGGATTAGTGAGGACAGTGAGGATTAGTGAGGACAGTGAGGATGGATTAGTGAGGACAGTGAGGATTAGTGAGGACAGTGAGGATGGATTAGTGAGGACAGTGAGGATTAGTGAGGACAGTGAGGATGGATTAGTGAGGACAGTGAGGATTAGTGAGGACAGTGAGGATGGATTAGTGAGGACAGTGAGGATTAGTGAGGACAGTGAGGATGGATTAGTGAGGACAGTGAGGATTAGTGAGGACAGTGAGGATGGATTAGTGAGGACAGTGAGGATTAGTGAGGACATGAGGATGGATGTATGTGGACATGAGGATTAGTGAGGACAGTGAGGATTAGTGAGGATGGATTAGTGAGGACAGTGAGGATTAGTGAGGACAGTGAGGATGGATTAGTGAGGACAGTGAGGATTAGTGAGGACAGTGAGGATTAGTGAGGACAGTGAGGATGGATTAGTGAGGACAGTGAGGATTAGTGAGGACAGTGAGGATGGATTAGTGAGGACAGTGAGGATTAGTGAAGACAGTGAGGATGGATTAGTGAGGACAGTGAGGATTAGTGAGGACAGTGAGGATGGATTAGTGAGGACAGTGAGGATTAGTGAGGACAGTGAGGATGGATTAGTGAGGACAGTGAGGATTAGTGAGGACAGTGAGGATGGATTAGTGAGGACAGTGAGGATTAGTGAGGACAGTGAGGATGGATTAGTGAGGACAGTGAGGATTAGTGAGGACAGTGAGGATGGATTAGTGAGGACAGTGAGGATTAGTGAGGACAGTGAGGATGGATTAGTGAGGACAGTGAGGATTAGTGAGGACAGTGAGGATGGATTAGTGAGGACAGTGAGGATTAGTGAGACAGTGAGGATGGATTAGTGAGGACAGTGAGGATTAGTGAGGACAGTGAGGATGGATTAGTGAGGACAGTGAGGATTAGTGAGGACAGTGAGGATTAGTAGAGGATTAGTGAGGACAGTGAGATTAGTGAGGACAGTGAGGATGGATTAGTGAGGACAGTGAGGATTAGTGAGGACAGTGAGGATGGATTAGTGAGGACAACATTTAGAAAGTACTAGTACTTTTTTTGTCACAAATACAACCACCACCACCAACGGAGTTTTGATATGTACTTTTGACATCTTAACAACAGCAACAAATACACGGTGTGTGCGTCCTTTTGACGTCTCAACAACAACAGCAGCAGCAGTAACACAACAACAACAACAACAAACAACATCGTCACCATCATCATCAACAGCAGCAGCAGCAACAATAATAACAACGACGACGACGAACGGCGTTCGTATGTTCTTTTGACGTCTCAACAGCAAGGACAAACTGTGTTCGTGTCTTTTTGGACGTTTCAGCAATAACACCGACTCCATCCTTTGACCTCTCATTTACAGCAACAACAAAGAAACAGAGAAACAAATGACGGTCGTATGCCCTTTTGGATGACCCGGTCAGATGGACTCGGGAGATGAACGTCACGTAAGGTCAGCAACAGGCCTGCATAGAGATGATTGTCTTGTAATGTCAGCAACAGGTCTGTCTACATAGCTGGTAACATTTTGCTGGAGCGCCCCCGGGCGCGAGTTGGGACGGGCGGGCGGTGGTGGTGATGGCAGCGGCGAAGCTGTTGAAATAGCTGCTTTTCTCTTGACATCGCTTTCAGCCGTTGACAGCGAAAAGCTGAAAGGGGGGTTAATGCCACTTGGCTGTGAGGACAAGGGAGTTAATCCGTCGCCCTTTTCGGCGCTTTGACCATCACCGGCGGTGTTCGCGGCGTTTTTTTTGATGTCGTCAGCACTTCACACGCACAGCGGACGTGCTGGAGTGGGGGGGGGGGGGGGGGAACCCAACGGCAGATAATGGAGGAAATGAGGGTGGGGGTGAGGGGAAGGGGGTGCAGCTGTCAACGTTCATCTCCTCTGTTCGCACATGCCATGCAGCCTCTGTCTCAGCTTGTGCACTTCCGCACAATGTGCCCCCCCCCCATCATCCTGTCCCTCCACCCCCTCCACCTCATACTCCCCCCCCCCCCCTCCCACAAGTTCTGGCTGGTGTCCTCCATTTCGGATCTTAAGAGTGAGATCTGTGACTTAGTTAGTGGGGGAAAAGGAAGATGGTGGAAGAAGAGAATGAGAAAAAAGGACAAGAGAGGGTGTGGGGAGAGAGAGAGAGAGAGAGAGAGAGAGAGAGGTGTGTGTGTGTGTGTGTGTGTGTGTGCGCGCGCGCGCCCTTCCTCTCTCTCCTGCGCTGTGTGTGTCTGTGTGTCATCTCTCTCTCTGTATGTGTGTGTGTGTGTGTGTGTGTGTGTGTGTGTGTGTGTGCGTGCGCGCGCGCGCGCACGCGCGCGTGTAACATAGTACTTGGAATCTATGCATGACTTTGTACACATATATGTGTGGCATGTTATTTAGGGAAGTGTGCTACACAGATGTTGGGAGAAGGGAAAGCCAAACCCACAGAAAGCAGGCACAGAACTCAGCGAACCAAAGCACGACAAGCTTTACGTATCAGGTGAAGCTTCACTGGCTGGGAGAGAAAGAATGATCAAACCGTAAAACGTGTGATACACCAAAACTGGCTCCGTACGTGCCTGTCTCCCGGGTTAGGCTTTCTTTAAAATTACACTACTTCACGTTCCGTCACACGACACTGACACGTGACTTCTCCGTCAGGATGGTTCCGACTTGATGGTTTTTGTCCGTTCCATTTATAGCCCGCTGCTTTGGAATTCTCTCCCTTGGCACGTTAAAGCTCTCCACTTCAGTTCCGTCGATCGAATCCTGTTTAGAACCAATAAAAGCCCGTCTGTTTCTCAAAGCCCATCTGTTTCACCATAATGTACTCATCCTCACTGTCCCTTCTTTTCACAGTAGCAGAATTGCATTGGAAGTACAAATGGTATCCCCCCCCCCCCCCGGTTATTATGTATTTTTTCATTACAAAGAAATCTGGGACTAGAGTATTTTGTATGCACCAGTGGGTGTCTTATATGTGTGTATGTGTATCATGTAAAATTTTGAATGTATTTATTTTTGATTCTCTCTCTCTCTATTTGTATGTTTATATGTCATGTTACGGTGTACATTAATGGTTTATGTGTCCATACCTTGTTTTAAAACGTGCGCCTAAGTGCATGCACGCATTCGAAATCTTACGGTTAGGCGCCTTCTAAACGACTGACGGAACTGTCGTCATCATTGAAGAAATGGCTGCAAAGAAACGAAGCGCAGTGTTGATGACTGCTGAATAATATTAGAAAAGGTCTCTTGTCTGACTGACCCCTCGCCCCGGAAGCTAAAGGAAAGGGGGTTGAATCAGAGACAAGATTCTTTATACTTTCATCTTTCCTAGTGATCTCTTTTTCTTTATATTAGTATGTGCTGGGTTATAATTCGCCTAGTTCGGCAAGATCCCTCAAGTCAGTGCGTGATACCACCGCGCTGCACCCGTCATTTA
>CM065714.1:144617406-144619906 GCA_033310375.1 Conus canariensis
TGCGGAGGGGTGTGGTGTGGGGATGGAGAAGGAGAGCAGGAAGCTTGCATGCTGGTCTGTGGTGCAACAGTTATTTTTTTCCTTCAGTTTGAACATCCACCAGCATCTCAGGTGGCAGGGCAGACGTTGATGGCCGTCCCAGAAGAGCGGGGGAGGGGTGGGGGGTGGGGTGGTGGTGGTGGTGGTGGTGGTGGTGTGGAAGGACTGGTCTGTCAGTGGACTGAAGCCACCAGAACGACAACACGTGAAGGTGATCCCTAACAGTGATCAGTCACCCTTTGAGGTCGGGTCATTCGGATGTCGTTGCTTCGCATCTCTGTCGGGCCAGATGGACTTCTTGGCGACGGGAATTTGTTGACAGAACCTCGAAATACATGAACTGTAGGCTGCCAGGTCTAAGGAAACTCGTTATAATTACTGTGTTACAGAGGGGGAGGCTGGGGGTGGGGGTGGGGGGGGTGGGGGGTGGGGGGGGGGAGAGACAGAGAGATGGTAGCAAACGGTATGTTTACAATAGTATGAAGTTCTTTGAACACCTAACTGAACACTTCACCAAGCAACCTACCTGGATGCCCCCCCCTTCCCCTCTCCCCCCCCCCCCCCAAAAAAAAAAAAAAAAAAAGCCCATGCGATAGCAAATTCTGACCGCGGAATCGTTTTCCAAATCACACTGAACTCAGAACTCGGAACACTTTTATTCAACCAAGGATCGAGATGTTAGGCAGATCCTATTCTTCCAGTCTGGCCTTTAACGTCCCATTTAACACGAAGCTCAGTGAAGACCAGTGGTGGTTCCCAGAACGGAGTCCATGATACACCCAGCAGACCTGTGAACAAGAACAAGACCAAGAACATGTTTTATTGCCGTAATTATGAAAACCAGAGGTTTTGTGGGGCACAGAATGATCAAGTTAAGACATTCAGTTAATTAAACTAATTCCAACGTCGTCACATCTTGCAACATAACATTAGTAGCAGAAAGAAAAAAAGCATAGTGTGTATCAGGGTCTGATTACATTTTCTGTCTCCGGAGAGAAAAACTAGCAGACCTGTGAGTCAGTACAGTGGAACCACACGGGTGCGCGCGCGCGCGCGCGCGCGCGTGTGTGTGTGTGTGTGTGTGTGGTGGTGATTATCCGTGCACTCCCCCCATCAGCGGCACGGGTTACAAAGCCACTCTTTGTGAGAAACATGGCGCAGCACGATGAGTTTGCTTAGTGGAGAGAGAGAGAGAGAGAGAGAGAGAGAGAGAGAGAGAGAGAGAGTCCAAAACCCCAATCTTGATTTGTATGTTATGTAGGCCGTGCGGTGAAAAGACTCGGCGCCTATGCTAGCTAGGGCAGGGCTACCAGACCAGTGATGATAGAACTGGGAGTGAAGGATACAGTTTCCGTAGTGAGTGAGTGGGAGAAAGAAAAACAACAGGCGAAGAGCTTGTGTGTATGTATCCCATCTCTCTCTCTCTGTCTGTGTCTCTGTCTCTGTCTGTCTGTCTGTCTCTCTCATGCGCTTTCTCTCTGCGTCTTTCTCTTATGAGCTTTCTTTCTTATGAGCTCTCTCTCTGTGTCTGTCTGTCTGTCTGTCTGTCTCTCTCTCTCTCTCTCTCTCTCTCTCTCTCTCTCTCTTATGAGCTCTCTACCACTCTCTCTGTTTCTATCTCTGTCTCTTATGAGCTCTCTCTGTCTCTCTTATGAGCTCTCTCTCTGTCTCTCTGTCTCTGTCTCTCTGTCTCTGTCTCTCTGTCTCTGTCTCTCTCTCTGTCTCTCTCTCTCTCTCATATGAGAGGTGGCGCTTCACTACGAGCAAAGTGCTGTGATTGTGTACAAAGACCGAAACAGTCGGCAGCGCTACTGAAAAGAAGCTTTTGACGTCCAGAAACACACACAACACAAGGTGCAAAGAACTAGACACACAAAGCAAGGTGCAAAGTATAGCACTTATGGAATCACAACACGACACGGGACAAGTGAATGCGCGACAAATACGTCTTCAACAGACGTCTAGGCCATACAGATGCAGAAAACAGTACTCCCTATTCCGCCATGGCTTAGTGGCCAACTGTCGTATGAGGAGTATCGTTTTCTGTAGTGGATTTTTCCCCATGTCTGCAGTGGATTTTTTCCCCTTGTCTGCAGTGGATTTTTTCCCCATGCCTGCAGTGGATTTTTTCCCCATGTCTGCAGTGGATTTTTCCCCATGTCTGCAGTGGATTTTCCCCCATGTCTTCTTCTTCTTTCTTTGAGTGTCCACCTTCATCGACTTGAAGATTCTGACACTTTTGTGTGTATGACCGATTTTTTTAAATTTTTTTTTTTTATCCCGCCATTAAGGCAGCCATAGTCCAAATTCGGGGAAGGTGCATGCTATGTGTAACGTGTCATCCATACCAACGGCCAAACTGGCCTTCTCTTCCGAAAGTTGGTGATGGGATTTGACGTGTGTGCAAGATGTTGTGCGTGCGTTCACACACGGAGCCTCGGTTTAGTCTCATTCGAAGGAC
>CM065714.1:144629906-144632406 GCA_033310375.1 Conus canariensis
TGTGAAAGGCTTTGTCTTGTAGGTGATAACAAGACGGGAGTAGCGGTGTGAAAGGCTTTGTCTTGTAGGTGATAACAAGACGGGAGTAGCCGTGTGAAAGGCTTTGTGTTGTAGATGATAACAAGACGAGAGTAGCGGTGTGAAAGGCTTTGTGTTGTAGGTGATAACAAGACGAGAGTAGCGGTGTGAAAGGCTTTGTGTTGTAGGTGATAACAAGACGGGAGTAGCGGTGTGAAAGGCTTTGTGTTGAAGGTGATGGTAGACGGGAGTAACGACTTAAAATGCTTCTTCTTGTGGGTAATACACAACAGGAGTAACGACTTAAAAGGCTTCTTTTTGTGGGTAATACAGAATAGGAGTAACGACTTAGAAGGCTTTGTGTTGCAGGTGTATCTTTGTCTTGTGAGTGATACGCGACGAGAATAACGACTTGAAAGGCTTTGTCTTGTCAGTGATACGCGACACGAATAACGACTTGAAAGTCTTTGTCTTGTGAGTGATACGCGACGAGAATAACGACTTAAAAGGCTTTGTCTTGTGAGTGATACGCGACACGAATAACGACTTGAAAGGCTTTGTCTTGTGAGTGATACGCGACACGAATAACGACTTGAAAGGCTTTGTCTTGTGAGTGATACGCGACGAGAATAACGACTTTGAAGGCTTTGTCTTGTGAGTGATACGCGACACGAATAACGACTTAGAAGGCTTTGTCTTGTGAGTGATACGCGACGAGAATAACGACTTAGAAGGCTTTGTCTTGTGAGTGATACGCGACACGAATAACGACTTGAAAGGCTTTGTCTTGTGAGTGATACGCGACACGAATAACGACTTAGAAGGCTTTGTCTCGGCCATCTCTTCAGGAACAGCGTTGACGGTCTCTGACTGCAGATGAGTTCGACGCTTTACTAGAATTTCACGTTCGATCCCAGTGTCTTGGAGTCCATCGATCGAATCAGGCGCCCGTCCGTTTAGCCAGTGTTCAGGCAGGGGGGGGGGGGGGGGGGGGGGGGGGGGGGGGGGGGGGCGTGACGTGCAAGGGAATGGATGTGCGAGGCTCTGGAAGTAATTTGACTTTGTAGTTCTTGTCAGCGGGTATCCACCCGCTACCTGCTTCCGATCACTTTTTAATCTCTCTCTCTCTCTCTCTCTCTCTCTCTCTCTCTCGCTTGCTCGCTCGCTGTGCGCACGCGCGCGCATGCGTGTGTGTATGTGTGTGTGTGTGTGTGTGTGTGTTGTGTGTGTGTGTGTGTGTGGTGCGTGTGTGTGTGTGTGTGTGTGAGTGCGCGCGTACGTGCACACGAGCACAAGTGCATGCGTGCGTGCGTGCGTGCGTGTGTGTGTGTGTGTGTGTGTGTGTGTGTGCGCGTGCGTGCGCGTGTGCGTGTGTGTGCGTGTGTGTGTGTGTGTGTGCGCGCGCGCGCACTTGTGTGTTTGGGGTGCTTTGCAACGCGCATGAACATGTTTATCCTGGAGAGAGAGAGAGAGAGAGAGAGAGAGAGAGAGAGAGAGAGAGAGAGAGAGAGAGAGAGAGCGAGCGCACAAACGAACAATTGTTCTCTTCTTCAAAGAGGGAGGGAGGGGGGAGAGAGAGAGAGAGAGAGAGAGAGAGAGAGAGGGGGGGAGGAGGGGGGAGGAAGGGGCAAGGGAAAGCGTGTGAATGAGTGCGTGCGTGCCAATACTCCAATCTGCATAACCTCCCAATTCTGTTCAACTTTTATATGAATTTGTCGAATCCAGATCTTAACAAAAACAAAAAAAGTATGCATTTTGTCAGCGACTCTTTATCCAATATAATCTATAATAAATATAATCTATAACTTGGACATAGCACCCATGCTGGCCTTGCAAGGGACTGTCCTGTTGAACCACCACGGGGAGTGAACGTATGTAAAAACGTATGGATTTTTTTTTTTTTTTTTTTTGCTCCAGAGACTTGACGGGTGGCAGCCAAGGAGGCGGCGTGGACTTGCAGATTGGTCCAGTGGGAGGCGCTGGGTGTCCGGCTGGTCGTATTTTGAAGGCAGTTATGTGCATAGCCAAGTGGGGGGTGTGCGCATAGATTTGCAATTATGAGCGTCATGTCTGGGGGGTGGGAGGGGTAGGAGGGGTGGGGGAGGCGTGGGATGGGAGGGGGCTGGAAAGATATTAAGTGGGTGTTGTTCCTGTCCTGCTGGGAATTCACACTGTCAGGCACCGCTTTCTGACCGATTTTTCAGAGAGAGAGAGAGAGAGAGAGAGAGAGAGAGAGAGAGAGAGAGAGACAGAGAGACAGAGAGACAGATAGAGAGAGAGAGAGAGACAGACAGTCACACACACACACACACCACACACACACACACGCACGCACGCACGCACGCACGCACGCACACACACACAAACGCACAGATTTTCTTGTCACGACGCATGTTTTTTTTTAAATTTCTTTTTTTCTTTTTTTTTGTTACAAGTGTAATTGGCATGCTTCCGTTCGCCCAAGACCAAAGTGTACTTCACT
>CM065714.1:144637406-144653060 GCA_033310375.1 Conus canariensis
GGTAGGGAGGACCCAATTAGAAAGCGGTGGGTATCCAAGTTTGCTGCGAGGAATAGGGGTGGGGAAGGTGGTACATCATCCACACCTCCAGATGAGGTAGACGTCTCTCTTGCTGCTTGCCCTCCCCCCCCCCACCCCCAACCACCCCCCCTCACTCCGGTCTGAGCTATGATTCTCCAGGGACCTGTCTGTCCTAGGCGCCAATGAGTCTTCCAGTCCTACGGGAAGAAGACGATGTCCCCACAGGGTGGCCGCTCTCCCAGTCGCTGTGACGCTGCCGCAGGGAGAGTGCTTGACTCCCAGTGTGAGGCAGAAAAGGCTGGCAAGAGCGCTCTGCTGCTGATGTCTCGTTACTCAACACTATGTCACAAAGGAAGGAGAACTCGTGGGGGGCTGTCGATTAGCGATCGTTCTTTTCCTGGTTGAACGATTTTATTATGATGGAAACGGATCTGTAAAATGATCAGTTACACAGTGGTCTTGTTGTAGCTGAATAATTGCCCTTGTATGTGAGTTTCAGTTTCAGTTCCAATAAGGAGGTGTCACTGCGTGCGGACTAGTTCAATATACGCTACACCACGTCTGCTAAGTTTCGAGAGCACGCTGTGCACGATTGAGAGCTGATGGCTAAGGGAGTTGACCCGACAGAATTTAAAAAGTGGGTCTCATGGCCACGACTTTGCAGCTGTCTGCCCCTGCGCGATTAGCCCAACGCCTGAAAGGATATCTTAAATACGCGCGCAAACACGAAAAACGGAAACCAACTGCAGTCTCCACGATCTGGCTTACCTCTGCACAAACCATCTCTGAGGGTCGTTACAGAACGCTTCGAGCGCTCGTGGCAAACGTGCGGAATGCCCAGACGTAGCGCCAGTATTGTTACAGAACGCTCTGCCTGGGCAGAGCACGGCTGATGTGTGTGTGTGTGTGTGTGTGTGTGTGTGTGTGTGTGTGTGTGTGTGTGTGTGATGGAATTTATTCAATAAAGGGCATAATCCCATTTGAAGGGGTATGAATTCACAAAAAGTATTCGATAATGAACAAAAAAGCTATGAACACTCCAAACAAATGACAGATGCCAACATGCTGATATCCCCCCCCTCCCCCCCCATGAATTGATGAGGTGACTTGGGGGGGGGGGGGGGGAGAGAGAGAGAGAGAGAGAGAGAGAGAGAGAGATGAATTTGATCAACAGCAGATCCGGATAGGGACAGTAATGGAAGAAACGGGGTAGTATTGAACTGAGGGGTGGAGTGATGTGGGGAGTTACCATTTTTGGGATGGGGAGGGGGGGTGAGATTTGTGGGAGGCGGGAGAGAGAGAGAGAGAGAGAGAGAGAGGGGGGGGGGAGAGCTCGGTACCTAAGAGGCAAAATTGTAGGTGAGCAGGTCTGACGTTTCTCGCCCAATACTGGAGGCTCTGCTGATTTCGCTCTCAGCGTGCTGTGTGTGTGTGTGTGTGTGTGTGTGTGTGTGTGTGTGTGTGTGTGGTGTGTGTGTGTGTGCGTGTGTGTGTGTGTGTGCATGCACTTGCATGGCAGCTGAGTGCTCAGTGGTGTGTTTGGGGGTGGGGGGGGGGGGGGGAGGTGGGGGGCTGCTGTATCGACCGACCGACACGGCCATTAGCCCTTACCCCTGGTAGTGTGTCCAACCCAACGGGTTTGGCAACACAGGCAACAGGGCTGGGGTGGATTACGGGTGCAAGTCGGGTGGATGAGGAGAGGAGGATGGAGAAGGTAGACGGGGTGGGGGGGGGGGGGGGTGAAGGCGCGGAGGCGGAGGGATGATGGTGGTGATTGGGTGGGGAAGTGGAGGGATGGGGGGTTGGATTGGGTGGGGGAGCGTTTTATCACAGAGGCAGGGAGAGCCCAGTTGGTGGTCGTTGGTGAGCGCAGTCAAACCTGTTCTGCTGCGTTCAGAGCCTTGTTTATCAGAGGTCTGTAAACATCATGAACTGGCCGTCTGGCTGGGGTTTGAACCTTCCAACGCTTGAAAGCAGCGAGCTTCTCTCTCTCTCTCTCTCTCTCTCTCTCTCTCTCTCTCTCCTGCTGTGCGTCCAATCAACTAAGAAGGGAAATTCAAACAACGAACAAAAATACTGACAGCCAAATGCAGTTTTGTGCTGTTCAGGGGTTGTTCGAAATCCGGCTCAGCAGTACGTTTCCGTATCCACCAGCAAGGTGAAAGAAATCCGTGTGTGGACAGATCAGCTGCGAAACCCACGGTTTGCCAGTCATAACGTTCCAAGGTGTGTTAAAGCGAAGACTGATGTTGCAGCTAGCTCCTCATTGGTCCAATTGAGGAGTGAAAGATTGATTTCGTGTTCTGTGAACATGGGACTAATACCGGATCTGCTGGGATTGATGATACAGGACGTTTCAGTGAATTGGTGGGAGTAGGAGGGGTGTGGGTTGTTTTGAACAATGCCGCTGTGTGGAAAGACTGGTGGGGCGGGCTTTTGTGGGCTGTTTTCTGACTCACACCTTCAGCAGGCGGTAAACCGAAGCCGCCGAAGCTTTGTTGTCAGGAATAACCGTTGAGCTTCCAAGAAAAACAAGACTTTTTTTTTTTTTTTTACCAACAGATGGTTGGTTCTGACTAGAAGTCACGAAGTACGCACAAAAAAAAAAAAAAAAAAAAAGGAAAAAAAAAGTATGCATGCGTGCGTAGTTTATGGTGTGTGTGTGTGTGTGTGTGTGTGTGTGTGTGTGTGTGTGTGTGTGCGCGCGCCAGCACAGGAAAGAGTAATGGATTCAGTTTGGCTAGACCCCTTCCCGCCCCCCCCCCTCCCCCCCCCTCACGTAAGGTCCACCCATAGCCCTGTATTCTCATGGTGTCTGGGCCAGCTAGCAGTAGGGATTCATTATTTATTGGTAGCTGGGTCGCCTGGCTTGGATTACTGGCTTTTTTAGAATGCAGTAGGAGGAAGTAATAAGTTGGGACTGAGGAATGGAGGGGAGGGGGGGGGGGGGAGGTGGAACAAGAGATGGGTTAAGGAGAGTGGATGGGAAGAAGAGGGGGTGTGATGGGAGTGGGGTGGGGGGTGGGGGTCCCTCCTCACCCCACCCCCGGCCCCGCCCCCTCCATTCCGCCAAAAGACCCAAAACAAATTCAACCAGGTCTCCGGGCGCCATTAAAAACCCTTCGGGGCTCCCCGGGGTGGAGCGACCTGTCAGACTGGTTGTGGACGAAATCAGCAGGTGGTGGTGTCATCGACATGCAAAACACGGGGGGAAAGTGCTCTCCTTCCCCTCAGTCCTCTCCGAGTTTCACTTCTTGACTCGACCCCATCAACTAACCGGAATACTGAGGTATATTTTTTGTTCCTGTCGCTGTTGGAGGTTTGGCTGGTACAACAAGACAGCTCCTGCTGAGCCGACTCACCTGAGAGCTTTTACCTATAGAGTGTCTGGGCTCAGATGAGAAGGTTATCTTAAGGTCGCGCAAACATTTAAAGCATTTTTTTTCAAATGAAAACAACAAAGAAGAAAGAATGAGTGGAATTAACAAAACACACACACACACACACACACACACACACACACACACACACACACACACACACATGAGCGAGCGAGCGCGCACGCACGCACGCACGCACGCACGCACGCACGCACCACACACACACACACACACACACACACACACACACACACACACACACACACACACTTACATGCCTATTTGGGAGTCACTTTCACACCCCACACACACACACACACACACACACACACACACACACACACACACACACACACCACGCGGTACATGCCTATTTGGGAGTCACTTTCACACACACACACACACACACACACACACACACACACACACACAACACACACACAACGTGCGTACATGACTATTTGGGAGTCATTTCACACACACACACACACACACACACACCAACACACCACACACACACACATATTCCTATTTGGAATGTCACGTTGTCTGGGGGGGGGGGGGGGGGGGGGGGGCATTTCGTATGTTTTTTTTTTTTTTCTTTTCTCCCTCTCACTCCCCCCCCCCCCCCCCCTTGTTTTTTTTTTGTTTTTTTTTTTTACATGATTCCATCATCAAACATTTCTTGTTTATAAGTGATTTTTTTCCCCTAATCGCATTTAACCGTGATGCGACCAAAGAGGTCGGCTCAAACAAACAACGTGATCGTGACCTTGGATGATGATTAAACAAACACGGAGCACGTGGTACAGTAAAGTGCACCGTGAGTTATACACTGGTGAACCAGCGGATCGATGATGATAATGATGCAGGAGTCACACAGTGTCGGCCGCAGTCCTCATCAAAGAGCGCTCAGGTCTCTTGGCGTTGTGGGAAGTCGGCCTCCCCTCACTGACGACTTCAGTGAACTAAACTAGCGCGTGGAAGGAAGGTGGGGAAGTTTGGGGAGGAGGAGGAGGGTAAAGGGGTAGAGAATATCGTCGTTAACAAATTGGGATATAATTATGCACGAGCTAGGATAATGGGAAATGAAACAAAGAGAGAGAACAGATGCAAGATAACGTATCAAGCAAAGATAAAACGACCCGATGAAAGCATATAAACGTATCAGATGCAAGCATACGATCGATGAAAGTTAAGTATCAGATGAACATAACGACCAGTAAGTAAGTAAACAAAAGAAAAAAAATCAGTCACTCTAGCACTTTCTTCCCTTTTGGTGTTAGACATTTTGTATGAAATAGAAAAGAAAAAAAAAAACCCTGCTCTCCCGGCGGGGAAATGAACTAGGGTCTCCCGCGCGACAGGCGGGGGACACTATCCACTCTACTACCGAGCGCTTTCAAACGTTGGTTACACTTCAACTTATAAACCGTTATTGCTTAAACTGTACATCACAACATTATCATTTATAGCCGTTAGTAACGACTATTCTGGTAAAATAAAATATCGGGCATCATCCGTGACCCATAATGAACATATCTACAAATTTTCAGAAAGATCGGCCCAGAAGTTTTGTCTGGAGCGAGTGGAACACATTTTGACCACAGATAGACACACACACACACAGACAGCATTTCTTCGTTCCCATTGTAAAGTACTCCGTGTTCTATAAGAACTGGGAGTACAAAAACCCGTCAGCTATCATGACACTTCGTTTGAAAATCGGTCAGCTATTATGATAGATACATTGTTTAAAAATCGGTCAGCTATTATGACACATTGTTTACAAATTGGGATATAATTATGCACGAGCTACAGGATAAGGAAAGTGAAACAAAGAAGAGAAGAAGAACCCGTCAGCTATTATGGTACATTGTTTTGAGCCTTCCTGGTCAGCGCTTATGACATGCTTGCGTGGGGAACAACGTGAGAAGGGAGGTGGGAATGAAGGGGACACGATATGTGCGGCAGGGAACTCTTTACAACAAGCAGGAGGGAGGAGAGAAAAGGCTGCAGGGGAATGGGGGGGGGGGGGTGTCGAAGAAGACGTGTGTGTGTGTGTGTGTGTAGAGAAGGAGAAGGTGGGTGGAGTGAGAGATGAGAGAGAGAGGAGGAGAGGGGAGGGAGGGAGGGAGAGACGAGAGAGAGAGAGAGAGAGAGAGAGAGAGTGAGAGGAGAGGGAGAGAAGAAGAGTAGGGCAAGGGGTATGGGTCACAGTTGGGTTCGAGTAGCAGGGGAGGGAGGGAGCGGGGGGGGGGGGGGGGGAGGAAGGTTGTTGTGTTTGTGTGTGTGTGTGTGTGTGAGAGAGAGAGAGAGAGAGAGAGAGAGAGGAGAGAGAGAGTGTGTGTGTGTGTGTGTGTGTTGTGGTGTGTGTGTGCGTGTGTGTGTGTGTATGTGCTGCGCGCGCGCGCGCGCGCGCGCGCGCGCGCGCGCGCGTGTGGTGTGTGTGTGTGTGTGTGTGTGGTGTGTGTGTGTGTGTGTGCGTGCGTGCGTGCGTGTGTGTTGTGTAGGGTACTGGAGAGGATGGGAATGCTGAGTAGAATGAAAACAGGCCATGGAGAGTGGTCCATTACGGATCTCCTCACAGCCGCCTGTTCCTGATGGATTGGCCCCTGTCAAGAGGTGCCAGCCACGATTTGTCGTCCTGGACGTTCCTGACAGTCTTTGAGGAGTGAAGAGAGTGTGATAGAGTGAATCTGTGTGCAGCGATTCATTTTTTTTCTCTTTTTTTGTTATTTATTTATATATTTATTTATTTATTTTTTTTTACATTGGCTGCCTTTTTTTGTCTTATGGATGTTTACTGATTTTGTCTTGCGGCCACATGTCTTGTTTATAAGTGATTTTTGAAATGTCACAGTTGTCCAGCGCGTACAGTTTGGCTCAGCTTGTTTTTAGTACATTTATTTATTGCTAACACACGTAGTTGTGTACATGCCACAATTTATCATTTAACATGAATCAGTTAACATCAGTTACCACGAATAAATTCACAATGGTCTGGATCTGATCACATCTCGTTTTCAAACGGCAGTAACATGTGTTCTTGTTCCTGTTCATGCCACAAGGGAGGGGGGGAGGGGGGGGGGGGGGGGGGGGGGGGGGAGGACGGAAGAGGAGGAGGAGGAGGAGGAAGAGAGGTTGGTGCAGTAGGGGCGGAGCGAGGTGATGTATATGGCGAGGTTTGAACCGGAACCCTTCAGATTTCCTGGCTCCCTAGATCGGTGCGTTATCCGCTGGGCCATGGGATTAGCCCCATGACTGGTGTATGCATATAGGGCAGGCCGTCCGCCACAATCAGGATTTTGCGCTGAATCTCTGTATTATCCATGTAAGGGTTTGTTGGCCTAACGTAAGTTTGAACCAGCATTTCATGTTAAACTGATAATGGATCAAAAGAACAACTCCCCACCAATCATCTCCCTTGTTTTGGGGGATTTCCACCGTTGACATCACACACGATCTTCAAACACATGACCTTCCCCTTCCTTAGTTGACGTCACCTTTCAGGCCTTTGCACTCACCCGTGACCCTATCTTTTCGCCAGGTGGTAGCCCCCAAATAGTCCCATTTCTTTGATTTTTAATCTGTGTTCTGAGATTCACCTGGCTTGTACCTTGTTGGCTAAATGGAAGGGAAAAAAACCAAAAGAAAAAACAAAACAAAACAAATAACAAAATAACAAAAACAAAAAACAAACAAACAAAAAAAGGGAGGAGAATCAGCTTTCAGACACAATAAAAGTTCTCAAAACAACCTAATTGCGACGGTCTATAATACTCGACTCCTGAAAGCAAGGCCTGGGCGCGATAATTTTTGGTGTGCTACTTTTCCTCCCTTGGGGAGACTACCGTGGAGGAGCTAGCGGTAGGACTGTAGAAACAACGGGAGGCCACCGGGTTCAGGAATGTGGACCCTAATACACTGTGGGGCCATCTAAGGGTTACACGGGGTATTTACAGATGTTGATGGGAGACAAACAGTGCTTTTTGTTGTCGACCTAGACAAGCAGACGAGCCGAAGAGCAAGCGGGCGGGAAGACAGATAGGCAGACAGGCAGACAGGCAGGCAGCAGGCAGACTGATTTCATATTTTTCCGAGACTTCTGTCTCTGCTCTGATTGCTTTTAGTTTCCGTTTCGGTTTCATCAAGGAGGTGTCACTGCGTGCGGACTCGTCCATATACGCTACAGCACCTTGTCCGCTAAATTTCGAGACCACGCGGTGCATGATTTAAAGCTGATGGATGTAAATGAATGACTCGCTAAGATGAGAGAACTGAACAAAAAGTCTTGCTGTAGACAGTAGTGTGACTGTAGAACGCTGGACCAGAGCGTAATGCTTCAGAAAGCGAGAGAACTCCGAATCCAAAATTCGATTATCACATGGTGCACACCCCCTACCCCGCCACACCCCACCCCCGCTCTCCCCTCTCCCTCTACGAGTCCATGATTCGATCATCACACGACGCGCAGCTCCCAGCCCCCCCCCCCCCCCCCGCCCCCCTCCGTCCCCCCTCCCCCCCCCCCCCCGCTTCCCCACCCATGCTCACTCCGCCTTCCCCCAGCTCCGCTGAATCCGAGTCTTAGTCTGTAAGGTGAAAGACTAAGAAAACAACAAAAACAACAAAACAAAACAAACAAGCAAAAAAAAAAAAACAAAAAACAAAAACAACAACCCCCCCCCCAAAAAAAAAAAAACCCCAGTCGATCTCAGAATCTGTGTTCAGCTTGCACGAAGCTCACGTAAAAGATCCCATGGCCATGAAGGAAGTTGTCCGCATTGACATCGTGTGGAGAAATTCTTTGTTACACGAACGTGTGCAGACTGGGGAGGGGCGTGGGGGGGGGGGGGGGGGGGATTGTTGCTACGCCGTAATGTCACATGCGTCGCGTTTATCAGAAATTTGTTGGTTGACAGACACAGGGAAGACAACAAGGAGCCAGCCAAGTATGCAATGCAATGCGACAGTACAGCATCGCATACAGAGTACAGCACGTACAGTACAGTACAGAACAGTACAGCACCGTACAGTACAGAACAGAACAGTACAGAACCGTACAGACAGAACATACAGTAAGCACCGTACAGCACACACGAACAGTACAGCACCGTACAGTACAGTACAGTACAGAACAGTACAGCACCGTAACAGTACAGAACAGTACAGTACAGTACAGAACAGTACAACACGTACAGTACAGAAGTACAGTACAGAACAGTACAGCACCGTACAATACAGTACACAGTACATACAGCACCGTACAGTACAGTACAGAACAGTACAGCACCTACAGTACAGACAGTAAATACAGTACAGAACAGTACAGCACCGTACAGTACAGTACAGAACAGTACAGCACCGTACAGCACAACAGAACAGTACAGCACCGTACAGTACATACAGTACAGAACAGTACAGCTCAGTACAGTACAGTACAGAACAGTACACACCGTACAGTACAGAACAGTACAGTTGCACAGCACAGTACAGCACCGTAAGCACAGTACAGAACAGTACAGCCCATACAGTAGCAGAACAGTACAGCACAGTACATACACTACAGAACAGTACAGCACCGTACAGTACAGAACAGTACAGTGTACCACAGCACAGTACAGCACCGTAAGCACAGTACAGAACAGTACAGCGCCATACAGTGCAGAACAGTACAGCACCGACAGTACAGAACTACACTACAGAACAGTACAGCACCGTACAGTACAGAACAGTACAGCACCGTACAGCACAGAACAGAACAGTACAACACCGTACAGTACAGTACAGAACAGTACAGCGCCGTACAGTACAGCACAGCACAGCACCGTACAGTACAGAACGGTACAGCACCGTACAGTACAGAACAGTACAGCACCGTACAGTACAGTACGGAACAGTACAGCGCCGTACAGTATAGAACAGTACAGCACCGTACAGTACAGAGCAGTACAGCACCGTACAATACAGTACAGTACAGCACCGTACAGCACATAACAGAACAGTACAGCACCGTACAGTACAGTACAGAACAGTACAGCTCAGTACTGTACAGAACAGTACAGCGCCGTACAGTACAGAACATACAGCACCGTACAGTACAGTACAGAACAGTACAGCACCGTACAGTACAGTACAGAACAGTACAGCACCGTACAGTACAGTACAGAACAGTACAGTGTAACACAGCACAGTGCAGCGCAGTACAGCATAATGCAGCATATTACAGAGCAGTACAGCACAGCACAGTACAGCACAGTATGGCACAGTACAGTGCATCACTGTATGGCACAGTGCAGTACAGTGCAGTACATTACAGCACAGTACAGCACAGTGCAGTACACTACAGCCCGGTACAGCACAGTACAGTGTGTTGCAGTACACTGCAGCACCTTACAGTACATTACAGTGCATCACAGTATAGTACAGCACAGTATAGCACAGTATAGTACCACACGGAACATTGTGAACACATCACAGTCTGAAAGTTCTGCTGTTCGGTGACTACGACAACCTTTCAGGAAAACGCACTTTTCTGCTGCCCTTCTCGCAGATTAAACTCCAACTATTGAAGATGTTATGTGCATGCGCACACGCCTGTGCGGGCGCATAGCACGCGCGTGTGTGTAGTCGTAACATTGACAAATAATGTCTGGATGAATACTGTGGTTGACTTCTTGTATTTGCTGTTGCCGCTTGCAACTTTGAGAGCGAGAATGCAGAGTATTGTAAGCACCAGTTAGAGGAAGATTTGATGGATTTGAAATGGATAGAAGCCGAGAGGAAGATTTGGTGGATTTGAAATGGACAGAAGCCGGTTGGAAGATTTGGTGGATTTGAAATGGATAGAAACCGAGTGGAAGATTTGGTGGATTTGAAATGGACAGAAACCGGTTGGAAGATTGGTGGATTTGAAATGGATAGAAGTCGGGTGGAAGATTTGGTGGATTTGAAATGGATAGAAGCTGGTAGGAAGATTTGGTGGATTTAAAATGGATAGAAACCGAGTGGAAGATTTGGTGGATTTGAATAGGATAGAAGCTAGGTGGAAGATTTGGTGGATTTGAAGTGGATAGAAGCCAGGTGGAAGATTTGGTGGATTTGAAATGGATAGAAACCGAGTGGAAGATTTGGTGGATTTGAATAGGATAGAAACCGAGTGGAAGATTTGGTGGATTTGAAATGGATAGAAGCCGAGTGGAAGATTTGGTGGATTTGAAATGGATAGAAGCCGAGTGGAAGATTTGGTGGATTTGAAATGGATAGAAGCCGAGAGGAAGATTTGGTGGATTTGAAATGGATCTGTAGAAGCCGGGTGGAAGATTTGTGGATTTGAAATGGATAGAAGCCGAGTGGAAGGTTTGGTGGATTGGAAATGGATAGAAGCCGAGTGGAAGATTTGGTGGATTTGAAATGGATAGAAGCCAGGTGGAAGATTTGATGGATTTGAAATGGATAGAAGCCGAGTGGAAGATTTGGTGGATTTGAAATGGATAGAAGCCGAATGGAAGATTTGGTGGATTTGAAATGGATAGAAGCCGAGAGGAAGATTTGGTGGATTTGAAATGGATAGAAGCCGAGTGGAAGATTTGGTGGATTTGAAATGGATAGAAGCCAGTGGAAGATTTGGTGGATTTTGAAAGTGGATAGAAGCCGAGGAAGATTTGGTGGCTTTGAAATGTATGAAGCTGTAATGGAGACAGGTTGTTGAAGCCTTATTCACCATGTCTGTGTCTTATACACTGACACACATGTGTGGTGGCTTTGCGAAGTCATTGCATTCTGTAAACTTGCTGCAGACAGGTTGTTTAAGCCTTATTCACCATGTCTGTGTCTTATACACTGACACACGTGTGTGTGGCTTTGTGAAGTCATTGCATTCTGTAAACTTGCTGCAGACAGGTTGTTGAAGCCTTATTCACCATGTCTGTGTCTTATACACTGACACACGTGTGTGGGGCTTTGTGAAGTCATTGTATTCTGTAAACTTGCTGCAGACAGGTTGTTGAAGCCTTATTCACCATGTCTGTGTCTTATACACTGACACACGTGTGTGGGGCTTTGTGAAGTCATTGTATTCTGTAAACTTGCTGCAGACAGGTTGTTGAAGCCTTATTCACCATGTCTGTGTCTTATACACTGACACACGTGTGTGTGGCTTTGCGAAGTCATTGCATTCTGTAAACTTGCTGCAGACAGGTTGTTTAAGCCTTATTCACCATGTCTGTGTCTTATACACTGACACACGTGTGTGGGCTTTGGAAGTCATTGCATTCTCTAAACTTGCTGCAGACAGGTTGTTAAGCCTTATTCACATGTCTGTGTCTTATACACTGACACATGTGTGTGGGGCTTTGCGAAGTCATTGCATTCTGTAAACTTGCTGCAGACAGGTTGTTTAAGCCTTATTCATCATGTCTGTGTCTTATACACTGACACACGTGTGTGGGGCTTTGCGAAGTCATTGCTGTAAACTTGCTGCAGACAGGTTGTTTAAGCCTTATTCATCATGTCTGTGTCTTATACACTGACACACGTGTGTGGGGCTTTGTGAAGTCATTGCATTCTGTAAACTTGCTGCAGACAGGTTGTTAAGCCTTATTCATCATGTCTGTGTCTTATACACTGACACACGTGTGTGGGGCTTTGCGAAGTCATTGCATTCTGTAAACTTGCTGCAGACAGGTTGTTGAAGCCTTATTCATCATGTCTGTGTCTTATACACTGACACACGTGTGTGGGGCTTTGCGAAGTCATTGCATTCTGTAAACTGCTGCAGACAGGTTGTTTAAGCCTTATTCACCATGTCTGTGTCTTATACACTGACACACATGTGTGGGGCTTTGCGAAGTCATTGCATTCTGTAAACTTGCTGCAGACAGGTTGTTGAAGCCTTATTCATCCATGTCTGTGTCTTATACACTGACACACATGTGTGGGGCTTTGCGAAGTCATTGCATTCTGTAAACTTGCTGCAGACAGGTTGTTGAAGCCTTATTCACCATGTCTGTGTCTTATACACTGACACACATGTGTGGGCTTTGCGAAGTCATTGCATTCTGTAAACTTGCTGCAGACAGGTTGTTAAGCCTTATTCACCATGTCTGTGTCTTATACACTGACACACATGTGTGGGGCTTTGCGAAGTCATTGCATTCTGTAAACTTGCTGCAGACAGGTTGTTAAGCCTTATTCACCATGTCTGTGTCTTATACACTGACACACAGTGTGTGTGGCTTTGCGAAGTCATTGCATTCTGTAAACTTGCTGCAGACAGGTTGTTGAAGCCTTATTCACCATGTCTGTGTCTTATACACTGACACACATGTGTGGGGCTTTGCGAAGTCATTGCATTCTGTAAACTTGCTGCAGACAGGTTGTTGAAGCCTTATTCACCATGTCTGTGTCTTATACACTGACACACATGTGTGGGCTTTGCGAAGTCATTGCATTCTGTAAACTTGCTGCAGACAGGTTGTTGAAGCCTTATTCACCATGTCTGTGTCTTATACACTGACACACGTGTGTGTGGCTTTGCGAAGTCATTGCATTCTGTAAACTTGCTGCAGACAGGTTGTTTAAGCCTTATTCACATGTCTGTGTCTTATACACTGACACACGTGTCTGTGGCTTTGCTGAAGTCATTGTATTCTGTAAACTTGCTGCAGACAGGTTGTTTAAGCCTTATTCACCATGTCTGTGTCTTATACACTGACACATGTGTGTGGGGCTTTGCGAAGTCATTGCATTCTCTAAACTTGCTGCAGACAGGTTGTTGAAAGCCTTATTCATCATGTCTGTGTCTTATACACTGACACATGTGTGTGGGGCTTTGCGAAGTCATTGCTGTAAACTTGCTGCTGGCGGTCTGGGGAACAACAAGCAGCGCACTCCGCGGATGACACCTGCTGTTGTTGTTGCTGCCGCAGCTGCTGAGTTGAAGACAAACATGCCCAGACTGGAACAGGTTCTCTGTCAATACGCTATTGTTTGCCTTGCAGGGTCACGTATTTTGGGGCGGGAATATCAAGCATCACTCTCGTATAGCTCTCTCTCTGTCTCTGTCTCTCTGTCTCTTGTCTCTCTCTTCTCTCTCGTCTGTCTTCTCGTCTGTCTCTCTCTCACGTACACGCACGCGAGTGCCCCACACCAGACACAGACAGACAGACAGACAGACACAGACGCCCGACAGACCGCACACACACACACACACACACACACACACACACACACACACACACACACACACACACACACATCACCACCACCACTGCCACAGATGCACGCATTTATGCCCGTGCGTTCGTGGCGCACACAGACAGGCAGGCAGACAGACAGACAAACTCTCACACACACACACCACACCACACCACACCACACCACACCACACCACACCACACCACACCACACCACACCCACACCACACACACCACCACCACTACAACACACGCAGGCACACACGCGCGTGCGTGCGTGACGCACTCATACCAAAGATAGTATGCCCTACGTAGGGCTACTATCTTTGCTCAGACAGACAGACAGACAGACAGACAGACAACAACAGACACACAACACACACACACACACACACACACACACACACACATACACACACACACACACATGCACACACACACTACGAGAACGCATGCACTCACACAATCTTAAGTCAAGTGGCATTCTGACCACAACATTCTGCCGTTGTTTCCCAGATGAAGAATGCTTGTTGCTTATTATGACAGACACTCCCGACAAAGCCGACTTGGCACGTGGCAACCGTTACTTCGCTAACGGCTCAACGCACCGTTGCCCCATTTGGTGACTGGGATGTTAGCCGACTAGAGTAGTTCTGTACTCCATCATTGCCCTGATGTCTGACGGGGCAGTCCAGGTGGCCTTCTCACATCAGGACTTCGTTTGAAGCTCAGTCGATAAAGCGTGCGCGCTAAAGTGCATGGTCAGTGAGAGCTTCGAGTCCTGGACCTGTGGTGTGTGTGTGTGGGGGGGGGGGGGGGGGGGGGGGCATTTCAGCGTGAAGTCCCAGAACTTGGTGAGAGTCGGGGGGGGGGGGGGGGGGGGGGGAGGGAGGAGGAGGGGGGGGGGGGGCTATACACGCTGCGCAGCTTGACCGCTGGTTATCCGACCATGAGTTGATGTTGGTGGGAGTAGTGGGGGGGGGGGGGGGGGGGGGGGGGGGGGGGGGGGTTCAAGAGTCAGATCTGTCTACACGTACGATTTCGCCGTAGTTTGTACACGTGTTTGGCAAAAAAAAAACAACAAAAAAACAAAAAAAAAAAACGAGGAATACGACCAACGAGATGAAATACGTCGAAAAATAAAATTCTAGAGACTAAGTGATGGTAGGTGAAAACCAATGCCCTTCCACCAACACACACCCCCCCCCCCACCCTCCGCCCTCCCATCACCCATTTTTTACGTAGATATGGAGTTTTGTACACACTTTGGTAGAAAATACACTCACTTTTGTTGAAAACAACACCAGTGGTAGTTTTAAGTTGAACAGATCCGCAAGAGGGGTGTTTCTCTACGCCAGTGTGCTGTCTTTTAAAACCTCCGAGTTGAGACTTCAAAGCGGTGAACTAAGAGTTTCTTCTGTTTATACCAACCCGTCCGTGCTGCTTCATGGCAGTGGGCTGGAAGAGCCAGGGAGAAGAACAGCTGAGGAAATGGTAGCGGTTGTGCCAGGGGGCAGTCATGAAAAGAAGGAGCGCTCAGCACCGGTGTTCTGTCCTCGTGCTGAATCTCCATAGTATCGCTGCTGGCATGCTCATCTATGGTACTTATACAGGCGCGCGCGCGCGCATACCCCCACACCGATACACACAGAGACACCCGCACATAGACACATACACGCACACACATGTACGCACACGCGCACGCACGCGCGCGCGCGCGCGCGCGCACACACACACACACACACACACACGTGCAAAAACATACAAACACCACATGCACACATGCATGCACTTGCCTGCGCACGTGTAAGACCCATACAAACACAGATCCCCCTCCCCTCCGCCCCCTTCCCCAAGCACAATGACGGACACAGACGCACAATACACACCACCCCCCCTCCTCTCTCTCTCTCTCTCTCCTCTCTCACACACACACATGAGCGCGCGCACGTGCGCGCAGGAGAAGGGTAGAAGAAAAAAAAAGAAAAGAAATAGAAACTGATTAAAAGAAATCTGAAGAAGTAGTATACAGCAACAGCAACACCTCCACCACCAAA
>CM065714.1:144653160-144655660 GCA_033310375.1 Conus canariensis
AGGGAAGAGGGGGGGGGGGGGGCTTATACACGCTGCGCAGCTTGACCGCTGAGTTATCCGACCAATCAGAGTTGATGTAGTGGGGGGGGGGGGGGGGGGGGGGGGGGGGGTTCAAGAGTCAGATCTGTCTACACGTACGATTTCGCCGTAGTTTGTACACGTGTTTGGCAAAAAAAACAACAACAAAAAAACAAAAAAAAAAAACGAGGAATACGACCAACGAGATGAAATACGTCGAAAAATAAAATTCTAGAGACTAAGTGATGGTAGGTGAAAACCAATGCCCTTCCACCAACACACCCCCCCCCCACACCCTCCGCCCTCCCATCACCCATTTTTACGTAGATATGGAGTTTTGTACACACTTTGGTAGAAAATACACTCACTTTTGTTGAAAACAACACCAGTGGTAGTTTTAAGTTGAACAGATCCGCAAGAGGGGTGTTTCTCTACGCCAGTGTGCTGTCTTTTAAAACCTCCGAGTTGAGACTTCAAAGCGGTGAACTAAGAGTTTCTTCTGTTTATACCAACCCGTCCGTGCTGCTTCATGGCAGTGGGCTGGAAGAGCCAGGGAGAAGAACAGCTGAGGAAATGGTAGCGGTTAGTGCCAGGGGGCAGTCATGAAAAGAAGGAGCGCTCAGCACCGGTGTTCTGTCCTCGTGCTGAATCTCCATAGTATCGCTGCTGGCATGCTCATCTATGGTACTTATACAGGCGCGCGCGCGCGCGCATACCCCCACACCGATACACACAGAGACACCCGCACATAGACACATACACGCACACACATGTACGCACACGCGCACGCCGCCGCCGCGCGCGCGCGCGCCACACACACACACACACACACACACGTGCAAAAACATACAAACACCACATGCACACATGCATGCACTTGCCTGCGCACGTGTAAGACCCATACAAACACAGATCCCCCTCCCCTCCGCCCCCTTCCCCAAGCACAATGACGGACACAGACGCACAATAACACACCACCCCCCCCTCTCTCTCTCTCTCTCTCTCTCTCTCACACACACACATGAGCGCGCGCACGTGCGCGCAGGAGAAGGGTAGAAGAAAAAAAAAGAAAAGAAATAGAAACTGATTAAAAGAAATCTGAAGAAGTAGTATACAGCAACAGCAACACCTCCACCACCAGAAGAACCTCCCCCCTCCCCCGGGCCCCCAACACACACACACACACACACACACACACACACACACACCACACGCATTCGAACGCCTGCTCACCCGCGCACGCACACACTGTCTCAGAGGCATCGCGAGGCAGAGTCTGAGTAGCATACTAACCGAAACGTTCCGTCGTCGTACTTCGGTGAAGTGAGTGCTTGTCACACTCCAACAAGTCGACTTGGCACGTGGCAACCGTCGCCTCTCTAACGGCTCAACGCGTGTTACTGAAGGGAGGGGGGAGGGGGGCGGGGGCGAGCGAACATGGAACCCGGTAATACCCCGTTGTCCTAAATCTGACTCGGGCCCGCACGGGAGAGGCATTCACATCCTTCGGTTCTTGTTTTTCAAGCTCGGCTGAATACCACGTGTGCGCGCGCGCACGAGAGTGTAGAGTGAGTGCTAAGTCTTGTCAAGATGAAGTCCGGACTGGTGGGTGGCCTGGGCACTTCAGCGTAAGGTCAAGGACTCGCCGAAAACTGCTCACTCGCCGGCAAAGCGCTGCTTAACCGCCGAGAGACCGGCTCAGATCGAAGCAGCGTTATTCCCCCTCTCTTTCAGCTAGGATTAGCTCTTTCTCTCTCTCTCCTCTCTCTCAGTGGTCCTGATGGCAGTCCATTGTTAGCGGACAGGATGCATAGTCAGTGTGTAGGCTACCCATCATCCATGCCATCGGTTTGCCGGACGTTACTCTTCCGACGGATGGTGTTGGGACTGAACGTGTGTGTAACATGTTACGTGCGCGTTCACGCTCACGGAACCTCGGTACATAGTCTTATAACTCGCAGGGGAAAGGAGTCTGGTCCAGTGTAAAAAACTCCGATGTAAAATTTCCGTCTAGTCTTCTAACTCGTAGGAATTTAGTCCAAAACCAACGTTAACTCCGAGGAAAAATTTCGCTCATCCCTGTGTGCGGAGATTTGAACCAGCGACCCCAGCATCGCCAGGATCACGAGTCCGGCGCTGTACCAACCAACTAAGCTATTCCGGCTCTAGAGTTATGGGACCGAGGGGAAGGACCCCCCTCCCCCCCTCCCCCCCCCCCCCCCCCCCCCCCCCGATAATGCTGTCTGTTAGAAGGTCAAAGTTGAGACTGCAGAGCTGTGACAGTCATGTTAAGGGCACTTGTTTGAATGCCAGCCCTTTCAACTGGCCTCAAAGCAAGGCTGTGGGCTTGCTCCCCCCCCCCCCCCCCCCACCTTTTTGTTGTTGTTTTTTTTTTTTGTTTTTTGAATGACTGTTTTGCCACTGTAATTCTGAGCAACCGGCAATGTTGATCTGAGCAAATGACCAGTCTTTACAAAAGAAT
>CM065714.1:144663160-144665660 GCA_033310375.1 Conus canariensis
GTCTGCCTGACTGTGTGTGTGTGTGTGTGTGTGTGTGTGTGTGTGTGTGTTGTGTGTCTCTCTCTCTCTCTTCTCTCTCTTCTCTCAACCTGTTTGCTGACAGCTAAGAGAGATTTGACTTGCAGTTGAAATGCAGAAGAAAACCTTCCGCTCCTGTAGCTTTTTTTTTTTAGTCTTCCGACTGTCGTCCGAACTGTCTCCGAGAACTTTGTGGCACTTAGTGTCAGGAACCTTCCAACACTCCTTCCTGGTCGTGGCTGTCTGCCACATCTGAGGGAAGAGAGAGTCGTACCGCTAATTGAATGAAAGGTGAAGTGGGGGGGGGGGGGGGGGGGGTGGAGGCGGGAGGGGGGGGGGGGGAAGACCGAGTGCCGCCCCTTCGTCCCACCAGGGCCATTACCAGTTTGAAGGCGAGGGGTTGTAGATGGCGCTGCGCTTTGATTTGCAGTACCCCCAGATCGATGGGGGAGGGGGGGGGGGGGAGAGAGGGAGAGTAAAGGTCTCGTAAACTTCGCGGAACGTGTCTGGCTGCTGGCAAATGCCTGCCTAGGGGGATCGGGCTTTTGCAAGGGGGGGAGGGGGGGGGGGGGGGGGGGGGGGGTCGACGCCAAGAGCGACGACTCGCGCTTTATCACCGCTCGAGTGTGGTAAATGAGTTACGTCCCTTGAATGACTGCGGCCGTGCGAGTTGTGTCGATTGCTCTTTTGTCTTGTAACCGCGCGCGCGCGCATGCGCGGCGCGCGCGCGCGTGTGTGTGTGTGTGTGTGTGTGTGTGTGTGTGTGTGTGTGATGTGTGTGTGCGCGTGCGCGCGTGCGTGCGTGCGTACGTGTGTGCATGCCTGTATGTGTGCATGCGTGCGTGCGCTGTGGGTGTGTGTATTTGTGCGCGCTTTGTGGTGTGTGTGTGTGTGTGTGCGCGGCGCGCGCGCGCGCGCGGCGCGCGCGTGTGTGGTGTGTAATTTAGATCTTGGAAAGGGGGAGGAGGGTATTATGTCATGGTTGGGGGATTTAGGGGAAGGAGGGAGATGCTCGGATGGGAGATGGGGGGCAGGGGGGTAGGGTGCGATTGCAGGGGGTATGGGGGGGGGGGGGGGGGGGGCGGCGTGAGATAAAGGGGATGAAACCGCCTTTGGATACCACACCGATGAACAAAGATTGCGTGATGTTGCCGATCCAAACCTCGCAGGAATGGAAATACACGATGCACGACGAGAGGGCGCTTCACATCGATACCATTATGCCGGACCTGGGGATGGATTGAAGGACCCGCTCATTGAGCGACAGAACAGTCCCAGGCTGGGGATTATTTCATTGTTGTTTCGTCTACTGCGTGAGGCAAGAATTGCTAGGCTTGATGTGTGGTATTTTTTTAAAAGTTTGCTTCCAGTCTCTTTGTTCTGAACTGTCGGGGACTATTGTGGCAAAAAGAACCCAGAGACGTTGTTGTTTTGGTGCTGGCGTGCCTTTTGATTTGGGGAGAAAGAAGAAAGAGATTTGTGTTGTTTTGAATGGGGGTCGATGTGTTATGGGGAAATAATCAGGACATAGAGGTGTTGTTGGATCATAGCGAAATGGATGATTGTGACCTGCAGTCTCCTGACGTTTCTGGAAGGCTTGCACACGAATGCAGGCATCGGCATGCTAATGTAAATGCGCGCGCACAAATGCTCGCAAGCATTGCACGCGCGCACGGGAACAGACACACAGACACAGAAACACACAGACACACACAGAGACACACAGACACAGACACCCACAGAAACATACAGACACAGACACACAACAGACAGACAGACAGACAGACAACACAACACAACACACACACACACACTACACACACACACACACACACACACACACACACACACACACACACACACACAACACACAGACACACACCTCTTAATACATGCGTGCCCGTGCACACACACACTTACATGTGAACACACACACACACACACACGCACGCACGAACGAACGCACGCACACACGCACGCTACACACACGCGCGCACGCTCGCACCACACACACACACACACACACACACACACACACACACCACACACACACACACAACACACACACACACGCACGCACGCGCTCACGCACTCACGCACGCACGCACGCGCACACTCACACACACTCGCAAGTTCCCCCTCCCCACCCCCCCCCCCCCCCCTGCTCTGTCTCTCTCTCACACACACAGACAGACACGCGGGAGGATGAGGGAAAGGGATGATGGCGAGATGGCGCCAGTTGGGAGAAAGGGGGCGGGGGGAGGAGGTGCAGGGTGGTGGGTATGGGGGGACATGGTGGTTCTATTTGGAGATTACAGCAACACAGGAGAGGTCTCATAGCACCAGACACAGGAGATCCTAAATATGGGTGAGCATGATTTATTGCCATTTTGCTTTTTTATTTTATTTTTATTTTTTAAAGAACATTCTTCTAATGTTTATTTTCGAGATCCTCTTGCTGTCTGGAATCGAGAATGGAGAT
>CM065714.1:144675660-144678160 GCA_033310375.1 Conus canariensis
GGTAAGGGATGGGAGGGGTGGGGGTGGGGGTGGGGGTCCTTTTCTTGTAACAGCGGCGAGCATTGACTAGGCCTACACCTCGGCTGCATTGCATTGAATACCGCTCCTCCATCTGCCTTCCCTCCCTACCAGAGGACAGGGCTGAGGGAAAGCGGAGCATGCCGCCAGTGGTCCACGCTCTACTCTGGGCTGGACTACAGCTGTCTCTCCATTCTCCCCGAGCCGGGCCGCGGAGGATGGGTGTGAACTCTGAAGACGACGTCTAGTGCCGGGAAGGTGGAGAGAGGGAGGAGAGAAAGGGGGGGGGGGGGGGGGGGGGGGCGGGGGGGAGGAGTCACACAGTCGACCTGGTTGTCGTGGATGTAGAGCGGTGGCCGTAGTTGATGAAATCGTCTGTGAGTTTGTGGCGTTTGAGTGAGTGAGTGAGTGAGTGAGTGTGTGTGTGTGTGTGTGTGTGTGTGTGTGTGTGTGTGTGTGTGTGTGTGTGTGTGTGATGCTGCTGCTTGCTTATTGATCGGAGCATCAGGTTCCCCTACACACAGCTGCATGAGGAGGAGAAAGTCACATGGGTCCTCGTGTGATAACGGTCATTTGTTGTACAACTTTCCAGGAGACAGGATTTCGTGCTGCGCTCTGTGCATTTTTTTTTTTTCTTTCTGTTTTCTACATTTTCGAACGGAAATGTAGTTTTTTTCTCTATGGATCTACAGAGACTTTTTTTTTGCGTGTGTTTTGCCTACCAGAAGTGGAAGAAAGGGGAGCTAACTTTTGGCCTGATGGGCAGCACTCCTCTGGACGTCTGACGTCGCCCCAGTTTGGCAGCCACGGAAAGGAAAGGGAAGGAGTGATTGTGATGACACGCTCGCGGCTGTCCCTCAGTCCTCTTTTACCACACGAGGGGGGATGGGAGGCTGTCGGCAACGGCTGCTTCCACTCACACTTAGACACCGGTATCTTATTGCTCATGAAAACCCGAGTGATTATTTACAGACGTGCACCAAGTTGTCTGTAAGACTTTCCCCGCTTTGTGTGTGCAAGAAGAGTTGGGATGTCTGAAAACTGGATCAGCACAAGTGGGAAAAGGTGCGTGAGATAAGAACAGTGCGCCACGATGTACAGTCAGTTGACGTGCGATTAAGAATCGATTGAAAGGAAAGGTCAGTCTTGGAGACTGTGGTGGTAGTTCTGTGTGATGGCTGAGGGCGGTGCTGTGGCTCTGTGGCCTTGATCTGCGTGACAGGTTGGTTTGGAAGATCAGCCACGTCCACTGGACTGGAGTGGACAGGCTGTGTGGGTCAGGGGACCTGACCACGGAACAGTGGAGCGGTGTTCACAGACAGGGTGCAAAATGTTCAAACCAAACTGTTGGTAAGAAACGGGGTGAGGAATAATAGTACAATAGACTGTACAAAATGTAAAAACAAAAAAACTGTTGGTAAGAAACGGAGTGAGGAATAAATAGCACAATACACAGTGTACAAAGCGTTAAAACCAAACTGTTGGTAAGAAACGGAGTGAGGAATAACTAGCACGACACTGGGCCAGACAGCAGTCACAGCACTCAGAGGTTGTGGGGGACAACGGTGGCATAAGCCGCAGGCTGCTGCAACAGCTGCACACAAAAGAACACTGGATGAATGCAGAGACACAGACGGCGCGTTATCGGCCTCATGAATACGGCCGTGATTGCCGGGCGAATGACTACTAGAGAGGGTTACAGGAAACTTTGAAAGAGACAAAATACTTCGGAGGATTCAAGATAGGCCATGCCTTCAGAAGGTCGGTAGGACTGGACATCAGGTGGAATATCGCATGAAGCTGAGAGTGGAGTGATACTGATGGAGAAGCTGCATACCCTCACAGTCTTTTAGTTCAGTGCGGGTGTCCTATGAACAATGTGTCGTGTCTCGATCCTACATAAGAACGTCAGTGAGTCGTTCAGAACAAAAGGAAACTTACCCCCCCAAAACCTAGTAAATCAGAATTAGAAATGACGTATTATAGAGTGTACGATTTGATATTCAGAAAAAAAAACAGTATCCAACAAGAGATCGTTGCTTAAAGCTATGACTTTTGATCGCTGTGGCATCACGAACGCTCAAAAGTGCCTGTAGTAGGCCTTTGCCTGAACGGTGTCTTGGATTTATGAAGACCTGCCATCCTGAGAGTGAAGGTCAGGGATTGGCGAGGTGACCCGAGCAGAAGGAGGGAAGAAGGAGGGAAAGGATCGGCCGTTGGATGCCAGACCAGATTCTCACCCGTCAGGAGGACTGCTTCAGCCGCTGTCTCTCATGGTGAGTTGTTCTGTGGGGGTTCTGTGGGTTGCAGACGTAGCGTATCGATCACCTCTCCCCCCTGCTCTGGCCGTGTTGGCTGGCATGGAAATAAGCGCCGTATCAGATGCCTTGGGTTAGTTAGCAGACAGACCTACGTAACCAGGGATTGACAGGGACTCGTAGACCGGATGTCTTGGGTTAGTTAGCAGACAGACCTACGTAAC
>CM065714.1:144683160-144685660 GCA_033310375.1 Conus canariensis
ACATCATGCACACACGTAAAATCCCATCACCAGCTTTCGGAAGAGAAGGCCAGTTTGGCCGTTGGTATGGATGACACGTTACACATAACATGCACCTTCCCCGAGAAAAACGATCATACACACAAAACTCCACTCCCTTTGTTGGGTAGATGGGATTAAATCCTTGCCTGTCTATACAGGGAGTGTCCGCAGGAGTATCAACCTGCGCACGCAGAAAGAAAGAAAAAAAAAAAGAACAAGGCACATTGAAGAGAGAGCCTTGAATTGAACTGCTGAGGTGAAAAATGAGCATCTTACTGACCGTAACGTATTACTTGGTCTGTCGACCTGTGATCTGGTGGGACTACCAAAATTATGGTTATTCTTATTGTTGCTCTTGAGAGCAATGACATTGCTATATTGTGAACTCACCTGGTGTGACCCAAAATGGCGACAAGGTCCCTTTCGTTCTGATGAGCGGGAACAGTGTTTTCCTGTTTCAGTTTCAGTTTCATAAAGGTGTCACTGCATGCGGACTAGTCCATATATATATGCTACACCACATCCGCTAAGTGTCGAGACCACTCTGAGCATGATTTAAAGCTGATGGATTAATAAATTAATACCTAAGATGAGAGAATTTAAGAAGAGGGTCTCGTGACTACGACTTTGGTCAGACCTTAGTGCCTACCTAACATTGGTTGTGTCATTATCTGTGTTTTCCCGCGAACACACCACAAAATTGTGACGAAGTCGGTTTTTTAAAAAAAAATAAATTTTATTATACATATTTTATTGCAAATTTGAAACATCCAAACGAATATGTACATGAACTAAAGCGAAAATATGACACATGTAAAATTTCGAAAAAGGACCAGACAGTTAACATAAAAACGAAATAACCGAACAGATGGTGTGAACATACAGCCACGAAGCATTACACATTCAACTAACAAGATTGTAATGCAGGCAGTTTGACATTCACCAAGTCTTGTGTGTGTGTGTGTGTGTGTGTGTGTGTGTGTGTGTGTGTGTGTGTGTGTGTGTTGCGCTCGGGCGAGGGAGGACTCGCCCAGTGTGGCAGGAGCTTTAGCGATGGGAGCGTGACTATCCTTTGATCTGCTGGCTGTGTGGTGGTGCTGTCGGGGGGGGGGGGGGGGGGGGGGGGGGGGGGGGGGGGGGGGGCGCTGACCTCCGTTCCAATGGCCTTGTGGTGAAGATCGTTGCCCGGGTATCTGGTGATCATCATGTTATTTCTCTCATCGGGAAGAAAACCCAGTGAGAGGTGTAAGCTTTGTTGCCGTTGGCTACATCCGAAGCGGTGGTGGTGTGGGTAAGGGGTGTGTGTGTGTGTGTGTGTGTGTGTGTGTGTGTGTGTGTGTGTGTGTGTGTGTGTGGAGAGAGAGAGAGAGAGAGAGAGAGGAGAGAGAGACAGACAGACAGACAGACAGACCGACAGACAGAGACAGACAGACAGACAGACAGACAGACAGACAGAGAGGATGATGGAAATACCACAAGCACTTGCATTCCTGGACGATGTTTGTATTGTCTTGCTGATATACAGTAACGTTGCTTTCATGGCTTCTATTTGTGATTCGTGCCTGCGCCTGTTGCTTTGCTTTCAGTATTATAATCAGAGGTAGCTCCTCCCTCCCCCCTCCCGCCCCCATTCCTGCTGAGATACCGGACGTTCTTCTAATTAATATAAGTGGCGTCACCACCCTTTAGAAAATATTTGCTAGTGATTTCCTGTGTCTGCCGACCTCTCTGACAGTGCCATGGAGGGGAGGTGGGGGGGGGGGGTGAGGAGTGTGTGTGTTTGGTTGGGGGGATAGGATGTGGCTCTGGTATGGGATAGTTAAGGGGGGGGGGGGGGGGTAGGAGGTGGGAGAGAAATTGAGGGAGAGTGGTGCGTGTGCAAAGTGAATCTTTGTGCTTCCCGTTTCGGTTGTGTGTGTGTGTGTGTGTGTGTGTGTGTGTGTGTGTGTGTGTGTGTGTGTGTGTGTGTGTGTGTGTGTAGGCGTGCGCGCGCGTGCGCGTGTATGTGTGTGTGAAAGAGAGAGAGAGAGAGAGAGAGAGAGAGAGAGAGAGAGAGAGAGACAGACAGACAGACACAGACAGACAGACAGACACACACACACACAACAGAGAGAGAGAGAGAGAGAGAGAGAGAGAGAGAGAGAGAGAGAGAGAGAAGAGAGAGAGCAGTTAAAGCTCTTGCCTAATCACACTTGACAGAATAATCAATATTTGATTCGAAATTGCCAGTCGTTCAACGGATGAAAAATGTCATTGAATTGTAAAGAGCGTAAAACTGCTGTCATCGTTGTCAGCATTGTTGTATAGCGCGATCAATAACGACTGCTGTACAGATGATAAAAGACATGTTCAGCAACATTTTTTTTATGTAAATGTCGTCACAATACTAAGTCACATTCTTTTAAGATCAGGCATTTCTGTTAATCGGTCTCCATAAAGCAGAGATGCACGCTACGAATACATGAATGTCTTACAAAAC
>CM065714.1:144690660-144693160 GCA_033310375.1 Conus canariensis
GTGAGCTCCGAAGCCGTTAGATTAGCGACGTGGAGCGATTAGATGGCCATGGTGACGTCCTGCGTGGGCAGGCGATCAGGTCTCCTTGAGAGAAAGGCAGTCACGCAACCGACGTATGCAGAATGGATGAGAGAAAGAACACACCGCCGCTTTCCTTGCCGGTCACTCGCCGTCTGCCGACGGACCTGTGGCCTGGCCCTAGGGCAAGCTACTGGGCAAGAAGATCATTATGGAGTGGATGGAAAATGGATGAGGGGGAGGGGGGGGACGCTCCACTTACATCTGCTGGCTTTTCAGGATTAGCCCCGCCCCCCCCCCCCCCGCACCTCCCCCCCCACACCTCCCCAGACTCACGTTTTACTGCCGCGTGGATGGAGACGGTTTGTCGCCAGAAGGGTTGGCGGTGGCCGAGTTTGATTCTTTAGTGACCAGTGTCCAGGTAGCAGACCTTCAATGTTTTTAATTAAATAGGGATGGAGTTGGGCGAAACGGGTTGGACTTTGTGATACTCCTCTACGCTGGAGAGAAAAAAATGAAAAAAGAAAACGCTGCCGTAAGAAGGTAGTCATAGATCGTCGGCAAAAAAAAGAAGAAAAAAAAAAGGTGAAAAAGAAAGAAATGGGGGGGGGGGGGGGGGGGGGGGGAGGGGGGGGGGAGGGCTGAGAAGGATATCGACATGAGCTCTTCCAGACAGGCTCTGAACATTGTTTCCGCTCTTTGAATCAGGTCAGTTTGGGTGCATACCACTAAAGCATTACAACTCCATGAGAAATGTTTTCAACCGAGTGTATCTCACATTTCAGCAGAATAGCGATGCCGGTGAAAGCGGTCATTATCCCCGGTTCTCGGGGGGGGGGGGGGGGGGGGGGGGGAATCAGTTGTTGTCCTTTCAGAAATTCGTGACGGGCGGTTTCCCTAGGACTGTTTTCCTGGAAGGATAACTTTTCTCTGGGAAATTAGGGAAGCTAAGGGCTCCACGAGGCATGTTGTATCGTTTCCACAGGAAAGAAGAACTGTTCTGTTTTGGTTCCCATTTTTCTGCCCTGTCCTCCTTCCGGCTAAAGTTTTCATGAAGTTCTCCACTTTCTCCTGAAAGTGGAATTGGTTTGGGCAATATCGCAGTGTCTATTGTGTATTCGCTTTATTTTTTTTTCTGTTCAAGTTGACAGTTGGCACGATAATCATACTAAGTCATGAACCCTGGATATGTCTTTACAGTGCAAAATCCGGATGTTGATGGTATCAGTCAGAAAGTTTCTTGATGATAGCTGTGGTGGTGATGGTATCAGTCAGAAAGTTTCTTGATGATAGCTGTGGTGGTGATGGTATCAGTCAGAAAGTTTCTTGATGATAGCTGTGGTGGTGATGGTATCAGTCAGAAAGTTTCTTGATGATAGCTGTGGTGGTGATGGTATCAGTCAGAAAGTTTCTTGATGATAGCTGTGGTGGTGATGGTATCAGTCAGAAAGTTTCTTGATGATAGCTGTGGTGGTGATGGTATCAGTCAGAAAGTTTCTTGATGATAGCTGTGGTGGTGATGGTATCAGTCAGAAAGTTTCTTGATGATAGCTGTGGTGGTGATGGTATCAGTCAGAAAGTTTCTTGATGATAGCTGTGGTGGTGATGGTATCAGTCAGAAAGTTTCTTTTGATGACAGACTGTTGTGGTGATGGTATCAGTCAGAAAGGTTTCTTGATGATAGCTGTCGTGGTGATGTGTGATCAATGTTATCATCACTGTCGATTTTATCTGATGTATTGCGGGCATTTTCTTTTATACTTCTGACATTGTGTGCACTGATATGTGTGTGTGTGTGAGTGTGTGTGTGTGTGTGTGTGTGTGTGTGTGTGTGTGTGTGTGTGTGTGTGAGAGAGAGAGAGAGAGAGAGAGAGAGAGAGACAGAAAGAGAGAGACAGAGAGAGAGACACAGAGAGAGAGAGACAGAGAGAGAGAGAGACAGAGAGAGAGAGAGAGAGAGAGAGACAGGAGAGAGAGAGAGGGGGGGGGGAGTATTGCTGATAGTGTTGCGGAGGTAAGATGAAACCGTTCGACAGATTGGGTCAGAGTGCTGTCATGATAGATAATTCACAGGTGGGTCTGAAGAAATGGGTCACAGATTGGGTCAGAGTGCTGTCATGATAGATAATTCACAGGTGGGTCTGAAGAAATGGGTCACAGATTGGGTCAGAGTGCTGTCATGATAGATAATTCACAGGTGGGTCTGAAGAAATGGGTCAGAGTGCTGCCATGATAGATAATTCACAGGTGGATCTGAAGAAATGGGTCACAGATTGGGTCAGAGTGCTGTCATGATAGATAATTCACAGGTGGATCTGAAGAAATGGGTCACAGATTGGGTCAGAGTGCTGTCATGATAGATAATTCACAGGTGGATCTGAAGAAATGGGTCACAGATTGGGTCAGAGTGCTGTCATGATAGATAATTCACAGGTGGGTCTGAAGAAATGGGTCACAGATTGGGTCAGAGTGCTGTCATGAT
>CM065714.1:144698160-144700660 GCA_033310375.1 Conus canariensis
CCAATAGTAGTGGTAGTAGTGTCGGCCCCACCACACGCCGGCTGGAGTTCGGAGGTGTGTGTGGTCTGCCGACTTGGGAGATGCATGATTGATGACCAGCCTAATAAAGAGTTTTCGGCGGTCTCCGCGCAGAGCGTCGGGCCTTAACCTGATTAGTCCTACCTTACCTCACTTACCTTACCTTACCTTACCTTACCTTACCTTACCTTACCTTACCTACCTACCTACCTACCTACCTACCTACCTTCCTACCTGCCTACCTACCTACCTACCAACCTACCTATCTATCTACCTATCTACCACCTACCTACCTACCTACCTACATACCTACCTCCCGCTGGGCTGACTGGAAAGGATTTTGGCTGGCCCCGTTCGACTGCTGTGCTGGTGGGATAAACGAACTGCTGTTTCTGATTTTCTTTCTTATGTAAGAGAACACACACACACACACACACACACACACACACACACACACACACACACAAATACTCTCACACACATACACACGCAAACACACACACACACACACACACACACACACACACACACACACACACACACACACACACACACACACACAATGTCGCACAAAGGCATGCATACACACAGCATGTAATCACGCACGCACGCACGCACGGACGAACGCATGCAGCCTAAGCATTGCGTAATTAGGTCCCCTTGTCTGGAGAGACAGCCTCAGGGAATCGAAAGCTTTTTACACCCTGTCAGCATGTCTGGGAGTTACTAGAGAGAGTGTTACCAAATCTGAAAAACCTTTTGAGACGTAACAGTATTACCCCAAGCAGTTGAAACCTCACTAGACGTACGTAACACTAAACAGTATTACCCCCAGTATTTGCCAAGGATATCATGAAAAACACCGTGAACTCCACAATTCCCACACAAAAAAAGATTGTGTGTGTGTGTGTGTGTGTGTGTGTGTGTGTGTGTGTGTGTGTGTGTGTGTGTGTGAACGGACACATTGCACGGTACCCTTCAGTTCAGAAGTGTGTGTGTGTGTGTGTGTGTGTGTGTGTGTGTGTGTGTGTGTGTGTGAGAGAGAGAGAGAGAGAGAGAGAGAGAGAGAGGGGAGATAGTCCTTGCCGACGGACAGAGAAACCAGCAGACGTAGGTGGAGGCCTAATTGACTCGGCGGAGCTTTCAGCAGCAGTGCTAGCAGATTTCCTAACGATGTTGCGCTCGTTCAGAGCCAGAGGAACAAGTCAAAGCCAGGATGATGTCATATATGTATATATGTATCCCCTTAGCCGTCTGTCCGTCGTCTGCCTCTGTCTCTCACTCTGGCAGTCTGTCTTGTGTCCTTCGGTGACGTCACTGTCTCTCCTTCCTTCTCCGTCGCTCTCTATGTGGTCAGTGGATTGTCCCCCTTCCTTCTCCCCCACCCCCCCCCAACTCCGCCACCGCCATCCCTTTTGCTTTGGAACCTCCTTTTGTACGTTCCCGTCCTCCTCCATCTCTCTCTCTCTCTTTGTCTCTGTCTGTCTGTCTTCTGTCTGTCTGTCTGTCTGTCTGTCTGTCTCTCTCTCTCTCTCTCTCTCTCTCTCTCTCTCCTCTCTCTCGTTGCTACCATTTATGTAATCCTCGCTCTTTTTTTCCACTTCTTTATTCTCTTCACCTCTCTCTCTCTCTCTTCTCTCTCTCTCTCTCTCTCTCTCTCTCGTTGCTACCATTTATGTAATCCTCGCTCTTTTTTCCCTCTTCTTTATTCTCTTCACCCCTCCCTCAGTATACTGTCTCACCGTGCTGCGCCCTGCACCCCCCCTCCCCCCCATACACACACACACTTGCATCACGTCCCCGGTCTCAATCTGCTGCCTGGCTGCCTCCCTTTTCTCTGTGTGTGTCGTTCTGTGTGTGTGTATGTGTTGTGTGTGTGTGTGTGTGTGTGTGTGTGTGTGTGTGTGGTGTGTGTGTCTCTCTCTCTCTCTCTTTCTCTCTGTCTCCTTCTGTGTATGTGTGTGTGTGTGTGTGTGTGTGTGTTGGTGTGTTCCTTTTGTCTCTCTCTCTCTCTCTCTCTGTATGTGTGTGTGTGTGTGGTGTGTGTGTGTGTTGTGTGCGCGCGCGCTTTTTGTCTCTCTCTATCTCTCTCTGTATGTGTGTGTGTGTGTGTGTGTGTGTGTGTGTGTGTGTTCTTTTGTCTCTTCTCTCTCTCTCTCTCTCTCTCTGTATGTGTGTGTGTGTGTGTGTGTGTGTGTGTGTGTGTTTTGTGTGTCTTTTGTGTGTTGTGTGTTGTGTGATGTGTGTGTGTGTGTGTGTGTTGTGTGTGTGTGTGTGGCGCGCGCGTCGTGTGTGCCTTTTTGTGTGTGTGTGTGTGTGTGTGTGTGTGTGTGTGGTGTGTGTGTGTGTGTGTGTGTGTGTGTGTGTGTGTGTGTGTGTGTGTGTGAGTGCCTCTCTGGTCTTTTCCAACCTCCCCCACTTCAACCCCGACACCTCCACTCACCCTTCTCTATTCCTTTTATGCATTTTTCATGTCGCCATT
>CM065714.1:144705660-144708160 GCA_033310375.1 Conus canariensis
GGCAAACAAAGGAAGAGTTGGCAGCTATTTCCAGGAATCCTGGGGAGTCTAGGCAGCTGTATTCCAGGAATCCTGGGGAGTCTAGGCAGCTGTATTCCAGGAACTCAGGGGAGGGCAGACAGCTTTTTTCCCCCAGCAGTCCAAGGGAAGGTAGCCATCTATATCCAGAAACTCCAGGGAAGGTGGTCACTTGCACCCCTGAAACCTCAAGGGAGATTAGGCAGCTATATCCCAGAAACGCAAGGGAGACCAGGCATCTATATATATTAGGAACCCGAGGGTGGGACAGCCACTGGGTCACAGGGAAGAAGGTGAAGGTTGCTGATCCCAGGAGCTCAAGGTGCAGCAGTGGACGAAATCCCAGAAAGCCAAGGGAAGGGGTCAGCGACCCGTCCTCTGGGAAAGCCAGGATGGAAAAGCGACTGATTCTCTGGAAAGCCAGGATGGGGAAGCCACTGATTCTCTGGGAAAGCCAGGATGGGGGAAGCCATGGATTCTCTGGGAAAGCCAGGATGGAGAATCGACTGATTCTCTGGGAAAGCCAGGATGGAGAATCGACTGATTCTCTGGGAAAGCCAGGATGGGGGAAGCCACTGATTCTCTGGGAAAGCCAGGATGGGGGAAGCCACTGATTCTCTGGGAAAGCCAGGATGGGGGAAGCCACTGATTCTCTGGGAAAGCCAGGATGGGGAAGCGACTGATTCTCTGGGAAAGCCAGGATGGGGAAGCGACTGATTCTCTGGGAAAGCCAGGATGGGGAAGCGACTGATTCTCTGGGAAAGCCAGGATGGGGAAGCCATTGATTCTCTGGGAAAGCCAGGATGGGGAAGCCACTGATTCTCTGGGAAAGCCAGGATGGAGAATCGACTGATTCTCTGGGAAAGCCAGGATGGGGAAGCCACTGATTCTCTGGGAAAGCCAGGATGGGGAAGCCACTGATTCTCTGGGAAAGCCAGGATGGGGAAGCGACTGATTCTCTGGGAAAGCCAGGATGGAGAATCGACTGATTCTCTGGGAAAGCCAGGATGGAGAATCGACTGATTCTCTGGGAAAGCCAGGATGGGGAAGCCACTGATTCTCTGGGAAAGCCAGGATGGGGAAGCCACTGATTCTCTGGGAAAGCCAGGATGGAGAATCGACTGATTCTCTGGGAAAGCCAGGATGGGGAAGCCACTGATTCTCTGGGAAAGCCAGGATGGGGAAGCCATTGATTCTCTGGGAAAGCCAGGATGGGGAAGCCACTGATTCTCTGGGAAAGCCAGGATGGAGAATCGACTGATTCTCTGGGAAAGCCAGGATGGAGAATCGACTGATTCTCTGGGAAAGCCAGGATGGGGAAGCCACTGATTCTCTGGGAAAGCCAGGATGGAGAATCGACTGATTCTCTGGGAAAGCCAGGATGGGGAAGCCATTGATTCTCTGGGAAAGCCAGGATGGGGAAGCGACTGATTCTCTGGGAAAGCCAGGATGGGGAAGCGACTGATTCTCTGGGAAAGCCAGGATGGAGAATCGACTGATTCTCTGGGAAAGCCAGAATGGGGAAGCCATTGATTCTCTGGGAAAGCCAGGATGGGGAAGCCACTGATTCTCTGGGAAAGCCAGGATGGGGAAGCGACTGATTCTCTGGGAAAGCCAGGATGGAGAATCGACTGATTCTCTGGGAAAGCCAGAATGGGGAAGCGACTGATTCTCTGGGAAAGCCAGGATGGGGAAGCGACCGATGCTGTGGACACAGGGGCGCCTGCCATTCTGGGCCTGTGGAGAGGGTGGCGCCATCGGCCGGGAAGCCGGGGCAGACGGGGGACAGGGGGAGTAAGTAAATGGACTCCCTCGTCACTGGGCAAGCGGGAGCCCTGCTGTATAATTCAGCTCACGTGCCATCGCCAGCCCACCTTCCTGTAATTAATTAACCGTGATCAGGCGGGGGGCGGGGGAGAGGGGGGGGGGAGGGTGATGGAAGGGGGTTGGGTGGGGGGGGGGGGGGTGAGGGACAACTGTCATTGTCTGCCTGTCTGTCTCCGCTTCTACGTCTGGTCTGTGTCTCTGTCTTCTTCTCCTGTCTGTCTCGCCGTGTCTTTTCTCTTTGCCTGCCAGTCTGTCTCCATCCGCACTCCCCCTCCCCCTCCCCCTCCCCCTCCCTCTCCCCCCCACTCTCCCCTTCTCTCTGTCAAACACGCACACACACACACACACACACACACACACACACACACACACACACACACACACACCTCTCTCTCTCTCTCTCTCACTCACTCACTCACTCACGCACTCACGCACGCACGCACGCACGCACACACACACACGCGCCGCGCACGCACACACACACACACACACACACACACACACACACACACACACACACACACACACAAACCAAGAACGATAACAACCCAAAAAACAAAACCAGAAAACTCTGACAGTGACACTCCATGTGAAATAACAACCCGCCCACCCTTCCACTGTGACAGTGACACTCCATGTGAAATAAACCTGCCCA
>CM065714.1:144713160-144728160 GCA_033310375.1 Conus canariensis
CGCCCTAGCCCTGTTTGTCAACTTTGCTGTAAATGTTTCTGCCCTGCCCTGTTTGTCAACTTTGCTGTAAATGTTTCTGCCCTAGCCCTGTTTGTCAACTTTGCTGTAAATGTGTCCGCCTAGCCCTGTTTGTCAACTTTGCTGTAAATGTGTCCGCCCTAGCCCTGTTTGTCAACTTTGCTGTAAATGTTTCTGCCCTAGCCCTGTTTGTCAACTTTGCTGTAAATGTGTCCGCCCTAGCCCTGTTTGTCAACTGTAAATGTTTCTGCCCTAGCCCTGTTTGTCAACTTTGCTCTAAACGAATCCTCCCTAGCCCTGTTTGTCAACTTTGCTCTAAATGTGTCCGCCCTAGCCCTGTTTGTCAACTTCTTACGACGGGAGGGGGGGGGGGGGGGGGGTTCTGATAGAGAGGGAGGATGGGGGATTCCAAGTGTTACGTGGGCTCCAGAACCCTCTCTTTAAAAAAAAACAAAAAAAAAAAAAAAACTGTAAAGCGGTCTGAGTATCCAAGTAGAAGACATGTTTTTAACGTTGTAAAAAAAAAAAGTAAAGGGCAGTTAATATTGACGCCAAGATGTGTTTTCTTATTAACAGAGCAGCCGCTTATTTCCCCTTCCAGGAGAGGTCTCCAACGGCCGTTTAAAGTTATTTCCTGTTTTATTTTTTTCTTCCTTTTTTTTCCACTTTGTTTGGGAGGGCGAAGAGGTGATGGTGGGAGAGAAAACGGGGGGGGGAGGGGGGGGGGGGCGTCAAGGGATGCGTTTTCTGTTCATCTCTTCCAGACCCCTTGACCAGGCTTTGAGATTAGGGGATACGGGGGAGGGAGGGGGGGGGTCTGATAAAGCTGGAGTAGGGGAAGATGGTACAAGAATTGTATGTAAAGCGGTCTCAGTATGGACAGCAGAGGACATGCGTCAACGTTGTGAAAGAAATAAACCGTTCAACATTGATGCAAGTATTCGTTTTCTTCACAGAGCAACCACTTACTTTTCCCTTCCAGCGGAGGTCTCCAATGACCCTTTAAAACCGTTTCTTGATTTCTTTCTCCCCCCCCCCCCCCCCCCCGTTTGTTTTGGAGGGCGTGGAAGTGATGGCGGGAGAGGAGAGGAAAGACGCGGGGGGAGGGGGGGAGGAAGGGAGGGGGAGGTGTGTGTTTGGGGGAGAGTAAGGGGGTGCATTTTCTGCTCATCTGTTCCAGACCTCTTGACCAGGCTTTAGCCCAAAGACCTCACCGGGGACTAATGGCCTCGCCCCTCCTCACCCCCTCCCTCCCCTTCCCTGGCCTCCATTTTGGAACAGTGCCCCCCCTCCTCTCTCTCTCCCTCTCTCTCTCTCACCCACACACACACACACACACACACATATTCTCTCTCTCTCTCTCTCTCTCACATACACATACATAAAACACACACGCTTACACACACACACACACACACACACACACACACACACACACAACACACACACACACACACACCAACACACACGCACACACTCATACCACCACACACACACACACACACACACACAACACACACACACACACACACACACACACACACACACACACACAACATCCCCGCTCCTCTCCACTGTACTGTGACTCGATAGTACGCCGCCGTGATGGACGAAATAGCTCCTTGGATGAGACGGGTCCTCGGAGGCTGGACGCTGCAGGCTATTGGCTGGACGTGGACACTGTCCAGGCGGGCGTGTGGCGCCAGGGAGGGGAGAGTGGAGCCACGCAGCTTTGGTTGTTTTTTTTTTTCTGAATGTTTAAAACCTGATGTAGGGCTGGGTTACTTGTGGGTTGAACATGCAAATGATGACTGGTGTGTGAATAGCCAGTTGCTGGTGTTTGAATATCCTGAGCCCCCCCGCCCCCTCACTCTCTCTCTCTCTCTCTCTCTCTCTTCTCTCTCTCGCTCTCGCTCTCTCTGTCTGTCTGTCTGTCTGTCTGTCTCTCTCTGTCTCTGTCTCTGTATGTGTGCGTGGGAGCGTGCATGCGTCGTGCGTGCATGCATGCGTGCGTGCGTACGTGCGTGCGTGCGTGGGATTGTAAAATATTTTCCTTGTCAACTTTATTGATCCGGCGTTTCAGATTTTTTCTCCCTGTCAATTTCACTGGCTTTGCATCCAGCCTCTCCCTTTCCCTGCTCTCTCTCTCTCTCTCACTCTCTCTCTCTCTCTCTTCTCTCTCTCTCTCTCTCTCTCTCTCTCTCTCTCTCTCTCTCTCTCTCTCTCCTCCCTCCCTCTCTCTCTCTCTAAACTTTCGTGCCCTCTCTCTCTGTCTCTTTCTGGATGTGTGTGTGTGTGTGTGTGTGTGTGTGTGTGTGTGTGTGTGTGTGTGTGTGTGTGTGTGTGTAACTCTCTTTTTCTTTTCTTCTTACTTTTGCCATTTTCTTTCGGCTTTGCTTCTTGTTTTTTTTTGTTTTGTTTCCCCCCCCCCCCCCTTTTTTTTTTTAATAATTTTTTTAATGAATTCCAATATGGATGGCATTAATGATGTACACAAACATGATATATGATATAAGGTTATAAAACGCATGACATAAACCACTGCAACTCCATCGACTCATGGCATTCGGAGAAAGTACACTATACAGATAAACTTTGTTTCCCATTGTTTCATGGAGGCTCCAAGGTCATGGACAACGTTAAACATATATATGTATGTGCGTGTCTGCGTGCGTGCGAGAGCGCGCATGCACATACACGCGCACACTCACACCCACCCATCTACCCACCCACCCACCCATCTACCCACCCACCCACAGGCTTTGCTTCTTGTTGTTATTGTTGTTGTTGTGCTTCTTCTTCTTCTTCTTCTTCTTCTTCTTCTTCTTCTTCTTCTTCTTCTTCTTCTTCATCACATCCTTCTTCTTCTTCTTGAAATTTATTTCTTTTTGAAACATGTAGTGTCTCTCGTTTAATTTTGTTGTTGTTGCAAATGCTTAACCATATTAGCTATGGATTAACTTAATTTACACAGGACAAGATTTGTTTGTGCGTTTTGTTTTCACATCTTCCGAGGTGACCATTAGCGCAGGGCATGAAGGGTCAAGGACTTGGAAAGACATTTTGATATGATGAGCAATGAGGATGGGGGTGATGAAGATGATGCTTTGCAGTTCTGCTCTGGTCAGAGACTGCAGGACAGGGCTGTACTCGACGCTTCCTTTTATGCTGCGTTCCGGCGTCAGCCAGGCCCGAGAGATACAGACACCTGCAGAGCTGGTCATGAAATGTGAGCGACAGTCAGTGACGCATCTGTCAAGTGGATCAGAGCCGTCTGTGTGGGGCCAGGTTTGACCTTGGAGTCCATGGCGCACTCAGGTGCGGGAGGCGTGGTTTGTGGCCGAACAGTCCCACAGATAAATAAATGCCTCTGGTGGGAATTGAACCCACGACCTTCCAACACACAGGTCGGCAATGCTGACCATGGTACTGGCTGGTGGATAAGAATCCTTTTTGTACAAGAGACATGGTCTAGCACTGCGTTATGTCTTCAGTGACTCTCTGTCCGTCTCTGTCTCTGTCTGTCTGTCTGTCTGTCTGTCTGTCTGTCTGTCTGTCTCTCTCTCTCTCTCTCTCTCTCTCTCTCTCTCTCTTCCTTCCACTGTCTGTCTCTGTCTGTGTGTCTCCTCCCACTGTCTGTCTGTCTCTGTCTCTCTCACTCTCCTTCCCTTCCTCCATGCACCACCTCTCTCTCTCTCTCTCTCTCTCTCTCTCTCTCTCTCTCTCTCTCTCTCTCTCTCTCTCTCTCTCTCTCTCTCTCTCAGCCAATCAGAAGGCGCTGTTTCCGTTTAAATCTATCTAGGAAAACCTGAGCGGTGGCATCGGATTGTTTTCTATGGATTCTGCGTGTCGGATCCGAAAAGAGCAAGACATTAGCATTCATATTGATTGAAACTGGAAGACACGATGACATGGCTTTGTTTTCTGTGTTATCCCGGTCGGGCTTCTGCTGGTAAATCTTAGAGCCATAGAGAGCGACGTGACAGTCACTAGGTCTGTTGGCTGGTTGGATGTTGCTGGTTGGATGTTGCTGGTTGGATGTCCCTCTCTGGCCGGCGTGTGGCCTCAAAGGACTGACCACCCAAGGTCCAGCCTCTTCCTGCTGACCATGCTTCCGCTGGTCAGTGTCTTGTGTCCACTGGTGCCTGGCATCCCTGTGTCCAGCCAATGCATTTTTTTTTTGCGCTAGAGGCGGGAGGAAAAGAGGTATAGCGGAGGGGGGGAGAGGGGTTGGAAAGAGAGGGTCTGGTCCGAGCAGCCTCTAGCTAGCTAAGCAAGTGCCGTCTGCGATGTTATTGATTGTGTTTGGTGGGCTGATGAAGGGGGGAGGGAGAGAGAGAGAGAGAGAGAGGGGGGGGGGAGATCTCTGTGTGTGTGTGTACTCTGTTCATCAGCCGCCATGGCCAGGGAGTTATGGCTGCTTCTTGGGCAGGGCTTTGAGGACCAGTGCTGTCTCCTCAGCAAACGTCATCATTGTCTGCATTCATGTCACGCTGGGAAGGTGGGGGTGAGAGGGGTTGGGGTGGGGGGAGAGTGGGTCTACAATGTTCTCCTGTGTCATCTCTCCATCTCCAAGTTGTGGCTGTGGTAGTGGATATTGTTTAGCTGCGTCTTGTTGCGATGCAATGTCTTACGTGTCTGGCCTTTGCTCTGCTCTTTGGGGCCCGGTTTTTTGACGAGTTATGCTTAGGCAACGGGAAGAGCGCAATCGTAAAAAAAACAAACAAAAAATGCGGCCGGCCTATCCTGAATTGAGCGCGTTAAGAATCACTGTCTAGCGCTGCGATGTGTATTTAGGTCAGCATTTCACTCTCTTTCTTTCTCTCTCTTTCTCCCTTTCTCCCTCCCTGTCCCCCCCCTCTCTCTCTCTCTCTCTCTGTCTCTCAGTGTGTGTCTCTCTCTCTGGAAGAAAGTTTAAGATGTTGACTGCCATCTCTTTCTTCTCACTGTCAGTTTCTTCTTTTTCTCACGGCAATCGTCGTCGTCGTCATCATCATCATCGTCATTGTCATCTTCCCCCTCCTCCTCCTCCTCCTCTTCCTACTCTTTCTTCTTCTTCTTCTCCTCCTCCTCCTCCTCCTTTTCTTCTCCTTCCTCCTCCCTCTATCCTTCTTCTTCGTCATCATCTTCGTCTTCTTTTTTCTCGTCTCCTTCGTCTTTTTCGAAAATGAAATTTACAAGCCCAGCGACTGTTCTGTGAAGTTCGCCAAAACTTCTCTTTGAGAAAAGGTTTTTGTGAACATTGCACTACGCATAGATACTGCGTGGCTCCATGTTTTTGCCTGTGTGGAGTCTCGCTTAGAAGTCAACTTCAGCTGCGGAGTGATCTCAGGAATCAGCTGTTAGCAGGCTGCCGTGCTGTGTGTAGCTGGAATTGCTCCGACCTGAAATATAGGACACAGACAATCGTGAGGATGATGAAGATGATGCTTTGAAGTTTCATTCTAGACTGCATGGAAGGGCATTACGGTGTGCTTCTTTTCACATTCTATCCTGGCGTCAGCCAGGCTCGAGAGATGAAGACACTTGCAGCTTCCATTGAATGCTTGGAACTCATGGTTCCAGACTTCTTATTCGAGCTCATAGCGTATTGGGGCCGGCAGGAGCAACGGCAATAACAGGGGGAAAAAACAACAAACAAGCAAAAAAAAAAAAAAAAAAAAAAAAAAAAACCAGCAAGAATAAATGTCTCTGGGAATCGAACCCTTAACCTCCCATCAAGCAAGACTGCGACGTCAACTTCTCCACAAGAGCGGCTGGTCGGATGGATGGGTCTTAGGGGCATAATCCCACCGATGCTTAATGCCGAATGTAAAAAAAAATTGAGAACATTTATGTATTCTCTACGACGTGGAGGAAGGTCGAAATACGCAGTAGAAGATAAAGACATTCATCATCACCTGTCTCAGACATTCTTTTAAAATCTGGCGGCCAGAGTCAGCCAAGACGAAGGAGGAGTTATGGCAAAGGGCGGGGCAGGAGTCATTAAGCACACAGATCCTGATGAGGGAAGTACGGCCAGATAAACACACCCTTGGGAAGCCAGCATCTGAGACCACTCTTCATTTTCAGGCTGTGATCTGGAACCTGGAGAGGAGGAGGAGGAGGAGGAGGAGGAGGAAGGAGAGAGAGAGAGAGAGAGAGAGAGAGAGAGAGAGAGAGAGAGAGAGAGAGAGAGACAGAGAGAGAGAGAGAGATCTTTAAGGAAGAAAGGAACCCACAAGACAGAGACCGAGGGGACAGCTCAGAATCAACCCCCACTGGAGAGAGTTGTGCGGTGATAGCCAAATGCTGCTACCGTGGAGTCGAAGAGCCTCAGTGAGTGAATGTATTCTCAGCGATTATATCACGCATTGTGTCAGAGAGGCACAGAGAACGCATGAAAGGAAATAGTGGTACAGGAACATTGATTGGTACAAGCCGAACATCGGTTATCACAACGGACCGACTGGTTCATCATCTTCGTGCTGGCTGATGATGGATGCTCTTCATCCGCAGAGGACTGATCGAACGTGGGCGCTCGTACGTGTGCCAGCCACGCCGCCCGGAGGGAAAAGGTTATGTCCGCTTTGGGAATTGCTGTCCAATGTTGATCCAATGCTGGAAGGTGGACCCCCAACACGATATGATGGCGTGTGTTTAGATTATGGCCACATTGACTGAAGTGGGTGAAGACATTTGTCTTGTATTCGATGGACGCGGTGTTTTTTGTCTTGTATTCAGTGGTGGTGGTGGTAGGTGTTTCCTTTTTTTAAAATTATTTTAGTTTTTGTTTTTCTCGACTCTTTCCGTCCACCTGTCTGTATTCCCCCCTTCCTTCTTCCCTTCTTCCTTCTATTTTCCCTTCCTTCCTTACTCTTCCTTCCTTCCTTCATTCCTTCTTTCCTGTCTTTCCTTTCCCCACCATTTTCCATTTGCTTTTCACCGACATCGTGAAAGCCATGGACTTTTTATGTGACAAATGAGAAGTTTGTGTGAGTGAGTGTCTGTGTGCTTGGTTTTTGCTTGCGCTGCGTTTAGAGCAGCAGCTGCTCTAACCTTTTTCCCACTTCCGAGTTCCAAATAACACCAGCACTGTGTACACGATCATCCGAGAGAGAGAGAGAGAGAGAGAGAGAGAGAGAGAGAGAGAGAGAGAGAGAGAGAGAGAGAGAGAGAGAGAGTTCTCCTGCATCCAATCATTGACGGTTTGCAATCCATGGTTTTCTGTCAGTGGGGCGGCATAGCTGATGTCAAAGCATTCTTGATAATCTAAACTGCCCCCTCCCGTCTCCTCCCTCCGACTTCCAGTGCGATCAAGGCTGTCAGGAAGGATGGGGTGGCTGGAGTTAGACGTCTTCCAGCTGCCCTCGGACCCAACAGTTATAAAGCGCTTGTCACACAGGCGACAGTCTCGCTGTGTTTCAGACCCAAGGGTAAAGCCCATGTCACACTAGGCGAGTGTTTCGCTTCACGTGTAAAGAAAAAGATTTAGTTTTTAGATGATCTGCCTCTCCTTGCCGTCGCCGTTTTGTGGATGTACCAGACGAGTTCGCAGGAAAGTAGTATGCACGTCAGGCAGTTTTGTGACCAGGACATAAAACTTACTCCACACTTCGGGGTTCCAAGCCATGTTGTTATTTATTCAGTGCACGTTGAAGCGTTCAGAATTCGTTTTCTTCAGTGAAGAGGAGGAATCGTGCTTGATACAGAACCTGAAGACGAGGACGAATTACCGATCTTCGGTGAAGAACAACAACAACAACGATAGAAAAATTCGCGCCCAGATAAGACGGTTGGTTGAAGATAACACGACCTTCACGTTTGCTTTGACTGACTTATCACCTTCGCTGTGCAAGTTTCTCGCCAAAAGTCGAGCCTGTACAACATCTCCGGGAGTGGTCGTTCTTGTGTTCAGTTACCTCAGTGGTCACATTTGCCGAGTGTCAAAAAGCGAGCACACAAAAGAGAGCCGTTTGAGCGAGAGGCTGGCCAAGTGTGACACAGGTGTTAAGCCCACCCAGCTGCGTCTGGGACCCGAGAGTTGGACGTCATTCAGGTGCGTTTAGACCCAAGCCAAGAGACTGTGAGGTTGGCAGTGGCTTTGCATGTAGGGAGTGTGCAGGCACTGGCCTGTTAGAAGAGACAGACCGGGCCGGAGTGGCCTGGTTGACAGCTGTTAGCAGAGACAGACAGGGCTGGAGTGGCCAGGTTGACGGCTGTTAGGAGAGACAGACAGGGCCGGAGTGACCAGGTTGACAGCTGTTAGCAGAGACAGACCGGGCCGGAGTGACCAGGTTGACGGCCGTTAGGAGAGACAGACAGGGCCGGAGTGACCAGGTTGACGGCTGTTAGGAGAGACAGACAGGGCCGGAGTGGCCAGGTTGACGGCTGTTAGGAGAGACAGACCGGGCCGGAGTGGCCAGGTTGACGGCCGTTAGCAGAGACAGACAGGGCCAGAGTGGCCAGGTTGACGGCTGTTAGCAGAGACAGACAGGGACGGAGTGGCCAGGTTGACGGCTGTTAGCACAGAGAGACAGGGCCGGAGTGGCCAGGTTGATGGCTGTTAGCAGAGACAGACAGGGTCGGAGTGGCCAGGTTGACGGCTGTTAGGAGAGACAGACAGGGCCGGAGTGGCCAGGTTGACAGCTGTTAAGAGAGACAGACAGGGCTGGAGTGGCCAGGTTGACGGCTGTTAGCACAGACAAACAGGGTCGGAGTGGCCAGGTTGACAGCGTAAGAGACGGAGTGGCAGGGCCAGATGTGGCAGGTGACAGCTGTTAAGAGAGACAGACAGGGCCGGAGTGGCCAGGTTGACAGCTGTTAAGAGAGACAGACAGGGCCGGAGTGGCCAGGTTGGAGCTGTTAGCAGAGACAGACAGGGCCGGAGTGGCCAGGTTGACAGCTGTTAGGCACAGACAACAGGGTCGGAGTGCCAGGTTGACGCTGTTAGGAGAGACAGACAGGGCCGGAGTGCCAGATTGACGGCGTTAGGAGAGACAGACAGGGCCGGAGTGCCAGGTTGACAGCTGTTAGCACAGACAGACAGGGTCGGAGTGGCCAGGTTGACAGGCTGTTAGCAGAGACAGACGGGTCGGGTGGCTGGTTGACAGGGTTAGCAGAGACAGAAAGGGTCGGAGTGGCCAGGTTGACAGCTGTTAGCAGAGACAGACAGGGTCGGAGTGGCCAGGTTGACAGCTGTTAGCAGAGACAGACAGGACCGGAGTGGCCAGGTTGACAGCTGTTAGCAGAGACAGACAGGGTCGGAGTGGGCTGGTTGACAGCTGTTAGCAGAGACAGACAGGGCCGGAGTGGCCAGGTTGACAGCTGTTAGCAGAGACAGACAGGGCCGGAGTGGCCAGGTTGACAGCTGTTAGCAGAGACAGACAGGGTCGGAGTGGCCAGGTTGACAGCTGTTAGCAGAGACAACAGGGTCGGAGTGGCCAGGTTGACAGCTGTTAGCAGAGACAGACAGGGTCGGAGTGGCCAGGTTGACAGCTGTTAGCAGAGACAGACAGGGCGGAGTGGCCAGGTTGACAGCTGTTAGCACAGACAGACCGGGCGGAGTGGCCAGGTTGACAGCTGTTAGCAGAGACAGACAGGGCCGGAGTGGCCAGTTGACGGCTGTTAGAAGAGACAGACAGGGCGGAGTGGCCAGGTTGACAGCTGTTAGCAGAGACAGACAGGGCCGGAGTGGCCAGGTTGACAGCTGTTAGCAGAGACAGACAGGGCCGGAGTGGCCAGGTTGACGGCTGTTAGCAGAGACAGACAGGGCCGGAGTGGCCAGGTTGACAGCTGTTAGCAAGACAGACAGGGCCGGAGTGGCCAGGTTGACGGCTGTTAGCACAGACAACAGGGTCGGAGTGGCCAGGTTGACGGCTGTTAGAGAGACAGACAGGGTCGGAGTGGCCAGGTTGACGGCTGTTAGCAGAGACAGACAGGGACGGAGTGGCCAGGTTGACAGCTGTTAGCACCGACAGACAGGGTCGGAGTGGCCAGGTTGACGGCTGTTAGCACCGACAGACAGGGTCGGAGTGGCCAGGGTGACGGCCGTGACGAATGGGGAGGAGCAAGAGCTGAGGGGAAGCATGCTGCCTCCACATCCAGTTGCATGATGCCGACGTAGCAGACCTATCCTTCAATGTCGCTCCTTGCCACTGTATCGATTGTCAGCGGCAGCAACAGTTTCTCCAGCCGCCAGCCTGTGCTATCTCTCCTCCTCCTCGCTCTGGTCTGGCGTGCCAGCACTGTTGTGACCCTGAGTCAGCCTGCTGGTGTGTGTGTGTGTGTGTGTGTGTGTGTGTGTGTGTGGTGTGGTGGTGTGCGTGTGTGTGTGTGTGTGTGTGTGTGTGTGTGTGTGTGTGTGTGTGTGTGTGTGTGTGCATGATGGCAGCAGAGCGTGGCGGCTGGCAGGTTGATGCTGGCGTTTTTTCACCGCCGGGTGGTATTTTCTCACTTCGTTTCTCGGAACTTTTTGTAGTCACAGATTATGAAGAGAGAGAGATACCCGCAGTTACATGACGTTCCGTGTGTGTGTGTGTGTCAGTGGATAACGTGGAGGTCAGTGTGTGAGCCATGTCTATCTCAAATCAGTGATATTTGTGCGGGGATCTGTTGGTCTGTGCTGGACTCTTGTCACACCGTCACCCGGCACAAGGCTGCTGTTTGTCTCTGCTCTGCCTTGTCTGCCAGATAGACGTCGTGTCTCTAACGATCGTGATTCAGGGTCGGCCTGATCTCTTCTTGTCTGTCGTTGTGCTAGCTGACATGGAGCTGTCAGAAGCCATGCTGGCTGTTTGATCCACGACAACTGTTGCTGCTGTTGAAATTCAAAATGAGCAACCATTCCCGGCATCAGCCTGTGTGAAACATCCGTGTAATGTACAGCAGTGATCGAAGCCAACAGTGCGTCTAAACGTTCGTTTCTTTCGTTGATTAGGTCACCAAGCGCACGGATATCATTGTTGAAACTGAAACTGCTTTAGTCGTGTGTGTCGCAGTCTGATGTGGATAGCCCGCAGATGCCAGGTATTTTGCTCAGACATTCAGACCAGGTGTGCGCTGTCTGTGGTCAGTGACCCGCGGACTCGCTGCGTGCCATCAGGCCAGAGGGACAGATGTGGACACCAGGGTGTGAGGTTCAGTGACGTGCTGGTCAGCGGGGACTTGCAGCGTAATTTCGGGCAAGAGACTGGGACTCCAGCTCCCAGAGACTTCTGATGGCTGCTGATGTCTGTCCTCACTGATCAGCATTGTCACGGTGACCTACACACCTGGTGCTGGTGACGACGTAAAGAGTTCATTTCTTTTCTCGTTCGAATATGTAACTGCAAAGTATATGATGAACACGATGGAGGAACGCCTGAGTGAATAGCGTGCTGTCGCTAGCTGTCTCTGGGTCCGTGGTGTGTTGATGAGCGGTGAATGTCACGACGAGAGAAGAGAAATCGTGTGACCATGGAATGAGGGCATGATCAGGGAAGCGCTGCATTGTAGGATCTTTCTGGAAAGCGCTTTCATCAGTGTGACTGGCTGTGTTAGACACTGCACGTTGTTAGTCAGACAGTCAGTATGTTGGGGGAAGCAGCGTGCTGGAGTTCTGTGCTGATCCCGAAGAGTGAAGTGACTGCTCACCTTCGCTTAACAGTGCTGTATGACAGACAGCAACAATCGGTTCGGCCCTGTTCGTGACTGTGTCATCACGACAGCTGGACGTGATCTGTCTCGGCACGCTGGGAAAGAGAGAGAGAGAGAGAGAAAAAAGGTGAAAGCTACATTGTATAATAGCAGTTGCCATCCATCAAGCTATCACGTGACTGTGTTCTCTGTGTGACAGGGATGTATGGGGACCTTCCCTGTGAGCGGGGCGGTAGATGTTCTGTTGTCTGTCTCAGCATCAACACCGTCAGCTTTCTGTGCGGAGAAACACGTGTGGGCCGGCTGTGAAACGTGGAGTGTCTTTTGGTCAGCTGTGGTGATCGATTGAAGATTCTCCGGCAGTCGCCATCAGTTGGATAGCAGCCACCAACGTTTCACCCCCTCTCCTCCCTCACCGATAACGACAGCAATAATCACTCGGATCTTGTATTGATATCATTACTTGTCGTTTATGGTTGCGGCATAGCTTTGTGGTGTGTGTGTGGTAAACCCTCTTGTTGAATGGAGGATTTGGCTTGATGGTAACATACCTCTTCATCAGAGTGCGTTGAAACCGGAGCACATCGTGGCATGGGTCGCGGTGCGGACAGGGCAGAACTCACTGATGGTGTTGTGACGCAGGGGGGACCCTGATTAGGAAGGGGGATCCTTCCAGGACGAAGCTCTGTCCATGGCTGTTTGAGACGGGAACCGATTCAGTGGAACACCAGCTTTAACACACCAGCGATCAGCGGGCAGGTTCCCCTCAACAGTTCACATTGAACAGATCCCGGGTCAGAGTTCCCTCAACAGTTCACATCGAACCGATCCCGGTTCAGAGTTCTCTCAACAGTTCACATCGAACAGATCCCGGTTCAGTATTCTCTGATGTTGGGATTTCCCAGTAGAACGCATCAACCCATATTTCTCACATTTCAGCCCCCCCTCCCTCCCTCCCCCCCCCCCCCCGCTCCACTTCTCCACCCCGCATCCACCACCCTCCCCCCCCGTCTCTCCCACCCTCCCTCTCCATCCTCCCACCTTCCCCAGTGACCATCTGGAGGCGACCTGGCTGCGACGGGCAGCAGGGCGATAATTGCCGGCGGCGGGCTGTGCTGTCGGGCGCCGCTGTAGAGTAGAGCGGAGCTGACAGCGCCTTGAGGGACAAGTGGCTAGGTGGACAGATGGGAGGGGCGAGCAAGTGAGCCGTGCTGGCCAGACAGAGGGGAAGTAGAGAGAGAGAGACTGGGGGACAAACTGGCCCTGTCCCTGTTTTCAGCCAGCGGTGAGGGCTGCTGTGTTAGGGATGCGGTGGTCGTCGTAGCCACAGCTTACAGTGTTCAGTGCGTGTGTGTGTGTGGAGACAGCGGATGCTACGTGGTGGTGTTGAATTGAACAGGGATCGTTCCTTAGAGGTGGCCGACTAGAAAGGTGACGACGGGGTTGGAGGACTGGGGAGACGCCATGTCCTGACGGGACTTGGAGGGGGGCGGCACACCTGAGGCACACAGACAGACAACTGGGCTGGACTGCATGCAGCATGTTTGAGGTGAACCAGTGTGTGTGTGTGTGTGTGTGTGTGTGTGGGACCGACTCTGTGCTTGTGAATGGTGTCGTTGGATCGTCTCTGTCTGGATTCTGCTGTCTTGAATACGGGAGAAAGTTGGATCTCGCAGCTATGTATTTCAGCGTGGACTCCCCCCCCCCCCCCCGTCCCCTTCCCTTCCCCATCCTCTTTCATCCTTTCCTCCCGTCCTTCCTCATCCCAACTCTCATGTACAGGTTGAAGAATGATTTTTTTCACTCGATTGTGGTCAGCCTTAGTGTCATAGACACGTGTTCTTTCTTTCTTCTGCTCCCTGCTTAACCCTCCTCTCCTCGTGTTTCTGCTAGTGCTCTAAGAAATGTCTGAAAAGGGGATGACCTGGGAGATGCGGTCAGGTTTCATGTGCACGCCCACCACAGCTGATATGGAGGACTGCGGGGGTGGCAGTTTGAGGAGAATGGGGTATGAAGGACCTGTCTGTATGAAGGACCTGTCTATATGAAGGACCTGTCTGTATGAAGGACCTGTCTGTATGAAGGACCTGTCTGACACGACACCCATTCCACCAGAACGACAGCACGTTACACTTCGGCGGGATTCGAACTGGCAACGTGGTGTCTTGTGGTAGACCTCATTCCCTCCCGCCTTTCCTCCTCCTCCACACACACACACACGCCCTCACACACGCCCTCACACCCCACACACACACACACACACACACACACACACACACACACACACACTCACACACACACACACACACACACACACACACACACAAAATCACTCACACACACACACACACACACACACACACACACACACACACACACACACACACACACCATCACTCGCCTATTATCTAGACAAAATTTGTGCACAGCTTGAGGAGTGAATTTTTCATTCGACTGCGTTAGCATCAGTATGATATGAATGTTCTCTATCCGTTTAAATGATATTTTTTCTTCCCTTTTTTTTTCTTTGTTTTTGTTTCTTTCTGCCCTTTTGTATTTCTTTAAGTTAGTTTCTTTTTTTCCCCCCCCCCCCCCCCTTTCTTTTTTCAGCCAGCCTTCTTTTCTTCCGTCATATCTCTTTTTTCTTTTAAATGAAGTCTACACCCTTAATGTCGAGAGGAGAGAGAGAGGAGGAGAGAGGAGAGAGAGAGAGAGAGAGAGAGAGAGAGGAGAGAGAGAGAAGAGAGAGAGAGAGAGAGAAGAGAGAGAGAGGAAGAGAGAGAGAGAAGAAGAGAGAAGAGGAGAGGAGGGGAGAGAGGAGAGGAGGGGGGGGGGGAGGGAGACACACACACAGAGACAAACACACGAACACACACACAGACCACACACACAGCACAACAGACACACACAACACACACTCCCTCTCTCTCTCTCTCTCTCTCTCTCTCTCTCTCTCTCTCTCTCTCTCTCTCTCTCTCGGGATGGAAGGGTTGATAGGAAACTTTCATGTGTAGCTGATGATAGCAAACGATGATGAGACGGTGACGTTGTTCAAACATGGAATTATTTATGTTCGTACCCTACACGCCCCGTTTTGTGTTCGATCTGTTCCATTTATCGCGGTATTCATGTATTCCCACACAGCATACCTGCGGGCGGTTAATAAGAAAATATGATTATCGTCGCCAAGAACCAGGCTTTCTCTCTCTCTCTCTCTTTTCTCTCTCTCTCTCTCTCTTTTTTTTTTTTTTTTTTTGAATTCTCGCTGACTGAACCAATCATTCCGTGCGGCGGCCATGTGATGATTGCACCCCCCCCCCCCCCCCCCTCCCGCTCGTGCTAATGCCCTGACAGCATACCTACCTG
>CM065714.1:144740660-144743160 GCA_033310375.1 Conus canariensis
GGTGTTAGGTCTGCTGTTGTTATGAAGATGACTTCAGATCCGACAGAAAGGGGGTGTTAGGTCTGCTGTTGTTATGAAGATGACTTCAGATCCGACAGAAAGGGGGTGTTAGGTCTGCTGTTGTTATGAAGATGACTTCAGATCCGACAGAAAGGGGGTGTTAGGTCTGCTGTTGTTATGAAGATGACTTCAGATCCGACAGAAAGGGGGTGTTAGGTCTGCTGTTGTTATGAAGATGACTTCAGATCCGACAGAAAGGGGCGTTGGGTCTGCTGTTGTTATGAAGATGACTTCAGATCCGACAGATGTGGGGTGCTAGGTCTGCTGTTGTTATGAAGATGACTTCAGATCCGACAGAAAGGCGGTGTTAGGTCTGCTGTTGTTATGAAGATGACTTCAGATCCGACAGATGGGGGTGTTAGGTCTGCTGTTGTTATGAAGATGACTTCAGATCCGACAGAAAGGGGGCGTTGGGTCTGCTGTTGTTATGAAGATGACTTCAGATCCGACAGAAAGGGGGTGCTAGGTCTGCTGTTGTTATGAAGATGACTTCAGATCCGACAGAAAGGCGGTGTTAGGTCTGCTGTTGTTATGAAGATGACTTCAGATCCGACAGAAAGGGGGTGTTAGGTCTGCTGTTGTTATGAAGATGACTTCAGATCCGACAGAAAGGGGGTGTTAGGTCTGCTGTTGTTATGGATGACTTCAGATCCGACAGATGGGGGTGTTAGGTCTGCTGTTGTTTGGAGATGACTTCAGATCCGACAGAAAGGGGGTGTTAGGTCTGCTGTTGTTATGGAGATGACTTCAGATCCGACAGATGGGGGGTGTTAGGTCTGCTGTTGTTATGAAGATGACTTCAGATCCGACAGAAAGGGGGTGTTAGGTCTGCTGTTGTTATGAAGATGACTTCAGATCCGACAGATGGGGGGTGTTAGGTCTGCTGTTGTTATGAAGATGACTTCAGATCCGACAGAAAGGGGTGTTTAGGTCTGCTGTTGTTATGGAGATGACTTCAAATCCGACAGAAAGGGGGTGTTAGGTCTGCTGTTGTTATGGAGATGACTTCAGATCCGACAGATGGGGGTGTGTTAGGTCTGCTGTTGTTATGAAGATGCCTTCAGATCCGACAGAAAGGGTGGTGTTAGGTCTGCTGTTGTTATGAAGATGACTTCAGATCCGACAGATGGGGTGTGTTAGGTCTGCTGTTGTTATGGAGATGACTTCAGATCCGACAGATGGGGGGTGTTAGGTCTGCTGTTGTTATGAAGATGACTTCAGATCCGACAGATGGGGGTGTTAGGTCTGCTGTTGTTATGAAGATGACTTCAGATCCGACAGATGGGGGGTGTTAGGTCTGCTGTTGTTATGAAGATGACTTCAGATCCGACAGAGGGGGGTGCTAGGTCTGCTGTTGTTATGGAGATGACTTCAGATCCGACAGATGGGGGTGTTAGGTCTGCTGTTGTTATGAAGATGACTTCAGATCCGACAGATGGGGGGTGTTAGGTCTGCTGTTGTTATGAAGATGACTTCAGATCCGACAGAAAGGGGGTGTTAGGTCTGCTGTTGTTATGAAGATGACTTCAGATCCGACAGATGGGGGGTGTTAGGTCTGCTGTTGTTATGGAGATGACTTCAGATCCGACAGATGGGGGGTGTTAGGTCTGCTGTTGTTATGAAGATGACTTCAGATCCGACAGAAAGGGGGTGTTAGGTCTGCTGTTTGTTATGGAGATGACTTCAGATCCGACAGAAAGGGGGTGTTAGGTCTGCTGTTGTTATGGAGATGACTTCAGATCCGACAGATGGGGGGTGTAGGTCTGCTGTTGTTATGGAGATGACTTCAGATCCGACAGATGGGGGGTGTTAGATCTGCTGTTGTTATGGAGATGACTTCAGATCCGACAGATGGGGGGTGTTAGGTCTGCTGTTGTTATGGAGATGACTTCAGATCCGACAGAAAGGGGGTGTTAGGTCTGCTGTTGTTATGAAGATGACTTCAGATCCGACAGATGGGGGTGTTAGGTCTGCTGTTGTTATGAAGATGACTTCAGATCCGACAGATGGGGGGTGCTAGGTCTGCTGTTGTTATGAAGATGACTTCAGATCCGACAGAAAGGGGGTGTTAGGTCTGCTGTTGTTATGAAAATGACTTCAGATCCGACAGAAAGGGGGTGCTAGGTCTGCTGTTGTTATGAAGATGACTTCAGATCCGACAGATGGGGGGTGTTAGGTCTGCTGTCTGTTCCTGTGCTGTCCATCATGCTTTCCGTTGTTCTGAAGCCCAGATTTATCCTGTCTTACCGTAGAGTTGAGACTGACTTTTATGTGAAAAGCCAAGCGAAAACACTCAGCTTTTCCCCTGCATGGATCGTATGTGGAACACAGCACAGGCTTCCGAGGGTAGTGGAGGATTGCTCCCAGCTGGTTTGTTCGGCGGTTGAGGACAGTACATCTCTGGGTCCTTCCTTCCTACCTGCACCTTCGGGCGTATCTT
>CM065714.1:144750660-144753160 GCA_033310375.1 Conus canariensis
TGCATGCTATGAGTAACGTGTCATCCACACCAACGGCCAAACTGGCTTTCTCTTCCGAAAGTTGGTGATGGGATTTTTACGTGTGTGCAAGATGTTATGCGTGCGTTCACGCACGGAACCTCGGTTTATAGTCTCATTCGAAGGACTGTATGGGAAATGGAGTTCAGAACTAATGTTAACTCCGAGGGAAAAATCGCCCTGTACCGAAACGGCCCGGCGGAGATTCGAACCCGCAACCCTTAGATTACGAGTCCGGCGAAAGAGGGAGAGAGAGAGAGAGAGAGGCGATGCGTCCCGTCTCCCAAAAAAGCAAAGGGCCCAGCCCCATGTCGCAGTGGGAGGACTCGACAACCACACACAGCCATCCATGGGCCAAACCTGACAGACCTGGCCGATATCCTTGATCTCTCTTTCTCTTCAGGTTGTCATGGCTGTGTATAACCTGATGACAGACTCTGATGCATGTAATGTATGGATGAATGCAGGCCTCGCTACTCATTGCTATCTCCCGTCAGACAGACGACGGCGCGTACGCGCACGCACACGTACTTGGGACACCTGCAAACCATGCATGTTCGTACACATAGATTCACTTGTGTTACCATCCCCTCTCCCTCCATACTCCCCCGTCCTCCCTCTCTCCCCCTCTCTTTCTCTCTGTCTCCCACATACATAAGTGCGCCTCCGTTCTTATACTCTCTCACATACATACACAGACGCATACATTCTTCCAGTCTGATTGTCTGTCTGTCTGTCTGTCTGTCTATCTATCTGTCTGTCTGTCTGTCTGTCTGTCTGTCTGTCTGTCTCTCTCTCTCTCTCTCTCTCTCTCTCTCTCTCTCTCTCTCTCTCCTGAGAGAGACTATGGATCTACTCTATGGGACTCTGCTAGCCCTAACACCCTCAAACCATTGCTAAGCCTACACAAGCGAACACTCAAAATAGTCCTAAAAAGCAGTAGTCTTCTGGACTCGGACTATAAAAAGATTCAAGTTCTCCCCTTAAGTCTGAGATTAGAACACAACAAAGGGATCATAATGCACAGGATTGTGTCTGGGAAGGCACCCTCCACATTAGTTCACAGATTCTCAATTAATTCCTCAAGGACTCTACCCAAACTTCATGTCCCTGTTCCTAGAATTGACTTACTCAAATCCAGTTTAACATATTCAGGTTCCTGTCAATGGGACTCGCTCCCTGAATCAACCAAACAACACCAATGCATATCAACCTTCAAACACCATTATTTCAACCATCTTATGTGTCAATACTTGCATACTCCGCCATAAATCCACCACCAACCACCACCACCCTCTTTGCCTTATGTATGACCCTGACTATTTAGAAAGTCTTAAATAAATGTTAGCGAACCGCCCAGAGAAACGTGGACAAACGAGTCACAAGACAAAACACAACGCGTTTCGACCTCGTAGGTCTTCTTCAGGTGAGAAACAAACGAATAAAATAACGAAAATTCACTTAGCTTTGATCGCTTCAGATTGCTTCAGAGTTCCTTGCGCTGAACTCTGCTGGAATGACTTGTTTATGATCTGTATGACATTCTCTCCCCCGCCCCGCCCCCCCCCCCCCCCCCCCAGCCGTGGTGACCGGGCTATCATTATGCATCTCCCCCAATTTGTGCGTATTTTCATTTTTTCCCCCTGGTGCTTCAAAATCGATTGTCTTGCATTTCCTTGGAATGTTTTGATTGTCAGATTGTTCTAGTGCTCTTTCCCCGCACCCACTCTCGCCTCTTTGTCCCTCTCTCCCTTTCCTCTCTCTATCGCCCTCCCTGCACTCCTTTCGCTCCTTTCTCTCTCTCTCTCTCTCTCTCTCTCTCTCTCTCTCTCTCTCTCTCTCTCTCTCTCTCTCTCTCTCTCTCTCTCCATTTTACTTTTTTTTTTTTTTCGTATCGTATGGAAGTTCTAGTCACTTTGTGCATGCTTCTTTGGTTGCCTTATCTTATTTTGCATTGTTGACCCTACTCAGGGCGAGGACTGGATGTCATTATTTTGCATTGTTGACCCAACTCAGGGCGAGGACTGGATGTCATTATTTTACATTGTTGACCCTACTCAGGGCGAGGACTGGATGTAATTATTTTGCATTGTTGACCCAACTCAGGGCGAGGACTGGATGTCATTATTTTGCATTGTTGACCCTACTCAGGGCGAGGACTGGATGTAATTATTTTGCATTGTTGGCCCTACTCAGGGCGAGGACTGGATGTCATTATTTTACATTGTTGGCCCTACTCAGGGCGAGGACTGGATGTAATTATTTTGCATTGTTGACCCTACTCAGGGCGAGGACTGGATGTCATTATTTTACATTGTTGACCCTACTCAGGGCGAGGACTGGATGTATATTTGCATTGTTGACCTATAGGCAGACTGTGTATTATTTTGACTTGTTGCCCTACTCAGGGCGAGGACTGGATGTATTATTTTCATTGTTGACCCTACTCAGGGCGAGGACTGGATGTATTATTTGCATTGTT
>CM065714.1:144758160-144760660 GCA_033310375.1 Conus canariensis
GAGGTCACACTCACAGGGAGGAGGGAGACAGTGTTCATGCAGGCTACACCTGTATGTCACACAGGTTACACTCACAGGGAGGAGGGAGACAGTGTTCATGCAGGCTACACCTGTGTGTCACACAGGTTACACTCACAGGGAGGAGGGAGACAGTGTTAATACAGGCTACACCTGTGTCACACAGGTTACACTCACAGGGAGAAGGGAGACAGTGTTAATGTTAATGCAGGCTACACCTGTGTCACACAGGCTACACTCACAGGGAGGAGGGAGACAGTGTTAATGCAGGCTACACCTGTGTCACACAGGCTACACCCACAGGGAGGAGTGAGACAGTGTTAATGTTAATGCAGGCTACACCTGTGTCAAACAGACTACACTCACAGGGAGGAGGGAGACAGTGTTAATGTTTATGCAGGCTACACCTGTTTCACACAGGTTACATTCACAGGAGGAGGGAGACAGTGTTAATGTTAATGCAGGCTACACTTGTGTGTCACACAGGCTACACTCACAGGGAGGAGTGAGAAAGTGTTAATGTTAATGCAGGCTACACCTGTGTCACACAGGCTACACTCACAGGGAGGAGGGAGACAGTGTTAATGTTAATGCAGGCTACACTTGTGTCACACAGGTTACACTCACAGGGAGGAGGGAGACAGTGTTAATGCAGGCTACACTTGTGTCACACAGGCTACACTCACAGGGAGGAGGGAGACAGTGTTAATGCAGGCTACACTTGTGTGTCACACAGGCTACACTCACAGGGAGGAGGGAGACATTGTTAATGCATGCTACACCTGTGTCACACAGGGTACACTCACAGGGAGGAGGGAGACAGTGTTAATGTAGGCTACACCTGTGTCACACAGGCTACACTCACTTTTGAGATGCACCATGGTATGGGTGTTGTAGCATCTGGGCTCTGGTACTTACTGGACAGGGGGAAAAAAGCACCCCCCCCCTCCCCCTAAAAAACGAAACAAAACAAAACAAAACAACACCACACTACACTACACACACACACACACACACACACACACACACAACACACACACACACACACACACACACACAAAACCCAAAACAACCCTCCCACCCCCACCCCCCAAAAAAACAAAACAAAACAAAACAAAAAAAAAACAAAAAACAAAACCAAACCAAACAAAAAACAAACAAAACAAAAAACCCCAAACCAAACCAAAGCATAACAAAACAACAACAACACACTGAGCCAAAACATAAAAAACAACAAACCAAACCAAAACATAGAACAACAAGAAGAAGAAACCAAACGAAAACATAACAAAACAACAACAAAAAGAAACCAAACGAAAACTTAACAAAACAACAACAAGAAGAAGAAACCAAACCGAAGCATAACAAAACAACAACAAACCAAACCAAAACATAACAAAACAACAACAAACCAGACCAAAACATATCAAAACAACAACAAACCAAACCAAAACATAACAAAACAACAACAAACTGAGCCAAAACATAACAAAACAACAACAAACCAAACGAAACCAAACCAAAACATAACAAAACAACAACAACAGCAAACCAAACCAAACCAAAACATAACAAAACAACAAGAAACCAGACGAAACCAAACCAAAACATAACAAAACAACAACAAACCAGACGAAACCAAACCAAAACATAACAAAACAACATCAAACCAAACCAAAACATAACAAAACAACAACAACAACAACAACAACAGCAAAAACCAAAATCATAGCTACTCTGTGACGACCTTCACCGTATAACTCACTTGTTTGGGTTAGTTGCCCCGTGCACGTAGCAAATTACTCTTAGGAACACGAACACAGAGCGAAGCTTCGGCATGGCTTCCGTGCTCAGCAGAAAGCAGCTGATAAGCCGAATGACGATTATAGGGATCTGTCTTTGTTGTTGTTGTTGTTGTTGTTGGTGTTGGTGTTGTTGTTGGTGTTGTTGAGCATGTGCAAGCGTGCGCTCGTGGTTCAACATTTTCAATGTAAAAAATACTGCTATTTTCCTCGTTTGTTTCAAAGACACATGGCATATCTTACATCAAATCAGGCGCAGATATATCCACAGAAATCGGTTCGTCATCAGATCTAGTGTCTGATTCCAGTGAGAGCTGGCCGGGTCAGGTTAACGCCACCACATGCGTTCCGTGTGGTGAGTCACTCAGCGTCCACAACCTGCTGAACGTGTTTGTTATTATGGTCGTACGTTATGGAAAAGAAATGTTTTTTTTTTTTTTTTGACAAATGAACATAGGTTCGTTTTTATGGGGTGGGGGTGGGGGATGGTTATATTTTTTGACAAATGAACATAGATTCGTTTGTTTGTTGTTTGTTTTTTTTTTTTTGGGGGGGGGGGGGAGGGAGGGATATACTTTTTGACAAATGAATATTGATTCATTTTTAGGAGGGGGGTGGTGGTGGGGGGGGTATATTTTTTGACAGATGAACATAGATTCGTTTTTTTTTTTTTTTTTTTT
>CM065714.1:144770660-144785660 GCA_033310375.1 Conus canariensis
TCTGTGGTGTTTTCTTCTGTATGCCCCTTTTTGAGCATCGCTACATTTTGTAGCTCTCTCTCTCTCTCTCTCTCTCCCTACCCCTCCTCCCCCCCTCTCTCTCTCTTGTTAAATCTGGATGTTAAAGATTATGTGAACTGGCAGACGTCCTCGGTATGACTTGGTCTTTCTTATCCGCGTTAAGGGTGTTTATATGTAAGCTGCGATGGTATGACCTGTATAGTTGTACCTGGATACATGTCCACGTTCTCCCTTTTCGTTAGTCTAGTTCTGTGAACGTTCCTTTCACCATGACAACAGCCCTTGGAATCAGTCTGTGGTGGGATTGGGTGATTTGAGAAGAAGAAACACTGGACTTGACTGCAGAGGACCAATCCATCTGGTCAGGAGGAATCTTAGTGGACAGAACATGTCGCGGTATAAAGGAAGCGTAGGGAAGTGAGTACCAGACCGCACTCTGTTCATGGTTCAGTACCCCTGAGGCCATTCAAATCAGGACGTGCATGGCTGTCTCTATCAGGCTGGCATATCATGGTAAGAGAGTTGAGGAAGCCGTTGAGAAGATGCTAACGATGTGTCAAATGCAACTGGAACACTGACAGTGCAAAGTTTACAGTCCTCCAAAGCGGAAGCAGTTGTCACCCCGGGTAGAAGTAGTAGTCACAGGAACACACAGGTTGGTGTAATTGTCACAGCAACACTCAGAGTAGAAGCGGTCGTCTTAGCAACAGTGGTGGTAACACCAGGAGATGTAGAGGGCAGAATGAGCAGTCTTAGCGATCCTCTGGCATGTGCAGTAGTTATTTAAGTACTAGTGCCCAAGTTTACTGTGCTCGGCGAAAGATGCCACCGTATTTATCAAGGGACTTAAGTACCCACGTTCACTGGACTCTTCAAGAAGGTATCACTATGTTCGCCAAAGGACTTCAGTACCTTCGTTCACTTCTGAGTGAATGACCTCTCCCAAGTCTGAAATACAATGAACACAGATTCTGACAATCTCTCCGTCAATGAGGTATTTCCAACACGTGTTACGGAATTGATATTTTGTACACCACATCCCCCCCCCCCCCCTTTGGTTTTAGGTAAAAATTGGGAGTTGTAGTGATGTGATAGTGTTGAACTCCATTGTCGTTGTGCGGTGTTGGGTTGTACCGAACGGAAATAATCCACTTAACATCCTACGGTGGGACATGAGAACGCTTTTTTATACGGCTTTTCAGATATGATTACTGAAAAAAATGACTACTATCACATTGGACTGCCTTATAACATGGCTCAGTGAATGACGATCGCTCTCCTGACTGTTTTAGTAATTTGAATGTATCAGTAATCACTTTCCTGTTCTTGCGTGCGTACTTGTCCTTGCCCGTTCTGTTTCTAAGGCCCAGGAAGGGATCCCATGTGACCAAGCAGCCGAAGCAGAGCGAGGGTGTAGAGGTCTGTTGATAGGTGGTTCTGCTTCTTTTCATGGAAACAGGATCACAAAGCATGCACGTTTCCACGCCATGATCGAACCGTTTCGGCCATCTCAACGAACATCCCATGGAAATTTACCGGTGATTCTGTAACATGGAAATTTACCGGTGATTCTGTAACATGGAAATTTGCCGGTGATTCTGTAACTCGAGGGCATTCATTTCTCAACGTGGTTTTTTTTTTGTTTTTGTTTGGTGTGCGGCCAGTTGGGGGAACACGATGGCGAAACAGGTTCCCAGGGCAAAGGGGTCATGCGGGAAAAGCTGGAAGATGGTTTTTCAAACCATACTCTGGTGGCTTAGCTCCCTTGAGTAAATGGGATTGAGTGTGGCGAGGTCGTGGTCGATTTTGTCGGCTTACTTCTCTGTCTGTCTGTCTTGTCTCTGTCTTTGTCAGTCTGTCTGTCTGTCTGTGTCTACCTCCGCCTGTCCCTCCCTCCCTCCCGCTTTTTCTCTGTGTGTGTGTGTGTGTGTGTGTGTGTGTGTGTGTGTGTGTGTGTGTGTGTGTGTGTGTGCGTGTGTTCGCGTGCGTGTGTGTGAATAGTGAAGAATAAAGCTAGCTGGACACAGAAAACTCTGTCACAGGTTTTGAAAACATTTTTGTTCCCAGCAGCAGGAGAATTAGGAAGGAGATGAGCGATGAACAAGGTCCGCTGCTGACCGCCATTTTGAGTAGTATTGTTTGGTGCATTATGCCTGTAATGGGTGACGTCAGAGGGTGACGTATTTGTCGACGGTTCATTGGTCTGTTTTGTGTGGTGTGTTAGAGATGTTTTGTGTGTTTATTTGTGTATTGTCCAAACGGAATGGGTTAGTGAGATCAACAGTGGTAGATGATGACTCCAGAGAAGGAAGCAATGTCCTCATTGTTGTGGCAGAAATGAAGGGTGATGGGGATAATGTCCTCATTGTTGTAGCAGAAATGAAGGGTGATGAGGAGAATGTCCTCATTGTTGTAGCAGAAGTGAAGGGGGATAATGTCCTCATTGTTGTAGCAGAAATGAAGGGTGATGAGGAGAATGTCCTCATTGTTGTAGCAGAAGTGAAGGGTGATGGGGGATAATGTCCTGATTGTTGTAGCAGAAATGAAGGGTGATGAGGAGAATGTCCTCATTGTTGTAGCAGAAATGAAGGGGGATAATGTCCTCATTGTTGTAGCAGAAATGAAGGGTGATGAGGAGAATGTCCTCATTGTTGTAGCAGAAATGAAGGGTGATGGGGGATAATGTCCTGATTGTTGTAGCAGAAATGAAGGGTGAAGGGGATAATGTCCTGATTGTTGTAGCAGAAATGAAGGGTGATGAGGATAATGTCCTCATTGTTGTAGCAGAAATGAAGGGTGAAGGAGAATAATGTCCTCATTGTTGTAGCAGAAGTGAAGGGTGATGAGGATAATGCCCTCATTGTTGTAGCAGAAATGAAGGGGGATAATGTCCTGATTGTTGTAGCAGAAATGAAGGGTGATGAGGATAATGTCCTGATTGTTGTAGCAGAAATGAAGAGTGATGAGGATAATGTCCTCATTGTTGTAGCAGAAATGAAGGGTGATGAGGATAATGTCCTGATTGTTGTAGCAGAAATGAAGGGTGATGAGGATAATGCCCTCATTGTTGTAGCAGAAATGAAGGGGGATAATGTCCTGATTGTTGTAGCAGAAATGAAGGGTGATGAGGATAATGTCCTGATTGTTGTAGCAGAAATGAAGGGTGATGAGGATAATGTCCTCATTGTTGTAGCAGAAATGAAGGGGGATAATGTCCTGATTGTTGTAGCAGAAATGAAGGGTGAAGGGGATAATGTCCTGATTGTTGTAGCAGAAATGAAGGGTGATGAGGATAATGTCCTCATTGTTGTAGCAGAAATGAAGGGGGATAATGTCCTGATTGTTGTAGCAGAAATGAAGGGTGATGAGGATAATGTCCTGATTGTTGTAGCAGAAATGAAGGGTGATGAGGATAATGTCCTGATTGTTGTAGCAGAAATGAAGGGTGATGAGGATAATGTCCTGATTGTTGTAGCAGAAATGAAGGGTGATGAGGATAATGTCCTCATTGTTGTAGCAGAAATGAAGGGGGATAATGTCCTGATTGTTGTAGCAGAAATGAAGGGTGATGAGGATAATGTCCTGATTGTTGTAGCAGAAATGAAGGGTGAAGGGGATAATGTCCTCATTGTTGTAGCAGAAATGAAGGGGGATTATGTCCTGATTGTTGTAGCAGAAATGAAGGGTGATGAGGATAATGTCCTGATTGTTGTAGCAGAAATGAAGGGTGAAGGGGATAATGTCCTCATTGTTGTAGCAGAAATGAAGGGTGAAGGGGATAATGTCCTCATTGTTGTAGCAGAAATGAAGGGTGAAGGGGATAATGTCCTGATTGTTGTAGCAGAAATGAAGGGTGAAGGAGAATAATGTCCTCATTGTTGTAGCAGAAATGAAGGGTGAAGGAGAATAATGTCCTCATTGTTGTAGCAGAAATGAAGGGTGAAGGGGATAATGCCCTCATTGTTGTAGCAGAAATGAAGGGTGAAGGAGAATAATGTCCTCATTGTTGTAGCAGAAATGAAGGGTGAAGGAGAATAATGTCCTCATTGTTGTAGCAGAAATGAAGGGTGAAGGAGAATAATGTCCTCATTGTTGTAGCAGAAATGAAGGGTGAAGGAGAATAATGTCCTCATTGTTGTAGCAGAAATGAAGGGGATAATGTCCTGATTGTTGTAGCAGAAATGAAGGGTGATGAGGATAATGTCCTCATTGTTGTAGCAGAAATGAAGGGTGAAGGAGAATAATGTCCTGATTGTTGTAGCAGAAATGAAGGGTGAAGGGGATAATGTCCTCATTGTTGTAGCAGAAATGAAGGGTGAAGGGGGATAATGTCCTGATTGTTGTAGCAGAAATGAAGGGTGAAGGGGGATAATGTCCTCATTGTTGTAGCAGAAATGAAGGGTGAAGGGGATAATGTCCTGATTGTTGTAGCAGAAATGAAGGGTGATGAGGATAATGTCCTCATTGTTGTAGCAGAAATGAAGGGTGAAGGGGATAATGTCCTCATTGTTGTAGCAGAAATGAAGGGGGATAATGTCCTGATTGTTGTAGCAGAAATGAAGGGTGAAGGGGGATAATGTCCTCATTGTTGTAGCAGAAATGAAGGGTGATGAGGATAATGTCCTCATTGTTGTAGCAGAAATGAAGGGGGATAATGTCCTCATTGTTGTAGCAGAAATGAAGGGTGAAGGGGATAATGTCCTGAACTCCTGGCTTTCTGCTCCACCTGATGGGAACAGGCACAGGGTGTAAGATGGCAGGGGAGGTAAACCGGCCAACCAGGAGACTGGCAAGGACAGTTAATTGATAATACTTGTTAGATCCCCGCCTCCATCGCATTACCCCTTGTTACTCTCCGTCAGTTCCAGGTAGGAGAGCGAGTGGGTAAAAGAGTATTGCCTCCCCTCCTTCCTCTTCTACCTCCTTTCAGCAGCGCTCCGTTCCCCCCCCCTCCCCCCCATCCCCCTCCCCCTCGTGGGTCAAAGGAGCAGTGAATTACATTGCTGGATGGCGAGATGAGGTTCAGGATTGTGACCTGCTGGGTGTGAGGACTTGGGTGGACTCTGTAGTGCGTCCGTGCCTGTGGCCGCCACCTCCTTCCTTCCTTTCCTCCACCACCCACGTTCTCATGCCGGCAAGACACGCAGGCAGGCAGGCCGACAGCAAGGTCCCCCGGATGATGAATATTCAGCACCAGGCGCCGTGGCTGCGGCAGAGCCTGGCTATAAAAGCCCTTCCCTGTGAAAGGGGTACGTTTCTGGAGAAGTTGCCACCCCACTTCAGGCACTGTCACACGCTGTGGTCAGCCTTCAGACTGTGTTTGGAACTTCAAGACACTTTGTTAGTACCGCCTGCCCTCTCTTAACATCGTTTCGTCATGGCTTCCCGTATCGAGGTAATGGCTTGAAACAGGTGGTGGTGGTGGTTTCCGTTCGAAGTGTTGTTCTTGTTGCTACTCATGCTGTTGTTGTTGTTTCATGAAGGTTTGGTGTCGAAACTTAGCTGAGGTGATACGGCTACACTAAGAAGCATAGCAGGAAAAAAAAGTGGGGTAGGCTATTAGGTGTGGGGTGGGGGAACTACATAACGTCACACATTGTACAAAACAGGGGAACATCACATGGAATGACAGTATATTGAGATGGGCAAAATACATACGCGAGTGCACAGCACACACACGCGCGCACACACAGACACAGACACACAGACAGACAACCACACACACACACACACACACACACACGCACGCACGCACGCACGCACGCACGCACGCACGCACGCACACACATACACACACTCACTTGAATGTTGACCATCCAGGGATCGCTGCATCTATTTGTGAAGGAGGTGGTTGTGTGTTGAGATCTCAGTTTTACAGGGTGCAACTGATGGAAAAAAAGGACCTGAATGGTTTTCTCAGGGGCCATGGACGGAGGTGTTTAGGAGCATGTTGTAGTCCCGTGCTTCTTGTTGATTATTGTTGATAATTTAGTCGTCTTTTAGGTTTCTTTCGTTATGCCTGTCAGTCTTTTTCTTTCGTTCGTCCTTCGTTCTATCCTTTCTTTCTTTCTGTCTGTCTTCCTTCCTTTTCTTTTTTCTTCCTTCCTTTTCTTTCTTTCTTTCTTTCTTCCCTTCCTTCCTTCCTTCCTTTCCATTCTTTCTTTTTTTATCTTTTTTCTTTTCTTTCTTTTCTTTTCTTTTCCTTTCTGTTCTGTCCGTCAGACAGATGCAACGAAAAGCAAAGTCGACGATTGAAACCAGCAGGTAACCAGAACCATTATTGGTTGGTGATTGGAATCTCATAGTTTCTGGTTAAAACATGCAATTTAAGGAAAACAAGCAAAAGAAACGAACTAAAAACAAAAACACAGAAAGACAGACAGACAAACAGACAGACACACACACATACACACGCACGCACGCACACGCTTTCACAAAGAGAGAGAGAGAGAGAGAGAGAGAGAGAGAGAGAGAGAGAGAGAGAGAGAGAGAGAACGAACGAACGAACGAACGAAATTTAATGCTATTAGGCTGTAAAGCCCATTAAGCAAATCGGCGCGATGTACAACAAAACGCGACTCGATTTTGATTTCATTGACATGGAAACCACAGCAATGTCCTTTTCTTTCACTTAACATGACAAAATGGAGAACGAAAAAATGTCACTGGTATGCGTTCACTGTCCTTTTTTTTTTTTTTTTTTTTTTTCTAGATGACCGTCACCCCAGGTAGAATTGGATCAATCCGTGGAGAGCGTGTAGCCGCCTTAGAGCACGTGCTTGGGTCTCTGCATGCTTCGTGTTGCCGATGCGTCTTCCTTTCCGTAGGCTGGCCAGTTTAACACATTCCTCTGTTGACATGTGTCTTTCCTCCTGCTTTACAAACCAGAATAAGCAATCGTCCTCCGAACACGGATCGCAGGAACATTCCAGAACGACATCGTCCGATTCACATAGCAGCACACCCACATCATCCGTTTGATGGAACACGACCTTCCGAAATGCTTGATTTCTGTGTGGATCTCGCAATCGTCTCTGCACCTGTCGCTCTGTCAGAGTAGCGACATAATCTTTAACCACTCCCGTGTCAAAACCAGCGACAATTTTGTCTATAACTTATTCCAGACTTGTGTCGATGACCGACGGGTGATTTTCTGCGTCCCTGATGTTACACTCCGGCAGATCGGAATGCAACGGCAGAAGCGTATCCTGAACATGCGACGTGTCACAATCATGGCGAGTTGGCTTGATGTGTTCTTCCGCACTGTGCTGTGTACCGAGTTCGTCCGATTCGGTGTCCGGCACGGCCAGTTCATTGGCGTCACTAATGGTACCGAGACCAGCACCAACCTGTTCAAGACGTCTGTTCTGCTGCTTCGCTCTTTCTTGATCCCGTCGCACCTGGCTGGGGGGCTTCTTCCTGTACTGAACTTGCGTTCTCCGGTTCAGCACAGGATCCGCCATTGTTGTTGACACTGGGCTGACCGGTTTCAGTCGCAGAACGACCACTGTGTTGCTGCCTTCTCCAGTGATTTTCCAACTTGAAACACAGTTTTCAGTCAGCAGGGCGTTTAGGGCTGTCTCCGCAGTCGCTGGAAGTCCAGTAACTGGCATTCTCGCAGGAAATTGCTGCAGCTGAAATAAATGGCGCCCTGTCGCTTCGTGTCAAATCACGTGACCCCCAAGAGAGAGAGAGAGAGAGAGAGAGAGAGAGAGAGATGGGGGGAGGGGGGGGGGGCGGAAACCAGTACCCTGCCCTGCAGTTTACACTTACGCGCAGGATACCGAGCAAGATGACGACGGACTAGCCCAAATGCAGATGATGTCTGAAAGTGTCCTAGTCCAGAAAGCACCTTTCATTCGTTTTATAATTCATGAACATTCCTGCGTGCGTTCATTCATGCATGCGTTCTTTCATCTATTTGCTTTGAACGGCGTTGGTTTTTGGGCTTTTTTACCCCCTAAATATTTGTGTATGTGTGTGTAATCCTGCAATGATGTGAACATATTAACTGAAAGAAAATAATACGTTATTTGCTGGTTTACGAAGTAAGTTGATTGCAGAGTGATTGTGTTGCCCACGCATAAAATCTTGCACACACGTAAAATCCTATCACCAACTTTCGGAAGAGAAGGCCAGTTTGGCCGTTAGTATGGATGGCACGTTACACATAGCATGCACCCTGCGTGAGAAATGGAAAGAATGAAGGAAGTAAGGAAACTGAGTGAACGATATTGACTGGATGACACGGGAAACGACTGAATGAAGCGCCAGCTGGCAGCTCTTCTGTCGGCACTGCCCAGGTAGGCAGCCCGTTGTGTGCACGAGTGTGGATTATAAAGCGCTTAGAGCTTGGTCTCTAGCCGAGGATAGGCGCTATATAAGTATTCATAATTATGATAATAACATTGCGTTGAGGAGAATATTACACGTGTGTGTGGTGCTGTGTGTGTAGGTGGTGCCCAAGGACTACAAGACCATGGCGTCCCTGTCCAAGGCCATCGCCAAGAACGTCCTCTTCTCCCACCTGGACGACAATGAGAGAAGGTAGGGGTGCCTGTGTGGAATCTCTGTTTCTCTCTGTGTCTCTCTGCCTTGTATGTATGTATGTGTGTGAGGAAGCAAGTAAGGATGTGACAGACGGGGGATAGATGGAGATCTATCCCCCGTCTGTCACATCCTTACTTGCTTCCTCACACACATACATACATTCACAGACTCTCTCTGTCTCCCTCTCTCTCTCATACATACAGACAGACAGACAGACAGACAGACAGACAGACAGACAGACAGACAGACAGACACACACACACACTCACTCAAAAAGACACACAAAGACACCCACCCTCCCACCCACGCATCTACACACACACACAGACAAACAGACATACACACACATACACACACATTCACACACACGCGCATTCTCTCTCTCTCTGTCTCTGTCTTTCTCTCCGCCCCCTCTCTCTCTGTCTCTCTGTCTCTGTCTCTGTCTCTCACACACACACACACACACACACACACACACACACACACACACACACACACACACACACACGCACGCACGCACGCACGCACGCACGCACAATTATCACTCACACGTGTGCGTGCACGTGTGCGCACTGTTCCATTCATATTACTATATTAGCCAGCCTGTTTCTTCCTGTCTTCTCCCTTCTTTATTTGCATGCTTCTCCCAAATCGCCCTGCCTCCCCCCTCCCCTTACACACACGCGCGCGCGTGCGCGCACGTGCACACACACACACACATGCACACAAACTCACATTCACACACCCTGTCACGCCCTGCAGATGTCTTTTGAATCCGTTTCAAAAGAATGGTTAATCTATTTTCAAAAACTTGTTTATTTGGTTCTGAACGCTTGTAAACTGAAGACTTCTGCGTTGACGATCCTTCCTAGCTGAAAATAAATGCATGCGTTTGTGCTAGCCTTCGCTTAAAAACATCTTTCGAAAGCTACGCCCGGTTTAGATTAAATGATTTTGCACATCATCAAAATTACCTCGTTCGCCCCTCCGCTTCCCCCGCCCTTCTTTTTGTAATTGTTTCGTAAACTTGTTTCTTGTTGCTGGGCAAAAGCTCGAGCTTTTCTTTAGCGCTGTAATGTGTCCGTATACTTCATTTTTATGTACGTTTGGCCTTTTTTTTTGGTGTTACCTCTCTCTCCGTCTCCTTCTCTCTCTCTCACTCTCTGTCTGTCTTTGTCTGTCTCTGTCTCTCTCTCAGTCTCTGTCTGTCTGTCTGGCTGTCCGTCTTTCTCTGTCTCTGTCTGTCTGTCTGTTTCTCGGTCTGTCTCTCTCTCTGCCGTGGAACAAAGGACAAAATCACTTAAATGACTAACAATAGAGGTTCAGTCAACGATCAAAGTAATTATAGGGGTATTTCCTCGTGTGATGCAAGCAGTTCAGATCTCTGGATTGGGTTCAGCAAAATGTGTTGATCAAACATTTACAGTTTAAAGAACAAAGCAGAGAGAGTATATCAGAGAGTCTTTGTCGATTATATGTTTATATTATGGACCTTGAAAAGGCTTTTGAGGGTTTTTTTTTGTATTAGGAACCTCACTTTGTGTACAAAAGATTGAAGTAACAGGGTAAGATCTGTCATTGTATTATAATGTGTTCAACTGTGTGAAAGGGAGATAAGACGCCGTACGAAATTTCAGAGATTTTTGTTTTGTTTTGTTTTGTACTAGAAGTATCAAACAAGGGGATGCTTATACTTCTCTGTTATTACTTTGTACTGTCGAATTAACTATGAAAATAGTGAAAGGAGGTAGAAATGTGACAACACTCATGTGTGACGTTGTAGAAATGTTTATTGTGTTGTTGACTAGTTTTTTTTAAAATTTTTTTTTAAGCACATTGCTTTCTAAGGGGGAAAAAAAGCTGTTGGTTTCCAGCACCAGTTTTATAATCTTTATAACGCAGAAACGAGGTTGTGGCAACAGAGTCACGGTATTATTGAAGGCGGGTCTGAGCTCTTTCAATCTGTATTCCTGCCTTCAAGAACAGTAACGGCAACATTTTTGTGTTCGGAAAAGATTGATATCTTCAACTTTCCTTCCTCTTCCTCTTTCGCTCTCACACACACATGCGGACATGCGCGCGCATGCGCACACGCACGCACACACAGAGAGAATCTGCGCTCCAGTGATATAAATGTTTATGTCCTTTCTTTGTACTCCAGCGCGAGACCATGTGAGAGAGCGCGAGATTTCCGTCCCTTTACGACACAGCTTCCCGATGTGTTGATGCATGACCACAGCTCTGCGTTTAAAATGATGGAAAAAAAATATTGATGGTCATTACAGTTCCTGAAATCTAAAACATAACTGGTGCTTACGCACGTATCAAAGACAAAATCTGGTGAACTGGAATTCTTCTGACATAAATATTGTTTCTTCTGTCTTAGTTGTTCTGTCTGTCTGTCTATCAGTCTGTTTGCCTGTGAGCCGCCCACTGTCAGATGGTCAGTGCTCTCCTTAAAACTGACCACAGTCAAATGGTCAGTGCTCTCCTTAATACTAACCACTGTCAAATGGTCAGTGCTCTCCTTAAAACTGACCACAGTCAAATGGTCAGTGCTGTCCTTAATACTGACCACTGTCAGATGGTCAGTGCTGTCCTTAATAGTGACCACTGTCAAATGGTCAGTGCTCTCCTTAATACTGACCACTGACCAATGGTCAGTGCCGTCCTTCAGAGCTCACTGTACCCACTGGGAAGATAGATTTGTCAGGCTTGAAAAATGGACTCCTGATTCTGTTCAGGGAATGTTTAGGCGGCGGAAAGAGAGGGTCGTGCTCCACCTTGCATTATGCCGTGTTCCAGACATGGCAGACCTTTGACGGTTTGCCGACGGTACGGTTATTAGGCTGTGACTTCACTATCTTCAGCTTCTTTGCCTCTGTGTGTTTCTACTGTATCTGTCTCTGCGTGTCTCTCTGCCAGTCTTTTGACCTGTTTGTTTGTCTGTCTGTGTATATCTGTCGATGTGTGTATTATGTCTACGCACACAAAGTTTGATAACTGTTGGGCCAGTTATTGGTGGATGGATTGATTGATAGATTGATTGCGCTGGTTTTTGTTGTTTTTGTTGTTGGTATTGAAAATAGACAAAAAGCAAAGCAGCCAACAGAGCGCAATCAGTATCATGTCGCCATGAGGCAACCCGTTAGAGGAGACACTGCACTGACGTGGAGTCACCTTGATGATGTTCAGTGATGCCTGTTCTGATCCAACACGCACCAGACACCACCAGTTAAACACCCCGCTAACGACAATGTTTGTAAAAGTCGCGGAGCGATCCTGAACAGGATTCCCCTACGGAGGATGCCACCACATCCATCTGTTGACAGACCCATGAACTGGCCAATACTGATGACTTCAATACGAACTCAACATATGTTTTAACGTGGAGAGGAAGCCTAAACTGACGTCGCCACGAAAGCAAGGTATGAAGAGCCGTAGAGTTCAAAACGTTATCACGGTGAGCACTGAAGATGAAGAGGAAGGTGTGAGACCCCGTGAGAGGGCATCAACCAGGCCCGAGAGATTCAGACACCTGTTGATGGATGTGAAATTGAAGCAACCACTATTTTTTTTTTTTTGAAGTCGGCTGCATGGTTAACAGTACTGCAATTTGAGCTGGGAGCACACTCATCTCCGAATCGGAGCCTGACGAAGCCATAGAATTCCACAAATGTAAATAACATCGAATGGGAGTCGAACCGACAAACCTTAGTGCCGACAAACGTGCGATGCTGATTACCACGCCATGGCAACAGGTCAGACTGAGCTCGCATGTAATAGCCCCCAGGGTGGCCGGAGCTACTGGCTCGGCCACAAACATCGTGATTTTAAGCAATTACAAAGACACGTGAAAAAAAAAAAAAAAAAAAAGGTAACCGTTAATGATATGCAGCCCCAGGGAAAGACGGGACCGTAAGAAACGTTCCATTGATGAATTTTGAAATCTTGGCTGATGTAAAAAACCCACACGAATTGTTTGGGGAAGCAGAGATTGTAGCTCCGAGGTTAGATGAAGCGTAAACAGCTGCACCTCTCATCCACCTCCTTCACCCCCCCCCCCCCCCCCCGCCTCTCCGTCGTGATGTTACCTGATCGATGAGGTTTCCATGGCGACAAATATTGTCACCGGCATCACCACAATTGCTCCAGTGAAGCGACAAACAATTGTCAAGCGTGGCTGATGTTTGTATCGTTTTCGACGGTTTTAACCCACACACGTGTAAACAAAATGAGTCGGTGTAAGCGTCCCGTCGTGTGGTGTGTGTGTGTGTGTGTGTGTGTGTGTGTGTGTGTGTGTGTGTCCTTTCGTGTATTCCCCCTCTCTCCCCCTCGTCCTCCTTTTCTCTCACCCCCTTTCCCCTCCTGTGCCCACCACTCCCCTCCCCCCCCCCCCCCCCCCCCCTCGTGCCTTAGACCTGGTTTGAATTCCTGAAAGAGAGAAAAAAGTGTCTGAACCCTGAAATTGAATCAGGGACTGGTTAAACCTCAGTCTATTGCTTTCAGTTTTCTTCACGGCCACTAACGTAATGGGTAAGTTTTCATAAGTAATGTAGGGTAATATCTAAAATTCATCTTTTTTGCAGCTCAAAGTTATTAGCGAACAGATCTAAATCGCAACGGGTCCAAGGCGACTTGTGTGCTGCAGTAGGTCTGATGCTCGTAACATGTGGCAAAGCAGAGCAGCGCCTGTTGCTGGAATAGTCACGACGTGTGTTGAAAACGTTTCTTTTTAAAACAAAAAGCGGTCTCATTTTGCTGTACCTGTGTCGTACTTAATTAAGAGATTTCCCGTCCGGATCTCATTTATGAGATTCATTTTGTGTCTCTTCTCTTCTGAGACTCTCTGTGAGTTTTGACGAGGTTTTCTGTCTGTTTCACTTCTGAAATTCTCTGCCCAGTATGTCTGTTCTTCTGCCAACTGACCCTAGTTGTCCACAGAGCTGAGGTATTCTGGGGCTGAGTTACATTCTTCTCTTTCTATAGCTTTTTGCAATGCGTCGTCAGTTCGTTGATTAAATGGCCGGTGCGCTTTCCGGGGTCTGCATTGAACAGCAGACGTGGGCTGAAGCGGAATGAGTGGAATCGGCTTGCTCGTCTGTCAAAATGCCAGCTTGTTAGTTCATGGATGTTTGGACGGCTGTTTCCCCATGTTTCGTGGCATGCCGTGCCTTCGGTGCCTTGTAGGCCTACTATACCCTGCTTGCTCCCAGAGTTAGGATGTAGTGATTATCCAGCATTTTTGTTGTTGTTCATGATGTGATAATTATCCCACATTTTTGTTTATGATGTAGTAGTTATCCCACATTTTCGTTTTTGACGTACTTATTATCCCATATATTCGTACACGATGTAATGATCTTCCCACATTTTTGTTTGCGATGTAATAAATCCACTTTTTATTCATGATGTTTGAACCTCCCCCACCGTGCCTTCTGCTTGTAGCTATATCCTGCTGTCCAATAATTGTATTTCCACATTTTTGTTTGTCTTGATTGAATAATTTACCCCCATTTTTGTTCATGATGTAATTATCCCACATTTTGTTTTTGACTGTATTATTATCCCATATTTCGTACACGATGTAATGACTTTCCCACATTTTTGTTGCGATGTAATAATTATCCCACATTTTTTATTCATGATGTAAGATTATCCACATTTTTGTTCATGATGTAATAATTATCCCATTTTTTTGGAATATAGTATACCCTATTTTTGTTCATGAGTAAATGCACACATTTTTGTTCGATAAATAATTATCCACATCAATACTATCATTTTTGTTCAATTCCATCAGATGTAAATTATACCACATTTTTGTTCATGAAGTATTAATGATCCACTTTTTGTGGAATGGGCTCTGCACATTCTTGTCAAACATTGCAGAATTGCGATACACAGTGGTAGCGATACAAAGTAATACACTGTGAATTGCGATTGACAGCACACAGTGAACAGCATTGCAAGTATTTACAGTGAATTGCGATTGACAGCATACACAGTGAACAGCGATGCAATAATACACAGTGAATTTGGATCGCAGCGATACACAGTGAATAGTTTCCGTCTAAAGAAATGTGTGCGGTGGTGCAAAGCTGAACGTCTTTTTGTATTTTATGATGGTGGTGGTGGTGGTGTGTCAAAACAAACATTAACAGCAGCAATAACAACAGCAACAACAACAACAGTCACACACACCACACACACACACCACACACACACACACACACACACACCACACACACACACAATGTGACAAAATTACATCCGTACCCAATCTCTGTCTTCACCCCCCCCCTCTCTCTCTCTCTCTCTCAATTCAAAGAAAATTACCTGCGGACGTACAGCCCCGCTTGAATTTGCAATCTTAGCATTTTGGGGCAACTTTTTTTTTTTTTTTTTTTTTTTTTTTTTTTTTTTTTT
>CM065714.1:144793160-144855660 GCA_033310375.1 Conus canariensis
ATGAGCACAACAGTGGAAGACCCAGCCAAGACACCATAATTTGATATGTGTGGTGTTAGCCTTGGCAAAAATGTATTTTTCACTCTTCTGTCGCGAGTGTAAAATTGGTGATGATGATGCGTTTAAAAAAAAATTTCCTTGCAATTTTTGTTTGTTTGTTATCCCGCTTCTCTGCTGTACAAAGGAATGGAACTGGTTGCGTTGTGCTCAGGACGAAGTGTTTACTTTAAGGCTGAATGCTGCGAAAGTGGAAAAAGTGTTAATGACCATTCTATAATTGAAGAACAAATGTGATAATGAAGAACAAATGTTTTCAAACACATATTTTGATACATTTTCAGCCTGATCAAACAAAGATATATTTGAAAAAAAGCACAGAATCAGTACGTGTATAATCCTGAAAAAAAAAATAAACACCTGATTACCAACAGCGGACAATTACAACAGAGATATAGTAAAAATGGACATCAAGCGAACAGTTAGTATTAAGTATACAGCAGATAATTAACGTTTAAACCTGTGGCAGTTTTATGGGAGCGGAGGAGGAGAAAAGAGGAAGCGCAAGTAAACGAACAAATGAGCAAGATTGTTGCAGTTTATTCTGTATGAAAACATTACAAATATAAAACTCCATGCAGGTCAGAATGTCATTAAATCTGCGCTACATTGTTCGATTATTTGTCTTTCATTCAACGTTCTGAGAAACAACATAATGGTAAACGTCTTTCTGTTTGATAATTTCTGTCTACGCGCGCGCGCTCACACACACACACCACACACACACACACACAACACGCACGACGCACGCACGACGCACACACGCGCGCGAAAAGATCTGACTGTCTATTTGTCTGTCTGTCGTTTTCAACTTTGCAAAGTTAATGAAGTTTAAAATGGCCATTTGTAATAATCCACATTAAAGAAAATAAGATCATATGAGGTTAATTATGTGCGCTTCAACATTGAAAAAAAAGTGGTTCAGCAAGGTCCGAGAAGCATTTATATCTGTGAAACTCTGAAAAGAGTGTTTAGTGGAATTATTCACAGATACACGAAACACTTATTTGAAAGGTCATATCCCGTATGGCGTTAAATTATATTGCCAAATCCTGTGGACAGGTCTTACACTGTGGCAATTTTGATCTGACATGGTTAAATGAATTAAGGTTTATAAATCGATTTTAAAGGAATTTCAGTATTGTTTTTTTGTTTGTTTGCGACCATTTTAAACAAAAATTGGGATTATTATCCCTTTCTTTGACAAACCAATATTGAAATAGAATGGATTCTTAATGTGTTCTACAAATCAATAAATGTTTTTAAGTTGTCCAAGACATTGACAACATTGCTATTTCGTTTTCTATTCGAGCTTTTCAATACATTCTTTAATCAAACTACATTAGGCCACGAAATGTGATGAAATCTCTCTGACAGTAAAGACCAGTAGTAAATTCATAATATATCATAAATCATTCATGCTCAGGACATTGTTCATTTTATGTTTTAATCGTAAAGTATTAGCTCAGCACCAGAGTAAATAAATGAGGAAAAATCAGGTTTCCTTGTGTTCGTCCTCTTTCTGTCTGAGCCTACTCAGTCGTATTTCTATCAACAATAGTGCTGATTTGATGTTTTAATGAAATGTTTTAACCCGAGTACAAGATACTTTCTCCATTGGCACACGCTCTCAAGACCTTACCACAAATTTCCAACTAAATGATCAAAAGCGTTTTTGAAATCAGCGATTCTTAGTAAACATGTGAGATTACTTACACTTTATTGGGACAGATGTTCATCAGATACTATCACGAATGTATCTTTTGGCTATGAACCTTGTTTTATCTTCAGTGATTTTTACGTAATTTTCCTTATTCTGTTTATAGTGCGTGCTGATCCTATCTTACAGTTTAAATTTAGGAAGGTGTGGGCGCCAGTTGGTAATCTAGTCTTGTGATGTATGATTTCAGGGAATACACGTGAATAATTATTTCTGTTTTGCAGATAGTTCTCTGTCTTTATATGTTTCATTTAAAGATCTTGCAACGACAGGCCATGCCTGTCTCCAGAGAAACTGCAAGATTTCTGTTGTAAATCCATCTGTTCCTGGAAACACGCGCGCTTACGGACGCACGCACGTACGCACGCACGCACGCGCGCGCACGCACGCACACACATACACACGCGCGCGCGCGCACGCACGCACGCACGCACACACACACACACTTTTTTCTGTCTGTCCATTGTTTGTATGTCATCTTCTGTCTTGCCCCATCCATGTTCTGTCTCTAGCATCGTTGATACTTATTTTCCACTCGGTCATTCTTGCCATTCTGCCATCCCCGATTTCTCCCCCTTTCCCAATAATCCCTCCACTACCCCTCCACCACCTCGAGGCCACTATGCCCAAAATGTCTTTTCCATATTGTCTGTCGCTTCCGGTTTTCTTCTGTGGCGCCCGCTCCCTCTCTTGCCCCCCCTGCCCCCCCCCTCCCCCCCCCCCCTTCCCGCCTGTTATTACAGTGAAGCAGCACCAGCAGCTTCAGCGATGACATTTTCTACGGCACGTTCCTCATGCTGCTCTTTCATGGCTGTCTCTTTATATTTCTGGTTTGTTGTTTTCGTTATCGTCAGTGTCGTGGCTCGTGATGGCACTCGACTGTTCTTAAAATACACGTACGTTTCAAGAGCTTTGTAACCTTTTGGGTGAGGGTTACTGAGTTGTGGCAACAGAGAGCTGCTCTTTTTTCTTTTTTTTTTTTTTACGCTCACTCGCATCTTTTTAAAGGCCGTGGCGGGTCCACGGTGATCAAACTACGTGACGAGCCACCCACTGTGAAACTTGTGCTTGCATAGCATTGGGATTTATATGCTTTGTATGCTATTCAACACAAACACCTCACAGCAGACCGCGTGAAGACCTAGTTGAAGGATGTTCGACCGGATGTAATTTTTGAGTTTGTAAACGATGAATATTTTTCACTTGATGTAAGATCTTTGTGCGGAACAGAACCAGGTATAAGAGCGTTGAGTATGTTTGAAAGAAAATTTGGGGATAGAGAGTGTGGGATGGGGTGAGGGGTCGGGCGAGCATGCATGTATCCGAAGTGATTGTGTGACAGCCATGATACAGCTCCATGGAGATCGGCGGGGCATAGACAACAGGAATAGAATTGATTCGTCGCCGTATGAGCAGTAAGATGATGAAAGCGTTAGGTTGGCAGACAGGAATAACGTGGAGAGAGATGACGTGTTAATTCCAAGACCGAACTGGCCGGAAAAAAAGTAGAGAGCACTGTTGAGGATCATGGTGATGATTGTAGAGCAGTCATTCTTGATAGGGGAGAGCGGAGAGGTGGTAAAATGACTGGTGCTGCTGACTCAGTTAATGGTACTTTTGGTGTGTGTGTGTTTGTTTGTTTTTTTAATCCAGTCTTACGAAGGTTTCCAAGCTGATACGAAGCCGTGATGTATGAAATGTGATCTACGTTTAGAAAACGATTCTTATGTGATGTTAAAAGAGAGGTCATTGTTGAGAAGCGGTACTGTTTGAACTGTCGTTTACTATGAGAAAACGAGCCTTGAAACATGAGACTAAAAGAAGAGAGCTGTTTGATGCCAACCCATACTGCTGGAGCTGTCGGCCAGGTGGAAAAAATGATCTTTATTATGTGGAGGAAAGACTTTCTTCACACTGCTGTCATGTTCACAGTGCCTGTCCTCTGTTGGATACGGAATGGGAGAAAAGGTAGTGTGGGGTGAGGCGGATGAGGGTGAGGGAGGGATGGACGTGATTGCTGCGTTTTCTGGCATAATCAGCGGATTCTAGGGAGTCAGAATCGACCGTCATGTCCCAAATAAGTTCATTTTTAAGAGAGATGGGGGTTTGGGCTTGGGAACGCGCAGTGGGGCGAGGGCGTCTGGGGGGACACTTAGTAAAAAGAGAACATGACCCCCAAGAGAACATGACCCCAAGCTTTGTTCACGACTCCTTACCCTAGTTTCTGCCCCCTCAGCTCAGCTGATCGATAAACAGTTTGAGGGACGTGAGAAAGGGATAACGGGGAGGGGCTGGAGGAGAGAGAAAACACAGAAGACAATGCACACTCAGACTTTGGGACCGAGGCAAGACATGGTCATTTGATAGCGCCTTGTGCTCAGCGTTTGCAGGGATTTGTATTGTGTTCTGTCATTAGGCGTACATCTGAAACATGGAATCAGCTTGCGGCTGCAGGGGAATTGGGGTAGAAATGGTTATTTTCAGGCTGAACTGCTGCAGGAAGTGGAGAGCTGTGTTGATGACAATGGTTGATGATCGAAAAGCGGTTGTTATTGTTCTGTTGTTGGGCGATTAGAGTAAGGAGGCTGAGGACACAGCTGTCGGCTCTGTCTGCCTGTCTGTCTGTCAGATTCTCTTTGTCTCTGTCTGTCTGTATGTCTGTTTCTCTCTCTCTCTCTCTCTCTCTTCTCTCTCTCTCTCTCTCTCTCTCTGTGTCTCTCTCTGTGTCTCTCTCTCACACACTCTGACACACACACACACTGACACAAACAAACACACTCAGACAGAGACAGACAGACATACAGAGAGACAGAAAGACAGACACAGACACAGACACAGACACACACACACACACACACACACACACACACGCATACACGCGCGCGCGCGCACACACACACACACACACACACACACATACACCACACACACACACACACACACACACACACACACACGCAGAGAAAAATAGAAGAATGGCGTCGTTGATGCGGAATAGCCTAAGGTTGCTTTTATATCACAATGCAGATGATTGACGATGCATGACTGATAGATACTCCTGTATAGCAGCATCTTGTCATTTTATTTCTTGGCTGTTACTGTGTGTGTGACATCAACACTTGTTCAGTCATTCTTCGTCTTTCTCTCCCTTTATATCTCTCTTTTGTCTAATTCTCTTTCTGGATTGCCCTGCCCTTACTCCCCTCTTACCCCGTCCATCCTTAGTTCAGTCTTCTGCTGTTTCTGCCATTCTGAATCATGTCAAAGACCTCTTGAAAGAGGACTGGAACTCGCATACAGATGAGAAATTGTTGCCAGTCAGTCCATGGCCTTGAAGTTTTTGTTGTAATGCGTTGTGTGTTAGTCTGGTTTCTTTTCTTTTTCTTTAAAAAAAAATCTATATAGAGAGTGTCTGTGACCAGATGACAGCCTTGATATGGCCCTTTGCTGTCGGCTGGGCTTTAAACGGCATGCATTGCCTACTCCCAAAATCATCCCTTCTTCCATCATCCTCACCCCCATCTCCATCTCCCTCCGTGTCCAAAGGTCTGATCCATCAATCCGGCCTCTTCGGTTTCCTTTTGCCACCCTACCTGTTATCATGGTGAGGCAGCAGTCTGTAGTGGTGCCATTATCCACGGCGTGTTTCTCCTGCTGTTCTGTCCTGTCCGTCCCTTTCCATCCCTTTCCATCCATTCCATCCCTTTCCATCCCTTCCCAACCCTTTCCATCCCTTTCCATCCCATTCCATCCCTTTCCATCCCATTCCATCCCTTTCCATCCCATTCCATCCCTTTCCATCCCTTCCCAACCCTTTCCATCCCTTTCCATCCCATTCCACCCCTTTCCATCCCATTCCATCCCTTTCCATTCCTTCCCAACCCTTTCCATCCCTTTCTATCCCATTCCATCCCTTTCCATCCGATTCCGTCCCTTTCCATCCCATTCCGTCCATTTCCATCCCATTCCATCCCTCATTTGTCAAAGGCTTTTCTACACACCGGGGTATCTCTGGTTAGGTAGCTATGTCTTCCTTTTCTAGCTTTTATCTTGTTTGTTTATTTAGTTAAAGACGATGTGTTAACAACGGTGGTGACAGTAGGGAAGGAGAGCAGTGTTGGTAGATGTTGATCTCTGTCTGTTGAACACTTCGTTTATGATGTCAGTGCTTCATTCTAAGAGCTCCTTAACCTTTCAGGCATGGAAGTGTGGTGGTGTTGCAGAAGAGGACTGTGAGAACAGCTAGAGATACACAGATTATGTTCCTTCTTTCTTCCATAGCCATCCACCTATCATTTGAACAGTCCTGGAGGTTGAGGTGATGATATCCTTGTACTGTTGGACAAAGACTTTCATCATTTGAACAGTCCTGGAGGTTGAGGTGATGATATCCTTGTACTGGTGGACAGAGACTTTTCATCATTTGAACAGTCCTGGAGGTTGAGGTGATGATATCCTTGTACTGTTGGACAAAGACTTTTTCATCATTTGAACAGTCCTGGAGGTTGAGGTGATGATATCCTTGTGCTGTTGGACAAAGACTTTTTCATCATTTGAACAGTCCTGGAGGTTGAGGTGATGATATCCTTGTACTGGTGGACAAAGACTTTTTCATCATTTGAACAGTCCTGGAGGTTGAGGTGATGATATCCTTGTACTGTTGGACAAAGACTTTGCCATCATTTGAACAGTCCTGGAGGTTGAGGTGATGATATCCTTGTACTGTTGGACAAAGACTTTTCCATCATTTGAACAGTCCTGGAGGTTGAGGTGATGATATCCTTGTACTGTTGGACAAAGACTTTTCCATCATTTGAACAGTCCTGGAGGTTGAGGTGATGATATCCTTGTACTGTTGGACAAAGACTTTTCCATCATTTGAACAGTCCTGGAGGTTGAGGTGATGATATCCTTGTACTGTTGGACAAAGACTTTGCCATCATTTGAACAGTCCTGGAGGTTGAGGTGATGATATCCTTGTCTGTTGGACAAAGACTTTGCCATCATTTGAACAGTCCTGGAGGTTGAGGTGATGATATCCTTGTGCTGTTGGACAAAGACTTTGCCGTCAATTTGAACAGTCCTGGAGGTTGAGGTGATGATATCCTTGTGCTGTTGGACAAAGACTTTTCCATCAATTTGAACAGTCCTGGAGGTTGAGGTGATGATATCCTTGTCCTGTTGGACAAAGACTTTGCCATCATTTGAACAGTCCTGGAGGTTGAGGTGATGATATCCTTGTGCTGTTGGACAAAGACTTTTCCATCATTTGAACAGTCCTGGATGTTGAGGTGATGATATCCTTGTACTGGTGGACAAAGACTTTGCCATCATTTGAACAGTCCTGGAGGTTGAGGTGATGATATCCTTGTACTGTTGGACAAAGACTTTGCCATCATTTGAACAGTCCTGGAGGTTGAGGTGATGATATCCTTGTACTGTTGGACAAAGACTTTGCCATCATTTGAACAGTCCTGGAGGTTGAGGTGATGGTATCCTTGTACTGTTGGACAAAGACTTTGCCATCATTTGAACAGTCCTGGAGGTTGAGGTGATGATATTCTTGTACTGTTGGACAAAGACTTTGCCATCATTTGAACAGTCCTGGAGGTTGAGGTGATGATATCCTTGTACTGTTGGACAAAGACTTTTTCATCATTTGAACAGTCCTGGAGGTTGAGGTGATGATATCCTTGTACTGTTGGACGAAGACTTTTTTCAAAACCAGCTTTCATTTCAACGATAATCTCTTTTTTTGTTTGATGAGTGGAAAGGGGAGGGGGCGGGGGGGGGGGGGGGGGGATTGGTTTGTTTTATCAGAGTTTTTTTTTCTTGCAGTCTTTTGTTGGGAAGACCTTGGCTCACTTTCTACCTTCTCTGCTCTCTGATGATGTAAGGTGTCTTAACCCTTTTGATGACAGCTGTGGGGGAAACCCAAGCCTTTCCCGGTGAATTTTAAAGTGAGTGTCTTTAAATCGACTGCTTGTCATTTTTCTTATTTTGGAACGCTTTTGTCGTTTCTTTGTGTAAATGAAAACAAAACGATCGTAGTTAAAATCCTGGTTTGCTTCTTTTCCACAAGAAAGGGTTATCGGTCTTATGGTTGAATGACTTGAGTTGGTACAGAGATACAACATCAGCGCCGAATCTTGCCATGGCATTGCTACACACATGGAAACCCAATGTTCATGGCGATGCCAAAGACCTCTGGCAAGAGGACTGGAGCAAACAAACAAAACACTTTTAGAGATCCGCTCAGACCTGAAGAAATTCCTACCATCTGCCTGTGGTGGCAGTTAAAAAAAAAACAAAAACGAAAGAAACCATCGTTTTTGGCAGTTGCGTTACAGGCCACTCTTTTTACATCTTTTCGTGTCTCCTGAAAACGTGTGTATGTGTGTAGTCATGTGAGGTCATAGTGGATAGAGTTTTATGTAAATAATGTAAACGTTTAGTTGTTGATTAAAAGGGGGGAACTCTCTTTTGTTTTGCCCGGCTGGTTGTTTGTCAAAGTTGAGAGAGCGAGAGTCTGACAGATGCAGATGATTGATTGTTGCTTGATTGATTGATTGATTGATTGAGAGAGAGAGAGAGAGAGAGAGAGAGAGAGAGAGAGAGAGAGAGAGAGAGAGAGAGAGAGAGAGAGATGAGTTAGTTCTGCATTGCAGACTGTTTATTTTCCTCTTCATTTTTCGGCTGTTACTGGGTTTGCTATTTAAATGTTAGTAATTCGTTGTTTCTCTCTCCCTTTACATCTCTCTCTGTTTTGTCTGTCTTTTCCCCCTTTCTGTTTTGCTGTACACCTGTTCTCTTACCACTGTCCATTCTCTTTCTCCCCTCTGTTCTTCCTGCCATTAAGCCTCCCTCCTCCTCCCCCCCCCCCCACGCCCTCCCTTCTTCCCTCAGCCTCATCCCCCATCTCCGCCTCCCTCTGTGGCCAAAGGTCTTTTCTTTCAGTCCCGTCTCTTCAATTTCCTTCTGCCCCCCTGCCTGTTATTACGATGAAGCTGTGGTGTAGAGTGGTGACATTTTACGTGACACTTTTCTCCTGCTTTTCTGTCCTCTCTGTCTTTTTTTCTTTTCTTTTTGCTCTCTTCTGTTTGTTTTTACTTTCTTCTTCTTCTTCTTCTTCTTCTTCTTCTCCTCCTCCTCCTCCTCCTCCTCCTCCTCCTCCTCCTCCTCCTCCCTCCTTCTTCTTCTTCTTCTTCTTTTTAACCAGTTGCTCAGCCTGTTCAGTTGTGGCTGCTGGGGTTTCTCTGGTTAGACGTATATGTCTTTCTTTTGTAGCTCTTTTTTTCAAAACTTAAAAAAAATATGTCGTTGTTGTTGACGATTTATAAATGACGGTGGTGAGGGTAAGTAAGAGATGTCATTAACGTCAAGCCTAGTGATGGTGCAGAACTATCACTGCCTATTGATACACGTTTTATGATGATCTCAAGAGCTCTGCAGCCCTTCATACGTGTTTTTTTTTTAAAACTCCTAAACACAGCTGTCATTTCCACTTACTTCTTCCTCGTCTCATGGATAGAAAGGGAGGGAGAGGGTTTCTATATTCAATTTAATTTTATTTTAACTTGATTTAGTTTTTTCCCCATTCTTTTGCCGACGAGTCTTTACCCCAGTTTCAACCTTCGCCACTCTGGCTATGGTGATTCAGTGTGTTAACCGTTTTGATGCCATCTGTTATGAAAACCAAGCATTTCCCAGAGGATTTTATCGTCACTGTCTTGACGTCAAAAAGCTTGACAGCTCCTTTTCGTTTCTTGAATGTAGAGTTATCAGTCTTACCATAGCGTGACTTGAGGTGGGGGGGGGGGGGGGGGGGGGGAGAGAGAGAGGGAGGGAGGGAGGGAGGAGGAGGGGGGGGGACATCAGCAGCAAGCCTGGATTTATTGTTGTTATTGAGATCTAAAACGACAGTGCATAGTTACGTCGAATGTCTGAGGCTAGATGACTTGAACACACAACTGGATATTAAACTTTTACGGATCCGTTCAGACCTTAAAGAACTGCTATCATCTGACGCTTTCAGAAGTAAAGCAAAAAATAGTTTTTTTGCCGAACACACTCAGGCCACTCTTTTTACACCCACTCATATTATTTAAAAGGTGAGGAGTCTCCATAGTGTATACCATGTGATAGGTCGCTCATTGTGAAACATGTGCTCATAGAGTGCCGGCTAGAGCAGACTCCATGGATACAACGTCCAGGTATCAGGTGTGATTTTTTTAGTGTGTAAAATAAATGAGTATTTTCTTTTGATATGTGACAATTTGTTGCAGATAGAACCGGTTTTAAGACGTTTTCAATATGTGTGAAAGAACTTTACTTTTCTCCCTTTTTTAAAATTTAATCAAACATGTATGAAATCGATTTTTTAATCAAACATTTACGAAACCGATTTGAAGATTTGATAGCCCTGCAGTTCTGAGTGTCTTAGACTGCCTCCTTTGTAAAACAGACGATAAACTGGTCTCCCTTCTAGCATTGCTTGACCTCAGTGCTGCTTTTGATACTCTTGACCACTCTATCCTACTCAAGAGACTCAAGGTTACTTTTGGATTTGACGATATGGTTCTCAAATGGTTCACATCATACCTTTCTGACAGGACACAGACGGTAATCGTTAATGGTGCTAAATCATCCCTTCTCCTGTTCTGTATGGTGTTCCCCAGGGCTCTGTCCTTGGACCAGTTCTTTTTACCCTTTATTCTCAGCCCTTATCTGACGTTATTTCTGCCCGTGGCTGTGACTTCCACAAGTTCGCAGCTGACACTGAACTCTCTAAGAGCGCAACCACCAGCGATTTTCAAGGTGCTCAATCAGATATTACCGCATGTTTTAGGGACGTAAAAGTCTGGATGACCAGCAACAAACTCAAGCTGAATAGTGACAAAACCGAGATCATGGCTGTTGGTACCTCCTCTCGTGTCAAGATGGTTAAAGCTGAGTCGGCAGAAATTGATGGTGTTGTTTTACCTTTCAAAGAGTCAGTGAAATATTTAGGTGTTAGCATTGATCAAACGCTCTCTATGCAGAACCAAATATCTAATGTTTGTCGTGCATGCTTCCTGGAATTGCGACGTATTGCTTCTATCCGGTCTTACCTCTCCACACAGGCAACAATCAGACTCATCACCGCCATGGTAATGTCCCGACTAGACTACTGTAACTCTGTGTTAGCAGGACTTCCTTCAGAACAGCTTGCACGATTACAAAGGGTGCAAAATAGTGCAGCTCGGCTTGTTCTCAAAAAGCGTAAAAATGAGCATATTACACCTTTGTTACGTGAACTCCACTGGCTTCCCATCAAATATCGATGGCAGTTCAAAATCGCAGTTTTTGCCTATCGTTTCTTTGATGGGACACTCCCACAGTATCTTTCTGCTTCTCTGTCCACCTATCAAACTTCTCGGTCTCTTCGCTCATCTTCTCAAAAACTTCTGAAAATTCCTAGGCGCTCGTTAAAGACAGTCGGTGAGAGAGCATTTAGCTTTAGTGCGCCCACTCTTTGGAATTCTCTTCCTGACAGCTTACGTAACCTGCCTACAGTATCTAAATTCAAGTCAGAGTTAAAAACATACTTCTTTAGGAAAGCCTTCTTCAACCATAATATCTGAATGCTGTGTCTATTAATATGACCTGACTTTTTATGTACTGCATGCATAACTGTATTGTTTACGCTTGAACCGATGAACTTGATAAGTGCGCCTGTGTCGGTAGGGGTGTGTGTGTGTGTGTGTGTGTGTGTGTGTGTGTGTGTGTGTTGTGGTGTGTGTGTGTGTGAACACATGTTAGTGCGAGTGTTTGAGTGTGTGCTGAGCGCAATGAGTTGATCCCAAGAATTGCGCTATATAAAATCCATACATTATTATTATTATTATTATTATTATTATATAGCCCCTTGTGGTCAGCTGGGCAGTAAACAACATGGATTTAATCGGATGGAATCTTATTGTTGCCATATTACAGCTGAAAGGGTGAAAGCATGGGGATAGTTAACAGGAATAACGTGGCGTGGTGACGGTTTTAGTGGAAGGCTGAAGTGGCTGCAGAAAGTGGAGAACAGTGTTGAGGACCATAGCTGAGGACTGGCGAGCCGTTATTCCTGACCGTCCAGAGTGGAGAGGTAGTGGTGACAGGTACTTTCTCGGTTCATTTTACTTTGGGGGCTTTATTAGTTCATACCCCAGCAGTACAGAAAGCGAGAAAATGGTGGAACCTTGTTGCTAGCGTGGAGTAGCGCTGGGTGTAAGGCAAATTAGCTGTTATCATGTTAAGTAGGTGATGGATGGGTGATGTACGGAGAGTCCTTAACGATAGACACTGGGTGTGACTTTCTCTTCATTGCTTTAGTGCTTCTTAGTTTATTTAGCAATAGTTTGGTTTTCTCTTTCTTGGTGTCTGTCTCTAAACGCCTGTCTCTTTCTGTTTCATACCTGTTGGAATTCTTTTCTGTTTTATTGATGAGATTAAGTTCTGTATGTGTTTTTATCTATTTTGTAGCTTTTCAGTTTCTGGTTTTCACAAATTAATTTTGTAAGGACTATAAAGAGAATTGTAAAGCCACATTGGTTGAACTCACAACCAGTTGAGATAATGATCCATGTAATCCTATGTTAAAAGAGAGAACTATTGATGCAAAACCATGATGTTTGAACTCTCCTCCAAGTTTAAATAACGATCCTTGTAACAGTAGAGAAGGACAGGGATGCTTGACGCCAAGCTGTAATGTCTGAACTGAAGTGTCGTTCAGGCTGACAAAACCAATCCTTGTCACGGTGAGGTCAAAACAAAGGACAGTGATGACAGGCTGTAATGTCTGAACTGAAGTGTCGTTTAGGCTGGCAAAACCAGTCCTTGTCACGGTGAGGTCAAAACAAAGGACAGTGATGACAGGCTGTAATGTCTGAACTGAAGTGTCGTTTAGGCTGGCAAAACCAGTCCTTGTCACGGTGAGGTCAAAACAAAGGACAGTGATGACAGGCTGCAATGTCTGAACTGAAGTGTCGTTTAGGCTGGCAAAACCAATCCTTGTCACGGTGAGGTCAAAACAAAGGACAGTGATGACAGGTTGTAATGTCTGAAGTGTCGTTTAGGCTGAGAAAACCAATCCTTGTCACGGTGAGGTCAAAACAAAGGACAGTGATGACAGGCTAGATTGAACTCTTCTGAAGTTTTTAATGTTGAGCAAAGGGGTTTTAATTTTGTTTTCTTTACTTAAACCTGGTAATTATTTCCACAGTGTTCTTCCTCTGTCTGATTGGGGAAGGGGGAAGGGGGGGGGGGGGTAGCATGGGAGTAGATTGATGGGTTTGGGGGGACATGATTGCTGCATTTTCTGGCATAATTACCAGATTTCCTTCAGAGCCAGACAACGACCGTCATTTTCCAATTAGACCATTTTGTAGGGAGGCGCACGCGCCCGTGTGTGTGTTTGTGTGTGTGTGTGTTGTGTGTGTGTGTGTGTGTGTGTATGCGCGCGTGCGTGCGCACGTGCATGCGTGTGTGTGTGTGTGGGGGGGAGGTGGTGGAAGATGAGGGGTTTTGGGAAGAGTCGGGTGGGTTAGACATCCAACAAAAAAGAAAAACACCATAAAACATACCCCCACATCTTTGTTGACGACTCCTTGCCCTAGTTTCTGCCGCCTCCGCTCTGCCGTTGATGGAGAAACAATTTGAGGGACGGCAGAAAGGGATGATGCTGGGAGGGGTCAGAGGAAAGAGAAAACACAGAAGACACGCACACGCAGACTTCAGCACCCGAGGCAAGACATGGTCATTTGATAGCACGTCGTGCTCAGCATTTGCAGGGATTCGTATTGTGTTCTGTCATTAGGCGTACATGTGAAACATGGAATCAGCTTGCGGCTGTGGGGAGTGTGAGATGAAGTGTTTATACTAAGGCTGAACTGCAGCAGGAACTGGAGAGCTACGTTGATGACGATGGCTGTCGTTTGAAATGCGGTTGTTGTTTAGGGTTGAGAGTGGTGAGGTTTCGGAGACAGCTGCTGGCTCAATTATCATGACCCCCATCCCATCCCCACCCTACAGAGAAAATGAAGGAATCTTGCTGCTGATGCAGAATATCCTGACGTGTACATCCAGATAGCGTTTAAAATGAAACGCAGGTGAATGTCTGCTGTGTGATTGAGAGCGGCTCCTTGATTGCAAAGCCTTGTCCTGTTCGTTGTTTGGTTGTTACTGTGATTGTTCTTTAAAGATTCATTCAGTAATTTCTTGTTTATCTCTTCCTTAACATCTTGTTTTATATGTCTGTCTGTCTTTCTGTCTTGCCCTATTCCAGTTCCTTTCTTACCCATGTGCTTTTTTTTTTTATTCTCCCCCTCGTTTCTTCCCACCAACTTGCGGTCTCCCGTCACCTTTCTCCCTTATTTCTTCGGTCACATCCCCCATCCCCACCTCCCCCCTAACCCCAAATGTCTTTTCCTTCATTCCCGTCTTTTCACTTTACTCCCTCAACACTGCCGGCAATTACGGCAAGGGGACTGTGTTCCGAGGTGACATTTTCCGTGGCAGGTTTCCCGTGCTGCTGCATGCTGTCCCTCCCTTTCTCTCCCTCGTCTCTTCCAGCAGTCTGGACCAGTTCCCAACCCAGTTTGGCGAGCTGAGGGTTCTGGGGTTTCTCTGACTCAACACTGATGTCTTCCCTCTGTAGCGTTTTCACTCCCTGTGTGTCAGTGATGGGCTTATTTGGCTGTTACTGTTGCTGCCACTGCTGTGTTGACAATAGTGGTGATGGTAGGTAAAGGGAGAGGTCATCAGCGCTACTGCTCGCGATGGAACGCGAAAAGTTAGCACTCAAAACTTAGCGGTCGTTTCCACCAACTTCTCTTTCAGGGATGGTGTTGGTGGTGAAGGTGGGGAAGAGTGAGGATGAGGGGGAGGTAGGGGAGGGGGGGGGGGGGGTAGTTGAAGGGTGCGTGGGTGACGGCTTGTTATGAGAGCTCAGTTGCTTTTTTTTGATAATTTTTTCCCCCTAATAACCGGAATCCACGGAGTCGACACCGTCATTTTGCCAAAGAGGCCAATCATTTATTTTTTTAGATGCTTTTTTTTTTTTTTTTTCAAACTAGAACGTGACCCAGATATTCGGTTGGCGAGTCTTCCCCCTATAACTTTAACGTGGTCAGCTCTGCCGACGCTAAACGTCTTATGATGTCGGAGCGGCGGAAATGGGCAATACGGAGAGGGACTGGTGGAAAGACAAAGCCCGGAAGACTTGCACTCGGCTTGGGCGAGACCCGAGGCGAGGCTTAGTAATTTGATAGTGCGTTGTGATTGGGGTTTGCGGGAGGGTTTTTTTTTTTTTTTTTTTTTTTCCAGTTCTCTGTCATCAGATGTAAAATGGCTGCTGTTGATGATTTATTCTTTTTTTTAATTTTAAAGACGGAAATAGAATCTACAACGGTGAACTGACCGCATGATTAGGTGGGATTTCTTCATAGCATCCTCTTGTCGTGATGTTCCTCCTCATGTTTTGACTGTTCCCATGTTTGTTTCTGAAACACTTGTGCAGTAATTCTGTGTTTCTCTCATCTATTGTCGCTCTGTGTCTCTGTCTACCAGTCTGACTGTAACGTTTTCGCTTTCTGTCGTGCGCTGTTCATATTCTGCCATCATACTCCCCCACCATACCTAACTTATCCGTGTGGTCTCCTAATGCAGCAAGGATCCGCCCAACTCCAGTTTTCTCCCGTGAATTCCCATTCTCCCATGTGTCCTTCCCAGCATCCTCCATTTCCCCAGTATCCTCCTTCGATATCCCCCTTCCCCCAATTCTTGTCTGTCTCCCGCCGTCCTTTGTTCCCCCTTTCCATCTTTGTTTTTTCTTTTCTTTTGTGTTCCTGTTCCTTGTCTTGAGTTTTTTCTTCCAAGATTGGGTGGGGATGGTTGCGGTGGGCGTGAGTACTGACATCTTTTATAGTTGTCCACTTTGTCTTTCAATCTTGTACTTTTTAAATAAAGTTTATTATAGAAATAAATACGCAGAATAGTTGATGTTGTGTGTGTGTGTGTGTGTGTGTATGTGTGAGTTTGTGTGCTTGCATGAGCATAATAAATTCAAACTTTTTTCTTCGACAATGACAAGCACTAGGAGAACTAAACGTTACAGAATAACTAATTCTGACAGGCCTTTCCAGCCATCCTGTGTTTGAAGATGTCACCTGATAGATAAGGCCGTCAGTCTGCAAGTCATGTTTTCGGTAATATTTTGAACATAATTACGACATTTTCTTAAGAATGTGATCAGTTACAGTTGTATCTAGAACAAGAGAAAAAAAAGCGTGTTAATTGTTTTATGCAAACATTTAACACATACTAGATTACATTTTGTCAAGATCGCATAATTTAATACTGTTTTCTGCAAAAATAGAAGAGCATATACAGATAGACATCTTACTCTTATATATGCAACTATGACTGGCCACGTGTAAATAATTTTGTCAGATACATCAAAATGAGAATTCATCTTCGTGGTAAACCAGGCAAATGAAAAACATAATGAAGAAAATCAGATGGAAGCGTCGAGTGAAGTGGAAGTCATAAAGTTATGTTGATACCAGGTGACGCCAAACACTTGGAACAAGCCCGTCCTTAAACGCCCACGGGACAAAAGGAAGGCAGCCTTGCATTGAACCACGGTTCACTGTCCACATGCTATCTCTGGTAGCTCTCTCTCCACCCTTCCCTGTCGCCACCTCCACTGCCTTTCCTACTGCATCACTCTAAATGGTTGTGTCTTTTGACCTTACTGTACACATTGCCAAAATGGAAGGAACTCGTATTGAGTGGCAGAGTGATGACAACATCATGTAAGCAAAGATAACAAAATGATTGCCTTTGCTTCTCGACATCTCCTTTACCCTGGTCGGCGTAAGCTACAATGATAAGCATAGCACTTGTGGCGCGTGAGCCGAATAGGCAAACAGCCTCTCTTGTTGTCCATTGATGCACAGCTCTTGGAGGCGGTAATGGTCGAACGTGACTCCGTTGATGCCACGTCTCTGATACACCATACTTATATTTTACCATTTATCAATATTGATGTATGCTGCCTAGTCTTGTTGGTCCCCACAAGTATGTTTTTTCCCATTGAGTTAATAGCGAGTATGTAGGATTGCCAGACCGTGCAGTTGTAGCACGATTAGAGTCACAGCTCTGATAAGCATGCTAAATTTCCAAAGCTATAACAAACAGGTGTTGGAATATAGAGCCATGTGAGTACTGCGGGAACAGATGATGCAGAGTCACTGGCTCCACATGTGGCTGCCTATTCTCTGCAGTATTCTTACAGTTTAGATAATGGTTTAGAAAAGTTAGGTAACTTTTTTTTATGGGGCAACAGCCGCATACTACCGTGATGGCTTTCCCTCGTATTCCGTTCCCGCACTTAGTGTTGAGACGTGGCTGTCTGTAGTGATGGCTTTCTTTCTGTTCTTTCTGGTCGCCTCTTCTTCTTTCTTGTACCCATGTCTTCAGGGCATGTGTCCGCGCATTAGATATTTGCAGATTTTGTTTCCATCATATCACGGGTTTTCTGCCCTCCTCAGATATTTCTTGTTGACACAGTGTTACATGATGATGCAGTGGTGCCTCTCTCTCTCTCTCTCTCTCTCTCTCTCTCTCTCTCTCTCTCTCTCTCTCCTCTCTCTGTGTCTCTCTCTCTGTCTCAGTCTATCTCTCCTCTCTCTCTCTCATGTGTGTGTGTGTGTGTGTGTGTGTGTGTGTGTGTGTGTGTGTGTGTGTGTGTGTGCGTGCGTGCGAGCGCGACCGTGCGTGAGCAGGCATGCATGCATGCATTGTGTAGTTTTGAGTATGCACATGCGTGCACGCATATGTTCTCCTGCGTGTATCATATTTGTGCACAGACACATGCATGATTAGGAGTTTGAATGTGCAAATGCATGCACACATGTGTTTTCGTGGGTGCCTGTGTATTTATCTGCGTGTGCATATGTGTGTGTGTGCATATGTGTGTGTTGTGTGTGTGTGTGTGTGTGTGTGTGTGTGTGTGTGTGTGCGCGCGCGCGTGTGCGTGCGTGCGTGTTCGTTCCTTGTGTTGCGATTTCCGGCCTTAGCCAAATTGTGGCGGCAAGACGTGCCGAGACTTTCCCCCTCGTCGTGCAGGTCTCATCTGCTCGTTTTCGTCAGTGCGAGTTAGTTGAGATGTGTGCAGTGTATGTTGACGAGCCTGTCCCATTTTTCTGTGGTGTCTGTTGGTCGTGTTGGTTTGTGGACGTGTCTCGGAGCTACGTTGTTCTCTCTCTCTCTCTCTCTCTCTCTCTCTCTCTCCTCTCTCTCTCTCTCTCTCTCTCTTTGTTCTCTCCTTTTCTGTGTCTTTCTGTCTCTTGGATGTGTCTCAGAGCTACGCTGCTCTCTCTGTCTGTCTGTCTGTCTCTGTCTGTCTGCCTGTCTCTCTGTCTCTGTCCTCTCTCTCTCTCTCTCTCTCTCTCTCTCTCTCTCTCGGCTCACTCTGCAATGCTATTGCTGATAGCTTTCTCTCCACTCTTCTCTTTCCTCGCCTCTGCTGCCTTGCCTTCTGCATCACCCTAAAATTAATGGTTGTGTCTTTTGACCTTACTGTGCACATTGCAAGACAGGAAGGGCTCGCACTGAGTGGCAGAGTGAGTGGCAACATCGTATAAGCAAAGATAACAAAACGCTTGCCTTTGCTTCTCGACACCTCCTCCTTCACCCTGTTCGGCGTAAGCTACAATGATAACAATGGATAAATATGGCACGTGAGCCGAATAGGCAAACAGTCTCTCTTGTTGTCCGTTGATGCACAGCTCTTGGAGGCGATAATGGTCGAAAGTGACATCATTGATACCATGGCTCTGACACACACACACACACACACACACACACACACACACACACACACACACACATATCTCTCTCTCTCTCTCTCTCTCTCTCTCTCTCCTCTCTCTCCATCAGATTGACATTTATGTTTGTTGCTGGTTTCTGGTAAGTCTTGTTGGTCCTCATGGATTTTTTGTTTGTTTGTTTGTTTAAGTTAGTAGGAAGTGTACAGGACGTGCAGTCGTAGAAACATAGAGTATACAGCCACTGCTCAGGTCACTGTACTACATTCCCAAAGCTATATCATACAGGTGTTGGAATATAGAGCCATGGGGGTATAGTGGGAAGAGCTGATGCAGAGTACATGGCTCCATATGTGGCTGTCTGTTCTCTGAAGTATTCTTATAGTTTAGATAATGGTCGTTGTAAAGTTGGGTAACTTTTTATGGGGGCAACAGCCATATACTACCGTGATGGCTCTCCCTCGTAATCCAGTCCTGCACTTCGCGTTGTGATGCGGCTGTCAGTAGTGATGGCTTTCTTTCCCTTCGTTCAGTTCGTCACTTTTTCTTTCCTCTACCCATGTCTTCAGGGCATGTCTTCGGAGCATTAGATATTCGCAGATTTTGTTTCCATCATATCACGGTTTTTCCGCCCTCCTCAGACATTTTTTGTTGATACAATGTTACATGATAATGCAGTGCTGCCTCTCTCTCTCTCTCTCTCTCTCTCTCTCTCTCTCTCTCTCTCTCTCTCTCTCTTCACGTGGGCGCACGTGCGTATGCGCGCGCGTGTGTCTGTGTTTGCGTGCGCACGTGAGTGCATGCATGCATGCTTACATGTGGTTTTGAGTACGCACGTGCATGCTCACATATGTTCCCCAGTGTGTATGCATATTTGTATACAGATGCATACATTTATTTATGTGAGTTTGAAAGTGTATAAGCATGCATGCATTGTCTGCGTGGGCATGCATGTTTACATGTGTGTGTGTGTGTGTGTGTGTGTGTGTGTGTGTGTGTGTGTGTGTGTGTGTGTGTGTGTACGCGCGTGCGTGTGTGTGTGTGCATACGTACGTGTGTTGTCATTGTGTGGCGATTTCCGGCCTTAACCAAATTGTGCTGGCAAGACATGCAGAGACTTTTAGCCCGTCGTGCCGGTCTCATCTGCCTGGGCTTTCCTGTACCCCAATCCTGGGGAGATGGCCTGGGGCTTGTAAAGCCAGGGGCTAATTCCTTCCTCTGTTCCTAACCTCTCGCCTTTGCCTTTGCCATTACCTTTTTTCTTTCCTTCCCCTTAATGCTCGTTTTCCTCAGTGCGAGTTAGTTGAGATGTGCAGTGTATGTTGACGTGCCTGTCTCTTTTTACTATGGTCTCTGTCAGACGTGTTGGTTGGTGGACGTGTCCCGGAGCTACGCTGTTCTCTCTCTCTCTCTCTCTCTCTCTCTCTCTCTCTCTCTCTCTCTTCTCTCTGTCACCAAGTTCACTCGTTCTGCTGCATTCAAAGGGCATCCTTTCCATTTGGACTGAAGAAACAAGTCCAGAAATAGAGTTGCGATGAAATGGTTTCTTACTGTTCTTGTGAATCCTCAACTCGCGCGCGCGCGCGCGCGCGCGCGCGTGTGTGTGTGTTGAGCATGTGCGAGTGCGTGTGTGTTGTGTGTGTGTGTGTGGTGTTGTGTGTGTGTGTGTGTGTGTGTGGTGTGTGTGTGTGTGTGTGTGTGTGTGTGTGTGTGTGTAGGAGGAAGAGGGTGTGTTGTGTATGTGTGTGTGTGTGTGTGGGGGGGGGGGGGGGATAGACAGGGAACCAAAACAAAAATGGCTGGGATTTCTTTTCTTGTAATAGACTTTCTTCTGCTCCTTTCTCTCTCTCTCTCTCTCTCTCTCTCTCTCTCTCTCTTTCTGTGCGCGTGCGTGCGCGCACACACACGCCTGCATACATGCATGTGTATGTGTTCGCATGCCCGCGTGCGTGCATACGTGTGTGTGTGTGTGTGTGTGTGTGTGTGTGTGTGTGTGTGTGTGTGTGTGTGTGTGTGTGTGTGAGAGAGAGCGAGAGAGATCTGCCAGAACCCTGTGGAGATGGAGATTGTGAAGGTTAATCATTTTATCGTTCATCGGCGCGTCCATTCGCCGTTACTCTGTGGTCTTTTCTTCCTATAAAATGCTCGGTGTTCTTAATGAGGACTAGGGCGAGTCGTGCAGGAACCGTTAACGTCATTCGGCTCCACTGTCAGGTTCTATCAATCCGGTGGCCTTGGAGAGGTGTGTGAGAAGGCCACGCAGTCTTTTATTCAACATGGTTGCCGAAGTCCAAAGGCGTCCTTTCTGGTTTGACCATGCGTGATGACATTGTTTCTTACTGTTTTGGCAAACCTCCAACAGTTGTGCGTGTGGAAAAATAGGAAATAAAGGAACGTTTGCGGGTAACTAACCTATATGGAAAACTAGCGGACTTTCGCGCGTGCTGGCGCTTATGTGTGTGTGTGTGTGTGTGTGTGTGTGTGTGTGTGTGTGTGTGTGTGTGTGTGTGTGTGCGCGCGCGCGCGCGCGTATATGTGTGTGTGTGTGTGTGTGTGTGTGTGTGTGTGTGTGTGTGTGTGTGTGTGTGAATGTGCGTGCGTGTTGTGTGTGTGTGTGTGTGTGTGTGTGTGTGTGTGTGTGTGTGTGTGTGTGTATGTGTGTGTGTGTGTGTGTGTGTGTGTGTGTGTGTGTGAATGTGTGTGTGTGTGTGTGTGTGTGTGTGTGTGTGTGTGCGCGCGCGCTAGCGCCTGCACGCACTTTTAAGGGTCGTTTTTACCCGACTTTCAAATATTTTCTTTCACTTGCCAATACTGAGCAAGTGAAAAATGCAATTCTCGAGCGTTACCTTGAGGTCCAACCTACCAGGATTTCCTTTCTCTCTCCCCACCCCCCCCCCCCCCCCCCCCCCTTTCTGCTTTCCTTGCGCAAGTTGCAAACGTCAAATTCAAGGCGCATATTATTGGTTAACTTAAGCATGTTGTTGGGCACTATTTTTGAATAATTTTTTTTTTTTTGGTACTGCAGTGTTCATACAAATATAGATGGGTTGGAAGAGAAGTGGAGTGGGAAGAGGGGATGGGGGAGGGAAAGTAGCTCTTACCTTTACCCCTTTCCTCCTGGTCAGTATTTTCTTTCCTCCTGACGATGTGTGTGATGATGTGGAACTGATGTGTTCTGTGCAGTGACATCTTCGACGCCATGTTTCCTGTACACCGCCATGCAGGGGAGGTCATCATTCAACAGGGAGACGAGGGAGACAACTTCTACGTCATAGACCAGGGAGAAGTGGACGTAAGTGTGTGTCAAAGTCAAAATTTTATTTTCAGATGGAACATTGAATAAGCAATAAATCTGCTTTTTTACATCAAGCCATCCATAAAAAAAATCGGTGAAACGACGAATAATCACAGAAATTTATGAAAGTCAGAGATAACAACAAATAGAAACCAGAGAAGAAATGGATGGGGGGGGGGTGGGGGGGGGGGGGGGGGGGGGGGGGATAGGGAGTGTACAAATGAGAAGGGGAAATTCCAGAAAGTAAGAGAGAGAGAGAGAGAGAGAGAGAGAGAGAGAGAGAGAGAGAGAGAGAGAGATTGGTTATATACAATATGTACATTGTCTTCACAAATGTGCACGGTACATATACTCCAAGAATACTGTCGACACTGACATACCCTTTCCTTTGAGGCACACACACTCATGCACGAGCATGTACATAGATATACATATACACATGCATACACTGTGAAAAATCATAAAACCGTATTTCAAAGGGTTGGGGAAAATGTAAGTTATGAACCATTCATGAGATACCTTTTCAGATTATTTTTAAACTGGATTTTATTGTTTATACTTTTAAAGCGTGTTGGCAACTTGTTCCATACATTTCCACCAGAGTATAAAAAACTAGATTTATAAAGATTATTTCTTGGTCTATGAATAGATAAAAAATGATTGTGTCTATGGATGTTAGTTTTAAATGTGTCGCTTATCTTTTTAGGAGCATTGCCGTATATAACATTATGCATACATACTGCCTTATTGAACAAAAGTCTGTTGTGGAAAGTTAATATATTAAGTTTTTTATAATCTTCTGTAGTCAGAGTGCTTGATCTTAACAATACCAATTTTAGTGCTCTTGTACATTCGATGAATCATTTTTAAGTTGGTTTCACTGCAGCTGTCCCATAATGTCGATGCATAATCAATTATTGATCAAATGTGAGCACAGAAGAAAAGCTTACGAGAATGGGTATCAAGGAAATTCTTAATCTTGGCTAGCTGAAGTAATTTTAATGTAATGTGTGTGTGTGTGTGTGTGTGTGTGTGTGTGTGTGTGTGTGTGTGTGTGTGTGTGTGTGTGTGAGGGAGTGTCGATGATAGTGCACGTGCTCAAGGAAGCATGATTGAACATATGCTTGTGGTGGGCAGGTGACTGTACCTGTGTGTCGTGTTTAGATGGGCAAAGAGACGTTGTAGCTAACGGAATTCGTTCTAGTGTATTACTTTTAAAGAGCTGCGACTCAATATATTTTCAAATTATGATGACTAAGAAACATTCCCATTTGGAATTCTGAACTGAAAAAAGAAAAACCCAACAACCTTTACATGCAGTCTGATTATGTTGTACTATAATGCCTTACTGTGGAACTCCAGTGGATGATATCGCCCGTGTCATTTCCATTCCTTACCCTCCCAATGCAAATCCCGCGCCTTGGAACAGTACGGGCGAGGGCAGTGCTCTCAGTATCTTTCTGCTCCCTGCTTTCCCCTCTATGCATAATCTGCCCAAGGGCAGCGGACTGTGGAGGTAGCTGGCCACCCAGAATCGTTGCCCCCCTCCCCGATCATTGTCAGAGGGGCTGCAGAGGAGGGGAAAATGGGGGTAAGAATGGAGCCGGGGATCAGATTATCGCCCGCAGGCACGTCGTGAAGAAAAGCCATCAGGCAGGAGAGAGTAGAGAGGGTCAAGGTTTTACCTTGGACCACAGCCCACGTAATGCCGGTATACCAATGGCGCTTAATTTCCCTGCGGATTGAACTCTCTCCCCCGTGCTGGAGTGGGACCCTATCAGGGGCCATTGTATGTTCCAGCTCTTTAGTCGGCCGATGAGCTTCCTGCGGTTTTGTATCACGGGTCTTAGTCTCGTTAACCCCTCGTTGTGGTCTTCACAGAGGATTGTTCCAGGAAGGTTGGGTTCCATGAGTCTCATTAACCCCTCGTTGTGGTCTTCAGAGACGATTGTTCCAGGAAGGCTGGCTTCCATGAGTCTCGTTAACCCCTCGTTGTGGTCTTCAATAGAGGATTGTTACAGGAAGGTTGGGTTCTATGGCACAGGGAACGTTGAGGATACGTGGGTGCACTGTTAGTAAAGATCAATTTTTTTTGGGTGTCTGCGATGTTAGTAAAAGAACAAAAGTTTTTTTTGCTGTCTGCAATTTAGTAAAGAGCAAAGGTTTTTTTTGCTGTCTGCACTGTTAGTAAAGAGCAAAGGTTTTTTGCTGTCTGCACTGTTAGTAAAGAGCAAAGATTTTGTTGCTGTCTGCACTGTTAAAAGAACAAAGATTTTTGCTGTCTGCAATGTTAGTAAAGAGCTAAGGTTTTTTTTGCTGTCTGCACTGTTAGTAAAGAGCAAAGGTTTTTTTGCTGTCTGCACTGTTAGTAAAGAGCTAAGGTTTTTTTTGCTGTCTGCACTGTTAGTAAAGAGCAAAGGTTTTTTTGCTGTCTGCAATTTAGTAAAGAGCAAAGCTTTTTTTTGCTGTCTGCACTGTTAGTAAAGAGCAAAGCTTTTTTTGCTGTCTGCACTTTAGTAAAGAGCAAAGATTTTTTGCTGTCAGCAATGTTAAAAGAACAAAGGTTTTTGCAGTCTGGACCGTTAGTAAAGAACAAGGTTTTTTTTGCTGTCTGCAGTGTTAGTAAAGAGCAAAGGTTTTTTGCTGTCTGCACTGTTAGTAAAGATAAAAAATTGTTTGCTGTCTGCAATATTAAAAGAACAAAGGTTTTTTGCAGTCTGCACTGTTAGTAAAGAACAAAGGTTTTTGTTTAGTCTGCACCGTTAGTAAAGAACAAAGGTTTTTTGCAGTCTGCACTGTTAGTAGAGAACAAAGGGTTTTTTTGCCGTCTTCACTGTCAGTAAAGAACAAAGGGTTGCTTTTCAGTCTGCTCTGTTATTAAAGAACAAAGGTTTTTCTTTCAGTCTTCACTGTCGGTAAAGAACAAAGTTTTTTTTTTTCAGTCTTCACTGTTGGTAAAGAACAAAGGGTTTCTGTGCAGTCTGCACTGTTAGTAAAGAACGAAGGTTTTTGCAGTCTTGACGCGTTACCTAAAATCAGTTGATGTACCTGGACTAAACCGATGGATAATGTGACCATAAGCTGGTTTTCACTTATTCACAATGATATTATGAGACTAGGTTTGGATCATGAAGGTGGCGTTCTTGACCATACGTAAATCCTTTTTATCTTCTCACAGTATTTTATTGTGTATGTTTCTGTTGGTTTTTATATTTGGCCTCGTCCGTCTGTGCGCCCTGTATTGTAATTTTTGTCTTTATTTGAAGAATCTCTTTTTCTTTTGCCAAACTGTCATGGGGAGGGAGAGAGAGAGAGAGGAGAGAGAGAGAGAGAGAGAGAGAGAGAGAGAGAGAGGGGGGGAGAGGGGCATGAATAGGGGAGAGTAGAAATCCTACACAGGCATCTAAAAACCCGAAACGGTTCCTTCTAATCATTCTGCCATCCTGGTTTTACCCCCATACCAGTGGAGAGAGAAGAGTAGCGAGTGGCAGCTCCAGGTTTTTACGTTCAGCCCATTTTACATCTGTCTGGTCTGTTCGGTCTGTCGGGCAGGGAGAGACATCAAAAGAGGATGGAGGCCCGAAGGGTTGAGCAATCTTCAGAGCACTAAATATTGCCAGGGGAAATCCACCCGTCCCTCCTCTTTGTCGAGAGGAATATGCTGTGGCCATGCATTTTGTCCTGGACTGCTTACCGAGTCTCAGTCTTGTGTTCTTTTTGTTTGGGATTTTCAGATTTAAGAAAGAAAAGAAGGAAATCTGCTCTGCTGTTTTGACCTTTTCTTTGCGGTCCAGCTTCGCTGAGAGTTGTTTGAGGGCTGGTTCTTTCCCACAGTCGGTTTGGGATGAAGTGACGGAATCTGTATTGATCCTGACCGGCTCCGGAACATCAGGAGGCACTTGCTATTCCGGGACACGCTGGCTTATGTTGACTACAGTCTGGCGGGGGGAAGGGTGGATGAATGGCCGGTGGGGGAAGGGGGGGGGGGGGCGGCGGAGGCGTGGGAAGGGAAGACGGATGTGGGGGGAGGGGGGAGGGGGGGAGGGGACGGGAGGGAGGTGTAGTACTGATAAAAAGAAATACCAGTCGGAATGCTGGTGACCAGTGCAAATGCGTTGCAAGAGATGGAGGCAAAGTACGTGTTATAGCTGCGGTTATGGAACAGGCGGACTTGACAGTCCCTGTACGGAACTGACGTGCAGAGAAGGAAAGGGGCAGAGGGAAAAAACTTGATCGTTGCACCACAGTCCTTCCCACGGGAAGATGCTAGTATATGTGAAAAGCTATTCAGTTATCTTTTGTGCCTGTTTTACAGGCAAGATATTTAAGAGTATTGGTCTTTTATTCTGAAATCACCTGTTTCTCCATAATTTGTTTCATTATGGTTGTCAGGATTGCAATCCTCCTCTCTTTCAAAACATTTTTTGTTGTTTAGGTGTTTGTGGTCTTGTGCTGTTGTAATCACTTGGTGTTCCGTCTGTTGACAACTGACATGGTTTTGTGTTACTTCTGTTGACAACTGATATGGTTTTATGTTACTTCTGTTGACAACTGATATGGTTTTATGTTACTTCTGTTGACAACTGATATGGTTTTGTGTTACTTCTGTTGACAACTGATATGGTTTTGTGTTACTTCTGTTGACAACTGACATGGTTTGTGTTACTTCTGTTGACAACTGACATGGTTTTGTGTTACTTTGACAACTGATATGGTTTTGTGTTACTTCTGTTGACAACTGACATGGTTTCGTGTTACTTTGACAACTGATTGGTTTTTGTGTTACTTTCTGTTTGACAACTGACTTGGTTTTGTGTTACTTCTGTTGACAACTGACTTGGTTTTGTGTTACAATCTGTTGGACAAACTAATATGGTTTTGCGATCACTTGGTGTTACTTCTGTTGACAACTGATATGGTTTTGTGTTACATCTGTTGACAACTGATATGGTTTTGTGTTACATCTGTTGACAGCTGATATGGTTTTGTGATCACTTGGTGTTACCTCTGTTGACAACTGACATGGTTTTGTGTTACTTCTGTTGACAACTGACATGGTTTTGTGTTACTTCTGTTGACAACTGACATGGTTTTGTGTTACTTCTGTTGACAACTGACATGGTTTTGTGTTACTTCTGTTGACAACTAATATGGTTTTGTGATCACTTGGTGTTACTTCTGTTGACAACTGATATAGTTTTGTAGCTGGCTAACTTGTATTCATGCATGCACAAACACTATGATGTTAGTCATGTTCTGCAAAGTTTTGCCGTTATTTCAAAAACAGATAGTTGAATTGCAGTTGACAAAACTTGCTTACGTAAGTTCTCCTCTCACTTTTTGATTTTTCATACACCACAAGTCCTCTTTAATCTTCTTAGTGCGTGCGCGTACACACACATACACACACTATATATACATACATAGGGTGGGGTGGTGTGAGGGCATGGTCACAGGCTCAAGACAGCGCAACTGTTCGGTAAAGATATTTTTTTACAAAATCTTATGGATCGAAAATCTCGAATTTTCTTTCGACGCTCAAAATCTTTTCGTGCTGTTGCATGATTCTGAGCCAGGACTTTCGCCCCCCCCCTCCCCCCGCCCCCCGGCCCCCTCCCCACACCCTTCCTCCTAACCTCCATTGGTGAAAACCGGCCGTCTGTGACCATTGATCACGTTTGAATGGTGCAGAATGTGATCCTTTTCCTGCCGTGGCCAATATGTGTCCTTTTGTGGGAAGAGCATGGGCACATAGGTTCTTGTTGTGTGAGGGTTTGTTTTGTACTGGTGTGGTATTAACAGAGAACAAATCAATTTCATTACTATTCTATTTACATTTTTTTTTCAAAAAGCATTTAGGAAATGTCAAACATGGTGAGAAAGCGTTCTTTTTTGGTCCCAAGCGGAATGTTTTGGACACGCATATATCATTTTGTAATGAAAACTTTCTGTTGAAGTTGATGCAAACCTGGTGGTCATAGCACTTTTGGAGAGAAGAAAAGAAGAAGGGTAATTTGAGGAGCGTACTATGTTTATTTTCTGTAATTATTATTATTTTTTTTTATCGTGTTTGCCCAAACGATGACGCTGTAATATTATGTTCAAGAGATGGAAACTTTTTATACAATATTTATTGGAAAGAAATGGAAGGACAACGAAATAACTCCTTAAGACCGAAAGTCTTGTCATGTCCTGACCCTCAAAGCAAATCGATAACAGTGAAGGATGTTGTTGCATCTGGTGATGACAGTATAGTGGTCATCGTCCCACGCACAACAAGTCTCAGCACTTCACGTAAAAGCTGGGAGGAAAGCCGTGAAGGGATCCTGTGTCTGGAACTCCGGGCTATGGTTCTGTTCTCTGGCCCCATTACTAATAAATTGCTGGAGAGATGTTCTGCTTATCAACCTTGAACAGTTCTGTTAGCATCCCTGTTGTTTCCATGGCTGCAGAAAAAGATGGATGATGTTTTAGAGAAACTTGCATCTTGAGCAAGATGTCTTTGGTTTGAAATCCCGTAGGTGTTTCTGAGCTTCTGTGATTGTTGCTCATGTGTCATTTACAGTGTCTTCAGTCATTTCATTTTTTGTGTTGTTTTCATGATCTCAAAAGGATTTGTTTTGTCCGTTGCACTGTCTTAAATAACTTGTATGTTACTTATACTGTTTGAAATACTTTCTCACCGAGTCTTAGCAATGATGTTGCCCAATTCGTCTCTCTTTTTTTTTTGTTTTGTTTCCAGGCCAGTCATCAGTAGAATCCCCAGAAAGCTTACGATACTGTGTTGTAGCTAAAAGTTTAGTCACCACGTTACCGCCTCGTTTATTCCCCCCTCCCCCACCCCACGCGTCCCCTCTCTGCCCCCCCCCCCCCCATCCTCCGTTCTCTTCATGCCCCAACCTCCTGACCTCTGACCTTTCCCACACGCATAGTGTTCTTGACAGAGCGACCATGAAGTTGAGGGCTAACAGGGGTCATGCTGATGGTGTTGCTGACAGGTGTACGTGAACAATGACCACGTGACCACCATTGGGGAGGGAGGCAGCTTTGGGGAGCTGGCCCTCATCTACGGCACCCCCAGGGCAGCCACGGTCAAGGTCAGTCTGTGGGCGATGCCTGCCGTCACACTCAGTGACAGGCTCATACGGCTAGTGTTCTGAGAAAAACACACACACACACACTTACACACTCACAACACACACACACACACACACACACACACACACACACACACACACACACAGCACACACACACACACACACACACACACACACTTACACACCACACACACACACACACACACACACACACACACACACACACACACACACACGCACATACGCAACACACACACACACACACACACACACACACACACACACACACACACACACACGCACACACACACACACGCATACACACACACACACACACACACACACACACACACACACACACATTCTCTCTCTCTCTTCCTTCCTTCCCTGTCATCCCTTTTCTCCCTCTCTCTCTCTTCCTCCACCCCCCTCCTCCCTAACAGTTTCTTTGCCAAATTAACCCATAGGTTGCTCTGACATTTAACAAAACAAAGATGACCGGAGGACAACTCCAAATTTACTCAATTAATTCCAGCAAGGATTAAAAATCGAACATTTTAATAAGCCCATTACCGATCAGACAGCAAAATATTTGTCAGAAAATCAGTTTTTCTCTTTTTTTTATTTTGTCTCTCATTGTCCCGATGTCACTCGGTCTGTCTGTCTCTCTCCACCATCCGCTTCTCACTGTCACTCCCTCAGTTCATTTTTCTAATGCATGCTTGTACCCCACCCACCTCCTTACACATGGACACACATGCATGCACATGCGCACGCGCATGCACACACGCACACACACACACACACACACACACACAAGCAAACCAGTAAGTACATCAAGTTATAATCTACTGTTAACCATCTGTTGATGTTGAGAAATGTCTTAGGGACACAGCAGTTGTTGCAGACATACTGACCAAGGTTTCATGCTCACAGGCAAAGAGTGACGTCAAACTGTGGGGCATAGACAGGGACAGCTACAGGAGGATACTCATGGTGAGTGAACTGCCTTGTCTCAGGTAAAGAGACACAAGAAAGCAAGAGATTATATTCTTTATATCAACACATGCTTGTGGCAAGGACCGGCCCTTTGAATGCTGAATTTGGTGACTTACTGACAGCTAGCTGGAACTGTTTTCAAGAAATCAGAAATTGAATTGAATTCCGGGAGTGCTCAAAGTGAAAGTAAGAAAAAAAATCTCATGAGTTCTCCTGCTTGGCAGTCTGGCTGATGTGTTGATGATTTTGCATACCACAATCCTCATTGAAAAAACACTGTCAAGCAGTTCTTCCCAGCTTGCATCGTTATGGCAAATTCATACTTCATTTACTGATTAAAAACTCACACTTAACTACCGCTTCTTTAAATGCAACCCCACTGTTTATATTAAAAAAATGTCAACATGCCAGGATTCAGTCTAAAACAAATGCAGAGAAATCGCTCTTGGGAATCGTCAGAACATGAGACAGCACACATCGGCAGTATCAGTAGTTCTTTCATGCTTATCTTGATTTATTCACTTCTGTGGAATTGGTTCTGTTGTTCTTGCAATGTCCAAATGATTCATGTGGGGAGAGTGGAGTGGAGTGTGTGGAAGTCTGACCAGTTCAATGGAAATGGAATGAATTAAGACAGTGTGCAATTTAGCAATAAAATGGCTGCCTGTCTGAGTGTCAGATGCTAATTGATTCATCCATTTTGTCCATCAAACTGTTACCACATCTGCCAAAGTTTTAAAAATGTTTGATTTCAGGATGACAAAAATTTGAATTGGAGGGGGAAAAGATGAAGCAAAATGCAAGATAACATGCGTAGATGAATGGACAGTGACCATGAGAGAAGCTCGACTATGTTTTGCTTTGCTTGTTGTAGCATCTTTTCATAGACACACTAAAAGTCTATTTTTCAAATAGATCTTACAACAGTTTCACATTGTCAGCTGTTTAGATGAGTTACAGTGTGCATGGGCAAACTATGTTGACATCTGAACGGTTTCTGCTTCCTGAAGTTTCCATCTTGTAATCAGCAGCTGTAGTTTTGTCTCTTTGAGATAAGAGGGGTGGGGGGCATGCTACAGTGAAAAAGAACATATTGCTACCTAGAGTTAGACCTAGTTTCCCAACAAAAGAAAATGCACTACTCACTGGTAGCTTTCAACAGCCATCCGGCCATCTTCCTCAGCGATGCTGTTGGTCACTGAATAAACTCGATTCAGATCACGCAACCATGGGACGTACCCAGGTCATGTGATTGAATCAGTGAAGCGTACACCGGAGGCAAGGTGTAGCAGCCCTGGTCCCTGTTGAGCGGGGGGTTGGTGGCTGTGATGTAGATGGCCTCCTTGACCCCTCGCTGGAACCACTTGTTTTCTCTGTCCAGGATGTTGACGTTGTCCGTGTCAAATTGGTGTTGCTCGGAGTGCAGGTGTGCTCCGACAGGTGAAGAGTCCCTCTTGTGTTCTGTGAGTCTCTTTTGGAAGGGACGTTCTGTTTCTCCGACATAGTGTTGGTTGCAGTCACGGCAGTCTATTCTTAGATGATGCCAGATTTGTCAAGTTTGTTGGTTTTGTCCTTGGGGGCGAAAAAGAAATAAGTGTATTAATGACTGTGTCTAGCAGGTGACATGAACCTGATATTACCTGTCCAGCAAAGCCTTCTGTAGATGAAGCATCACTGTTGGTCATGTGTGTCTTTCTGGATCTTCACCACTGTTTTCAGTTAACAGAAATATGGATTGTTGTCATTTTCCATGTAAACACTGATAGATTTTCAGTTCCCCTGTAATAACCCGGTCCACATCAGTCTTAATGTTTGAGTGAGGGTCAGTCGACCCTCTGGGACAGATGTGGAGATGACGCCTTTGGCACACAGCACGAGTATGAGACTTACAGCATCACCACACATCTCAGCTGTATTGATCCAGACATTCAGTTCACAGTTGAAATGGAAGAGAGTGGGCAGCTGCCCTGTCTGGGCTCTTTAGTCCATACTCATGGGGATAGGTCTGCCACACTGATTAGACAGCCCCCCCCCCTCACCTCCCTTTCTTCCACCACCCCCATCCTCCTGCCCGAGACAGGCATCTGAATTATGATGCCAACTACCTTTTGGGGATGTTGGGTTGTTGTGGCAGGGTACGTCTTCCATGGGGCATACATCATCAACACAGAAGATCAGGACAGACTGTGTTCGTAAACAGACCTACAGCTTCAGTGGCATCCAATACTGTACTTCCCCACCACCACCCTCCCCATTCTGTCCCTCATTCTGTCCCTCATCCTGTCCCTCATCCTGTCCCGCATCCTGTCCCTCATTCTGTCCCTCATTCTGTCCCTCATCCTGTCCCTCATTCTGTCCCTCATTCTGTCCCTCATCCTGTCCTCATCTGTCCCTCATCCTGTCCCTCATTCTGTCCCTCATCCTCCCTCTCCCTGTCCATTGCCCCATCCACCTTTGTCCCAGCTCTGGTCTTACCACCTTTGTCCCAGCTCTGGTCTTTCCACCTTTGTCCCAGCTCTGGTCTTTCCACCTTTGTCCCAGCTCTGGTCTTTCCACCTTTGTCCCAGCTCTGGTCTTACCACCTTTGTCCCAGCTCTGGTCTTTCCACCTTTGTCCCAGCTCTGGTCTTTCCACCTTTGTCCCAGCTCTGGTCTTTCCACCTTTGTCCCAGCTCTGGTCTTACCACCTTTGTCCCAGCTCTGGTCTTTCCACCTTTGTCCCAGCTCTGGTCTTTCCACCTTTGTCCCAGCTCCGGTCTTTCCACCTTTGTCCCAGCTCTGGTCTTTCCACCTTTGTCCCAGCTCTGGTCTTTCCACCTTTGTCCCAGCTCTGGTCTTACCACCTTTGTCCCAGCTCTGGTCTTTCCACCTTTGTCCCAGCTCTGGTCTTACCACCTTTGTCCCAGCTCTGGTCTTTCCACCTTTGTCCCAGCTCTGGTCTTTCCACCTTTGTCCCAGCTCTGGTCTTTCCACCTTTGTCCCAGCTCTGGTCTTTCCACCTTTGTCCCAGCTCTGGTCTTACCACCTTTGTCCCAGCTCTGGTCTTTCACCTTTGTCCCAGCTCTGGTCTTCCACCTTTGTCCCAGCTCGGTCTTTCCACCTTTGTCCCAGCTCTGGTCTTTCCACCTTTGTCCCAGCTCTGGTCTTTCCACCTTTGTCCCAGCTCTGTCTTTCCACCTTTGTCCCAGCTCTGGTCTTTCCACCTTTGTCCCAGCTCTGGTCTTACCACCTTTGTCCAGCTCTGGTCTTTCCACCTTTGTCCCAGCTCTGGTCTTTCCACCTTTGTCCCAGCTCTGGTCTTACCACCTTTGTCCCAGCTCTGGTCTTTACCACCTTTGTCCCAGCTCTGGTCTTTCCACCTTTGTCCCAGCTCTGGTCTTTCCACCTTTGTCCCAGCTCTGGTCTTTCCACCTTTGTCCCAGCTCTGGTCTTTCCACCTTTGTCCCAGCTCTGGTCTTTCCACCTTTGTCCCAGCTCTGGTCTTACCACCTTTGTCCCAGCTCGCTCCCTTGCCCATGCTTCCACCTTTGTCCCAGCTCTGGTCTTACCACCTTTGTCCCAGCTCTGGTCTTTCCACCTTTGTCCCAGCTCTGGTCTTTCCACCTTTGTCCCAGCTCTGGTCTTACCACCTTTGTCCCAGCTCTGGTCTTCCACCTTTGTCCCAGCTCTGGTCTTTCCACCTTTGTCCCAGCTCTGGTCTTACCACCTTTGTCCCAGCTCTGGTCTTACCACCTTTGTCCCAGCTCTGGTCTTACCACCTTTGTCCCAGCTCTCTGGTCTTCCACCTTTGTCCCAGCTCTGGTCTTTCCACCTTTGTCCCAGCTCTGGTCTTACCACCTTTGTCCCAGCTCTGGTCTTTCCACCTTGTCCAGCCAGCTCTGGTCTTACCACCTTTGTCCCAGCTCTGGTCTTTCCACCTTTGTCCCAGCTCTGGTCTTCCACCTTTGTCCCAGCTCTGGTCTTTACCACCTTTGTCCCAGCTCTGGTCTTTCCACCTTTGTCCCAGCTCTGGTCTTACCACCTTTGTCCCAGCTCTGGTCTTTCCCCCACCTGTTCCTGTCCCAGCTCTGGTCTTCCACCTTTGTCCCAGCTCTGGTCTTCCACCTTTGTCCCAGCTCTGGTCTTACCACCTTTGTCCCAGCTCTGGTCTTACCACTTTTCCGCTTGTTCCACCTTTGTCCCAGCTCTGGTCTTTCCACCTTTGTCCCAGCTCTGGTCTTTACCACCTTTGTCCCAGCTCTGGTCTTACCACCTTTGTCCCAGCTCTGGTCTTTCCACCTTTGTCCCAGCTCGCTCATGTCTTTCCACCTTTGTCCCAGCTCTGGTCTTTCCACCTTGTCCAGCTCTGGTCTTCCACCTTTGTCCCAGCTCTGGTCTTACCACCTTTGTCCCAGCTCTGGTCTTTCCACCTTTGTCCCAGCTCTCTGGTCTTTCCACCTTTGTCCCAGCTCTGGTCTTTCCACCTTTTGTCCCAGCTCTGGTCTTTCCTTCCACCTTTGTCCCAGCTCTGGTCTTTCCACCTTTGTCCCAGCTCTGGTCTTTCCACCTTTGTCCCAGCTCTGGTCTTCCACCTTTGTCCCAGCTCTGGTCTTTCCACCTTTGTCCCAGCTCTGGTCTTTCCACCTTTGTCCCAGCTCTGGTCTTTCCACCTTTGTCCCAGCTCTGGTCTTTCCACCTTTGTCCCAGCTCTGGTCTTTCCACCTTTGTCCCAGCTCTGGTCTTTCCACCTTTGTCCCAGCTCTGGTCTTTCCACCTTTGTCCCAGCTCTGGTCTTACCACTTGTCCACTCTGGTCTTCCACCTTTGTCCCAGCTTCTCGGTCTTTCACCTTCCAGCCTGTTTCACCTTGTCCCAGCTCTGGTCTTTCCACCTTTGTCCCAGCTCTGGTCTTACCACCTTTGTCCCAGCTCTGGTCTTACCTCCACCTTTCTTGTCCCAGCTCTGGTCTTCACTTTTCCCACTTTGTCTTCACCTGCCCAGCTCTGGTCTTTCCACCTTTGTCCCAGCTCTGGTCTTACCACCTTTGTCCCAGCTCTGGTCTTACCACCTTTGTCCCAGCTCTGGTCTTTCCACCTTTGTCCCAGCTCTGGTCTTCCACCTTTGTCCCAGCTCTGGTCTTACCACCTTTGTCCCAGCTCTGGTCTTTCCACCTTTGTCCCAGCTCTGGTCTTACCACCACTTTGTCCCAGCTCTGGTCTTACCACCTTTGTCCCAGCTCTGGTCTTTACCACCTTTGTCCCAGCTCTGGTCTTATCCACCTTTGTCCCAGCTCTGGTCTTTCCACCTTTGTCCCAGCTCTGGTCTTACCACCTTTGTCCCAGCTTGTCTTCACCTTGTCCGCTCTGCTTACCACCTTTGTCCCAGCTCTGGTCTTACCACCTTTGTCCCAGCTCTGGTCTTTCCACCTTTGTCCCAGCTCTGGTCTTTCCACCTTTGTCCCAGCTCTGGTCTTTACCACCTTTGTCCCAGCTCTGGTCTTTACCACCTTTGTCCCAGCTCTGGTCTTACTCCACACCTTTGTCCCAGCTCTGGTCTCCACCTTTCCCACTCTGGTCTTCACCTTGTCCCAGCTCTGTCTTTCACGCTTGTCCATCTGTCTTACCTTTGTCCCAGCTCTGGTCTTTACTACCTTTGTCCCAGCTCTGGTCTTTCCACCTTTGTCCCAGCTCTGGTCTTACCACCTTTGTCCCAGCTCCGGTCTTACCACCTTTGTCCCACTGCTCTGGTCTTTCCACCTTTGTCCCAGCTCTGGTCTTACCACCTTTGTCCCAGCTCTGGTCTTTCCACCTTTGTCCCAGCTCTGGTCTTACCACCTTTGTCCCAGCTCTGGTCTTTCCACCTTTGTCCCAGCTCTGGTCTTACCACCTTTGTCCCAGCTCTGGTCTTTCCCAAGAAATCAGCAGTGGAAAGGAAAATGTGCCCATAGCCGATTTCTGATGTCCCAAGTCTGTGTCAGGGATTATAAAAGCTGACTGAAATCAGCATCTTGAAGCATACTTAGACCAAATTAGGAACAAAATAACATTGAGCAAAGCTTGTTCATTTATATGCTAAATGATTGTTGTCATTCATATCGTAACCAGTCTAAAAGTCTACAGAAAGAATATCACCAAACCGCTTAATTCATGAAAGTGGGGAATAGCAATGCATGACTGACTGCTTGGTGACCAATAAGGTAACATGGATCTGCAAGAACCTCCATCATTGCAAATGTTTTGGATTGATATTTGAAAGACGTCTGTTGAAAAACATGAAAGTGAGTACAATATTCTTCAGACATAAAAGATGACAGTTTATATATGCAGGAAGAAGACTTCAGAGTAAACTGTCTCAAAGGTCTCTGGGTATGATTTTATACAGAACGTAGATGTGTTTGTATGAATATGTTTACAGTGGTGTGTCATTTGATGTTTTGTGTAACAGGCCACAGTGGTGTGTCATTTTGTGTTTTGTGTAACAGGCTACAGGTGTGTGTCATTCAATGTTTTGCGTAACCAGCTAGAGTAATGTATCATGTGATGATTTGTGTAACAGGCCACAGTGATGTGTCATGTGATGATTTGTGTAACAGACTACTGTGGTGTGTCATGTGATGATCTGTATAACGGGCTACAGTGGTGTGTCATGTGATGATTTGTGTAACAGGCTACAGTGGTGTGTCATGTGATGATTTGTGTAACGGGCTACAGTGGTGTGTCATGTGATGATTTGTGTAACGGGCTATGGTGGTGTGTCATGTGATGATTTGTGTAACGGGCTACAGTGGTGTGTCATGTGATGATTTGTGTAACAGGCTACAGTGGTGTGTTATGTGATGATTTGTGTAACAGGCTATGGTGGTGTGTCATGTGATGATTTGTGTAACGGGCTACAGTGGTGTGTCATGTGATGATTTGTGTAACGGGCTACAGTGGTGTGTCAAGTCAAGTAAAGTCAAGAACACTTTATTATCTCCAAATCACGTCATGAATCACATCCACCCATCCACCCACCCACCTGTGTCATGTGCATGTGATGATTTTGTATAACAGACTACAGTGGTGTGTCATGTGATGGTTTGGGTAACGGGCTATAGTGGTGTGTCATGTGATGATTTGTGTAACAGGACTACAGTGGTGTGTCATGTGATGGTATGTGTAACAGGCTACAGTGGTGTGTCATGTGATGATTTGTGTAGCAGGCTACAGTGGTGTGTCATGTGATGATTTGTGTAGCAGGCTACAGTGGTGTGTCATGTGATGATTTGTGTAGCAGGCTACAGTGGTGTGTCATGTGATGGTTTGTGTAACAGGACTACAGTGGTGTGTCATGTGATGATTTGTGTAGCAGGCTACAGTGGTGTGTCATGTGATGGTTTGTGTAACAGGGGAGCACCATCAGAAAGAGGAAGATCTACGAGGACTTCCTCAGCAAGGTCTCCATACTGGGTAAGCTGCCGCGGGTCAGAGAGGAACTAAAACAGATGCACACACACACACACATTGCATGACACAGGATGGCAAGATCTGCTACATGTATACAGTCTTATTCACAATGGTAAGATCTTTGTTTGAAATGTGGTGGAAAGACGCTGCTTACGTACTCATTTTTGAGAATGATGAGAAGTAAGATGCTTTGGTGTTGATGTGCTCATACCAACACAATTGTGCATGTACTGGAATGATTTCACTGTGTCTCTGTCTCTTTCTCACAGACTGTCTCCGTCTTTTAACCCACCATTTCCTTCCCACGCGCCTCTCCGCTGTCTCTGTCACATGCAAACAAATAACAATATTACTGTTAATTCATATTCACGTGCTCACACGCACGCACACACTCACTCACTCACTCACTCATACATTCATTCATAAACAGAGACCCCCCTCCACTCCCTCTACACCCTCTCCCGCCCACCTACCGCTCCCCCCCCCCCCCGACACACACTCACACACACACACACACACACACACACACACACACACACACACACACACACATCCAAACCCAAACCACACCGCACAACATCACACAAGCCATATCACACAAGCCATATCACACATCACTTACACCGCACCACACACCATCACACACATGCCACACCACACCACACACATCAGCCAAAGACCGAACAACCTGACCAACACAGAGCAAAAAAACTACTACAATTCCAGCGTGGGAAGTGAAGGCCCCAGTTCAGTGTTAGGAACATTGACCCACCGATAGCGATATTGAGGGCGGGGAGGGTGTGATCGAGTGAGGTCTGAGTCCTGAGACAGCTGGTCCAATAAGAAGGGCCAGCCTTCGCCTGACCAAACCTGCCGAAATGAGGCGCAAGGTGGTGGGGGATGGGGGGAGGGGGGGGGGGGCAACCACAGATGCGTTAGGCAGGCCCGCCACAGATGTGTTAGGCAGGCCCGGTTGGCTTTGCTGAGAATTAGCGTGATTGAGAGTGTTGACTGTCTGTGTGCATGACTGCAGATTGACTCTGGCCACCACCTGGAGCGATCTGTCAGCGTGCGTTGCCAGGTTTAGTGGCCTCAGGTTCTGTGCAGAAAGAGATAAGGGTTAGGGTGAGGGGAATGGTCCTTCCATTTTCTTCTGCCCTTGCGGGCATGAACAATTTGGGAAGCAAAATTAGAAAAGTTTAGGGAGAGGAGGGAGGGATGGACGGACGGACAGACGGAGAGGGAGAGAGAGAGAGAGAGAGAGAGAGAGAGAGAGAGAACGCAAGTGAGTGAGCGAGCAAGCGAGCAATCAAGCAAGCACAGACACAGAGAGAGAGAGAATACATGTGTATGCATGCACAGATACACGCATGCACACTAGTTGAAGGCGCACACACCACACCCACATTGTATTTTTAGTTCGGCAAGTAGATAGACCATTCCATTACACTGTATTTTTAGTTGGGCAAGTAGATGGACCATTCCATTACCCTGCATTTTTAGTTTGGCAAGTAGATGGACCATTCCATTACCCTGCATTTTTAGTTCGGCAAGTAGATGGACCATTCCATTACCCTGTATTTTTAGTTCGGCAAGTAGATGGACCATTCCATTACCCTGTATTTTTAGTTTGGCAAGTAGATGGACCATTCCATTACACTGTATTTTTAGTTCGGCAAGTAGATGGACCATTCCATTACCTGTATTTTTAGTTTGGCAAGTAGATGGACCATTCCATTACACTGTATTTTTAGTTCGGCAAGTAGATGGACATTCATTACCTGTATTTTTAGTTCGCAAGTGATGGACCATTCCATTACCCTGTATTTTTAGTTCGGCAAGTGGATGGACCATTCCATTACCCTGTATTTTAGTTCGGCAAGTAGATGGACCATTCCATTACCCTGTATTTTTAGTTCGGCAAGTAGATGGACCATTCCATTACCTGTATTTTTAGTTCGGCAAGTAGATGGACCATTCCATTACCCTGTATTTTTAGTTCGCAAGTAGATGGACATTTCCTTACCCTGTATTTTTAGTTTCGGCAAGTGGATGGACCATTCCATTACCCTGTATTTTTAGTTTGGCAAGTGGATGGACCATTCCATTACCCTGTATTTTTAGTTTGGCAAGTGGATGGACCATTCCATTACCCTGTATTTTTTAGTTCGGCAAGTGGATGGACCATTCCATTACCCTGTATTTTTAGTTCGGCAAGTGGATGGACCATTCCATTACCCTGTATTTTTAGTTCGGCAAGTGGATGGACCTTTCCATTTAGTATACATTGGCATCTGTTGCTTACTGTTTAGAATGGAGAGGAATGAGGAGTGTGACATTTCTTTGTAGAGTATTTAAAGAAACATTATTCTGAGTATGCTGTGTACTGTATGTTCTTATTTGCAAAGAAAGACACTAAAGAAACATTATTCTGAGTATGCTGTGTACTGTATGTTCTTATTTGCAAAGAAAGACACTAAAGAAACATTATTCTGAGTATGCTGTGTACTGTATGTTCTTATTTGCAAAGAAAGACACTAAAGAAACATTATTCTGAGTATGCTGTGTACTGTATGTTCTTATTTGCAAAGAAAGACACTAAAGAAACATTATTCTGAGTATGCTGTGTACTATATGTTCTTATTTGCAAAGAAAGACACTTTTACAGTAATATCATTTTGTCTATGCTTTTGATTTCACATTGAATAAGAATTTCCCTGTGTGTGTGTGTGTGTATGTGTGTGTGTGTGTGTGTGTGTGTGTGTGTGTGTGTGTGTGTGTGTGTGCGGTGTGTGTGTGTGTTGCATTATGTGTGTGTGTGTGTATGGGTGTGTGGTGTATGTTTATGTGTGTGTGTGTGTGTGTGTGTATGTGTGTATGTGTGTGTGTGTGTATGTGTGTGTATGTGTGTGTGTGCATGTGTGTGTGTGTGCAGAGAACCTGGACAAGTGGAGAGGCTGACGGTGGCTGATGCTTTGGAACCCGTGCAGTTTGAGGATGGGGAGGAGATCGTCAAGCAGGGAGAACCCGGGGAGGACTTCTTCATCATCCTGGAGGTAGGCAGCCAGAGGAAATCCCATGACCTTCCACAAGGAGACTTTGCTCACACCTGCTTCTGTTGGCTTGGTTGCCTGTCAGTCTGCAAGATGACTCTACAACCACTGGAGCAAAATGTGGTGGAAAGGGAGAATGTGGCCAACGACAGTCCCAATAAATTTTGGCATAGATCTGTGGTGGGGAGCTAAGTTAAGTGGATGGATCCAGGATATCAGGACAGATCTGTGGTAGGAATCTGAATCCGGAGCTGGATCCAAGATTTGGGGACAGATCCATAGTTGAGATCTGAATCAGAGGGGGGATCCAAGATTTGGGGACAAACTGGTGGTTAGGGTCTGAATTATTGGGTGGACACAGGATTTTGGGACAGATCCATTGTGTGGATCTGAGTAAGTGGGTAAATCTAGAATTTTGGAACAGATCCGTGTTGGGCATATGAATCAGATGGATCCAGAACTTTGGGACATATCCGTGGTGGGCATATTAATTATTAAATTGGAAATGATAAGAACGTGTAGAGGAAACTTTATCAGAGGGTGTTAGAATGTACAGCATTGACAACCAGGATATCTTTTGAATAATTGGTTATTGGTTGAGGGTTGACTACGTGATGTCACAGGAGGCGTAATAGGCCAGTTTTGCAATTCTGCTCTGGCTTACGCTCAAAGTAGTATGAGTAAAAGTTTCCATTCATTCTTTGGAAGGATTTTTGGGGGTGGGGGGTGGGGGGGGGGGGGGGGAGCCGGTGTTTAGAGCCTTGCGCAGTGATTCTTTGACTAAGTTTTCTTCACCTCTCTCCAGTGGTCACTATATACTGGAGCTAGTTCTGGTAACAGATGTCATCTGGGCAACACTACAGAGAAAATGCCGGATGTATTGTCAACAACTGTTAGAGTTTAGGCTTTTCAGCATGTGCTAGCTCAGATGTGTAAGCTGTCACATGAGTGTGTATGCTATCAGCTTCAGTTCAGATGTGTAAAGTGCCAACATGTATTATCTGTTGTTGATTAATGTTCAGAAGTGTATGCTGTCCATGTGTGCTGGTTGTTTAATCGACAACAGTTGACACATGTTGACAGGGTACGCAACAGTTAATTTAAATCAAAATTGACAGCTGTTCAGATGTGCGTGCTGTACGCTGGTCAAAATATCTGTTGTTGACTTGCGTTCAGCTGTGTATGCTGTCAACTTCAGCATGTTTTTACTGTTTACCACCGTGTAGATGTGTATGTCGTAAGAGGTCAGCGTGTGCTGTGAGTTGTCAACATGTTCTAACTGTTGACTTCAGTGTAGATGTGTATGATGTAAGCGGTCAACATGTGCTGTGTGTTGTTGACTGTTGACTTCAGTGTAGATGTGTAAGATGTAAGTGGTCAACATGTGTTGTGTGTTGTTGATGTTGACTTCTTGTAGATGTGTATGATGTAAGCGGTTAACATGTGTTGTGTGTTGTTGACTGTTGACTTCTGAGTAGATGTGTAGGATGTAAGTGGTCAACATGTGTTGTGTGTTGTTGACTGTTGACTTCTGTGTAGATGTGTATGATGTAAGTGGTCAACATGTGTTGTGTGTTGTTGACTGTTGACTTCTGTGTAGATGTGTAGGATGTAAGTGGTTAACATGTGCTGTGTTGTGTGTTGTGGACATGTTCTAACTGTTGACTTCAGTGTAGATGTGTATGATGTAAGTGGTCAACATGTGTTGTGTGTTGTTGACTGTTGACTTCTGTGTAGATGTGTAGGATGTAAGTGGTTAACATGTGCTGTGTTGTGTGTTGTGGACATGTTCTAACTGTTGACTTCTGTGTAGATGTGTATGATGTAAGTGGTCAACATGTGCTGTGTGTTGTTGATTGTTGACTTCTATGTAAATGTGTATGATGTAAGCGGTCAACTTGTGTTGTCAACACTGGGCAGTGCAGCTGTATGGTGTAAGTGATCAACGTGTGTTGTGTATTGTCAACACAGGGCAGTGCGGCTGTATGGTGTAAGTGGTCAACGTGTGTTGTGTATTGTCAACACAGGGCAGTGCGGCTGTATGGTGTAAGAGGTCAACATGTGTTGTGTGTTGTCAACACAGGGCAGTGCTGCTGTATGGTGTAAGTGGTCAACGTGTGTTGTGTATTGTCAACACAGGGCAGTGCTGCTGTAAGGTGTAAGAGGTCAACATGTGTTTTATGTTGTCAACACAGGGCAGTGCTGCTGTAAAGTGTAAGTGGTCAGCATGTGTTGTGTGTTGTCAACACAGGGCAGTGCAGCTGTAAAGTGTAAGTGGTCAACATGTGTTGTATGTTGTCAACACAGGGCAGTGCGGCTGTCCTCCAGAGAAGAGCGGACAATGAGGAATCGGTGGAAGTCGGCCGCCTTGGAACGTCAGACTACTTTGGTAGGTGTGGCTTGTCTGGTTGACAGGCTCTTGTAGACCCAGTGTTTTTGTGGAGGTAGTGAGATCATTACTCAAAGCCAGCCCACTTTTCCCCCTCCTCCAACATAAATCTAATCAGCTGTTAGGATTTTTTTCTTTTAGTATTTACACTGTGTCATTGTCATATCACTCCAATGGATTACTTCCATTCACTCATTCGGGCTTGCCATTCACAGCTGTACCCCAGTTTGCCCTGTCACAGTCCTGGCACCAGCAGCTCATAGGGAGCAGTCTTCATCAAGTTGTCATGAGGCATCCTGCCAGAGGAGAGACACTACTTCTGCAGAACCACTGCAGTGATGTTCAGCCTGCTCTGATCATCATCATTATGCAGGACACCATTCATTAAGCCCCATGCTGATAGCAACCACTGCAGTGATGTTCAGCCTGCTCTGATCATCATCATTATGAAGGACACCATTCGTTAAGCCCCATGCTGATAGCAAAAAAAGCTTAGTTGCAGAGCTAGCTTGAGAGAACAGCCCCTTTAGAGGGTGCCATTTTGTTAATTCAGTGTCTCTCTCCAGCAACTTCCACATGAACTCAACAAGGACATGGCCATAAAGAGAAAATCAAACCATGGATTTAGGTTGAAATGGTCTAGCCATAGACAGTCTTTCATGTGTCATGGAGATCATCATTATCATTATTAGGAGTACTTATATGCTTTCATAAGATGTAGACAACCTTGGGTTTGGGTGGAGATGGTCTACCAACTTGTCATGCAGATAACCATGGGTAAGGTGGGTGGAAAGTATTTTGGCAGATAAACATCCAGAGAATAGTGTGTGTGTTGGACTTATGGTCCTGAAAAATTGGAAGCATCGTAAAATTGTTCTTCCTCGTTTTTTTTGTGAACGGTACAGCCCTTAGTATACAGTGTTTCTCATTGGTGTTTAATTCCATGTAAATGGTGATGTATTAGACCAGCAATGTGTTCTAGCAAAGAGGAATGATTTGATTTATACTGAGTGTTTTACCACATATACTTACTATATGAAACCCTTATTCACAGCAGTCTTTCCTCGCTAGTATTTCTCTGGTCCACATGGGGCTGCTTTGGTTGGGTCTTAGAATAGAAGGAAATGGAAGCGGATGGGGGCAGTAGAATGCAAGGTGTGTGTGTGTCTTGGTATTGCCTTAGCTGCTAAAATTCAGCCAAACAGAGCAGTACACTGTCTAGTGCTTGCACAGAGTTTAATATGGTGAGTAGGTTTAGCCAGACAGGGACTATATGTAAAAAAATCCTTTTCTTGCCTTTAGCAATAATAACAGAGCTAAAGATGTGAGACTGTCATGACTGTGAAGCGTACCTGTGAGGTGCTGTTTCCTTATGTGATTGCTGTCCTGCAGGTGGAAAAGGTGTGGGAGGATGGGGATCCTATTTGTACAAAGTTTGTTACTGTAACTGTAGTTACGTAGTTTGGAAAGAATAGGAGTGCCAGTGTAGCTGTCCTGTCTTTGCAGTGACTGTCTTGTGTTAAGATACCATATATCATGGTCACAGCATCATTGAAGATGACAGCTGTGTGGAGGCATCTCTTGTGGGTTTCTCATGGCAAGTTCCTTGTGATTACTGTTTGCGGACTGCCAGTGCTGTGGCTGTGACAGGCTGACCTGGGTGTGGCTGTGGATGGGGAAGGCAGAAAGAGCAGTGTGGAACTATGGCCACTGAGAGGGCTCAAAAGATGACGCAGGAGAAATGTTTTGGGTCATGTTAATATTCAACTTTGTAGAAGAGTCATACTTTGTCCTAATTTAACAGCCATACAGATCCACTGAAAAAATTTTTGCCCCCCCCCCCCCTTTTTTTTTTTTTGCACCCTGCCCCCTTCCTCAGAGAAAGAAAACAACAGAAAACATAAGAAAAGGTGAAATGCAGCATCATGAACAAGTTCATGAATGTAAACTTAACAACAGTTGTGTTTTCAGTTTGATCAAATCAAAGAAAGCTTTAAGTACTTTCTTTCAGCATTTCTAGGGAACTGGAGTTAGGAATGATGAGTATAATCTGAAAAGAATGTTGGTGTTTGTGTGGTTGAATTGACCTTTGTCTGATGAATGTTGTGCAGGTGAAATCGCCCTGCTGCTGGACCGGCCAAGGGCAGCCACTGTGGTGGCCAGAGGTCCACTCAAGTGTGTCAAGCTGGATCGCGCTCGCTTTGAGCGTGTGCTGGGCCCGTGCTCAGACATCCTGAAGCGCAATATCGGCCAGTACAACAGCTATGTGTCCCTGTCCGTGTAGATGGGCAGGTGGCGGTCTGTAGCACGCTGGGGGTGAGAAAGTTCCTGGCGGCGCGTCTGTTCAGTTGTGTCTTCAGGACAAGGCTGTGCAGCTCTGCGAGACCTCGCCTGGCTGACAGCGCCCCCTGGTCCCAGCCAACAGAGAACTGTTGTTTTTAGGGCTTAGCCACAACAGACATTGTGATCGTTGCTATAATTTCTACATAGTAGTCGCATCATTATTTGACATAGTAGTTGGATCATATAGATCATTATGATCATTTTAACATAGTAGATATCTGGATTTTTTGTATCATTATTATTTTGACCTGTTAGTTTCCCCAGTTACCTCCTTTCTTTCCATGTTTGCTTTGTCAAACACATACTGGAAGAAAACCTTATGATAGCTTTATTGGTAAGGTGGTGAACATAGTCAATACAAATGTGTTTGTGGGATAAAGATAACCTTTTTGGGGGGGATGGAATTACTCTCCCTTAGTCTCGGGTTATTTCATTATTTTCAGTCATTTTTTGAGTGTAGGCTGTCAGACGTTCTTGTTTCTGGAAAGATATTCTTAAGTATTGGAAACAGTTTATATCAAGTAGTGTCAAAGTTACACATAACACATTTTGATCACACCAGGCATCACACACATCGATAATCATTTTTACAGGAGCCTTGAAGATCAGGTAATATGTTCTCTATTTATTCCAGTCCGTAGCACTAGTAATGATAAAAAGATAGGTGTTCAGCACCTACATGAAGTTTAGCAAAAGAAATCTGCAGCAAAAGAAATCTGCATAGTTATATTTGCTATTGACTGTGCATTTTAAAAGCCTTTAAATCTGCAAAACTGCTGGAATATGATACTGTGTCCCATCTATATATAAACTGGACCGTAGGTGAGCGTCAGTTGTTACTGTCGCACATCTGATGAGGCTAAGGGTATAACTTTAATTTTGGTAATTTAATTTTGGTAACAGAGATGTTTCTCATGCCTGACTCTGACTCGTCACAACCTATGCCAATGAAAGGGAACATGTGGGTTTAGGCTGACTTCTGACTTGTGAAAATATGATGTTCTACTACTGAAGGAATAGTCCAGCGTGGAGTGAAGCACAAAACAAAATGTGTGTGGCACCTTTGGGGTTTATCAGCCAGCCAGATGAGTGTCTTGTTAACGTGGTTATTAAGGAAAAGTAACGTTCAACTAACTGCAGCCAGGTCGACGTTTCTGGTCAGCCTGGTTACAGAATGTTGTATTAAGTGTGGCAGGAATTGTCTGTGTCTGCAGTGAAAAAAAAAAAAAAATTAGTAGCAAACAGAGAGATCAGTTGTCCGTAATTCTAGATTCTTCACTCTCTCTCTCCCTGCACCCCCCACTCCCTCCTCCTGCTCACCTGGCCAGATTGTCTGTCTGGTTTGGTCTACTTCAATTTAAAAACCAGGGAAGTCACCTATGGCATAATGCAAGAAAGACCACACCTGCCTGGTGTTCTTGCAATCTCAGACTGTTATCTGCATACCGATATTATACTGTACTTGTACATGCTAAATCTTGGGTCAGAAGAAAATTGCACTTGTTTACTGAGCGACCTCAGCTGTGACAGTGAGGGTTGCCCCGACTGCCTTGGTCAAGCATGCTGCTGTTTTGTGGTGTCCACTCAACCAGTGGATGCACTCATAGCAATAGTCATCTTTCTTGTTGGCCTGCCCGGGCCGCTGGATGTGCTGTGTACGTTTTGCCTGATGCAGTTCATTGTACTGTGTGCGTACATACATAGACTCTCTTCCATACTTCTGTTCTCATCTCTTGTTTTGCTCAAAGGCTTTTCTGTGCAGTTTCCTTTTCCATACAATGGCTGGATTGGTTTGTGTGTTGTGAATAAGTTAGCAGCTGCATGAATATCTTTGCTTCTTGTGTTCTTCCTATATATATCTCTCATGTAGATATATTTATCTGGATTTCATGGACAAGAAAAATAACCATTGATATATATATATATAACAAATTTAATATTTCTGATGTTTGTGATTGTGCATCATGTGGGGTGATGATGTTGATGTATAGTTACCTGCTGGTGTGGTGAATTGCTCTGTGTAGATTTGTCTGTTTTGTGGTGATTTGTCTGTTTTAACCATTGAACACTAGGAATACTCTCATAATTTCAGTTTTCAAGGAAAAAAGCCAATCTTCTTGAATTTTTTTCATTTTAGAAATACTTTCAACAGATGGCAATAGTGATGTCATGAATATTGCAAAGCTCCCTATAGAGGTCAGGTTTTGTTGGGTAGGGTCCTGGAGCTTCATTTAATGCCATAGGTCATTGTTCCCATGCCTCTCCCACTACTGTGGTTATTTTTGTTTGGTTTAGGTGTCTGTTTGTTTTCGCTCAGGAACTCCAGTGTTGAGACATCATGTTAAAGCCTGACTCAGATGACATGACCTTAGGAATAGAGCTTGTGCGCCCCCCCTCCCCCCCCCCCCCCCCCCCCCCCCGCCCCTCCCACCCACAAGATGCTGAAAGTACGGCAGGTAGCTACTGCTACAGAGAGGTCTGTTCTAGTTCCCTGGATAGTAGCAAGTTCTGCTGTAGTTCCTCAGATGGTGATGGTGTTGACTGGAACATGGTGCTGCACACTGGTAGTTTTTGTGGAGCAATACACAGTGACACTGTCTGTACATACAGCCTCCGCACTGGCTCTGTTCTTGTCAGTACCTCATTTGACATAGTGTATAAAGGTGGCTTGGAAAGCAGAAGGTTTCATATTCCTCACACTGGTTTCTTGTTGATGTTCAGGACAGTGATATCCTTGTTTACTCATATGGCTTTTGGGGTTCCTGAAATTCCCAGCTGTTTTCTGGTGGAGGGGTGTATTTTCTCATGTATTACACTTCTTTTTTTCTTCTAAAGGTACTGCTCTAGAAGAACTTTTTGCCTGTCTTTGTGTCCCAAACATTTGTGTTTAACAGGGAGGCCTTGATAATCCCGTTTGGATGGTAGGCAAGATTTCCCTGATTGATTTTTGGTGGAAAGATGTCTTTTTTCTATTAAATTTCTTTTTGATTGATTCCACCGATCACATAGACTGAAGAAACGATGGCGTGGCCTTCTCAAGTCCGTAGCCGCTCCTTTAGCTCTGTATGGAGCAGACCAGGCTGGTTTTCTCAGAGGCATGAAAGCCACGCTGCCTGCAGTGGAAATGGAATGCTACTTGTTCGACGTTAAGAAATTTAACAGCTGTTATTCATTATGTACATATTCCTTTCACAATGGCTCAGCGTAGCTAGAACAACGTCGGATCGGCTCAGAGATGTAGAGGGGCAGCTAAGTATCTCATCGGTATGTTTCACTGTTTGCCTTTGTTGGAGTCCCGTTCCCTCCCACAGGTCAGTCCTTACTTCCAGACACAAGGCATGCCCTAAGAGACTTGTTCAAGTGGCTGGGCTGCCCTGGATGTAACATGAATGCCACCTTGCCCACTGTTCAGTGAGATCAGTGAACTGCCTGCATGCAGCCTGTGCCTCCATGAGAACCACCGCGTGGGTGCTTCAAACTGGACTGTTTGACACTATCCTTGGTGAAATGCCGGGAACAGCCAACCAACCCAGTGAACAGAGGGAGAACCAGTGACACTATCCATGGTGAAATGCCAGGAACAGCCAACCAACCCTGTGAACAGAGGGAGAACCAGTGACACTATCCATGGTGAAATGTCAGGCACAGCCAACCAACCCAGTGAACAGAGGGAGAACCAGTGAGATCTATCCATGGTGAAATGCCAGGAACAGCCAACCAACCCAGTGAACAGAGGGAGAACCAGTGAGATCTATCCATGGTAAATGCCAGCAACAGCCAACCAACCCAGTGAACAGAGGGAGAACCAGTGAGATCATTGGGACTGGTGAATGGCACACATTTGACTCTATCCATGGTGAAATGCCAGCAACAGCCAACCAACCCAGTGAACAGATGGAGAACCAATGAGATCATTGGGATTGGTGAATGGCACACATTTGACACTATCCATGGTGAAATGCCAGCAACAGCCAACCAACCCAGTGAACAGATGGAGAACCAGTGAGATCATTGGGATTGCTGAATGGCACACATTTGACATTGCAGGGAGAATAACTTTCATCCTGGTTTTCTGGTCAGAGAGATTGATCATAATGTAGAGATGGAGATACTTGTCCACACCCTCTGCCTCTCTGGTGTGTGTGTTGCTGTAGACTAGGTGGAACAAATTCAGGAAGAACAGGTCATTCAGGTTGGTGAAGCTGGCGTTCTGTTATGCCCTGACTAGAATGTCTTCAGAGAGAACTGGCCTCCAGTGCTGATGTAGCAAGTTTGCCGATATGAAGCGTCTAGAGCAGCTGTGTCAATACTAAATTCTTGGTCTGATTATGTGCATGTGCTCTGAATTTGTCTGTCATGTTGACTCTACTCTTGTCTTCCTCTATCCCCTGTAGTCAAATCAGTGCAGATTCACCGTCATCTTTTGTTTTTTTTAAAACACAGTCCCTTTCATTGGAGAGATGAGGGGGGGGGGGGGGGGGGGGGGGTGAGGTCTTTATTTACGCATCAGCCCCAGTTTGATTTTTTCATCTGTCTTTTTCCCTTTATGAATTTACATGATTAGATTTGAGATTATCAGAAAATTTGGAATTGCTTACATAACTGTTCACTGTGCTCCCATTTTTGTTAAGTGCTGTGCTCTGATTTGTTTTTGTTGGTGAGAGGGCTAGACAGAGCGGGATGGCCTGCTATTGGTGGTTCTGGTTTGTGTTGTGATAGCTTGCAGTGAAAAGTCATGCGGAAGTGCATCATCCATCTGTGGTGGGCATCATCGAAGATTGGGGCTGAACCGATTCCCCCTGCCCCGTTGATGGCCGTGCTGTTTTAGGTAATAGGGGGCGATGGCTTGTCAATCTCTCATCTCTTTTTCTCACATTCAGGTTGTGTTCAAGTAAATCTTGCCAAAGTTTGTATCATTTGTTTTTTTATTCATGAAGTTAGATGGTTGGTTTGTGTCTCCTGGACTACCTGCGGTCATTTTAGGTCGAAGACTTTCCTACGGTACCTTGCATTCAAGCCATGCTTGGAGTCACAGATTCAGGGATAGAGCAACAAGTGCACATTCACACAACTCACATTTTGCTGAAGAGTGTAGCTGACGTACGAAAAGTTTGTTGTTGCATGTGATGCATGGTCCTTTCCCTAGTGTGGTAGGGATGGATGGCCTGTGTGCGGTTCTTATGTTAGCAGACATGAGGTACACCATGTTTACCTTTAACCCTTTGTCAAATGGGGCTTGGGTAAAGGGAACAGGGGTAGGTGTGGACGAGTTTCCATACATCATGCATATTTCATGTAAAAGGATTTGTAACATACATGTAAAAGGATTTGTAACATACATGTAAATGACTTGAACGGTTAAACTGGACAGTGGAAAAGACAGCTACCTTGATTGTGTGCACTTTAGGTCATTTTGGGGAGGCGGAGGGTGAGGGTGGGGGCAAGGTCATTGTGTACTGTTTGAGTATTTTTCACCAATGATTTTGTTACTGAATTGTAAAGATAAGTTACTTGCAGCATCAGTATATTTTGTAGACCAGTATTAGACCATAGACAAGTACTTATTCTGAAAACAAAGGTTCCTAAGCAAGTACACATGATTGTAGGCCAACACTTGTATTGATAGTAGTTTTGATCAATGTACACTTCAAAAATTTGTCTCAATAAGCAGATAGTGATCTGTTTGTCAATACTTAAAGTTCTGAAAATGGAAACGCAACAGTAAAGGCATACTTGCAGCATGTTCTGCAGTCTCAGGACCTATTGGATAGGTGGCAGAGTGGACAAACAAAGGGAAGTAATGCAAGTATCTGAAGCACAAAAATGAATTGTGTCAAACTTTTGAGGGGGGGGGGGGGGGGGGGGGGGGGCTGTCAGTTCTCGTAAATTTCTTTCTTTTTCTAATTGAGGAAGATTAATTGGGGAGGAGGGGGGGGGGGGGAGGAGCGGGGAAGGGGAGTTCTCGTAAATTTCTTACTTGTTCTTTTTTTTTTGAGCTAATTGAGGAAGATTCATGACAGGATGTTGCAAGATGCAAGACTGATCTCCTCACCAGTCACTCTTCGACGTCTTGATGCCTCGCATGCTCAACACAAATCTTTCTGTAATACTGAAATCAATCACCTTCTGCCATTACAGATTTTCTTGGCAGAAACCAACTGCCTAGCAAGGAGCATTGTTGTCCTTGTGGCCTGTATCTTGAGCTACAGATTGCTGTGGAGATTAATTCGTTAGGATAGTTTTCTTTTTTTTTTTTTAAAGTCTGGATGCTAGTGAATTGGGAGTGTTGAATCTTCTTCCTTTCCTGCACCTGCACCCTTGCGTCCCTCGTGGCTTCAGCAGCTGTTTCAGGTCCTTAGTGCAGACACCAAACCAGGCATGAGGAGGGGAAAGTGGAAAATCCTAAAGCTTTCTTTTTGGTGTAAAAAAAAAAAAATCAACTTGTGTATGCTTGCTTCTGTCTTCTCGGTGAAAGGCAATACGTTTGGACTATTGACCTCTCGGGCATACTCAACAATCATGAACTTCATGAATTATCTTCAGTTGTTTTCGGGCTGTTACTCAGTTTTGTGAACAAAGTTTGATTTTTTTTTTTTAAAGTGGTAGTTTGTTTCTGTGCAGTTCCATAGTGGGTTCAAAGTTAGCGATGACATGTACAATGTGAACATTGGATGATGAGGTGCCACATCAAAGTTAGCGATGACATGTACATGACTTGATGTGAGTGCACACATGTTACGATGACATGTACAATTGAAAGTTGGATGATGAGTGCCACATCAATGTTGCGATGACATGACATGTGAACGTGGATGTAGTCCAACAATTAGCGATGACATTACATGGACTTGGATGATGAGGTGCCACATCAAGTTAGCGATGACATGTACAATGTGAACGTTGGATGATGAGGTGCCACATCAATGGAGATTAAATTATCTCAAATGCCTATTTTCCCTGGTGTTCATTGATTGTGAATTTGGATTTCAAAATACAGCCGTCATGTTCGTTTGGATTGTGTGAATGATGTGTCTGTCTGGACGTGTTCCGTGTGTACAACTCTTCACACCACTGATCCAATCACTTCATCTGTTGGAATGACTGATGTATGCAATCATTCATGCCATTACACTCATTACTTCTTTATCTGCAGCAGAAATGCAGCACAGATCAGCCATTGCACAGGTCCAAAACATCTAACTTTTTTTCCTTAACATATACTTTTCTTCAAAAACTTTTGTTTAGAATCTGAGACTGCTTTAAACTCTTTGAAATGATGTGATACCAGAGACAAGTACAAGTGCACATGACCTGTGCTTGCACTAATATAAATGTATGCACACATGAATGCTGAAGGCATTGATTGTGAGACATCCACTGACTGTACTGAATTGAAATGGATATTTTCTGGTAAAACAGTCTCGTAGTGCACATGAAAACATAAGAAACAGAAAAATGATACAAAGAAGCAAAATAAAAACAAAACAAAGAAAAAAAAACAACAAAACGGTGTGTTACTTAGTTGCAGGAAATCAGAAAAATACCATAGACATGCACACACAAATTCACAGGCACGCACACAAACACCCCACTAGTGATAAAGGGTGACCAAGTTATCACCAGCTTCACCGAAGTACCACTGGAGGGAGCGGGGTAGGGGGGAAGGGAGTGTGCTTCAGTCAGGCTAGTTCCATGACTTAGCAGTTACTGTCATCAGTCGGAGGCTTAGGTAGTGTTCTGCTTTATATTTTATCAGAACTCACAGCACTGAACTCTATTCATGAGATGCAGCAGCATGGGACGCAGCAGCATGGGACGCAGCAGCATGGGACCCAGCAGACGCAGCAGCATGGGACCCAGCAGCATGGGACCCAGCAGCATGGGACCCAGCAGCATGGGCAGCATGGGACCCAGCAGCATGGGACCCAGCAGCATGGGACCCAGCAGCATGGGATGCAGCAGCATGGGACCCAGCAGCATGGGACGCAGCAGCATGAGACCAGCAGCATGGGACGCAGCAGCATGAGACCAGCAGCATGGGACCCAGCAGCATGGGACGCAGCAGCATGGGACGCAGCAGCATGAGACCCAGCAGCATTGGACCCAGCAGCATGAGACGCAGCAGCATGAGACCCAGCAGCATGAGACCCAGCAGCATGAGACGCAGCAGCATGAGACCCAGCAGCATGAGATGCAGCAGCATGAGACCCAGCAGCATGGGACCCAGCAGCTGTACACAGTGTCCTCTGGTGGGTGGCCTAATGGAGACGTGATGATGACTTCTTGTGGGCTGCTGGAACTGGATGTGCTGGCACAACACTCGCTGTGCTTTGGTATGGGGGGGGGGGGGGGGCTGAACAGGAGGCATGGGAGGAGTGCTACTGTTGGGCACAAAGGACGCTACCGCAGACAAATAAACAATATCCATTCACTGGTTCCACCCACCCTTCAAATTGAAAAAATCAGAGGTGCTGTTTACACATAAAATGCTAAGTTGAAAGAAAATAAGCACAACATTTTCTGTATTTAAATCGATGAATGTGATCATACATGAATCTGAATGAATATCCATGTCAGGAGTCCAAGAAGAAAATGAAGAGATAACTGGTTTTGTGATGTTTGTTCAAGTCATTAAGGGCATGACAGGAACCAGTTTCTAGAAATAAAAAGTTGGTCGTACGTCAGGTTTCTGTATATTAAGATTTCTTAAATCTAGTCCAAGAGGGTTAAATTTGGAAAGGGATTAATGATTTTTATCTCCTTTTATCCTTTTCAACATTTATAGAAGGGTCAGATTTCCTTTGTATTTTCCTAGCATGTAACTCAACAAAACAAAACACAACAGAAACAACAACTAAGAGAGAGAGAGAGAGAGAGAGAGAGAGAGAGAAGAAAAGATTAAAAAAAAAATGAAGGTGCTTGGAAACATGCTAGTCGTAATTAAATACAAATGTGAACACCTTAACAGATAATTCTGTTGTCTTGTAATTTGTTTGTCCCATTTGGTGGAAGAGTCTGACGTACTGTTTAAGACACATAGCTCCTTTATGTATTGCCAGTCTGGACGTACTGTTTAAGACACATAGCTCCTTTATGTATTGCCAGTCTGGACGTACTGTTTAAGACACATATCTCCTTTATGTATTGCCAGTCTGGACGTACTGTTTAAGACACATAGCTCCTTTATGTATTGCCAGTCTGGACGTACTGTTTAAGACACATATCTCCTTTATTTATTGCCAGTCTGGACGTACTGTTTAAGACACATATCTCCTTTATGTATTGCCAGTCTGGACGTACTGTTTAAGACACATATCTCCTTTATGTATTGCCAGTCTGGACGTACTGTTTCAGACACATATCTCCTTTATGTATTGCCAGTCTGGACGTACTGTTTAAGACACATATATCCTTTATTTATTGCCAGTCTGGACGTACTGTTTCAGACACATATCTCCTTTATGTATTGCCAGTCTGGACGTACTGTTTAAGACACATAGCTCCTTTATGTATTGCCAGTCTGGACGTACTGTTTAAGACACATATCTCCTTTATGTATTGCCAGTCTGGACGTACTGTTTCAGACACATATCTCCTTTATGTATTGCCAGTCTGGACATACTGTTTCAGACACATATCTCCTTTATGTATTGCCAGTCTGGACGTACTGTTTCAGACACATATCTCCTTTATGTATTGCCAGTCTGGACGTACTGTTTAAGACACATAGCTCCTTTATGTATTGCCAGTCTGGACGTACTGTTTAAGACACATAGCTCCTTTATGTATTGCCAGTCTGGACGTACTGTTTAAGACACATAGCTCCTTTATGTATTGCCAGTCTGGACGTACTGTTTAAGACACATAGCTCCTTTATGTATTGCCAGTCTGGACGTACTGTTTAAGACACATAGCTCCTTTATGTATTGCCAGTCTGGACGTACTGTTTCAGACACATATCTCCTTTATGTATTGCCAGTCTGGACCTACTGTTTAAGACACATATATCCTTTATTTATTGCCAGTCTGGACGTACTGTTTAAGACACATATCTCCTTTATGTATTGCCAGTCTGGACGTACTGTTTAAGACACATATCTCCTTTATGTATTGCCAGTCTGACGTACTGTTTAAGACACATAGCTCCTTTATGTATTGCCAGTCTGGACGTACTGTTTAAGACACATATCTCCTTTATGTATTGCCAGTCTGGACGTACTGTTTAAGACACATATCTCCTTTATGTATTGCCAGTCGGGACGTACTGTTTAAGACACATATCTCCTTTATGTATTGCCAGTCTGGACGTACTGTTTAAGACACATATCTCCTTTATGTATTGCCAGTCGGGACGTACTGTTTAAGACATATATCTCCTTTTCTAGTAAATATAAAAATTTGTGAGCACTTGCTGACTGTGCAACGGAATAAATCTTTTTTCTTTTTTAAAAAATAAAAATTTTAAAGTTTTCTGATTGAAGTCCTTGCCAAAAACTCCTTGGCGAAGTGAAACAGGAAGTTGTGCAAAAAGTAAATCAATATTCATCATCTGAGAGAAGACAGAAATTCTTGCTTGGATCTACCTGTCCTAAAATGGCATTGGTTCATCCGCCATCTTGAGCACATGCATTAAGCTCGCTCTCCTCTGGATGTTCCTCCTCCAACACCAGTCATTAAGCGAAAGGGAAACCGCCAGGCAAGGGAGGTAAATCATGTTTTTTTTTTTTTTTTTTCCCAGAACAAAGCTTCAGCAGAGAAAGAAAGAAAGAAAAAAGAAAAGAAAAAAAAAAAAAGGTCAAACATCTCCAGAGGGTACTGCGCATTATGTGGTTTATTCATATTTTGATTTTGAGAATGCAAGAATGCATTTTCCCCTCGACTTTGTCCACATTCACCTTAGAAATTGAAATCAATCTGAAAAATATATACAAAAGCATTAAAAAAAAAAAAAAGAAAAAAAAAAGCCAAATATACTACTGAGTGAAAAACTGTAATAATGCAATCGTTAAGACATGCAAATACTGTGGAAAAAAATAGCTAGAAGTATACAAAAGTTAATCCCAAACTGTATGTTTGTATACGAGCATTCCAAAATGAAGACATGGAAATGCATTTTCAACGGGAATAGTCACACAGGAAGCAGTATCAGTTTCACAATCCAGTAACTAAAAGGAATCTCTGCCCCCCCCCCCCCCCCCCCCCCCCCGCCACTCCTCTTCCCCCCAAACACACACAACCTGATGAAAAAGGAAAGCTCTTGTGTCTTCTGCTGAAACTTTTACAGATTTCTGTTCATCTTTATTTGTTTATTAATTTTTTTTTTATTTTTTATTTTTTAAGAAGGCATATTCCATGAACCAGAGCTGGCAGGCAAAGTCACAGCCTGTGGCAGAAAGTCACAGGCATAAGAACTCTGCTCATGCAGCATACGACATTTTTAGAAAATATGGAAACACACACTGAAGTCCGGTCACTTCATGGACAATGATGTGAAAACACATTCTTTCACGGGAGAATGAAGCAGTCTACGATAAAGAGGCACTGTGCATAACTTTTGCTTCCATGGTGAAACAAAGGCACATAACTCCAAACTGCCGCAGATATGTGATACATCCGAGTTGTATGCCTTTCGTTGTGGGAGGAAGAGGAATTGTGCTTACTGTTTACCGATAATGATTTGTATGCTAGGATGTCCTCGTGTGTTTTGGAAGAGGTCACTACATTTCACCGTTATTATTCCCCAGGTCAGGGTGTGCGGAGGAGGCTAAACCAGTATAACATTACCTGGATTTTTGCAAAGGTTTGGGCACTGTTCAGCAGCTCAGAGTGGAGATGACTAAAATGTCTGGGTTATCATGGGCCACAGTGCAGACTTGGCTGCAAGCTTTTGGACATGGATCATCCACACTGTTGCCATGCCATCTTATACAACGTGGATCATCCACACTGTTGTCATCTTATACAACATGGATCATCCACACTTGTCATGCCATCTCATACAACATGGATCATCCACACTGTTGTCATGCCATCTCATACAACATGGATCATCCACACTGTTGCCATCTTATACAACATGGATCATCCACACTGTTGCCATGCCATCTTATACAACATGGATCATCCACACTGTTGCCATCTTATACAACATGGATCATCCACACTGTTGCCATCTTATACAACATGGATCATCCACACTGTTGTCATGCCATCTTATACAACATGGATCATCCACACTGTTGCCATCTTATACAACATGGATCATCCACACTGTTGCCATCTTATACAACATGGGTCATCCACACTGTTGTCAAGCCATCCTATACAACATGGATAATCCACACTGTTGTCAAGCCATCTTATACAATATGGATCATCCACACTGTGGCCAAGCCACCTTATACAACATGGATCATCCACACTGTGGTCAAGCCATCTTATACAACATGGGTCATCCACACTGTTGTCAAGCCATCTTATACAACATGGATCATCCACACTGTGGCCAAGCCATCTTATACAAAGGTATTGAGACATGAGGACTGGAATCAAATTAAGGACTCTTGTCCGGAACAAAGTCATCTTTCAGGCGGACAAAATGGAAATGGTCTGTCTTCTTGTCTGTTTGGGCAACCTGTTTCTGACCCGGTGAAAGGAGGACGGAACAGTCAGCTTTAGCGCTGTCCGACCGTACTTCTCTCCTCCATTTTCATCCCTCCTATACTGTCTTACACCCTCTCCGCAATCCCCCCCTCCCCCTTTCATCCCGTCTCGGACACTTCTCAGCACAAAACTTCAGCAATGAGACACACCTAAAATAATAATGTTTTAAACTAACTGGCATCAGCAGCATGTACGCAGCGCTTGATCTGTGTGGAAACAATAAACCATTTCTTCATTTCTGGCGGTAATCACACGTGTCCTGAGTAAGTCATGGCAAGCTCGTTTCTATTGACTGGTGATTACTTGGATTAATTGTCTCTTAACTTAGAAAGGGCGAGTAGAAATTAAGTGGACGGGTATATTCTGTTATCTGCATGTCTCCAGGACAACATGAAGTCATCTGGAATTTTTTTTCTTTTATCCCTGAGACAATAATGACCAAACACCACCGAATCAGTCACTATGAAACATCAACATGAATGCACGTCACACACACACACACACACGCACGCGCGCGCGCGCGCGCGCGCGCACGCACGCACGCACGCACACACACACACACACACACACACACACACACACTGCTTAGTTAAACTGTCCCCCTCCTAATAAACACAGACTTTCAGCCACAACGTTCCACAAATATCAGGTCTGACTTTCTGTGTATTTGTTTCCCGCTAATTTAGTGATATTCGTGTTAGATTTTTGTTCACAAAAACGTTCATAAACAAACAAACACAAAAATGTGATAATTGACAATCATTCCCTCTTCCCCTCCCGCCTCCTGCTCCATCTCCCCCCATACCCCCCATTGTCCCCACTCCTCCTGTTCAGAGCTGTTTTTCTTGTCGTGAACTAACATCGATCATTAGTTGGAAGCATGTTCGAGGTTTCTCCAATAATTTGCCTGGTTATTTGATATGTGCTCTTTTGTACCTCTGTTCCCCAGACCAATCACGTTTATTCATTCATTTCATTTCTTGTTGACTTGTCAATCAACCATCTTCCTTAAAAAAGCAAACAGACAAACAAACATACACCCCAACATCCTTGCTAGATGACATATTTGGCGGTTTTGTACGTTTTTTTGTTTGTTTGTTTGTTTTTTTTTTTGTTTTGCTGTTGTTTTTACTGCTTGCTGGAAAACATTCTATATATTTCTGATCCTCAATCAAAATAATTGTTTTTCTTATTCATTCATTAGTTAGAAAAATATATTTCTTTATCAATTAATCAAACTGATGAGCTAAAAAGAAAAAAAAAGAATGCAACTACCCCATCCATGCCTCATGACCTGTTCGCCCCACCACACCGTGACACTCTCATGGAAGGGGACGCCGCCCTCACTTGGCAGAGGGCAGGAAGGACATGATGAGGGCGGCGATGAAGAGAGCCAGCAGCACGTTGACCACGTAGTACAGCAGGGACCCCCTGGAGGCCGGCCCTGTGGGTCGCACGTGGCCCGTGTTCCTGTAGTACTGCACCACTCCGGTCAGGTCGTTCTGCACGCTGGGCACGTAGCCCAGATCCCTCCGCGCTTTGCCCGTGCTGAAGTAGTGCGTCACACCTGTCTTGTACACCTGGCAGGAGGAACACAGGCAGATGGGAGAAGGATGTATGTATTGAAACAACAACAACAAAAAGTACACACATACACTGGCTGCTTGCAACTCCCTCACACAGACACACACTCACGCATGCCCGCACGCACACACACATGCACGCACATAGAAACGCATGCGTGCGCGTGCGCGCGCGCGCGCGCGCGCACACACACACACACACACGCACGCACGTACGCACGCACACACACGTACACACATGCACACACACACATATACACTCACATGCGCGCGCGCGCACACACACACACACACACACACACATACACACACTCTCACACACACACACGCGCGCGCGCACACACACACACACACACATACACACACACACACACACACACACACACACACACACACACACACACACACACACACACGTACGCTTGCTCAATGTCATGGAAGTGTGCTTGCTATGCATTCTTCATTTTAACAATTTTTCAGACTGCATTTCGTTGATAAGATGAAATAGAGGAAAAGTCAACAGAAATTTTTTCTTTGCTTAAATAAAGAGATATTGAGGGCACAAAAGGTCCATCTCCCAATTTAGACGGCAGTCGGTTTTTAGATGCATATGCGCAAAACGTCTGTTAAGGGGCACAACTTCTATCACACTCCCGATATATAGCAGTTGTTTCCCATGTACCATAGGAGTGTCACACAATGTGGTCCCTGCACACAAACCGTCTCCGCGATAATACACCAGCGACTAAGATCACGGCACTTGTGCGTTATGGTGCGAGAATAAATTGTCCAATAATACGAGTAATCGGTGGAAAGCTTACCAAAGCCTCCGCAAGACTGATCTCAATTACCTCTGAGTAGACGTCTTTTCCAAAATCATGAACGCTCTTGGCCATTTTATAGTATTTTAGTGATGACGCACGCATACACACACTTGGTGACACACACGATTGCACACACTCTAACACACAGACACACACATACACGCGCGCGCGCGCACGAGAGAGAGAGAGAGAGAGAGAGAGAGAGAGAGAGAGAGAGAGAGAGAGAGAGAGAGAGAGAGAGAGATTGACTGATTGATCTTTAATACGCAAGGATGAAGATTTTAGGCCAAAGCCTAGTCTTACAATCTTTCCTTGTCATGCATACATTATGTCAACACATATTATTCATACTGACAATTAAACATAGCAACACTGTAAGATAATTCTACAATGATAAGCAAACTATTCATGAAAGTAATAATGACATATAATGACATGAGGGAGGGGCGTGAAACAGAAGGAAACTTACAAACAAACAAACAAAACTACAGAGAGAGAGGTCAGAGGAGGGTGGGGCAGAGAGAATGGTAGGTAGGGGGAGGAGAAAAGGGATGGTAGACAGAGTGGGAGTGGGGATGAGCGATTGTAACGGAGTAGGTTATAATTATGTTTAGACGATGTACTCAAAGTATGGTTCACAGAAGACTTTGCGAATGGGCGCTAATGATTTTAATCGATTAATAAATTACTGAGACATAAAATGTGTATGCAAATGTTTCTTCAAAAGTTTTAAAGTATTCATATTTTGTAGCGTCGGTGGAAGTGAGTTCCAGACATATGGTTCAGAGTAAGCTAGGCTTGTTTTGTATAGATCAATGCGTGGGTAGGGAAGAAGGAATTTCGTCGAGCCAGAAAAGCTATTCGATCTTGTAAAAAGGGCATTGATATAACATGGCATAGTATCTGTCAAGATTGTAAACATAAATGATGCCTTGTTGAATTCCAGTTGCTTACTCAGAGGAAGTATGTTCAGCGCCTTTAGTTTATCGTCTGTTGTTAGAGATACAGCTGGATGGAGTAGTTTTGCTGCATGTCTATGGAGAGAATTCAGCCTTTTTTGTGGACATCACTACTCCCGTCCCACACCGTTGAAGCGTAATTGATAAGTGAAATTATGTGTGCTTCGAAGAAAAGTTTCAGTACAGTATTGCTGACGTAGCGCTTTAATTGAGATAACAGGAAAATGTGTTTTGAGACTACCTTGCATACGTTATTGTGATGAGATTGCCATTTCAATTCTTTATCTATCGTGACCCCTAAAACACGATGCTCATCTACCTGCTCGATAGAAGTGCCATTCAACTGAAGTTTTAGGCAAAGAGGAGTCAATTGGTGTTTTTGGCGGGTAGCTATGATCATAGATTTGGTTTTGGCTGGGTGTATGACCATTGAGTTTGAACGACACCAGTCTGACAAGCCGTTTAGACTTTCCTGGAGAGAAAATTTTATTGTTTGTAAATCACTACCATTCGTTTGGAGTGACGAGTCATCAGCAAATAAATCTGTCGTGACCTTTTCATCTGATACGGACAATGGTAAATTATTGATGAAGATGGCACGTCACTATCAATGACTGTGCTGTCTCTGTCTCCACCTCTGTCCGCAGTCTAGGGGTCATACTTGACCAATCCCTCTTCTTTGAGAAACAGGTTTCAAATATTTGCAAGATTGCCTATTTAGAACTAAGAAGAATCAGCTCTGTACGTCACCTTCTCTCTACAGATGCTACAAAAACTCTCATTTGTGCATTTGTCTTATCTAGAATAGATTACTGCAACTCACTTTTGGCCGGCCTTCCAAAATACCTGATAGAAAGATTACAGCGAATCCAAAATCATGCAGCCCGAGTCGTCTGTAGAGCAAGAAAACATGCTCACATTTCGCCTCTCCTCCACTCTCTTCACTGGCTATCTGTCTCAAACCGTATCTCGTACAAAATCTCAACTCTCACTTTCTCTGCTCTCTTTGAAAATGGACCTTCTTATCTCTCAGATCTCCTTAAAATCTACACCCCCTCTCGACAACTACGCTCCTGTGCTGACGACCGCCTTCTGCGAATGACTCGCTTCAGGACAACTACTGGTGAAAGATCTTTCTCTTTTCAAGCTCCAGCGACGTGGAACAGACTGCCAGACTGTCTCAGACATTCAGATTCTATCTCTTCTTTCAAGTCTAAACTTAAAACCCATCTATTTTCT
>CM065714.1:144860660-144865660 GCA_033310375.1 Conus canariensis
TTGGCATTGATTATCGATTGTGTTTTTCTTTCTCCCCATATCCCTGAAATCCTGTTTCATTGTTTATCTCTATCTTTTGCTGGTTGGGTTTGATAATACTTAGTCTTTTAAAGAGTGATTGTCGTTAATGTTTGTTTGAAAAAAAAAAATCCTCTTTGGAATTCATATATATATTTTAGTGGACAGGGGTTTCAAACCTTTTTTGCTTGTGATAGCAATTGTTTGTATTTGATCCACTAGTGTGTGTGTCGGGTTTGGCAGGACAATATTTCATATTTTCAACATGGCACAGAAAGCTAAGGAAGAAAGTCCTGTTGTGTCCTCTGTGGACGAGGACAAAGTTTTCGCTAAATATTTACAACGAGGTAAGGTATGTGGTTTGGAGGGACCAGCTCTGTTGGACTATGTTGACAAATGTATTGCCCGGGACATGGAAAGAGAGGAAAGAATGCGATTGAAAGAATTTCAGTTGAAAATACAGGAAGAAGAGATAACTAAAAGAGAGCAGATACAAGAGATAACTAAAAGAGAGCAGATACAAGAGATAACTAAAAGAGAGCAGATACAAATACAAGAGCAAGAAGAAACAAAAAATGAAGGGAACAAAAGAAGCAAGAGGAAACAAAAAGAATGCAAGAGATAGAGGAAACTAAAAGAATACAGTTACAAATAACTTCTCAGCAGAGTGCGGTCTCAGGACAGGACAGTGAGAGTCAGGGTTCTGGTTTTCCCAGGTTTAACGCCCCTCGTCCTACTTTTCCTAAGCTGCCCCCTTTCAAGGAAAGAACTGATGATATAGACAGTTACTTGTTTCGTTTTGAAACCCATGCTCGGTCCTTAGGATGGTCTGAGAGTTTGTGGGTTACATACCTGTCTGCACTACTTGAGGGTTCCGCTTTAACTCTCTATCACAGTCTCGCTGAAAATAATGTTGTGTCTTACGAGCTTTTGAAAGAGAGCTTGCTGAAAAAATTTCAATGTACTCCAGATGGTTTTCGTAAGCGTTTTCGTGAGGCTAAACCTAGCTCAGATGAACCTTTCGAGACCTTTGCAGTTGAACTTAGACGTTTGTTTGACCGTTGGGTCTCTTTGTCAAAAAATGATAAGTCTTTTGAAGGTCTGGTGGATCTTATCTTGCGTGAGCAGTTTTTGGAGTGTGTCTCTAAGGACTTGGCTACTTTTTTGTGTGAAAAAGATGTGAAAACGTTTGATGAAATGATCAAGTCTGCAGAGTCATACAGACATGCTCATCCCACTAAGGTGCTTTCTAGGAAAGCTGATGTAAACATTTTTGCTTCTGTTGGATACAAAACTCCTGGTCAATTTGATAGAAATCCGTATCCCGGTCAGTCTGATAGAACTCCATACTGTGGTCAGTCTGACAGAGGAAACAGATACTCTACTTTTCAAAACAGTGGCCACTACTCTGGTTCCTCAGCTGATCGTGGAAGTAACTTTGGTGGTAGCTGTTATTGTGGTCATCAGAGCTTTGGTTACTCAGCTGGTCGTGGAAATAACTTTGGCGGTAGCCGTTATCGTGGTCGTGGCGCCCGTTATATCTCTGGCAGTAAGAGTTCCTCAGAAAGTGCTTCTGATCAGTTTGCAAGTGTTGTGTGTTTTTTGTGTAAAAAGACAGGACATGTAGCTGCTAGGTGTCCATGGAAGTCAGGTAGAAACCCTTGTAGAATTTGCACCCTTAGCCACCCAGACACGTGTCCTTTTGTGGTTGGTAACTCTACTTTTGTCGAGAACTCAGCTGACAGCAAACAGTCCAGTGCCTGTTGCTATGTTCTTGATACTCCTTTTGCTTGTCTTGCTGCTGGTGAGTTCACAGGCAAATTACATTTGGAGTCTGGTTCTGTGAATGGCACTTTGAGTTCTGTTCTGCGTGATACTGGTGCTACTATTTGTGGCGTTCGCAAACGGTTAGTTTCTGACAGTCAGATGTTAGGAACCACAGTGAAGTGTGTTTCTTTTGGTGGTCGTGTGGATGAGTTTCCACTGGCTACAGTTTCAGTCAGTTGTCCTTATTTTGTGGGTGATTTGACTTGTTGTGTCTTGGACAGCCCTGTCGCAGATCTCATTGTGGGTAATGTACCTGGAGTTTCTGTGAGCGATGAGTTTAGTGATGTATCTGGTGAACCTTTCTTTTTAGCCGCCGTTACGAGGGCTAGAGCTAAGCATGTTGTGGACAAAAAGCCTTTGTGTCAGATTCCTGATGATCTGAACATTTCCCGTTCTGACCTTGTTCAGAAACAGAAAGATGACGCGTCATTGAAGTCGTGCTTCCAGTCAGCGTCTTCTGGTGAGGTGAAGAAGTCAGGTACAACTACCTTTTATTACTTCTTGTCTGATGGTGTTCTGTACAGACATTTTGTCAAAAATGATCTCTCTTTTGATCAGGTTGTTGTTCCTCTTGAACTTCGACCTACAGTGTTATCTGTGGCGAATGATCTGATTTTGTCGGGTCATTGTGGTTCTCGGCGTACTCTGTTTAGAATCCTTAACAAGTTCTTTTGGCCTGGAGTGACTGTGGATGTAGCGAAGTATGTTGCTTCCTGTTATGTGTGTCAGAAGACGGTATCAAAGGGTAGAGTTTGTCCAGTACCCCTTGCGTCTGTTCCAGTCATCAGTACTCCATTTGATCGTGTGGCTGTTGATCTTGTTGGTCCACTGTCCCCTCCTTCGGAACAAGGTCATCGTTTCATCTTGACCATGATTGACATTGCTACCCGTTTTCCGGAGGCTGTTCCGTTGAAGGATATCTCCTCTGTTGCTGTGGCAGAAGCATTGTTGGGAATCTTTTCTCGTTTAGGTTTTCCCAAGGAGATTCTATCTGATCAGGGTACACAGTTCAACTCTGAGCTTATGAAGCAGTTTCATGCTTTGTGTGGTGCAAAGGGCATACGTACATCGCCGTATCATCCGCAGGCAAATGGTCATGTTGAGAGGGTTTCATGGGACTTTGAAGTCCATGTTGAAAAAGATTGTCCGCACTCACCCTAAGGCGTGGCATCGTTATTTGCCTGCACTGTTGTTTGCGTGCAGAGAGTTGCCCTCTGAGAGTACAGGTTTCTCTCCCTTTCAGTTGCTGTTTGGTCGGCAGGTTCGTGGTCCTATTGCTTTACTACAGGAGTCGTGGACTCAGTCAGATGCTCAGGATGTTGAAGCAAAACCTCTCTATTCGTACTTGTTTGAACTCAAGAATGTCATTGCTGACTCATGTAAGTTAGCCATGGAGAATTCTGCTGATTCCGCTTTGAAGGGTAAAAAGTACTTTGACAAGAAGGCCAGGGAACGCCGTTTCAAAGTTGATGATGAAGTTTTAGTTTTGTTATCGACTGATTCTAACAAGTTGTTAGCCAGTTGGTCAGGGCCTTTCCCAGTAGTCAAAGTCTTGCATCCAGATTACAAGGTTTTTGTTAAGGGCAAGGAAAAGATCTTTCATGCGAATATGCTCAAAAAGTATATTCGTCGTGCTGTTGTATCTACTTCTGATGTTGTTGTACCTACAGTTGTTCTTTCACAAGGTACTTCAGTGCCTTGGTCAGAGATAGCACCTTTGGCTTGTGAGCAGGAACAGGTTTCTCTTGAGTGTTCTCCAGGAGTTGGTCTTTCTGTGGATCCCTCTCTGGAGTCCGTTTGTACTGTTCATGAAGTAGTTTGTACAGTTGGTGTCGTCCAGGACTGTGATGACGCTTTACCCATTCCCACTTTAACTGTTCCGATGGCGTCTTCTATGCCAGATGAAGATGTTCGTTCTGTACAGTTTGACTGTGCTTTGTCTGACAGCAGTTCCAGGGAGTTGCGTGCAGTCTTTGATGATTTTCAGGACATTTTGACTCCTAAACCAGGTTCCTTCTCAGGTGATGTACTATTAGAGATCCCTCTTACTTCAGATGTACCTGTTAGAAAGAAACGTTATGATATCCCTTTTTTTGCCAGAGAGGTTGTCGAGAGAGAGATCGGTATCATGTTAGATCTTGGTATCATTGAGCCATCAAATAGTCCGTATGCCTCTCCAGTTGTGTTGGTCAGGAAGAAAGATGGTACATGTCGATTTTGCATTGATTTCAGATCTTTGAACAAGATTACCGTCTTTGATGCCGAACCTATTCCTGATGTTGAGAGTCTTTTTGCAAGGCTAGCTGATGCTCAGTTTTTCACAAAGATAGATCTTACAAAAGGATATTGGCAGATCGTCGTTAAGCCCGAGGATCGTCCGAAGACGGCTTTTACAACACACATGGGTCTATTCCAGTTTGTCAGGATGCCTTTTGGACTTATATCGGCTCCTGCAGTGTTTGCACGTATGATGCGTATGCTGGCATTAGATCAGTTTTCTGCCATCAATTTTTTTGACGATATTCTTGTGTACAGTATGTCATGGGATGCTCACCTTAAACATGTGAAGGGTGTGCTCTCTCGTCTGAGGTCTTTCAACCTCACAGCTCGTCCTTCGAAGATCGAGGCAGGCTTTCGTTCACTTGAGTTCCTTGGTCATGTTGTTGGAGGTGGTACTATGCGTCCTGAAGGTAAGAAGGTTGATAAGATTGTGAATATATCCACTCCTACTACCAGGAAGCAGGTCAGGTCTTTGTTGGGGTTGCTCAGTTTTTACAGGAGATATGTTCCTGGGTTCGCTACTTTGAGTGCTCCACTGTCGGATTTGATCAAAGATGCTGATCGTGCTGGAAGGTCTATTTCTTGGACTCCTGAGTGTGCTGAAGCTTTGAAGAAGATTCAGGGTGTCTTGTCTTCTGCACCTGTGTTGTTGTTACCTAGGTTGGGTAATCCTTTTGTTCTCAGGACTGATGCTAGTTCTGTTGGTTTGGGTGCTGTATTACTTCAGGAGAGTGATGATGTCCTTCACCCAGTCGTGTTCGCTAGTCGAAAGTTGCTGGATCGTGAGAAGGCGTACAGTACTATTGAGCGGGAATGTTTAGCCATTGTCTGGGCTGTGCAGAAGTTTGTTAGGTTCCTTTGGGGAGTCAGATTTA
>CM065714.1:144878160-144900660 GCA_033310375.1 Conus canariensis
CCCCGGCACCGGCACCGGCAATCCACAGGGAGCAGTCAATGTCAAGTCAAGAGGCAACCCACCGGAGGAGACACTGCACTGCTGCCGAGTCACTTCGGTGGTGTTCAGTGGCGCCTGTTCTGATCTAACATACGCAGGACACCACCTACTAAGCCCCCCTACTGACGACAATAATTGCTTAGTCGCGGAGCCGGCATGAGTGAGTTCTCCCTTCGGAGGGCGTCACCACGTCCGTCCAACGACAGCCCCCATGGACTCGCCGATACCGGTGACCCCAACGGAACTAAACCAAGACCACAGACGTGGAGAGGACATCGAAACTGAGGTCACCATGAGAGCAGAGCATGAAGGGCCACAGAATTTAAGACATTTTTTATGCTGATCGATGAGAATGAGGATGATTAGATGATGCTACGGATTTCCATTTCGGTCTGAGACTACATGACAGGGCTGTACTCTACGCTTCCTTTCATAATATATCCCGGCGTCAACCAGGCCCGAGAGATACAGGCACCTGCAGTGTTGGTCAGGAAATTTGAGCAACACTCTCAGAAACGCATCCATTAAGTGGATGAAACTCGACTGTGTGGTCCCAGTCTTCCCAACTGAGTCCGCAGCAAACTCAACTCTGGGTAGGAGCCGGTCGGGGCAGAAAAACCCACATGACTCTGATGGGAATCGAACCCACGACCTCCCAGCCGGGAGTCCGCGACGCTAACCACCTCGCCACGGCGGCTGGTGTTAATGCATAATATTGTATCTCCATGCGTTTTACTGTAGGTTGTTAATGCATAATATTGTATCGCCATGCGTTTTACTGTAGGTTGTTAATGCGTAATATTGTATCGCCATGCATTTTACTGTAGGTTGTTAATGCGTAATATTGTATCGCCATGAGTTTTACTGTAGATTGTTAACGCGTAATATTGTATCGCCATGAGTTTTACTGTAGGTTGTTAATGCGTAATATTGCATCGCCATGCATTTTACTGTAGGTTGTTAATGCGTAATATTGTATCGCCATGAGTTTTACTGTAGGTTGTTCATGCGTAATATTGTATCGCCATGAGTTTTACTGTAGGTTGTTAATGCGTAATATTGTATCGCCATGCATTTTACTGTAGGTTGTTAATGCGTGATGCTGTATCGCCATGCGTTTAACTGTAGGTTGTTAATGCGTAATATTGTATCGCCATGCATTTTACTGCAGGTTGTTAATGCGTAATATTGTATCACCATGCGTTTTACTGTAGGTTGTTAATGCGTGATGCTGTATCGCCATGCGTTTTACTGTAGGTTGTTAATGCGTAATATTGTATCGCCACGCGTTTTACTGTAGGTTGCTAATGCGTGATATTGTATCGCTATGGGTTTTACTGTAGGATGTTAATGCGTACTATTGTATCGCCATGCGTTTTACTGTAGGTAGTCAATGTGTAATTTGTATCGCCATGCGTTTTACTGTATGTTGTTAATGCGTAATGTTGTATCGCCATGCGTTTCACTATAGGTTGTTAATGCGTGATGTTGTATTGCCATGCGTTTTACTGTAGGTTGTTAATGCGTAGTATTGTATCGTCATGCGTTTAACTGTAGGTTGCTAACGCGTAATGTTGTCCTGCATTTAGTCGCATTGTGTTGCGCTACACATTCTGTTGTGTTGTACTGCACTGTGTTGTGCTGTAGAGTGTTGTGTTGTGTTGTGTTGTACTGCACTGTGTTGTGCTGTGTTGTGTTGTACTGCACTGTGTTGTGCTGTAGAGTGTTGTGTTGTACTGCACTGTGTTGTGCTGTGTTGTGTTGTACTGCACTGTGTTGTGCTGTAGAGTGTTGTGTTGTGTTGTACTGCATTGTGTGTTGTGCTGTAGAGTGTTGTGTTGTTATGTGTTGTAGTGCACTGTGTTGTGCTGTAGAACGTTGTGTTGTGTTGTACTGCACTGTGTTGTGATGTAGAGTGTTGTGTTGTGTTGTGTTGTGTTGTACTGCACTGTGTTGAGATGTAGAGTGTTGTGTTGTGTTGTACTGCACTGTGTTGTGATGTAGAGTGTTGTGTTGTGTTGTACTGCACTGTGTTGAGATGTAGAGTGTTGTGTTGTGTTTGTACTGCACTGTGTTGAGATGTAGAGGGTTGTGTTGTGTTGTACTGCACTGTGTTGAGCTGTAGACGTTGTGTTGTGTTGACTGCACTTGTTGATGTAGAGTTTGTGTTGTGTGTGTTGCACTGCACTGTGTTGGATGTAGAGTGTTGTGTTGTGTTGTGTGCACTGCACTGTGTTGTGATGTAGAGTGTTGTGTTGTGTTGTACTGCACTGTGTTGAGATGTAGAGTGTTGTGTTGTGTTGTACTGCACTGTGTTGAGATGTAGAGTGTTGTGTTGTGTTGTACTGCACTGTGTTGTGCTGTAGAACGTTGTGTTGTGTTGTACTGCACTGTGTTGGATGTAGACGTTGTGTTGTGTTTGTTCACTGCACTGTGTTGTGATGTAGAGTGTTGTGTTGTGTTGTGTTGACTGCACTGTGTTGTGATGTAGAGTGTTGTGTTGTGTTGTACGCACTGTGTTGTGATGTAGAGTGTTGTGTTGTGTTGTACGCATGTGTTGTGATGTAGAGTGTTGTGTTGTGTTGTACTGCATTGTGTTGTGATGTAGAGTGTTGTTTGTGTTGTGTTGTACCGCACTGTGTTGTGATGTAGAGTGTGTGTTGTGTTGTATGTGTGTTGTACCGCACTGTTGTGATGTAGATGTTTGTGTTGTGTGTGTGTACTGCACTGTGTTGTACTGTAGCAATGTTGTGTTGTAGACTGTTGTGTAGTGTGTTGTGATGTATTGTGCTGTGCTGCACTGTTGTGTTGTGCTGTAGCATTGTATGTGTTTGTGAGTACATGTGTTGCGTTGTGTTGTAATGTGTTGTATGTTATGTGCTATGTTGTTCAGTGTGTTTGTGTTAGTCGCTTATCATTGTATTATTGTGTTTCATGATACCATGTTGTGGTTGTGTATGTTATATTGTGTGTATTGTGCTATGTTTATGCTGGCTTAGTGTATCATATTGTGTTGTATTGTTTCGATTTGCATGTGTAGTTATATTGTGTTGTATTTACTATGTTGTGAGTTGTGCTGTGCTTCTATTGTGTTGTATTGTGCTATGTTGTATGGAGTTGTGCTGTGTTATATTGTGTTGTATTGTGCATGTATTTGTTATGCTGTGTTATATTGTGTTGTATTGTGCTATGTTGTATTGGTTGTGCTGTGTTATATTGTGTTGTATTGTGCTATGTTGTATGGATTGTGCTGTGTTATATTGTGTTGTATTGTGTATGTTGTATTGTGTTGTGCTGTGTTATATTGTGTTGTATTGTGCTATGTTGTATTGTGTTGTGCTGTTTATATTGTGTTGTATTGTGCTATGTTATTGTGTTGTGCTGTGTTATATTGTGTTGTATATGGTATGTTGTATTGTGTGTGCTGTGTTATATTGTGTTGTCTATGCTATGTGTATTTTATGTGCTGTATTATATTGTGTTGTATTGTGCTGTGTTACATTGTGTTGTGATGTGTTATATTGTGTTGTATTGTGCTATGTTGTATTGTGCTGTGCTGTGTTATATTGTGCTATGTTGCATTGTGCTGAATTATTATGTTGCATTTTTTGGTGTCATTTTTTTTTCACTGTCCCATCCTCCTCAGCAGCTCTGTGCTCAGTCCGCTCATTCCACCTCCCATACCACACAGCCACACCCAGACGATCATCCTCAGCACCAGCAACCCACGGGAAGCAATCAATATTGAGTCGCCAGGAGTTGACCCACAGAAGGAGACACTGCAGTTGTGCAACATTGGTGCCATTTTTTTTTTAGATGTATTGTAGTCTTTCGCATTGCTTTACATTGTACTGCATTTTATAGTATTGCTTTCTTGTCAGAAGACAAATACCCGGGGAGACTACGTCACGATAGTACGTCATCATCGATTATCGTTACCTCGCCCCCAATGGTCCTACCTCCTCTTCCACTTCCTCACCCTTCACCCCCACCTCCCCTCCCCGCGCGTACACACATGATCACTCTCCCTCAGTTTGGTTTGGGGTACCTATCAAGGTGTTTTTCGTTCTTCATTATGTTGCCTAGGAACCAATCCATGATGCCTTGGACTCTTTTACATGTGCACATTGCAGACTGTCATGACTGTGACCTCGCTGTTACCTTCTCGTCAAAAAAAGTCTCGCTCTCAGACCACCAAGTGGAGAGGGGACAACACACACACACACACACACACACACACACACACACACACACACACACACGCACGCACGCACGCACGCACGCACGCACGCACGCACGCACGCACGCACGCACGCACGCACGCACACACACACACACACACACACACGAAGACAAACACACACATACACACACTACTACTACTGCCACCACTACTACTACTACTACCACACCACCACCACCACCACCACCACTACTACTACTACTACTACTACTACTACTACTACTACTACTACTACTACTACTACTACTTACTACCACTACTACCGAGGATCGAACCTGGTAGCTGTCAATCTCTCGTGTCCTAAACCTAAATACGTTGCCCACGAGGGACCCTTTCCCCCATTGCCCAGGAGCATCACTGATAGCAGAAGACTTCGATTTAAAAAACACCCCAGAGCAGGTGAAGGCGGCACCGCTTGTTCCTGGTGAACTGGGGACAGGCAAAAGGGGAAAGGGGAGCCAGACGGCACCGCTTGTTCCTGGTGAACTGGGGACAGGCAAAAGGGGAAAGGGGAGCCAGACGGCACCGCTTGTTCCTGGTGAACTGGGGACAGGCAAAAGGGGAAAGGGGAGCCCCCATAGAGGCCAGGAAGGAAGCGAAGGGGATCGATCCGTTGAGAAAGAAAGCAGGCACAGCTGAGACCATCACGTCACACCGGCTGTTTCCATTGCCACGCCAGGACTGGCTGAACGTCTGTCTGAGGACGGGGGGGGGGGGGGGAGAGGGGGGGGGGGAAGAGAGAGAGAGAGAGAGAGAGAGAGAGAGAGAGAGAGAGAGAGAGAGAGAGAGAGAGAGAGAGTTGTTTACCGAATTCCTGGCGAGACAAAATGAACATTTGCTTATATGTATGTGTATATAGAAAGAGAATTTCAAGACATACTTTAGCATACTATTCAGCTGACCTTTTAGTACTTCTTTGATAATTTCAAGACATACTTTGGCATACTATTCAGCTGACCTTTCAGTACTTCTTTGATAATTTCAAGACATACTTTAGCATACTATTCCGCTGACCTTTTAGTACTTCTTTGATATGTCACAGATCTAATTTGACGAAGATAAATTATAGTCAATAGTTAAACCGTGTATGTATGAGAATGACCTTTTCCCGAAATCTTAAGCTTGGCTTCAACCCCTTTTATTTACCTTCAGTCACAGCATGGTTTACCTTGCAACCATCGTCGGTTTAGATTTTTGAAGGCAAAAAGCTGCCTAATTAATTTCTGTGTAATGAACATATTTATCAACAGCATTCAGTACGACAGAGCAAACTAATTTTAGATTTCTATGTTTGATATGGATGACAGTGTAATCCAACGGCTTACAACAGAATGAGATGTACACAAGACGATCATTCAACTAATTTGTAAATCAAAGTGAAGCTAAGACCAAACCCTGGGAAACTCAAAAAGTGTATCGCATGAAGCAGTATAATGGAAGTTTTAACGAACTATTCGTTTTCTGTGTGTCAAAAAGGATGACCGAACATTGTAAGATTCTGAGAGTAAACAAAAGAGAAGATAACGATCAACAACATCAAAGGCTTTCGTAAATCCAAAACTATTTAATCATTCTTGATAGTTAACAATTACTGTACTACTACTGTGTGATAGGGAAAGATTCATTAGGATTATAGAACATCATGCATAATGATTTGTGAAAGAAGTTTTCTGCAAAATTTTTTTTTTATCCTTGAGAGGTTTAACCAAGGGAAATGAGGAGGTTTTGGTCTATACTTTTAAAGGATCGCGTAGATCGCCAGATTTAAAGACTGGCAGTACTTTGGCCGATTTGAAAATGTGGATAACATTTCTCAATGCAAGGTTTATAACGCAAGTAATGTTCTCACAGTTAACTGGTGCAGAGATGGAAAACAAATCACCATTTACATTCTCTAATCCACAGAAAACTGACTGCTCTCAAAAGAAAACGAGCTGTTTACACACTCTAACCTGGCTGATTCTCCAATTCCACTAACACACTCCAGCCAGGCTTTCCAAAGGGAAAACTCAAAGCGGTGGGTTACTGTCAGCATCAGAGTCTCCTCTGGGTGAAACTCTAACTGAACCTGGCAACAAGACGTGCTCCAATCTGATCCACTTGTACATAGAAATGTGAATAACAAAAGCGATGAAGAGTACCTCCTTTTTGACACAAGTTTGATGACCCTGTACTGTGCTCACTTCATACGGACATATTTAACATGTTAAAATAGCAATGAGATGTTCATTTTCATACGGACATACTTAACATGTTAAAATAGCAATGAGATGTTCATTTTCATACGGACATATTTAACATGTTAAAATAGCAATGAGATGTTCATTTTCATACGGACATATTTAACATCTTAAAATAGCAATGAGATGCTGATGTGACATATTTAACATGTTAAAATAGCAATGAGATGTTCATTTTCATACGGACATATTTAACATGTTAAAATAGCAATGAAATGTTCATTTTCATACGGACATATTTAACATGTTGAAACAGCACTGAGATGTTGATGAGACATATTTAACATGTTAAAGTAGCGATGAGATGTTGATGAGACATATTTAACATGTTAAAATAGCAATGAGATGTTGATGAGACATATTTAACATGTTAAAATAGCAATGAGATGTTGATGACATATTTAACATGTTAAAATAGCAATGAGATGTTGATGACATATTTAACATGTTAAAATAGCACTGAGATGTTGATGAGACATATCTAACATGTTAAAATAGCAATGAGATGTTGATGACACATTTAACATGTTAAAATAGCACTGCGATGTTGATGAGACATATTTAACATGTTAAAATAGCAATTAGATGTTGATGAGAGATATTTAACATGTTAAAATAGCAATGAGATGTTGATGAGACATATTTAACATGTTAAAATAGCAATGAGATGTTGATGACACATTTAACATGTTAAAATAGCAATGAGATCTTGATGACATATGTAACATGTTAAAATAGCAATGAGATCTTGATGACATATCTAACATGTTAAAATAGCAATGAGATGCTGAGGAGGCCTGGAAGTGAAGTCTCGCGCCAGCAGCTCGATGAATGCGTTTCTAGCATTTACACTCTGCAAACGACTTTGGCGTCAATAAATGGCCGACATTCTCGTGTTCAGAGATAAAATGACCAGGAAGCAGAGATCAAAGAGAGGAAAGGACACTGTTTTTTTTCATTTAGTTGAATGCTGACATTGGAACATTAGCTGTTAGGGCAGTATAGTCTAAGAGCGTGTTTTTCTTATTGTCTAAGAGCGTGTTTTTCTTATTGTCTAAGAGCGTGTTTTTCTTATTGTCTAAGAGCGTGTTTTTCTTCTGTTGAAGCGTTAGGCGAATTTCAAAACATGTGACCACATCAACCACTTTCTGCGTGTTGTCTCGATTAGCAACGTAATTCTGCTGGCCTCAAGATATACAGTATGCCCGTGCTGTTGTTATAGACCATGCTGCTGCTCGTACATTAAATCGTCTGTGATTGTGTTTTGCTCCATAGCGAAGTCCCTTAAACGTTTCTCCTCGTTGAAGGTTCTATCCTACATTTTAAACCAGTCTGGTTTCTTCCTTGCAAAAATGGAGATTCTAATGGACTGGAGCTGGTTCTTGGACAAAATTATTATGTAAACCAGTAATGAATTGAAAGTGAAGACTACTTCGTAGGCATTGGTCCTCCATTCCTTATCTCCCCCCCCCCCCTCCTCAACCCACCCCGTCCCCACCTGCACACACGCACGTACCGCTATATGGCTCTTCTCGGCGGAAAGCCCCCTGGCGGCCAGTATATGACCTTGAACAAGATTGTCCACGTGCAGGAAGTCCACCAGGCTATCACGTGACCCGTACGTCACCGTCACCAGACCTTGCTCCAGATAGGACTGCACAGAAAGCAAACGTGAAGGTAGGAGTTAGGAACAAAATTCACAAAATTGGCATGGCCGCTCTCTCCCTCTCTTAAACACGCGCACAAATACACATGCACATGCACGCATGCGTCACACACACATGGGCGCGCATGTACAAATGTACACACATAGTCATGGGCACAGACAAACATACAACACACACAAGCGCGCGTGCACACACACACACACACACACACACACACACACACACACACACACACACACACACACACACACACGCACACACACACACACACACCACATACAGACAGACAGACAGGCACACACACACACACACACACACACACACACACACACACACCACATACAGACAGACAGACAGGCACACACACACACACACACACACACACACACACACACACATACACACCACATACAGACAGACAGACAGGCACACACACACACACACACACACACACACACACACACACACACACACACACAGTCGCAATAAACTCTAGGCAATGTAACACCCCAGAAGTGTCGACGATCTTTAAGTTTGCCCTTTTTGCGGATGGATACCTAGGATCACTACTTGGACAGTGTTCAATTCGGAAATGAATCGCCTGTTTGAAATAAAATAAAAATGCCTGTTACATCAGCATTCACTTTCGTTTATGATTCCGTTAAAAGGCTCAAGTCGGTAAAGGTCGCCTCTTCCCCTTCTCCGCTTACCCCAATAACTCCATAGCCATTAATGACCCAGCAGCAGCAGCAGCAGCAACAACAACAGCAACAAAAACCATGTACATTCAAGCCAATGGCAAGATCTGATCTATTAACCACAAAACAAGCACCTGTTCAGGTCCACCTCCAACCCCACCATTCTTTCTTCTCTCATTCTCTTCTGCTCGTTCATTTTTGTTGTCCTGAGCGTTTTGTATTTTGCCTAAAGAAGACCTAAGAGGTCGAAACGCGCCGTGTTTTGTCTTGTGATTCGTTTGTCTACGTTTTCTTGGCGGTTCGCTATTAATTACATTTAAAATTTGTTTAGTTTTTCGCCTGCGGTCGCCCCACTTTGCAACTAAATCAACAACACGTTTAGTGATCACGTTTTTGACAGTCTCCATTACAGGGACTGATACGCACAGATTCCACTGTAGGTAATGGGAAGGCGGTCTAAAAAATCCTGTTGTGTATGCACTTTTGTCAGTCTGCAGAATGCAGACAGACAGAACTCAGTCTGTATAATTCCTTGTTTCAGAAGGGAGATGGAACAAACACACGCTCCTGGGGCCCGCAACCCACGGCAGGATGTTACACCGTCTAGGACAGCATTGTGGTAACCCACAGCAGAATGTTACACAGCCTAGGACAGCATTGTGGTAACCCAAAGCAGGATGTTTCACAGTCTAGGACAGCATTGTGGGAACCCACAGCAGGATGTTACACAGTCTAGGACAGCATTGTGGGAACTCACAGCAGGATGTTACACAGCCTAGGACAGCATTGTGGTAACCCACAGCAGGATGTTACACAGTCTAGGACAGCATTGTGGGAACCCACAGCAGGATGTTACACAGTCTAGGACAGCATTGTGGTAACCCACAGCAGGATGTTGCACAGTCTAGGACAGCATTGTGGGAACCACAGCAGGATGTTACACAGTCTAGGACAGCATTGTGGTAACCCACAGCAGGATGTTGCACAGTCTAGGACAGCATTGTGGTAACCCACAGCAGGATGTTACACAGTCTAGGACAGCATTGTGGTAACCCACAGCAGGATGTTACACAGTCTAGGACAGCATTGTGGTAACCCACAGCAGGATGTTGCACAGTCTAGGACAGCATTGTGGGAACCACAGCAGGATGTTACACAGTCTAGGACAGCATTGTGGTAACCCACAGCAGGATGTTGCACAGTCTAGGACAGCATTGTGGTAACCCACAGCAGGATGTTGCACAGTCTAGGACAGCATTGTGGGAACCCACAGCAGGATGTTACACAGTCTACGACAGCATTGTGGGAACCCACAGCAGAATGTAACACCGTCTAGGACAGCATTGTGGTAACCCACAGCAGGATGTTACACAGTCTAGGACAGCATTGTGGTAACCCACAGCAGGATGTTCACACAGTCTAGGACAGCATTGTGGTAACCCACAGCAGAATGTTACACAGTCTAGGACAGCATTATGGTAAGCCACAGCAGGATGTTACACAGTCTAGGACAGCATTGTGGTAACCCACAGCAGAATGTTACACAGCCTCGGACAGCATTGTGGTAACCCACAGCAGGATGTTACACCGTCTAGGACAGCATTGTAGTCCTTGTTTTTGAGTAAGTCGCAAAGTGATGCGACTGTAATGGCGGAAATCTAAACAAATCTTAAAAAAAAGATTCGCCCATCTTGCGCGGAATTGGACCAGATAAGTGATTGCTCTTTTTGTCATTTTCGTTGTCGCGAGTGTTGTTGATCTTTCCTGAAGAAGACCTAAGAGGTCGGAACGCATCGTGTTTTGTCTTGTGATTCGTTTCTTCATGTTTGGCAGATTTATTACACAAACTCTTTAAGACTCTTTTTCCCCCCTGAACTTTTAGGTACATCGGCCACGACAGAGAAGAGGTCGACGATGAACGAGAGGGGGGAGAGGTGGGGGAGGGGGGAGGGGAGGGGGGGGGGCAGACATACAGACAACATTGGTACATGACGGTGCTTCTCTTGACATAGTCACAAGTTAGGGGACACCATCTTTCAACAACCAGCTTTAGTCCCTCTACCATTCTTTACTCCCTCGACCTAGAGGTCTGACAGACTGTAACTTCTTGCTGGCTTCCCTCAACCCTCTTCCTCATCATTCCATTGCGCAGTGCCCCATCACAAATAAAAGACAGGACCCAACTCCAAAAGAAATAGCGGCAGGGAACAGATGACCACCAGTACTACGTCATTTTCTTCTTCTGGGGCTTTTCAGTGCTGATAGGATTAAAGCTGTAGGCATGGGAAGGGGAAGAAACTTGTGTGTGTGGACACTGCTGACAGAATGTGTCGCCAGTTTGGTTGACTTAGTCAAGGAGGGGGGGGGGGGGGGGGGGCGGAGGGGGGGTGACCACAACGAAGGTGAAGAAGAGGATGAGGTCTTGGACTGTGAGAGAGGCTGAAAGAAGTCCTGTTCCATTCCATTCAGAACCAATACTGTCTGTGGCTGGTGGGAGCCCTGTGTACACTTTGTTGGCTGACAGACTGTTGCTGGACAGACGTCGTTGTTGGAAAGTTTCCTGAGGCCACTTAATACTTACTGACTTCATCCTTAGAATAATTACAAATAAAAGCAATTGAACACACACAGTGATATATACATACATAAGCACACCACACGAATACACACACATGCACACACACACACACACACACACACACACACACACACACACACACAAAGCACACATAAATTTGTATTAACACCTTAACCCCCCTACACATACATGCAAACATACGAATGCATGTGCACACACCCAAACACACTCAGAGACATACACACAGAATGTATGTATATGTTTGTCAACATGGCTGTAATCACAGGGAAGCAGTCAGAGAGAGAGAGAGAGAGAGAGAGAGAGAGAGAGAGAGAGAGGAGAGAGAGAGAGAGAGAGAGAGAGAGAGCATAAATAACAATCCGCTCAACTCTGCTTCACCTGCATGCACGGTAAAGGAAACAGATTCCCTTCTGTACTCATCACCCTATCCCCCCACTCTCGTCCCATCCTTCCGAGCCCCCCCCCCCCCCCCCCCCCGCCCCCTCTCAACCCTACCTTCTGTGGCAGATTTTCCCATCTGTTTTCCCCCAAACAAAGACAAAATCAAGCCACCCACGACATTTTTTTTACAGCCGATCCAGCCCCAGAGGCCACCCCAGAACAGAAAGTATGACAACGTGCTAACAAGGCGATAAGTGCTGTCTCCCATACTCCATGCATCATTTACTGACGTTGACTTGAGAGACCAGCTACAGCTCTGGCCTCTCTCTAAACTGCTGCTGGCTTATTGCTGTCATCTGAAGGAGTTAATCTTTCACAGCCAGGCCTCTGAAGGTCGATCTGCATCTGTCTGGACAGGAACCACGCCAACATTTCACAGACTGACACATCACAATTCCATCAACGTCTCTGGATCGATCGCCCTCATCACGCTCCATTCACTAAAGGCGTTTGGCGTCTTCTTCAGTCTGCCATTAATAATCGAGAAAAAAGAGGAAAAAAACAACAACAAACCATGTACATATAAGCTAGTGTCAAGATGGGATCAGCTAATCTGAAAATAACCACACACTTAGGTCCACTTCCTGTCACAACCGTTCTCTGTTCTCTCATTCTCTTTCACACAATCAGAAATGAACACATATGCAAAGGTACACAAAGAGAGAGAGAGAGAGAGAGAGAGAGAGAGAGAGAGAGAGAGAGAGAGAGAGAGAGAGAGAGAGAGCATTTAATGATATTACTCCTTTTACCGTTTTGTTCATTCTTTACAATGACGTCATTTCTTCATTATCCATTTTTCTTCTTTTGTTTTGTTTTGACATTCTCAGCTAAATCTTTAGTAATGCATCAATGCACATTTCATGCACAGACGACATCGCAAGTTCGTGAAAAGTACATAAGTAAGCAATTAACAAGAAAAGTTTTGTGATCACGTGTTTGTCAGTCGACAGAACAGGGACACATCAGCATATAGATCCTACTTTGTGTAAATGAGAAAGCAGCCAAACATCCTGTTGTGAACACACGTTGTTGTCCGTCTGATAAAATCATGCCAGCCAAGCCGTCCAGAAGGGCCACCTCAAGGTGGAAAGTATGGCATCGTGCTAACAAAGTGGTAAGTGCAGTCGCCCACACTCCATGCATCATTTACTGATGCTGGCTTGAGAGACAAGCTAAAGCTCTGGCTTCTCTCGAAACTGTGCCGCTGGGTTATTTTGCTGTCGTCTGAAGGAATTAACCGTTCAAGGCCAGACCTCTTGACGATCGATCTCCGTCTGTCTGGACAGGATCTACGCCTCTAGCTCACAGACGAACACTTCATAATTCGATCACCGTCTCCGATGGATCATCTTCATCACGCTCCATTTACTGTCGTCTTTCGGCGTCTTCTCCAGCAGGCATTGATGATCCGGCGAAACAAAGCATGTACCAATAAGCCAGTGTCAAGGTCTGATCAATCAGTTTCAAAATAAGCACGCACTTTCAATCCCACAACCATTTTCATTTCTCTCACCTTCTTTAACAAAAAACCAAGTGCACACACACACACACACACACACACACACACACACACACACACACACACACACACACAGAGAGAGAGAGAGAGAGAGAGAGAGAGAGAGGGAGCCTTGAATGGTACTTATTTCTTGCATTGTCCTCCTCATTCTTTATATCGCCATTTCTTTCACACATTTTTTGTTGTTGAAATTATGTGCTCAATAATGTTATGCACAATTTCTGAAAGCAGATGATATGCAAATTTGGGAAAAAATTGGGAGTAAACAGTAAAAAAAAAGACCTTTCATGATCACGTTTTTGTCAATTTTCAGAAGACAGACACACACATAGATTCGTCTTTAAGCAACAGAGAAAGCAGTCGAAAGATCTGATCATGATCAGGTTTTGTTTTGTCAATCATCAAAAGGTCCTTTCATGATTAGGTTTGCTTGGTCAATCTATTGCTTTCTGCCAGACAGACAGACAGACAGACAGACAGACAGACAGACAGACAGACAGACAGACCCCACCCTATGCTCATCATTGCTACAAACAGGAGGTGAAACAAACGAACAGTCTAAGGGCCTGTGCCCCATTGCGGGGTGCCATTATAGGTCTGCAAACAGAAATGGGCAGCATTGTGCTTCTTGTTTCTCAGCTTTTGGGAACATCACCCTTGCCAAATAGTAGACAAACGATGAATGAGTGGGAGGAGACATAGTGACAACATTGGTACGTGACGGTGATTTTCTTGGCACAGTCACACATTACGGGACATCTCACAACAACCACCCTCAGTGCCTCTACGATGTTTTGCTTCCTCTTTCTAGATATCTCGCAGACTACGGAATTCGATATTGACCACTCGCTCCCCCACAGTGTACCCATCACAAACAGACGACAGGACCAAACTTGAAATAAGAGCGGCAGGGAACAGACGAGCACCAGCACTATGTCATTTCCCTCTGTGGCTTTTCAGTGCTGGTAGGCTTATAGCTGTAAGCACGGGATGGGCAAGAAGTGTGTGTGTGTGTACATTGCTAACAGAATTTGTCGTCAGCCCAGCATTAAGCCTGCTTGACTTAGACAGGATAAGGAAGAAGGAGGGGGCCACGAGGAAGGTGGGGGAGGGAGAGAGGTCTTTGATCGTGAGACAGACTGATAGAAAGCAGTCCTGGCCCATCCAGAACTGGGTCACTGTCTGCGACTGGTGGGGTCCTTGTTTACACTTGTTGGCTGACTGACGGTTGTCGGATGCAAGATGTAGTTAAAGAGTTTTCTGGGCAAGTTGTTACTTTCAACATTATTCAGTTAAGCATGCATGCATACACTAGAACACACAGACACACACAGACTGGCACATGAAACACACAGACACACGTGCATGCGCGCACATACAGACGTGTCTGTGCACGCACAGACACTCACACATGCATGCACAGATTCACACATATACATCTATAGGCACCTACAGTAACACACACATACACGAGAGAGAGAGAGAGAGAGAGAGAGAGAGAGAGAGAGAGAGAGAGAGAGAGAGAGAGAGAGAAAAGAAAGAGAGAGAGAGAGAGAGAGAGAGAGAGAGAGAGCAGAAAGGACATACACGAGACAAGGCAAGTCTAGCAAGGAAAGCTATTAAAGCATACAGAAGGGGAAAGGTAAAGTCAAGCTCTCAAGGCTCACCATGTTCAGTTTCTGCACAGACCTGCTCAACTGTATTCTCCTGCATGGGGCGTGAGACTGGACTCACAGCAGACTTCAAAACAGAATGTTAACATTCAATACGAAGTGCTTCCAAAGACCCTCAACATCACATGGACAGAGGACGAGGAGCCTGTCTGCAGCAGAGAAGAAAGGGCTGATCCACAGTGGCCCATCCTCGCCATAGCGAAAAGGACGAGGATGTGGTTTGGCCACGTGTGTTGCTACAGGTCTCGTGCCACATCGACGATGAAAGTACTATGGAGGGCAGAAGAAAGAGAGGAAGACAGAGAATAACAGGCCAGCGATTTTTTTTCTGTTGTGTATATTTCTGTCTGCCTGTCCATTTCACACACACACACACACACACAACACACACACACACACACACACACACACACACAAACACCACATGCACACACAACACACACACACACACACACACACACACACACACACACACACACACACACACACAAACACCACATGCACACAAAAATAAAAGATAATGCCACGCTACACAGTGCTTCTTTTTTAAAGCTAAAGGAAACAAACTTCCTTCACACTCATCGCTACAGTCTTCCGCCCTCCTTCTCCCCGTGATCTCTCAACTTTCCATCCTCTCTTCCTTTTCCCTCTTCTTTTACCTAAAGACATTCCAGACATGTTTAAGGTCCAGCCAACCCCGGAAGCCACCTCAGAGTTGATAGTATAACATACTAACAAAGTGAGAAACGCTGTCGCCCATATTCCGTGCATCATTTACTGACGCTGGCTTGAGAGACCAGCTACAGCTCTGGCCTCCTCCAAACTGTACTGCTGGCTTATTGCTGTCATCTGAAGGAGTTAATCTTTCACAGCCAGGCCTCTGACGATCGATCTCCATCTGTCTGGACAGGAACTACGCCAACAGTTCACAGACTGACACATCACAATTCCATCAACGTCTCTGGACGGATCGCCCTCATCACGCTCCATTCAGTATCTTCTGCATCTTCGTCAGGCAGTCATCAGTGAGTCACTTAATCTTTAATGACAAAAATGTACGTATAAGCTAGTGTCAAGATCTGGATCTTTCAACCTAAAAAAAAGCACATACTTAGTTCACTTCTAACCCTACCATCCTCTCTTTTCATAATTTCTTTCACACAAAAAACGGAGAGAGAGAGAGAGAGAGAGAGAGAGAGAGAGAGAGAGAGAGAGAGAGAGAGAGAGAGAGAGAGAGAGAGAGAGAGAGAGAGAGAGAGAGAGAGAGAGAGAGACAGAGAGAGAGAGAGACAGCATTTCTAGACATTCTTTAGTTCTTCAATCCTTTTGTTAATTCTTTTTGACGACTTGTTTTCATTTCATTTTCATCTTCTTCTTTTGTTTTCTTCTGACATTTGAGCTAATTAATCTTTAGTAATGGAAGAATTCACACATCAGCACATTTTATGCATGAACTTGAATTGTAAGTTTTAAAATAGTTTTTGAATAAGCAGTCAACAAAATGTTTTGTAATGACGTTTCAATCTACAGACCTGTACAGACACGCATATAGATCCCACCTTATGTAAAGGAAATGACCAAAAAAGTGTAAATACGTTTTTATATACGCACACACGCACATGCCCACCAACAGAGATCAGAAATAATGACATGCCCCACAGTGCTTCGACTGACTAGTCGCAAAGTAAGGAAAGCAGAACACTATGCACTCACTGCCACTACACACCTCATCCTTACTTCCCTTCCACCCCCCCCCCCCCCTCTCACCCGCCCTCCATGTTTCTTACATCGCATCGTTCCCTTTTTCGTTTTCACTCTGATGAAGATGAAATCTGACCGTTCGAGATGTGTACAGACCCAAGCAAATCCTAGAAGCTTCAGACTTGAAAGTCTAGAAACGTGCTAAAAAAGTGATGAGTGCTGTTTCTCACAGTCCATGTGTCATTTACTGATGCTGACTTGAGAGACAAGCTACAGCTCTGGTCTCTCTCTAAACTGTGCTGCTGGGCTATTGACGTCGTCTGAAGGACTTAGCAGATCACAGTCAAATCTCTGACGATCGATCTCTGTCTGGACAGGATCTACGCCTTCAGCTTATGGACCATCCCTTCACAATGCATTCTCACAACTCACCATCTACTGATCTTTTTGGAGTCTGTTTGAGCCAGCCGATCACGACACCATGATACATTCAGGTACATATAAGGCACTGTTAATAACTGATCAAGCAACCTAAAAACAATGTCCACTTCTACTCAAACCATACTCTCTTCTCTCGGTTTATTTTTTACACAAACGTATGTGCATAGACACAGACCAAAGAAAAGCAAGGTACACACACACACACACACACACACACACACACACACACACACACACACAGAGACAGACAGACAGACAGACAGACAGAGACAGAGACAGACAGAGAGGGTGAGAGAGGCCTTTGATAACGATTTTTATCTCTTCCATTCTTTTTGTTCGTTCTTTTCCACACCATTTCTTTCATGTATAGGACCCATCTTCCTTTTTTTTGACAATCTGTGCAAATAGGTTAATGATGAACCAGTTTACTCCTTTCGTGATCACATTTTTGTCAATCTACAGGATGCAGACATACACACTGAAATCCCACTTTATGTAAACGAAAAAAACCCCCAATGAATCATGTCGTGATCATGTGTTTGTCAATCTACTGAATACAAACATACACACATGAAAGATCCCAATCTGTGTAAGTCCTTGCTTCAAAAGGGATGAGGAACAAATAATCTTAGGGCCTGTGCCACGTCACAGACTACATACGGAAAAGGACTGCATTGTGGTCCTGGTTTGTAAGCCTTTCAGAAATCAGCCCTGCCAGAGAGGAGACCAATATTATGTCACTTTTAGCAGACATAGAACCAATATTGGTACATGACGGTGTGTCTCTTGACATAGTCACAAGTTGGGGGACTTCTTTCAACGAGCAGCTTCAGTACCTCAGCGATTCTTCACCGTGTGATTCTTTACCTTCTCTTCTTAGAGGCCCTACAGACTATAGAACTTCGTACCGACTTCCCCTTATTATCTTTCTCATAATTCCAGTGCACAGCGTCCCCATCACAGTCACATGAAGGACCAAACTTGAAATGAGAGAGTGGCAGGGAAAGACGGACACTAAAACGCGTCATTTACCACTGGGGCTTTTCATTTCTACTGGAATTGTGACTGTAAGCAAGGGATGAGGAAGAAGAGTGTGTGCACGAGGCTAACAGAATTTCTCGCTAGCTCAACAGTTAGTCTGGTTGATTCAGTCAGGAGAAGGAAGAGGGAAGGTGAGGGAGGGGTCGAGGTCTCTGATCGTGAGGCAGACTGATAGAAAGCAGTCCTGGCCCATCCAGAACTGGGTCACTGTCTGTGGCTGGTGGGGTCCTTGTTTACGCTTGTTGGCTGACAGACTGTTGGAAGACGCTGTTGGAAAGTTTCCTGGACCAGTGAATACTTACTGACATCATTGTTACAGTAAGCGCACATATATGTGCATTCAAACACACCACACACACACACACACACACACACACACACACACACACACACACACACACACCGACTCACATATAAACACGGCAAGTATTTTATTTTATTTCTTTTTTTTGGGGGGGGGGGGGGGGGGGGGAGGGAGGGGAGAAAATTTCTCCTGTCTTGTATTCTGCTGTCTGTGTATCTGTCTGCCTACCTTTTACTCACAGACAGACAGACAGACACACACACACACACACACACACACACACACACACACACACACACACACATGCACACACAAGCACATACACAACAATGTGTGCTCAGACACATTCATAAAGAGCATGTGGAAAAACTTACAAACGACATATAAACACACCACACACACACACACACACCACACACACACACACACACACACACACACACACACACAATGTCCACACAGTGTGCACGCACACAAACACAAACACAGATCAGAAATAATGACTTGCTCCAAAGTACATCGCCTGCTTGCAGGGTATGGAAAACGGATCAGTCTGCACTGACTGCCACCACACTCCCTTCCTTCCTCCCTTCCTCCCTTTATCTCTTCGCACATCCCCTCCATTCAGCGTTACTTGGCATCTTTTTCTTCTTTGTTTTTCACTCCACTAATGATGAAAGCTTGCCATTCAAGGCCTGTTTATAGCCTCACCGTCCCCAGAGGCTACCTCAGGGTTGAAAGCATAGCGACGTGCTGACAAAAATAAGTGCTGTCTCCCATACTCCATGCATCATTTACTGATGTTGTCTTGAGATGCAAACTAAAGCTCTGGCATCTCTCTGAGCAGTGCTGCTGCGTTACTGATGTCGTCTGAAGGATAAAGTGCTGTCTCCCATATTCCATGCATCATTTACTGATGCTGCCTTGAGAGGCAAACTAAAGCTCTGGCATCTTTCTAAGCAGTGCTGCTGCGTTATTGATGTCATCTGAAGGACTTTCTGGACCACAGCCAGACCAGACGTCTGACGATCGATCTCAGTCTGTCTGGGCAGGATCTACGCCTTCAGCTCACAGACATATACTTCAGAAATCCATCAACGCCAGATAAATCGCTCTTATCACGGTCCATTCAGTGGCCCTTTTGGCGCCTTTTTCAGCCAGTGATTAATGACCTTACAACAAACTTATGCACATATACGCCAGTGTTAAGTTCCAATCAGCTAACCTAAAAACATAACATCTGTCCACAACCAGCCCCACCATTCTCTCTTCCACAAACACACATGCGTAGATACACACAAAAAATACAAAGAGAGAGAGAGAGAGAGAGAGAGAGAGAGAGAGAGAGAGAGAGGAGAGAGAGAGAGAGAGAGGCCTTTAGTGGCACTTTACATTTCTTCCTTCTTTTTGTTCATTCCTTACTCCACCATTTCTTTCATACATCGGACTCTTCTTCTTTTTTTCTTTCTGACAATCTGCGCTGAAGTAGTTTTAATAATGAACCAATTTACACTTACACACATTTCCTGCGAGGAACGAATATACAAGTTCGCGAAAGTCCATACACAAGCAGTCAAAACAGCTTTTGTGATCAGATTTATGTTAATCTATAGTAAGCTGTCAAACACACACACACAAATGCCACTTTATGAAAATGAGAAGTCAGCCACAGATTCATGTCGTGTTCACGTTTTCGTTAATCTGCTGAATACAAACATACACTCTATGCAAATCCTTGCTTCAAAATGAGGACGGGACAGTCCAGGGCCTGTGACCCATCACCACATGGCATTGAGAAGAAGTCTGCATTGTGAACCTTCTTTCTAAGCCTTTAGGTACAAAACCCTGACAGACAGGGGACCGAAGGTGTATGAGTTGGAGTAGACAGAGAAATGACATTGGTACACGAACGTGCTTCACCTTGACATAGTCACAAGTTAGAGGACGTCTTCCAACCAGCTTCAGCACCTCAGTGATTCTTTACCTTCTCTTCTTAGAGGTCTGCCAGACTACAGAACGTCGTAATGACTTCCCCAATGCTCTTCCTCATAGGTCCATTGCTCAGTGTTCCCATCACAAAACAGACGACAGGACCAAACTTGAAATAAGAGAGTGGCGGGGAATGACGGACACCAGAACTACGTCATTTTCCTCTGGGGCTTTTCACTGCGGCGGATTAAAGACGTAATAATGGGATGGGGGAAGAGCCGGTCGTGTGGGGTGCTAACAGAATTTGTCACCAGCCCGACATTTGGATTGGTTGACTTTGCTGGAAGAAGAAAGAAGGAGGGGACCACAAGGAAGGTGGGGGAGGGGATGGCGCCTTTTATCGTGAGACAGACTGATAGAAAGCAGTCCTGACCATCCAGAATTGGGTCACTGTCTGCGGCTGGTGGGGTTCTTGTTTACACTTTTTGGCTGACAGTGGAACTGGACTTCTGGAAGATGTAGTTGAAATGTTTCACAGCTGGTCGATGATACTGACATCATTGCAACTATAAGGATGTGCATATGCGCTCCACACACACACACACACGCGCGCGCGCACACACACATATAAAAATGCATACAAACACACACATGTGGGTGCACACGTATGCCAGCAAGCTTGTGAGTGCACATGCATTTGTATGCACACAAACATTTACAAATGCACCTGTAAACGTGCATACCCCAGTACAAGTCACACACACACACACACACACACACACACACACACACACACACACACACACACGCACAAACACATAGTTATATGAATGTCTGGATATGTCTCTAGCAATATGGCGTTACCAAAAGATAAGCTCAGAGAGAGAGAGAGAGAGGAGAGAGAGAGAGAGAGAGGGGGGGGGGGGGAGGGGGACTCAACATACTGCTGATGTGTCACAACCCCTGACCTTGAACGCCATCATCAGTCACGTGTGGCAGCTCTTTCTCTGTTCCGCGTGACTGACCATGCAGGGACATGGTTCCACAGCAGGCTACAACAACATCAGGCTGAGCAGTCAACGGAGCAGGAAGCAGCAGCAGTTGGAGGGGGCTGATTCAGAGCAAAAAGGGAAGACTGAAGAGGGTGGATGAGTCCTTGCCAACAGTTTGCTTTTACAATTAGCTTAGTGCAATTTTTTGCAATCAGGGTCTTTGGAAGAAGTGTTAGAAAGAGGTGAATAAATTCATGCACTAAACACACGCAGATACACGTGCACTAATATGAATATGTATGAACAGACGCGCGTGCGCGTGCGCGCGCGCGCGCGCGCACACCCACACACACACACCCACACACACACTGTTGCCAGGCAACAGGGTAGTACATAGTTCTCTCGTCTTTCTGAAGTGTACATACAGGGTTATTAAGGTCATATGAAGGAGTTACTGAGTCAGAGCCAGACCTCTGATGATTCCGCACAATCTTCTGGACAGGATTTACGCCTTCAGCTCACAGACGGACACTTCAGAATTCCATCAACGTCTCTTCGGGATGACCCTTATCAGGCTCTACTCACTGACGTTTCTTCAACGTCTTCTTCAGCCATTTAGAGCAACATACAGGACGCTACCAGAATCTCACCTACACTGGAATGCCATCAACAACATGCACGTTGGGCATAACGTGCTTTTGACAATGTGTATATTGTGCATAATCGCTCCCTCTCCCTCTCTCTCCGGTTTTATTTTTCTCGTTTTTCTTTCTTTCTCTTCTCTTCCCTTACTTATTCTTTTACACTACCCCCCCCCCCACCCTCCCATTATTTCATTATTTCCATTTTCTTAAATCTCCGTTGTAATTATATTTGATTATTTATTGTTTTCTTATTGATAGCTTGATGTAAAATTTATCAATTGCTTAATCAATGTTCCATCTAAAAGAAAGATCTTGACTTCAATAACTCA
>CM065714.1:144905660-144920660 GCA_033310375.1 Conus canariensis
AACAATAGACAAAAGAAAGAAAAGCTTTTCAGTGAATTTGGTATACTTTTGTTTTATTCTGCGCCGTCCTTTTCTGCTCCATTCTGTCTGCTCGGTCTACAGAAGGCGTTATAATCATGCCTGGTGATGTCTCTCATCATCCGGTGCAAGTTATCCGCCAGGGAACTGTGAGCTTTAAGCTGCCGGGAGGCCCCCAGCCAGACAAGACTCTTCACTGATGCCAAGTCAGTTTAAGGATAGGCACATACGCAAGCCACCACTGGGTGATGGTGATAATGGTGACGACGACGACGACGACGATGATTATGATACTGATGATGATGTTGATGATCATGATCGTGATATTCTTATTGACTGTGTTAAGCCGCATACTGACTACAACAATTGTCCTGTCCTGTTTGACCGAAAAAAAATATTCTTCTAATATTTTTTTCTGTTGATAAAAGACTTCTTTGATGTGGATTTCACAATTTTACCGCGGAGCCTGACACGCTCTTTGATGTGCATAGAACGATCAATATATCCTGGTAATTGATCTACGGACCTACCATCTGTCTGTGCCATTTACTGCTTTGATGTGTTTTTCACAGGTGCGGTACACATTACACAGGAAGTAAGGCCCAGCCTTTCAAACTGCTGAACATTCCTTAAATAAATATTTGCGAACAGTCAAAAAAAAAAAAAAAAAAAAAGTGGACAAACGAATCACAAGACAAAACACGACGCGTCTCGACCTCTTAGGTCTTCTTCAGGCAAGGTACAAGACAATTAGGACAACGAAAATGAACGAGCAATCACTTATCTTCAATCACTTCTTACTTTAGTTCTGCTGATTTTTTCTCTTTTTTTTCCCATTCTTTCTTCCTTTCTTTCTTCTTTTCTTTCTTTCTTTAGTTCCTTTTTCTTTGCTTCTTTCTTTAGTTTTTTTTTTCTTTCCATCTTTCTTTAGTTCTTTTTTCTTTCTTTCTTTCTTTCCATCTGTCTTTAGTTTTTTTTCTTTGTTTTTTTCTTTAGTTTTTCTTTTTCTTTCTTTCTATCTTTCTTTCTTTAGTTTTTTTTCTTTCCATCTTTCTTTAGTTCTTTTTTCTTTGTTTTTCTTTAGTTTTTCTTTTTCTTTCTTTCTTTCTTAGTTCTTTTTTCTTTGTTTCTTTCTATAGTTATTCTTTCTTTCTTTCTTTTCATAACAAGACTTCCATCCACACTGCAAAGCTCAACGGTTATGTTCCACCACACACACTGAATGATGAATTCTCTGGCTTTTCTAGCCGAGGCTTTTTTTCATTTCAGGACACACAGCTGTCAGTGTCATTGTTTACCAACCAATAAATTTCAGCAGGTGAATGTCAACGGCTTTTCCTACCAGTCAAAGCAAGGTTCTATGATTCGGTAGATCGCGAAACCCAACACACACACACACACACACACACACACACACACACACACACACACACACACACACACACACACACACAGAGTATCATTATGCTGTTTCCACTAAAACAACATAAGACGGGCGCAGGCTATGAATTTTTCAGTGTTTACGAGGACATCGGATCTCTTTGTGATGTGTTTCGAGCGAACGGACAGCACGGGAGTGTTTTCACGTGACAGCGATGGTTCTCCATACATTTTGAAACAAAATAGCCTGTTTTTTTTCAGTACATGATTTAAACCCAGACTTGTAACGAGGACTCCCACACGAAGACTTAAGGCTGACCAGTCATATTCGGCGCATTTCAGATGGGAACGTTGGTTTAAAGAAAAACAAACAAAACCGTAAGACTATCAAACTTTCGGAGGCATGGCCTTGTCCCTAATCCTAACCCAAACCAAACCCTAACGCAAATCCAAACACTAGTTCTAACGCAAATCCAAACAGTAGTTCTAACGCAAATCCAAATGCTAGTCCTTATCTGAACACTAATCTGAACATAACTGTATGAAACCTTTATCATATTGAACAGTTAAGTACTACGACACTGCGGAAGAAACCTTTATGGTTCAACGGAGAGAAAGGCGGTTACAGCAATGCACTGTGGAGTGCACAGAGCTAGATGAGGCACGTAGAACATCTAGGTCATCCACTGCATCCGTCTCCATCTCCGACCGTCTCGACCTCGTCTTGCCATTGGATACAGGTGGTCTCGGACGAGAGAGTGAGGTCGACGACACGCAACTCTTCCTCACTTTAATCAAAGTCATCGCGCATGTCATCAGTCATCCTTCATCCTATCCTATCCAGGGGGAAACAAGAGCAGGCTAACAATTCCTACGTCATTCCATTAATGATTTGGTAAAGACTGAAAAAAGAAAAGAAAAAAAGGAGGGGTGGGGGTGGAGGAACAGGGAAAGAAAGAAAATGAGCACAAATGTGCAGAGGAATATATTATAACTATTAAACCTTTCCTGAGGGTGTGTCCGATCCAGCCCTACTTCCTTCGCACTATCTGCTTGGCCACTGGTTCCTGTCCCGCTCGTTCCCACAGATCTTCGTTTCGGATCTTCTCCTGCCATCGGATTTTGTAGATGCGTCTCAGAGAGGTATTGAAGAATGTCTGAATCTTTTGTTGCTTCGTCTGTGTTGTTCGCCATGTCCCGCATCCGTACAGCAGAATTGACTTCACATTGGAGTTGAAGATGCGGAGTGTGTTTCTCATGCTGATTCCTCCAGATGCCCAGATGTTCTTGAGCATGACGAAAGCTGCTCTTGTCCTGCCGATTCTGGCTGTGACGTCTCGGTCCATGCCTCCCTGTTGGGTCAACCACGCTTCCCAGGTAGACGAAAGACTCCACCTCCCTGATGGGCTCTCCCCCGACTGTGACTGGTGTGTTGGCAGTGGTGCTGATTTTCATCAGCTCGGTCTTCTTCCTGTTGATCTTGAGCCCTGTCCCTGCTGATGTGGTCTCCAAGCGAGTGGTCTTGTCCTGCATCTGGCTGTGGCTGTGTGACAGGAGCGCCAGGTCGTCAACGAAGTCGAGGTCGTCTAGCTGCGTCCAGAGTGTCCACTGTATACCGTTGTTCCTGCCTGTTGTAGTGGTCTTACTAGAAGCATATGGGAAACATCGTGATCCATCCTGAAGACATATCCATTCACATCGCCTGCTCCGAGGCCTTTCGTCCGTTCAACACTTTTATTCATAGAGAGTACCCGCAGATCCGGGGGCATGGGGTAAGGAAGAGGGGGTGGGGGTGGGGGGAGGGTGGCGGAGAAGCTGTGGAATGGTTCTCCTTTCTTCATCCATCATTCTGAGAGAGGCCGTCCACCCCGTCCATGTGTGCCCAGCATCCAATATTCACGGGTGGCTTGGGCCTTACATTCATCGTAGTGGACACAACAGCTTCTTTCATCTGTCGGCTCCCTGCGTGGTGGTGCGTGCGTGGGTGTGTGTGTGTGTGTGTTGTGTGTGTGTGTGTGTGTGTGTGTGTGTGTGTGTGTGTGTGTGTGTGTGTGTGTGTGTGTGTGTGTGTGTGTGTGTGTGTGTGTTGTGTGTGTGTGTGTGTGTGTGTGTTGTGTGTATGTGTGTGTGTGTGTGTGTGTGTGTATGTGTGTATGGTGTTGTGTGTGTGTGTATGTGTGTGTATGTGTGTGTGTGTGTGTGTGTGTGTGTGTGTGTGTGTGTGTGTGTGTGTGATGTGTGTGTGTGTGTGTGTGTGTGTTTTGTGTGTGTTGTGTGTGTGTGTGTGTGTGTGTGTGTGTGTGTGTGTGTGTTGTGTGTGTGTGTGTGTGTGTGTGTGTGTTGTGTGTGTGTGTGTGTTGTGTGTGTGTGTGTGTGTGTGTGTGTGTGTGTGTGTGTGTGTGTGTGTGTGTGTGTGTGGTTGTGTATGTGTGTGTGTGTGTGTGTGTGTATGTGTGTGTGTGTGTGCGTGTGTGTGTGTGTGTGTGTGTGTGTGTGTGTGTGTGTGTGAGTGTATCGAGCACTTTTATGCTCTCTTTGGCTTTACTGGACTGAACAGTAATGCTATGTTCCTTAATATATTTCTTCACCACATTTACACATCCTGTGTAAGTCAGAAAGTTTGTCTTTACATTATATTTTGGTCTAAATTCTTCGAAGGTAAGAAAGGTACCATTCTCACGCAACAGACGATGTACTCAGTATACATCTCTGTCGATCCAATGTTTATAAGAAATGGCTAGGTTTCCTATCTTAATCTTATCATTGTAAAACAGAGGTTCTGCAATGATTTCATCAGTTCTTTCAAGACACATCTTTCGAGAAAATTCTTTATACGCTTCAAATGTATGTTTCCAGAAGCGACTTACATTGACAGTCATTGCAAAAGATGCCCCATATATGCCTACGTAATCTACGACAGGGAATAAAGCAGATATGATACCTTTCCACTTTTGTGTATTCTGTATCAGTTTGCGTATCCAAATCAGTTTTAGGCCACTTGTAAACTTTTTGATATTAAGTAGGCCTAATCCTCCTTTTTCACGCTCTTCATTACCGTTTCTCTACTGATTCTGTCCCGTTTCCTTTTCCAGATGAATTTGAAGCACATACTTTGCAAATCGTTTATGAAGTCGTCTAGCGGATTTGGCAAGAGTAACCACAGTTGGGTTATTTTTGAAAGGTTTAAACTTTTGAATACAGCGATTCTGCCCACTGGAGGTATAGACCTTTTAATCCAGATGTCAAATAGCCTTTTTATTTCTGAAAAATGTTCATTATAACTCATTTCATAACAGCCATCTAGGTCTACCAAAAACCATACGCCTAAAATTTGAGATTTTGGTGGATTCCAATTGATCTTCAAATGTGGTAAATATTTTACTGTCGACCATTTCTTACTACCTAACCATATTGCTTGCGTTTTGCTCTCATTCATACATAAAGCAGACTTACAGCTAAATAATCTGATCGTTTCAACGACTGCCTCAAAAGACGTCGCGTCACCCTTGGTCATCATCTGAGTATCATCTGCAAACTGAGCTATCTTATGTTCGGTATTATTTATCTTTATACCTTTAATCAATATGTTTTCTCTTATCATGATAGCAAGTATTTCTACGCAGATTAAAAACAGATATGGTGAAACGGGGTTACATTGTCTACACCCTCTCTCAACTATAAACCAAGACGAACAAAGACCATTCACAATTATTGTCGATTTAACATTTTTATAAAACGATGATATCCACTGGCATATAGTTGGACCAATCCGAAAGCTTTCAAGTATTCATCATGAAATTGCAGTCGAAAGTGTCAAAAGCTTTCTCAAAGTCAATACACAACAACAACGCAGGACGATTTGTAACGTTTAGATAGTGGATAAGGTCGTAAATAAGTCGTATGTTATCGCCATATATCTACCACTCATGAATCCTGTTTGATCTTCATTTATAATCTTGGGAAGTACATTTTAAGCCTATTCGCTGTGCACGATGACCCTATCTTGTATACAACATTCAGTAATGTAATTGGTCTTCAATTTTGAATCTATTCCTTAGGCTTATCGCCCTTTGGAAGACAAATGATCATGCCTTCTTTCTGAGTGGATGATAATTCTCTCTGCCTAAAGCCATCATTTAATGAGCGAACAACAAAAATTCCTACTGATTTCCAAAATAATCAAAAAAATTCTGATGTAAACCCGCCTGTGCCTGGGCTTTTATTGCTTTTCATGTTCTTCAGAGAGTATGAAGCTTCTTGTAAGGTGATTCCTCCTTCTATGTTCTTTGATTCTTCGTATGATAAAGTTGGAAAATCTTTCACCATGTCACTGATTTCGCGATTTTCAACATTTCTCTTTCTTTATAGATTTTCACAAAAAGGCTTAACTTCACTCATTATTTCATTTTGACTATTTACTTCTCTCCCACTTTGTGTTATTATTTTTCTCATACATTTACTTACGTAGTGCCTTTTTTTCTAGATTACAGAAAAGCTTAGATACTTTCTCACCTTCAACTATCCATCTTGCTCTCAAGCGCAATAAAACTCATCGATTTTTTTACTTCTAATTTCCACGTGATCTGCTTTATATTTTTCCAAACTGTGTTGATCTTCTTTGGTTTTGGAATATTTTTTCTCTAATTCTTCAATGCTTTCTTCTAGTTGCTTCTGTTTTGCCTTTTTTTTGCTATGAAAAACACTATTGTCTTTGATCTCACTTTCATAAACAAAACATCTAGAAAGAGCTGGTCTCCTATTGTAAATTGTATCTGATTTCTAGGAATATTATGAATTTCTTTTCTTTCATACAGTAAGACCTCCATATTATTCTATAGTATTTCTTATTTCTTCTTCTACTTCTTTTAGATAAATTAAATCCTTTAGAAGAGAATTATTAAATTTCCAAAAACTGTTTCTTTTAACACCTTCTCCAAAAGATAATTTCAAGACAATCATTGAGTGGTCCCACCGGTAGCCAGTCTGAATGTCAGCATCTTCAACGTATCGCACAATTGTTCCCGAAACAACAACAAAATCAAGTCACTTTGTTGGAGTGGATTTTTTCTTCTTCTTCTGCGTACGCAGGCTGATACTCCTGCGGACACTCCCTATATGGACAGACAAGTACTAATCCCATCTACCCAACAAAGGGAGTGGAATTTTGTGTGTATGACCGTTTTTCATCCCGCCATTAAGGCAGTGGATTTGTTCTTCGCCAAGGAAATCTTCTTCTTTCTGCATTTAAGTCTCGCCATGTGTCTGTTAGCTATAATTTAACATCAATTCTTCCATGTTTTCTTTAGCATTTTGATTGTTCACATGTTTATCATTATCATAATCTAAATTTGGGTCCATTACTGAATTCCAGTCACCACCTATAATTATATTCGTATGACCCAGTTTGCTGATGTAATCTTTCAATCTTCCATAAAATTCTAGAGTGTCTCTGTTTGGACCATACAGACTGACAAGCAGTAGATCTTTATCCATGGTTGAAATTAAAACCATTATGAAATTACCATCTCGGCCCTTGTGGACTGTTTTTACCTTGAAGTCAAAATTGTTGTTAAACAGTATTGCAACGCCTCTAGACTGCGTATTATTGGATGCACAGAAACAGGTATAGCCCCATTCAGCTGCATAGTAGGCATCTGGATCAAAATGTGTGTCTTGAAGAAAGCATATGGAATATTTCTTTTGTCTAATATACTGAAAAACATCTCTCCTTTTCTTTATATTACCCAACCCTTGGTAATTCAAGGATGCAACACAAACCCTTTCCACGTGTAAACTAGAATGTTCTTTTCATGTTAATATGTCTACAGTACACTTTAAGCAAAGTACACAGTCGACAGTACATAGAAAACATTTGTGTAAAAAAAAAGAGAATAGATTTCACAAATGCTGTAACCATGCTGACCCAGTCAGTGATGAAACAAGCACCATCGGATCAACACTGACGTTTTCATTGGCATCTGAATACACAATAAAATAAGCAACTCGGAAACTGGACAGTCTTTAGAAAGCATGACATAGAAAAAGGCAGCTACAACAATTCCAACAACAACAGCAACACATACGCACATACACTGACAACAACACTATTAACAGCAACACAGTAATAACAACTACAACAACTTTGTTTACAGGTGAGAATATGTCGTCTGGTTGAATACCAGCGCTCCACATCTCCAACTCTAGTCCTGTGTCTGGGTACAGTCTATTTCAAAGTGCAGGCACGATCGATTGTGCGTCTGCGAGGATCATTTATAAGATTATCATATACATAGTTGCAAAGACATTTAAACGAACTTATACTTTCTTTGTTAACGTTATTTCAACTAGATAAAGAAGAATGTAAGCAAGCAAAGAGAAAAAGAAAAAAAGTCCGCCCCCATCCACCAGTCTTTGGTGGACACATTACATACTGTAAATATATACACCGATATTGATGATTTAAAAAGGCAAAAAAAAAAAGAAAAGAAAAGAAAAGAAAACAAACGAACAAAAAAAATCAAGAACTGAAATACAATGTCTATGAACGTACGCAAGCTCATGCCCAGAGTAAGAGGGGGAGATTACACACACACAAAGAACGAGACATGGTGCAGGTGCACCCACATGCACGCAAGATTGGACTATTTACAATTTGTCATAGAAATGCATCCGTAAGATGCATGTAAGATTCGTAAGATGCATGTAAAGGCACAACTACAAAGCCTTACTTGTTGTTTGAGCACACATCCTATTTCCATACCCGCGTATTTCTCAAACACACTTTTGCAAGATCGTGCGTGCGCGCGCGCACACACACATACACACATACATTCACAGACAGACAGACAGACAGACAGACAGACAGACAGACAGACAGACGGACACACACACACACACACACACACACACACACACACACACACACACAGAGAAAATATAATAAACAGGAAGTATACACAATACAATGTAGCGTTTTGTCACTAAGGGCCGTCACAATCGCATCTGCTTAAGGCGAAATACGGTCTGGGAACAAGGGTGTAACATTTCTGAACCTCAAATTCCAAGACTCCACACAGAGCAGGAAAGAAGTCAAAACACAGACTTTACTCTTTTCACACCTTTAGGGAAAGAAGAGTCTTCACAGGGAAGACAATGATCAGTGACGTGTGTCTGTGATCCACAAGCACGCCCAAGCTAACAGCAGGAAAGCTGAAGCTCAGCACATGTCTGCAGTGACATGTGTCTGTGATCCACAAGCACGCCCAAACTAACAGCAGGAAAGCAGGAGCTCAGCACCAACATTGTGTGCATGTCTGCATACCCATGTGCACAATGGCCCGCGGGCACGAGTGATCATATTAGTGTCAGATTACAGAGAAAGAAAGAAAAAAGGAGAAGAAGAACGAGAGAGAGAAAGTGAGAGCGGGGAGAGAGAGAGAGAGAGAGAGAGAGAGAGAGAGAGAGAGAGAGAGAGAGAGAAAAGGGCCAGGGAGAGGGAGGAGGGAAAAAGAAAAAGCACAGATCATCAACACGGCGCAGGGCACAAGTAATATGTATCTAATTCTTTTAGAGCCTCGGGGAAAAAAGCCTTGCCAGCGGAATGGAAAAAAAAGAAGAAAAAAAACACACACACACACACACAAAAACAGAGCAGTATTCGCAGAAGACATGAACTCCTATGGCGCGTTCACCATTTCCCCAAATGGCACGCTCTTAACAAGATACCCTGTAAGATATCAAGCAATTCTAGGATTTGTGTTAACAAAACAAACTGAAACTATTGCACCACACAACTGAGGTGGGCCATTCTATCCCCTCACGCAGCTTGTGAGGTACAGAAGGGCAGGGAAGGGCGGAACAACAGAAGGTCCAAAAGATCATTTTTCGTCACCCTCTTATAGCACCAGGGAGGATGGTTCATAGGACAAGGAAAAGCGTGGGGAACGAAGGACATTCCTCCACACCACCTCCCGCAATGCCCAAAGGACATCTCCTTCCCCCCCACTCCCACTCACCCACCATTGTTTAAAGTATAAGAAAAGCACAACAGCAGAAATCTAGCAGGGGGAGGCCGAAAGATGTCCCATTTTCAAGGGGTATTATGGAGCACTGGCATTCTGGGCTAAACACTCATTGAGGCGTGAAAGCACGTGTCGGACGTCCACGAACAATGTCTTGTTTTCTTTTCTTTGTTAGCATACAAGAAGGAAAGAATGACCACAGAAGATGATCTTTGTTAGCATACAAGAAGGAAAGAATGACCACAGAAGATGATCTTTGTTAGCATACAAGAAGGAAAGAATGACCACAGAAGATGATCTTTGTTAGCATACAAGAAGGAAAGAATGACCACAGAAGATGATCTTTGTTAGCATACAAGAAGGAAAGAATGACCACAGAAGATGATCTTTGTTAGCATACAAGAAGGAAAGAATGACCACAAAAGATGATCTTTGTTAGCATACAAGAAGGAAAGAATGACCACAGAAGATGATCTTTGTTAGCATACAAGAAGGAAAGAATGACCACAAAAGATGATCTTTGTTAGCATACAAGAAGGAAGGAATGACCACAAAAGATGATCTTTGTTAGCATACAAGAAGGAAAGAATGACCACAAAAGATGATCTTTGGTTGAATGAAGATCGTCCGAAAAGGATTAAAACACAAGAAACCTACGTAACTTTTTTTTGTTCAAATACTGTACCAACCGACCCAGCCTGAACTGCTCGATAACGATTGTTTCACATGAAATTGAATAATGAAATCGTGTTTATGTAAGGTTACTGGCCAATACATATTCTCTCCTATACTGCTTAAAAAAAAGTCTGAAAAAAATGGATTTGTTACTTTGCTGTAAGGCTTCCAGTCATAGCTTTTGAAAATAATCTTTCAAAGAATGAGTAGCATTTCGAAGTGAATGTCTTCATTTGAAACACTTGCGATAAGCAAATGCGATTGCATTCCGTTTCATCCAGAACTTGATAAAAAAAGTTTACTGATCCTATTCAACTGATGCCGCCATTACATGTGTAAATGACACGATAAACTAAACATGTTTTAAGATTTTTTCTAGAATTTGCAGATGTAACACTGGTTCAAACACGGATTACTCTTGATTTGATGAGAAATGATGGCAAGAATATGCATTCCATTTGCTTAATCAAGAGTACATTTCTGTTGTCAAAATAAATCGTTTGGAAAATTTCATTTGTTATTTCTCTAGAACATTCATGAATTAAGACCCCATATTTCACAACCGTACAATGACGCTAAAAGAACCATTGCATGAAATACATTTAAGGTGAAGTAACTGGTCAATTCATATTCATGCATTTCTTGATATATACTTTGAAGAAAATATCACAGAAGTGCTTTTTCATGCGCCAGTTTCTACGATTTGAACAAAACATCCACCCTTCAGATCTAGTTGCAAAGTGAGGCGACTGCAGGCGGAAATCTGAGCATCTGCCATTGTAGGATGTTTTGAATCATCAAGCATAAAATTAGTTCGAACACGGATTATTACCTATTTGTATGTAAATATCTGTCTGAAAATCCTTTCATGGGCAGTTTTCGCTATCAGTCTACTGACCACAGATGGACACACTCATAGATCTCTCTTTATGTAAACCAGTGCTTTTCAAACGAGATGGAACAAACGACCAGCTCTCGTTATGTAAATCAGTGCTCTTCAAATGAGATCGAACAAATGAAGAGTCTTACGGCCTGTGACCTGTCGCAATGTCTTTATAGCACTACAAACAGAAGAAGACGGCACTGTGGTCCTCGTTTCACAGCCTTTGGTAAATCAGCCAAGCCAGAACGGCAAACAGGTAGGGGAAAAAAAACACAGACATAAGTTTCATACACGACAGTGCTTCTCTTGGCACAGTTACAAGTTAGGAGAGATCTCTCAACAACCAAGTTCAATACCTATATAATTCTTTACTTTCTCTCCCCAAAGCCTCACACACACTACCGAACTTCATATGACGTTTCCCCTGTCCTCATCTCCACGATTCAAGAGCACAGTGTGTCAGTCACGAAACGACAACGTTACCAAACTCATGGAGGACAAAAGTCGAGAACGAGAACTACATCATTTTCTTTCGTGCCTTTTCCTTGTCGCTAGGACTGCAATTTAAAACGGGACTTGGGGACGACGAGTGTATCTAGTGCTGACAGTTGTCTCAAGATGTCTCGCTGATGTTTGGTTTGTTTGAATACGTTAGTAGCAGTAAGAAGTTAAGTGGACAATGGATGGTGGGGGAGGGGATGTGGTCTCTGATTGTGGGGCGGAATTGAAAAAAAAAAGAACAATCCATCCAGAACTGGGTTCTTGCCAGCGGCTGGGTCTTTGTCTGACAGACTGAACACGAACCAGGAGACTTGACTGAAGTCTAGTGGGCTAACCAAAACAATGTACATCAGTATTACAATTAATTGTGTACGTGCACTCCCTCTCTCTCCCTCCCTCTGTCTCTTTCTCCCATCTCTGTATGTCTGTGTCTCTGTCTCTCATTCTCTCTTTGACAGACAATAATATGCATGACTATGTATTTCTGTATGCTCATGGCTTCAACTACAGATGTGCAGAGAGAGAGAGAGAGAGAGAGAGAGAGAGAGAGAGAGAGAGAGAGAAAGAGAGAGGGAGAAAGAGAGACAGAGAGTGGGGAGAGGAGGAAGGGGGTGGGGGAGAAAGAAAGAAATGAGAGAGAGAGAGAGAGAGAGAGAGAGAGAGAGAGAGATAGTGGTGGAAGGGGTGTACACATACAAATTTTCTCACATGTATTTGAGTGCACTTTGAAAGAAAGAGAGAGACATGTGAGGTAGCAAAGGAGAGTGAAAAAAGCAGAGAGAGAGAGAGAGAGAGAGAGAGAGATGCAAAAAGTATGCAGTCTATTTATTGGGCCTAGGACTCTCATGAAAAGGGGGCGAAGAAATCTCATTATATTCATTTTATGACCCCCCCCCCTTCACCCCCAGTAGCAATCATGATGGTAACATAAGACGTTAAACTCAGTTATGAGGACATAATATATCTGAACTAAACTGCTTCATGAAAGAAAAAAGGACGAACACAATACTATGTCCAGTGGATGAAATCAACAAGCGGCTCTAACAGGCACATGGATTTTGATAATATATATATTTAGAATAAAGTCATCTAATTTTACCAAGAGCCTCAAAACATACGTCATATGTTTTGGATCCTTTCATACGATAGTAAAATTAAATGTGCTTTATTATATTCTCTGAATCTATAATAACATGCCAACAAATCTCTTATCCTCATCCAAAATTTTGAAGTTCTTTACTTCCAGTATTTAAGACTTCATCATTTTCACCTCATGTGTGTATTGCACAATGTTCTATACAAATTGTTTTAAAACCGTTTTGAACATGATTTTGCCTTTTTTTTGCCAGTGACAGTTTCAGATAATATGACAATATCATCTGATATCAAAAGCATTAAAAAGTCAAATATGTAATCAGAAAAAAAGTTGCAAAACACTTCTACTTCTTTATAGGTTTTGGTAAGTTCATTATATAAAAAAAAGAAATAAGAACAGCACGAGGCCGCACATATTGCCTTGTTAACTCCAAGATTTTCTGTTAACCGAATCAGTGTTAAGCCATACCTAATCCTACATTTAACGTTCGCTTACATGCTCCACACACACTTGTACACTCTACCTCTAATACCATCTTAGATATTGTAGAAATCAAAGCAAAGTGTCTTTCCATGGAATTAAATGCCTTTTCAAAGACACATACAATTTAAGATGATGGGAAAGTTATTTCTGTATAAAAGCTGGCAGAGAGAGAGAGAGAGAGAGAGAGAGAGAGAGAGAGAGAGAGAGAGAGAGAGAGGAAGGAGAGAGACAGGGAGAGAGAAGAGACAGAGAGAAAGGATAGAGAGAGAGAGAGAGAGAGAGAGAGAGACAGAGAGAGAGAGAGAGAGAGGGAGGGAGGGAGAGAGAAGAGACAGAAAGGAAGGGAGAGAGAGAAAGAGAGAGACAGAGAGAGAGAGAGTGAGAGAGAGAGAGACAGACTGACCGACCGACAGAGAGAGAGAGAAGAGAGAGAGAGAGAAGAGAGAGAGAGAGAGAGAGAGAGACAGACAGACAGACAGACAGACAGACAGACAGACAAAGAGAGAACTTCAACATCACTTCATAGTCTGCCAACCTCTGACCTCGAGTAGCATCATCAGCAACGTGTCAGCTCTTTCTCTGTTCCGCCTGGCTGACAAGTGCGTGGACATAAACCCACAGGGGCCGACAACGACATTAGGCTGAGCGGTTAATGGAGCAGAAAGCAGAGGCAGTGCGAGGGCACTGATTCAGATCAAAGAGGGCGGACTGAAGAGGATGGATGGCTCTCTGCCAACGCATTTGGTTTCATCGGCATAGTGCAGTCCCAGAGGAACAATGAGATGTTCGGCTCCTTGAGAGAAGTATGAATGGACAGGTGAATGAATTGATGCATATTAGACACCTGCTCAAATGCATATAAGAATGCCCCTACATGATATACATATACATTATACTATGTTATAATGAATACTTATATAGCGCCTATTCTCCGCTAGAGACCAAGGTCTAAGCGCTTTACAAGCCACACTCGTTGACACAACGGGCTGCCTACCTGGGTAGTGCCGACTGAAGAGCTGCCAGATGGCGCTTCATTCAGTCGGTCGTTTCCCGTGTCATCCCGTCAATATCGTTCAATATCGTTCACTCAATTTCCTTACTTCCTTCATTCTTTCCATTTCTTGCGCAGGGTATATGCTATGTGTAACGTGTCACCCATACCAACGGTCAAACTGGCCTTCTCTTCCGAAAGTTGGTGATGGGATTTTACGTGTATGCAAGATGTTATGCGTGCGTTCACACACGTAAGCTCGGTTTATAGTCTCATTCGAAGGACTGTATGGGAAATGGGAGTCAGAAACAATGTTAACTCCGAGGGAAAAATCCCCCTGTACCGAAACGGCCCGGCGGAGATTCGAACCCGCAATCCCAGGATCACCAAGATTACAAGTCTGGCGCTCTATCAACTGAGCTATTCCGGCCCCCCATGTGCACAGATGTGTGTGCTTGCGCGCATGCGCAAGCGCGTGCACACACATACGCGCACACACACAGACACACACACACAGACACACACACACCCACACACACACACACACACACACACACAGAAACACACACCACATGAATTTTACACACTTACGGATATACACATACACAACTAAGACTGACCAATTACAAATAAGTTTACATATTACAAGAAGAGATTGACAAGCATGAAAAAGAGACTAGTGGAGTATTCTGTTTTGGGACGATTCTAGCCAAAAGAATCAAAAACAAATTCTTCAGTATCAAATAGACCTTGAATAACCTCTTTCAAATACGTCTATAATGACAGTGTGATAATGGCTGCACAGATGGTCGTCCATACATGACAAACAAGTCTCTTTCTTTTGGTGCATGCGTAGACGTTCTTTTTTCTCATTAAAATCTCGTGTGCGGCTAGGCTTTATGCTATTATTTTTTTCACCATGTGAAATTGAAAAAAAAAACCCTTGAACTCT
>CM065714.1:144923160-144943160 GCA_033310375.1 Conus canariensis
TATCGTTCTTCTTTTTCTTCTTCTATCATTATTATTATTACTATTATCATTAGTATTATTATTATTAACTTAGAACCAGTCTTAACTGTACAAAAAGAAACTTTGATTATATTCTTTATTTTTCACTTCTCTTTTTTCATTCCTTCAATGTCTTCGTCTATTCAGAAATTACCTATTTCTTTTCAGACAATGATCTTTGGCACTATTTTATTTCTTTCTTGTTTTAACAATATGAGATAAAGAATACCCAGAACTGAACGAATTCATGGCTGTACAAACATGCCAGGCAGATACCTGAAAGGCAAATTTGTGAATTGTCTGTAAATATGTAAAGCAATCAAGAAATCACTTTGAAATCGCAATGTTGTCAGTAGAAAGAATGCAACCAGGGACACACATAGGTCAACTTTATGAAAATTAATAACTTCAAAAGGGAGATGGAAACAATGACTTGTCTGATGGTGTACAGCCTTGCTGCAGACAGGCCTACAAACAGACGAAGACTAAACTGTGGTGGTTGTTTCTTAGCTGTTATGCACAGAAGCTCTTTCACACATGACCATTAGTGTATGAGGGTGAATAGGAAAAAAGACAACACCGGTACACGACGGTGTTTCTCTTGACATAGTCAAAAGTTAGAGGATCTCTCTCTCTCTCTCTCTCTCTCTCACACACACACACACACACACACACACACACACACACACACACACACACACACACACACACACACGCCTTCAACTCCTCTACAATTCTTTACGCCCACTTCTCAGACATCCGACAGACTATACAACTTCATATTGACTTTCCCTGATCCTCTTTACCTTCACTGCAGAGCGTGGGGTCCCATCATAGAGTGCCAGGTCTAACAAAACTCTGAAACAACGACTGACAGGCAAAAGACCATAACCAGACCAACGTCTTTTTCCTCTGGGGCTTTTCACTGTGGCAGGAAGTACACGTGAAAGCAAGAGCTGCTTAAGAAGAGTGTGTGTACTCTGCTCAGAGCATTTGTCACGTGTCTGCCCAATATTGGGCAAGATGATGGGTGCCGGAAGGGATGGAGTCTTTGATCCTCGAGTCGAACCAGAAAATCGCGGTTTATATGCGGTCAGAACTGATTTTAACTGTCTACATTCAGCGGGTCCTTGTTTACACTCGGTAGCTGACAGACTGTTGCTGGACAAGATGTGTGTGCCTGTTGCTGGTATATACGTTACTTTTCCGTTTAGCATTAGCACACGCACACACAGAGATTACACCCAACAACGATCCTTTCCATACTTACATGTGTGAATTCATATGGCTCCAAACACAGAACAGCAAGCAGATGTACAGAGAACAAACCGAGTGTGTGTGTGTGTGTGTGTGTGTGTGTGTGTGTGTGTGTGTGTGTGTGTGTGTGTGTGTGTGAGAGAGAGAGAGAGAGAGAGAGAGAGAGAGAGAGAGAGAGAGAGAATGTAGGTATTAATCACAACTACTTCAAAGAAAAATCTGAGAAAGCGTGCATAGAAATTTATTCACACTGATTTTAGTTGCCATATGGAGAGAGAGAGAGAGAGAGAGAGAGGAGAGAGAGAGAGAGAGAGAGAGAGAGAGAGAGAGAAGGTACACATACACATTCTAAAAGATATGTATGAGAGAGAGAGAGAGAGAGAGAGAGAGAGAGAGAGAGAAGAGAGAGAGAGAGAGAGAGAGAGAGAGAAGGTACACATACACATTCCAAAAGATATGTATGAGCGAAATTTAAAAGAACAAAGAGAATGTGAAGAAGCAAAGGAGAGAGAGAGAGGAGAGAGAGAGAGAGAGAGAGAGAGGAGAGAGAGAGAGAGAGAGAGAGAGAGAGAGAGAGGTACACAAACACATTCTAAAAGATATATGAGAGCGAACTTTAAAAGGACAAAGAGGTAATGTGAGAAGCAAAGAGAGGAAGTGAGAGAGAGAGGAGAAGAGAGAGAGAGAGAGAGAGAGAGAGAGAGAGAGAGAGAGAGAGAGAGAGAGAGAGAGAGAGAGCGAAAGGAAATGGAAATGGAAAATGGTTTATTCAGGTTAGGCCACAGCCCCTACTGAAGGGGGGAACTATTTACAATGGCACTTTAACGACAAGGAAAAGTAAGCATATATCAATAATAATGACAAATTCTAACATCTCTTGACCATAGAGTACAACAGATACATGCTTCAATATTAACATTCACATCCTTCAACTACAGTCGCACGTCTTTTAAATGCGTTATATAGACACATACATACATTCTTCAGTATATTTTTGTTACTGTTAGTCATCAGTAAGGCTACGTTGAACAGACACGGATTTGCATAAAATGTTCCTGGAATATATTCTTGCCGAAGCTCACAGACATAGGGGGAACAAAACAAACTATGAACTTCATCCTCTTTTGCATCAAGAGAGAGAGAGAGAGAGAGAGAGAGAGAGAGAGAGAGAGAGAGAGAGAGAGAGAGAGAGAGAGAGAGAGAGAGAGAGAGACAGAGAGAGAGAGACAGAGACAGAGACAGAGACAGAGATTCAACAACACCCTGTGGTATTTTGACCTCTGATCTTGACTGCCATCATCAGTAACATGTCAGCTCTTTCTCTGTTCTCCTTGACGGCCCAATGTAGGGAAATAATCAAACTGGAGCCGACAATAAGATTAGGCTGAGCAGTTAACGGAGCAGAAAGCAGACAGTATTAGAGGAGATGGATACAGAGCAAAGAGGGCGGACTGAAGAGGATGACTGGCTCCCAAGTAAGGAATTCTTTTTTTTTAAATCGGCCCAGTGCAGTCCTGGGAAAAACTAGATGTCACTGGCCTTGAAAAAAAGTTGATACACAGGTGAATGAATGAATGCATTAGGTACTTCCTCATGTGCACGTACATATGCACATATACCATATACATATGTAAGCACGTGTGTGTGCTCACACACATACACACGCACACACACCACACACACACACACACACACACACACACACACACACACACACACACACCTCAAATGTATACTCTATACAACTCAAACCTGACCCATTAAAAAGATACATATGGCCAAAAAAACAACAACTGACAAGCATGCAAATAAAACAAAAAACAACAAAAAACAAACAAAAAAAAACTTGTGGGATGGATCACACAGTTTCTACAGTTCTAGTCAGCAGAATGAATAACACATTCTTCGGTATAAAAAAACGACGTTGAATAGTTAATTTGTCTTGTTATAAGACAGCATCGATGATGGCTGCACAAGTGGTTACACCAATGTGGCAAACAGCCTTATCTTTTTGGGTGCATTAGGAGATGGTTTCTTTTTTCTATTTCTGCATAAAAATCTCGTCGGTCTGTACGCTGTGCTAGTATTACATTTTAAAAATATACCCACCACCTTCAACCCTTTCTTCATTCCACTTCAGCCTCTTCTAATCACAGGGAACTTGACAATGGAACCTCTTACACAGCCCTACTGCCACGAAGTCAATCTTCTTGGATGATATGGTCTTGACTTGTAAATATTGGTCTGCCAGCGGATATCAGCATTGATGATAGGATTGTGACTGGCGAAAGATGTACTCTGAAAGCAAATCTCCCGCAATAACAGAATACTATAGTGCCTGGGGAAGTGCACTCACTATGTCACCTGTAATAATGAAACCGGAGCAAACAAAAATCAGTATCAATGAAATGGTTTTTGTCATTTTAATGTTACACTGGAGAGATCAGCCACTGCTCATGCTAAAGTTACCGATTAAAACTGTAGATGTTGGTATAATTGCACGCAGCTTTTATCCCAGTTCAGAAGAAAGAAAATGCAGGAACAACCTGGGGACGTCTTGATGGTTTAGAAAGTTTTAAGAAAACCTGAGTTAGTAGTAAGCATCCGTGGTCACGTTTTATAAAGACCAATTCATGCTTAATCTCAAAGGATGTTTGATCACCATGACAAGACACCACTACACTTTATCAATTCCACTGCTATGCTTGATCTCAAAGGATGTTTGATCACCATAACAAGACACCACTAGAATGTATCAATTCCACTGTATTCAAGATAGTCTCCTTATCACGCATACAAAGGTTTTCCTCCGCAGTATTACATCTTGCAAACTAGAGAAATACATTAATGCAACATTACATCAGTTCTGCTGGACTGTGTTCAAATTCTTATATCATTTTTTTCAAAGTGCAGCATGCGGCCATTGAGGCTATGCAGAATTTTGCTGCCTTCTTACCACTACACACACACACACACACACACACACACACACACACACACACACACCACACACACACACACAAGTATGTATATACCACCGAACAAGAAAATACACATCAACAGATCCGATATCTGTCTTTTTATGACATGTAAGGTGATGGGAAGCATGAAACACAAGTGGTTTGTAGTTATATGACAGTGTATTCCACTGGAATATTACTGTATGTGGCCACAGTCTCTTTTTTGTTTTTTGTTTTTTTTTTTGGCATCAGTTCTCGGATCAATGGAGCACCTAAGGTGGTGATTTTTTTTTCTTTGTTTTTTCTTTTTTTAAAAATGTTTTTTCTTTTTTTCTTCCCTAAGGCCAAAATCCACCTCTTCATTTTTTGGTGCATCACACTGTCCTCTTCATCTGCCAAAAAAACAAAAAGCGGAAAAAAAAAACAAAAACAATTTCCACTACTAGGTTTTTTTTTTCTCTTTTTTTTTTTTTTTCTGTTCTTTCCCAGCCAATCTCTTACACACCATGCATAGTCTGTATGTTCTCTTATAAATGGACATATTTTTGCTGATTTTAGTGTTTTGGCAATTGATACAAAGTGTCTGGGTTTGTTAATGTACTAATGTGTGGTGTACTGGCACACTCACTCTGATAAAGTGTTGCATTATACGGAAACGGAACCAACATAGATGAAACAAAGGACTTAATTATTTTTAGTTTTTCATTTTGTTTTACACATACACCTGCACACATACTCTCCGCCCCCCCTCCCCCTCCCCCCTCTCTCTCAAATATGCTAACAATGGTAGAAACCTGTTAAATACACGACACGATACTAAAGCAAAAACTATGCATAAGCAACCAATTCTGTATACACACATGCCTGAAAGGATGTCGTTGGTCCATATTGCCCGTCTCCCTCTTCTTCCCCCTACCCAAGCGCGTGAGCGCACTTCACAACACACCACCACCACCACCATCCACCCACTCCAACACCCATCCATCCCCACCCCCACCCCCCACATCCACCCCCACCCCCACAAGCAGAGAGAGAGAGAGAGAGATAGAGAGAGAGAGAGAGAGAGAGAGAGAGAGAAGGAAAAAAAAAAAGGAGAGAGAGTGAGATAGACAGACAGACAGACAGTTAGGCAGACAAACAGGCAGACAGGCGGACAGAGACGGCGTCTTTTAAATGGATTTAGGGATTTAGTTTGTTACATATCGTCTCACCAGTTGTCTCTTCCCCGATGAGGCCAATCCTATAATGAAAAGAAATCATGCATGAACCCCTCATATTCCACATTCCCCACGTGCAACAGTCTTACACATACGAAAACGAAATAGTGCAAGAAAGTACGGAGGAGTGGAGAACGAAAGGCATATTTACCTTGGGGTCACTTTCTTTATGAAAGAAACGTCACCAAGACTGTGTTGTATGTGTGCGTGCGTGTATATGTGTGTGTACCTGTAGGTGTGTGTGTGTTACAGTGCATGTGCGCGCACGCAAAATGCACAAACACGTGCATGTTTTTGTAACTGAGTGTATGTCTCTCTCTCCCTCTCCCTCCCCCCTCCCCCCCCCCCCATCCCTCTCTCTTCGTGCGCGCGTGCGCGTGCGTGCGTGCGTGTGTAAGAGTGAATGCATGCATGAAATCTCTTTATATTTTCCTCAGTTGCAACTGATTTTCGAATATGACTGAAATTGGCAGCCTAGATTCCGTTTTTTTATAAATACTTATACACATCTTTGCAGTAATCACAACATGGTTTATTTTCAGTAGTATATGTCTGTCAAGATTTTCTTGTCTAAGAATTCCAAAGAGCACAGTTTCTTCAGAAAACACAATTCTTGTGTTGTATACAGCTAATATGTATTGACTGACAAATTTCCAAAACGAATTAACCTTATGACAGTGAAAAAAGAAATGTTCAATGTAATCAATTTCATCATTGCAATATGAACAATTTCGATTATCCCTAACTTTCATTTTGCATAGCATTATATTAGTCGGGTATATATTTTGTAGAATTTTCCATTGTAAAACTCTCAATCTGGTTTCTTTTGTGCACAAGCGGGGTATCTTCCATACATTTTCATTTAACTCCAGTCCATATTTATTAGACCAAAAACGGGCTGCACATGGTTCCGTGTAACTGAGGGAACACAAAGTCACACGGAAATCCTTGCAAGATATATGCTTTTTGTTACAGAAAAGAGGTGGTTCTGAAAAATCTATATCATATCTATCTTGTTCACTAACCCTAGTATTAAAACTATGTGTGGCCGCTGACACTACATTATACTCTAAGATCCTTGCAGGGGAGGTTCCTATCTTGTTAACCACGTCCTGGTATGAAAGCATTCTATTTGGACCATACATGTCACTAACATTTAGTATTTTGCCCTTTATCCAGTCAGGGAAGAAAAGGACATTTCCTCGATATTTTATGTATTGGTTATTCCACAGTAAAGAGGGAAAGGGTGAGACATCTTCATGTTTATTAAGATCTAGCCATGTTTTCAGAGTAATTTTCCAAAAATGTGAATGTATCTTGTCTAAACCTTTGAAAAGTGCGCTTTTAGTATTTGCATAAAAACACGTGACATTCTCACCAAAGGGTAGAAATATTTTTCTCGGAATTATAGTCCACCTTTCATTGTTTGTGGCCTTACAAATTTTTACAACCCATGACAGGAGAAAAGCAGATTGCATCTGTCTTAAATTTATCATTTTCAATCCTCCTTTTTCATATTCACTGCACATTACGCTTCTTTTAACTTTTTCAAATGCCTTTCGATTACAATGTTTTTTACGCCAGAGAAATCTAAAAAGCATGCGATTGATATCTGATAAGATCTTATCAGGAATAACAAATGTTTGCATAACATAGACCATTTGTGAAATAAGAAATGTTTTAATAATATGTATTTTACCCATTATACTAAGATCTCTTTTTTCCCAGGCGTGAATAATTCTCTGAATAGTTTCTATTCTTTGCAACCAATTGTCCTCAACTAAAGATGCTGGTTTATCATTCTCATAATAAATACCCAGAATCTTTAGTTTATTTTTCCACGTAAAGCCATAAAAACTGTCTGCACTATGTTTTCTACTACCTAGCCACATAGCTGCTGATTTATTTTTATTTATAACCAAACCAGAAAACAAAGAAAAATCATTGAGTATATCTAATGCTTGCATCATGTCATGCTGATCTGTCAAAAATAAAGTAACATCATCTGCATAAAGCGCAATTTTGATTACATTAACAAGCGTATCTCTTGAACCCCCTAAATCAATTCCTCTAATGTTTCTACAGTCTCTTATCTTTATTGCTAACAATTCTATAGCCAACACAAATACTAAGGGAGAAAAAGGACATCCTTGTCGGATTCCTGTTTCAACCGCAAAATACTCGGATATCCAGCCACTATACAAAACACAACTACGAGTATCAGTGATTAATACTTGAAACCATCTAATGAATTCTTCACCAAACCCAAACTTTTTGAGAGCTGTTACCATGAAGTCTTTAGATATACTATCAAAAGCTTGTGTATAATCAATACTTAAAAGCAAACCAGGAATATTTTCTACTTTTAGATGATCAATGACATCATCAATTAGTCTCAATAGCGTAGCTGCTCGACGTCCTTTTATATACCCAACCTGATCTTCACTTACTAAATCTCTAATTACTTGACATAAACGATTTGCCAAACATTTAGACAAAAGCTTGTAATCGCTATTCGTTAACGAAATTGGTCTCCAGTTTTTTAAAACATTTCTAGGTAGATCTTTGCCTTTGTGAATTAGTGTAATGACTGCTTTTCTCTGAGAAGGAGAAAGCGTCCCTTTTTCAAAAGCAAAGGCCACAGTCTCAGAAGTAATGTCTCTTATCTATTTGACCGAATTCGGTAACTTTAAAATAGGTGTATAAGGCATAAAGTGCTCCGCACATTAAGGAAGACATACCCAGCTACAGTTTTTTTCCCATTCCCTCCTCTCCAGAGAAAGACTTTATCAGATCAACAAAGTACCACCTCCTTCCTTGTGAAGACGTATGAAGAATAATTAACATCTCTCATGTGAGTTCAATGTGCTTTATGTGAACACTACTACATTCCACACAAACATACACTTAATAGCCCCAGTGTAATCACCAGCAAGACACCTTCAAACTCAGGCACAAACAAAAACGCTCTCACATTCTAATTCCTATTAACAAACCACCCATTTTGCGCCGAAACACCCATTTTTTTGCCAAATATGAGAACATAAGTGGTTGCTCGTTCTTCGTGTTCATTATCCTTTATGTTATTTGTTTTGCCTGAGGAACACCTTAGAGGTCGAAATGCATCGTGTTTTGTCCTGTAATCCGTTTGTCGGGATTGTGTTATAATAATAGTAATAATGAATACTTATATAGCGCCTATTCTCGGCTAGAGACCAAGCTCTAAGCGCTTTACAATCAACACTCGCTTACACAACGGGCTGCCTACCTGGGTAGTGCCGACTGACGAGCTGCCAGCAGGCGCTTCATTCAGTCGTTTCCCGTGTCATCCAGTCAATATCGTTCAATATCGTTCACTCAGTTTCTTTACTTCCTTCATTCTTTCCATTTCTTACGCAGGGTGCATGCTGTGTGTAACGTGTTGCAGAACTAATAACTTTCCTTTTTAGAAATTTTCTATTAAAAAACGTTAAAAAAGAGGTTGGGTTAGGTTGAGAATGGTAAAGAAAAGGAGAAGGTGAGGGGAGGAAGCACCAAAATGCACACAATGTGCAGCAGGCAACACTGAACATGCATCAGCAGAAAGGGGTTGCTGAAAAGGTACTTTTTGTCTTTAGAGGTGGACAGAAGACAGGAAAAGATTAAGAAAGGAGAAGTTTGTACAGAATTCATATCATTCGCTGGCACTGACATGGAAACCATGCGGAATCATTACTATCTCTCTGTAGTGTTACTGACAGCTGTGAAGAACTGATCAGATCACAGCCAGACCTCTGACGATCGATCTCTGTCTGTCTGGACAGGATCTACGCCTTCAGCTCACAGACGAACACTTCACGACTCCATCATCGTCTCTGAGGAATCGCTCTCATCACGCTCTGTTCATTGACATTTTTGGTATCGCCTTCAGCCTTTACAGCTACAAATTCATGGACATACATGTGCCTGCAACAAGAAGGGGTTAACGGACCTGAAAATATGCGCGCACTGACGTTCTTTCAAACACTCCACACCAACACCAACACACACACACACACACAGAGAGAGAGAGAGAGAGAGAGAGGAGAGAGAGAGAGAGAGAGAGAGAGAGAGAGAGAGAGAGAAGCATGTGTGAAATGTACCCGAGAGAAAATCACAGAAAGAATGCGTGTTAGTTCATCCACTATGATTGTAATAACTATGAACATTTTTACATCTAGTCCCTTAAAGCAAATCTTTGGATATCAGTTTTTTTGTTCATTGTCAGCCTATATCTATTCTTTTCTGAGTTTGACATCCACAAAAGCATAGGTAGCTACATTCTCGGCCTTTCTGAAGAACAAATCTGTATTTTTGTTTCCCATCAGACTGTTGAGCCAGAAAATAATATCATCATCATCATCATAGTCATCACCATTATTATGATTATATTATTACTACTATTATTATTATTATTATTACTATCATTGATTGAGAATCCATCTATAATGTCGAAAAACATTTTGACACTCTATCTTTATTTCGTCTTTTTCGTTCTTTTAACATCTCGATCTATTCAATATATACTTAATTTTTGTTTAAACTTCTATTTTTCACACTCATTATTTCTTTCTTATTTTGACATTCTGAGCTAAATAATTTCCAGAACTGAACGCATTCGTGGCTGTACTGTGGAAACATGTCCACTATCCATGTACAAAGGCAAGTTTGTAAAAAGTCTGTAAACATGTTAAGCAATCAAAAACTCATTTCGCAATCTGTGTTGTAAGTTCACAGAACCCAAACCCAGACACACATACATACATTTTATGTGAATCAACATCTCCAAAAGGACGATGGACTAAACAGTTTATCTTATGGCATGTGGTCCACTTGCGTTGCAGACTGTTATTAAGCTCTATAAAGAAATGAAGACTAAAGTGTGGTGCCCTTTTTAGCCGTTATGTACACCAGCTCTTTCACAAGAGACAACCAGTATACAAGCCTGAACAGACCAGACAAGACGCTGGCACATAATGGTGCTTCTCTTGACATAGTCCTAAGCAAGGGGGAAATCTCCCAACAACCACCTTCGATTCCTGCACAATTCCATACGCCCACTTCCTAGGCGTCAGACGAATGATACAACTTCATCTTGACTTTCCCTGATCCTCTTCAACCTCACTCCACAGCACACAGCCCCGTCATTAAGTATCAACTCTACCAAACTCCTAAGGAACGAGTAGCAGGCAAAAGACCAACACCAGACTTACGTCATTTCATTCTGGGGTTTTCACTGCTGCTGGAATTACAAGTGAAAGCAAGAGTTGGTGAAGGAGAATGTGTGTCCACTGCCAACAATATTTGTCACGTGCTTGCCCAACATTTGGCCAGATGATGGTTGCAGGAAGGGAGAGTCTTTGATCCTCCAATCGACCCAGAAAAGAGTGGTTCTAACCAAGCCAGAACTGTCTGCGTCCAGTTGGTCCCTGTTTACAGCTGGTAGTTGACGGACTGTTACGGGCAGAAAATGTTGTCGGAGAGTCGTGTTAGCTTGTTGATAGTATCAACATTACTGTTACAATTATCACGTGTGGGTAGGAACACAAACACAACCCCCACCTGATTAACCCACTTACCCACCCACCCATCCACTCACATATCGTACATACATAGGTTTGTTCATATGGTCCCCAAACACAAACAGCAAGAAGAGAGAGAGAGAGAGAGAGAGAGAGAGAGAGAGAGGAGAGAGAGAGAGAGAGAGGATGAGAGAGAGAGAGAGAGAATCTTTATATCCAGGGTAACAGTAAGAGAGGACTGATTCAGATCAAACAGGACAGACTAAGGAACAAGCTGACGAGCACAAACACGGACTATCGGGATGGTTTATACTGATTTCTATGATTCTAGTCAGAGGACTGGATAACAAATTCTTCTGTATTAAAAATACCTCGAATAGCCTCTTTTAAATGTTTAATGTAAGAGAGTATTTGCAGTATCTGCACAGGTGGCCATTCATGCATGGCAAACAGTTTATAATTTTGGTGCATTTGCGGATATTTTTCTGTCGTTAAACACATTGCTGGTCTGCATGTAATGCTAGTATTTCTTTTCCAGGCAAAGTAAAAAAAAACTTAAGCATTTTTACTCGTTCCAATGCAACTACTAAAATCATGTTAAGCATCTTCCTAACACAGGAAGAATTGAGCTTCTTGCAAACCTATATTGCCATAAAGCAAATCGTCTGGGATGATAGGGCCTTGGCTTGTAAATATTGGTCTGCCAGCGGGTATCAGCGTTGATGATATGATTGTGCCTGGTGAAAGATACACTCTGGAAACAAATTTACTGCAACAACAGAACACTTTACTGTCTGTGAAAGTGCACTCGGGATGTCACGCGTAATCAAGAAACCAGAGCGCACAAACCTTTGCTAAATCAGTTATCCATAAAACTGTTTCTCCATCACAACGCTACACTGTATGACATGGCGCATCAGAGATCAACCCTCGTTGTACTATAGAGTGAGTGACAAAATTGTAGAGGTGCTACCTCCCTTTTACATATACAAACACGTATCTGTGTCTTTCGCAGCATTCCCTGCTGCAAGCTGGGAGAGAACAAATTAATACTGTATCTAATTTTGCTGGACTCTCCTTACTTTTCAACATTTTTTCATATCAAAGTGCAACATACAGGGCATGTGCTGAAGAGAAAAATGAACACATACCTGCTGAACGAGGGACGTTTGACTCGAGGTGTACACAAGACAAGAAAGGATTCAGATGGGAGAAGTGTGTACGGAGTTTACTCGTGTCGTTTGCCGACGCTGACTTGGAAGAAAGGCATACACTCTACCATCTCTGTTAAGTGTGCTACTGGGTTATTGGTGTCATCTGAAGGACTGATTGGATCACAGTCAGTCCTCTAACGATCGATCGTCTGTCTGGACAGGATTCACGCCTTGTGCTCTGAGACAGGCACTCACAATTCAACTATGGTCTCTGAGGGATCGCCCTCATCACGCTCTATTCACCGATCTTTTCGGTGTCTTCTCCAGCCGTTAGAGCGACAAATTCACGGACATAACACTGCTGCTAGAGCAAGAAAGGATTAACTGACCTGAAAACATGCGCGCATTGACGTTCATTCAAACTTTCTGAACCCCCGCACAAGAGAGAGAGAGAGAGAGAGAGAGAGAGAGAGAGGAGAGAGAGAGAGAGAGAGAGAAGAGAGAGAGAGAGAGAGAGAGAAGTTAATTTTTGAAAACACCTACCTATTCCTGTTTCATTCTTATTTTGACAATCTGAGCTAAATAATTTCCAGAACTGAAAGTAATTCATAGAACTGACCGAAATCATGGCTTTGCTAATATCCCCACCAGGTAGGTAAAACACAAATTTCTGAAAAGTCTGTTACAATGTTAAGCAATCAAGACATTACTTTAAAATCGCAATGTTGTAAGTTCATAGAATGCAAACGTAGACACATTTATCTGATTTATTTAAACCAATATCATCAAAAGGAAGATGGAACAAATGAGCTGTCTTAGGGTGGGTGGCCCAGTGGCATGCTGTCATTACAGCTCTGTACAGCTCTATACACAGACGAAGAGTAAATTGTGCTGGCATTCAGGGCTGTTTCTTAGCGATCAGGCACACCAGTTGTTTCACAAGAGGCAATCAATGTACGAGTGTAAACAGCTGCAGAGACAACTGGCACAAGGCGGTGCTACTCTTGACATAGTCCTCACAAGTTACAGGCCATCTCTCAACGACCGTCTTCAACTCCTCTACACCGCTTTACGCCCACTTCTCAGACGTCTGACTGACTGTGCAACTTCCTATGGACTTTGTCTGATCCCCGTCACTCTCATTTCATTGCACAGAACCCCACCATAAACAGCCATCTCTACCAAACTCCTAAGGAACGAGTGACAGACAAAAGACCAACACTAGACCTATATCATTTTCGTCTGGGGCTTCTCACTGCCACTAGGATTACAAGTGAAAGCAAGAGTTAAGGAAGAAGAGTGTGTGTACACTGCTAACTGTGTTTGTCACGTGTCTGCCCAATATTTGGCCTGATGATGGGTGCCGGCAGGGACGGAGTCTTTGATCCTCAAACAGAGCTGGAAAAAAAGCGGTTCTAACGTGTTCAGAACTGACTGTCTGCGTCAAGCGGGTCCTTGTTTACACTCAGTAGCTGATAGACTGTTGCCGAGCAAGTAGTGCGTGTTTGTCGCTAGTATCAACATTTTCACAGTTAGTATGTGTGGACACTAAGACACACACACAGGACCCCCCCCCCCCCCTCTTGCCCAATTACGCCATCTACCCACTTGCTCGCCTATGATCATATTCATACCTTCTTAGGTATTTTATCACATTATTTTCATATCCAAATACAGAACAGCACACATATAAACAGAGAGAGAGAGAGAGAGAGGAGAGAGAGAGAGAAGAAGAGGAGAGAGAGAGAGACAGAGAGAGAGCAGAGAGACAGAGAGAGAGAGAGAGAGAGAGAGAGTATGCATGTGCTGTGTGTGTGTGTGTGTGTGTGTGTGTGTGTGTGTGTGTGTGTGTGTGTGTGTGTGTGTGAGAGAGAGAGAGAGAGAGAGAGAGAGAGAGAGAGAAGAGCGAGAGAGAGAGAGAGAGTCAAAATCACAGCAGAGTTTCAACCTCTGAACTTGGGTGCCATCATCAGCAACGTGTCAGCTCGTTCTCTGTTCCGCTTGACTGACTTGTGCAGGGAAAAGATCCATCAGGAGCCGACAACAACAGTAGGCTGAGCAGTTAGCGGAACAGAAAGCAGAGGCAGCTCAAGGGGACTGATTCAGAGCAAAGAGGGCGGACTGAAGAGGATGGATGGCCCGTGTCCAACAGAATGTTTTGGGAATGTGCTTTGTGCAGTCCTGAGGAAACAACTACATGTGTGGGTCCTTGAGAGAAGGGGTAATACACAGATGGATGAATCAATGCATTAGACACTTGCTGTTATGCCCATATACATGCACTTATGCCACATACATGTACACACACACACACACACACACACACACACACACACCACGCACGCACGCACCCACACCCACACACACACGCGCGCGCGCGCGCGCGCGCGCGCGCGGCACTCACATGCGCACACATTCAAATACAACATCTTCAAAAGGAAGAAGGAAAAAGTGAATTGTCATAAGGTGTGTGGCCAACACATACTGTCGTTACAGCTGTATAAACAGATAACAACTAAACTGTGGTGGCCGTTTCTCAGCCATTAGGCACACCAGCTCTTTCACAAGACACCAATAGTATATGAGTGTAAACAGCCACAGACAGTATACTGGCACATGAAGGTGGTTCTCTTGACAGTTACAAGTTAGGGGACATCTGTCAACGACATTCAGCTCCTCTGCAATTCTTTATGCCCACTTCCCAGACGGCTTACGGACTATAGAACTTCATATTGACTTTCCCTGATCCTCTGCACTCTCCTTTCACAGCACAGGGTTCCATCATAAACTGTCAACTCTACCAAGCTCCTAAGGAACGAGTGACAGGCAAAAACACCAACACCGGATTTACGTCATATTCTCTGGGGATTTTCCCTACTGCTAGGATTATACGTGAAAGCAAGAGTTAGTAAAAAAAAGAGTGTGTGTACACTGGTAACAGTGTTTTTCGAGACGCTGCCAAATGTTTGGCCAGATGATGGGTGCAGGAAGGGATGGAGTCTTTGATCCTTGATTCAAACCAGGAAAGAGTGGTTCTAACCTGGCCAGGACTAAGTGACTGTCTGTATTCGGTGGGACCTTGTTTACACTCCTAGTTGAAAGACTGTTGCTGGGCTGAGGATATGTCCATAAAATTGTACACACCCTGACCCCTCTCCCCCATTTCCCTAATTAACCCACCTACCTACCCATTCACAAGTAGATGTACAAGAGAGAGAGAGAGAGAGAGAGAGAGAGAGGAGAGAGAGAGAGAGAGAGAGAGAGAGAGAGAGAGAGAGAGAGCGAGAAATCCACTTGATGTAAACTACTGCCTCAAGAAAGGTGGAACAAATGCGAAGTCTTGTGATGTATGTATGTATGCCAGCTGGGAGTCTGTCATCATAGCTCTACAAACAGGCAAAAACAGACTCGTTGAATGTGTCTCTTAATCTTTAGGTACACACGCCTTCAGACTGGGAACTAACAAGCAGACAAGCTCGGTATTCTACAGTGCTTCTCTAACATATTCACAAGTTTGGAACCTTTTTCAACCCAGTTCCTTGACAAGTCTTTAAGCCTACTTCCTAAGTCTCACAGACTGCAAAACTTCATATTGAATTTCCGCAATCTCAACACCGTAATTCCACGGCAAAGTGTCCCCATCACACACTGCCAACACTATCCAACTCATGAGGACAAAATGGCAGGCAAAAGACAAACACCAGATGTTTCATTTTCTCCTTAGGCTTTTCATTGCTGAAAGCATGGATTGTGGAAGAAGTAAGTGTTCAGACTGCTAACAGTATTTGTTATCAAGTCAACATTTGCTTTGGTTGATTAAGTCAGAAAAAAGCGTTCGTAGGGAGATGGAAAACGGGGAAGGTCTATGATCAGAATAAAGCAGTTCTGACCCACCCAGAACTCGGTTACTGTCTGTGACTGATGGAGTTCTTGTTGACACTTCTTGGCTAAGAGACAGTTAGCTGGAAAAAAAGAGGGGGGGGGAGAGAGAGAGAGAGAGAGAGAGGAGAGAGAGAGAGGGGAGAGGGGGAGAGAGAGAGAGATTACAGTTTAGAAAGCTTAAATCACTTTTTGGGTGGAATTCAGATCAGATGATTAAGATGTTTATTCTGTTACTAGATGCGGTTATTTTTCTCAGATCCCCAAGAACTATGTTTTCCATGTACCTTGATGGACTTTCAAGAAAAAAAAAGATGCCAACTATTAAGGAAACACGCCTTTTGGAGATAAATTACATGCATGCTCTCTCTCTCTCTCTCTCTCTCTCTCTCTCTCTCTTCTCTCTCTCTCTCCTCTGTTTGCCTGTCTCTGTCTCTCAGATGGTGATCTTCATATCATTCTATTCAATCTTTCTCTAGAGGGGCCGTGTCAAATGGTTAGACAGTTTGCCTGTAGAGCTGACGGTCGTGAATTTGAATGCACGTGGATCGGATTATGTCGCTTGAAACCCCTTCTGGCCATGCAGGTAGTACTTGAGCCCCTCTCCGACCACCAGAAGTAAATGAGTACCTGGTCCAGTTCAGGAGGGTGAAAGGTGGTGGCCTGGACAGGTGAACCTTTGACAGTTCACTGCCCCAAGACCAATTGCTATGGAACTTAACCTTGGGACAGTTCACTGCCCAAGACCAATTGCTATGGGAACTTTAACCTTTGACAGTTCATTCCCCTCACGACCAATTGCTATGGGAACTTTAACCTTTGACAGTTCCTGCCCCACGACCAATGCTATGGGAACTTTAACCTTCGACAGTTCACTGCCCCCACGACCAATTGCTATGGGAACTTTAACCTTTGACAGTTCACTGCCCCCACGACCAATTGCTATGGGAACTTTAACCTTGACAGTTCATTCCCCTCACGACCAATTGCTATGGGAACTTTAACCTTTGACAGTTCATTCCCCTCACGACCAATTGCTATGGGAACTTTAACCTTTGACAGCTCACTGCCTCCACGACCAATTGCTATGGGAACTTCATCCTACTAAATACAGTAACGGAATCATTAATTTTCTTTGTTGTATTCATTTATTAAGTATTTCCTGTATTCGTTCTTGAATGCATCGATTCTTCAATTCTGTGTCTGTTCACGTTTGTTGTTGAAATTCTGAGCTTAATAATCTGCATTATGTCGACAGTCACTTACAGGAATGAACAGCTATGAAAGGTCCCTAACCAATCAGTTTTTCTTCTTTCTCTTTTTTTCTTCTCAAATCTGGAAGAACATGGACAGACATTTCTATCGATTTCAATTTACATATGTCACTGTCTTTAAAAGAAAACCAGAAGAAATAAATATCCTGACTGCTTTATTGCTGTCACTATGACTCAACAAACACATGATTTTATATATATATATATATATATATAATATTATATAATTTATATATATATATTATATTTCTTGCTTCTTAACCTTTACCTCCATACGTCCTTTCAGTTGAGACCGTATGAAAAGGAATAATCACAAAACATACGATTAAGCTTCTCTAGGCATTGGCACATATTCGGGACCATATCTACACATCCTAATTCAATATCTCTACAGTTCTTTTATCCCTCCTTGCAGAAGCCTTATAGACTCTAGAATGTCATATTGACTTACCCTAATCTTTTTCTCCATAATTCCATAGCACAAGATCCCCATCACAGGCTGACGACGTTACCGAACTCATAACAGTCTAGTGACCGGGCAAAGACGAATACCGAAAATGACGTCATTTCCGTCTGGGGCTCTCCCTAGTTGATATATTGCGACTGAAAGCATGAGTTGGGGAAGAAGAAGGTGTGTACATTGATGACTGTATGTGTAGCGTGCCGACCCAAGTACGAAGGGTGATGGAGGGGATGTGATCTTTGATAGTGGGATGGAAGGAAGGAAAAAAAGAGAAAAACACCAATTATGCCCATCAAGTAATGGTTCAGTGCCTATGGATGGTGGGATTCTGGCTGACACTTGTTGGTTGGGAGACAGTTGCTGGGCAGATAATGTACTCTGACGGTCACTCAAGCTTGCTGTCAGTATTTACATCATTTTCAATACGCAATTGTACATACATTCCAACGCACAGAATTGCAAACACAAACACACGCACAAATAAGAAAGCAGATAAATGCTGAGAGAGAGAGAGAGAGAGAGAGAGAGAGAGAGAGAGAAGAGAGAGAGAGAGAGAGAGAGAAGACAGACAGACAGACAGACAGACAGACAGACAGACAGAGAAGAAGAAGAGAGAGATGCACATCCTTTTGTAGTGTCACAACTCCTGACCTTGAGGATTATCATCAATCACGTGCCAACTTTTCTCCTGTGTAGTTGACTGACCAGTACAGAGAAATAATCCCTCAGTAGCCGACAATAACATGGGACAGAAAGCAGACGCAGACGCTATCAAAAGAGACTGATTCGGAGCAAAGGGGGCAGACTCAACATGTTGGATGGCTGGCTGCCAACAGGTTTCCTCACTGCGATCAGTCAAGTGCTATCGTGACACTAACGAGTTTATGCCTCATGCACTCTGACACACACGTGTATGACACAGGCACACACATATGCATGCACAAACACGCACACACCACACACACACACACACACACACACACACACACACACACACACACACACACACTGATATCTGCATCCCCAAACACGAGAAAAATATGTGAACAGACAGGAGTCCTCCTTTCTTTTTGACTGTTGCTTATCTCTCCTGTTTTTCATTCAATAATGTACAAAATGGTGGAAAACATCAAGCACAATTGGTCTGGAAATATGTGATGTGTATCACACAGAGCTAAACTGTATTTCCCTTTCTGCATTGTCTAAGAGCCGACCGTTTCTCACAGTCCCGTCACCAAAATAATCTACATTCCAACATGTCTGAACACAACACTAAAAGCACCAGGTTCTCTGTTGTTTTTTTCCCGTGGCTTCTTTTTGCTCTAGATGAGGAAGAAATCATACCAACATTGTGACAAGCATTACTTCTGTATTCGATGCATCGCTTCCTGATGTTTACATGGCACGACGGCTGAAGCTCTGACATCTGTCTGAAGTGTACTTCTGGGTTATTGATGGAATCTGTAGGACTTAACAGATCACTATCGGACATCTGAAGATCGATCTCTGTCTGGACAGAATCTACGTCTTCAGCTCACAGTCAGAACTTTCAGAATTCCATCACTGTACTTCATTCAGACACGCTTTTTCGATGTCTCCTTTGGTCAGATATTAATGATTCCACATCAAAGTCATGTCTTTTTCGATGTCTCCTTTGGTCAGATATTAATGATTCCACATCAAAGTCATGTCTTTTTCGATGTCTTCTTTGGTCAGATATTAATGATTCCACATCAAAGTCATGTCTTTTTCGATGTCTCCTTTGGTCAGATATTAATGATTCCACATCAAATTCATGTACGCACAAGATGTTGCCAGAAGACAAGATCGACCGACCTCAAAATACACACATTCACTTACACCACCTCTCTTTCTTCTTCCCAGCCTCTCCTTCCCTTCCCTTCCTCTCTCCCCTGTTCTTTCTCTCTCCATCTCTGTGTCTCTCTCTCTCTCTGTCTCTCTGTCTCTCTCTCTCTCTCTCTCACACACACACACACACACACACACACACACACACACACACACACACACACACACACACGCACACACACTCTACACACACGCTCTTACAAAGCAGCTAAGAAATCCTCTTACGATGACATTCTAGTCAATCTGCAACGCAAACAGAGGCAAGCATAGACCCCACTTCATGTAAACCAATACTCCCGGAAGGAATACAGAACAAATGAAGTCATACTGTGTGGGCGCAAAGTTTGATACTGTTTGTATTGCTCTACA
>CM065714.1:144945660-144975660 GCA_033310375.1 Conus canariensis
AATCCAGTTTAGTTCTGTAAGATCGTTTCTATTTAGACTAATATCAATTTTGTTGCTTGTTGTCATGACCTTAATATCCTCGCCATTGTAAAGAACAACGACAGTAACTTTAAGTTTGTCAACGTCTAAGTTTTGCCAGCTAATAAGAATTCCTTTCATAAGATTGTCACTGACGCCCAGAGCTCCATTTCTCGCCTCATCTTTTAAGACAGAAATTTTGAATATCATTGTGAACGTGTCTCCTAATTTTGTGCGTGGAATGAACTGTAATTTTGTAGAAGCTTTCTTTAAAACCGATTCTCTTCTGTGGAGGATGTACTGTTTGTCCCCAAACGGCTTTATTTCGATCTCTTTCCGACTGTTGTCCTCTGGCATAAGACTTACATGTAAAGGGCCAGAGTTCAATGCTTTTCTGAAACTTTTTTGACGGTCAAAAAATGTAAATGGGCTTAAGAATTCAAATTTTATGTCCCATTCTAAATATGGTTCTAAGTGCCATTTGTTGTCAGTTTTTCGAACTATTTTATATTCATACTGACCCGCATTATTTGCTTCTAGATTGCGTAGTTGTTCTAGTTTAGGAAACTTTTTGTTGTCGCCAACCTCTTTGCGCTTATAATAACCATCTTTACTGTACTCAAAACCATACAAAGTGCCTATCTCACCGTTTTGTTCAAAGTCCTCAACGTCTGCAAGGTCTTTTAATTCTAAAGTTACACACCTCTCAGGCGCTAATGTAACTCCCGATTCTTCTGGTCCACGTGACATTTTTTAAAACAACGTATTATTTTATTTCTAAAACAATGTGCAGGTTATCACATTTTACGACTTTCCCTGTTTTATCTGTGATCTTTATATTAAATGATCTGACCCTCCCACAAGCTAATCTTTTAAACTGTAAATTAGGGAATTGTATAATTTCATAATCGCAATATGCAGCTTTCCCTGATGGAAGAGCTCTTAAAACAGTTGAGGGCCTTCCATCATATAAGTTTTCATCAGTGCTCAGCTCGTCCAAATGAACATAGAGTAATGAATGTAATGCAAGATCGAGCGGATATTCTCCCTCATAAGTAGTTTTGTCTGATGTAACTCTAAAACTATGAAAGTCTTGATTGTTAGTTGTAAAGCCTAACATTTTAGCTAGCTCTCCATCAAAATAGTAACCTACTTCTTCTTTTTCAGGTTTGAATGCTAACATTATTTTCAAATTTGCATTGTTAAGTTTGAGAGTAATGTCGAAGTTACTCATTGCTTCTTTCAGCGAGCAAAACCCGTAATAACCATCAGGTATGGTTAACTGGCTAACTAAGTTTCCTCTTTTGTCAAATTTTTTAATCTTATTATTCTCCTTGGATTCAGTTATATTAAACCATACGACTTTGTAAAAAATTTCATGGAGTGCAACCCTTTGGGTTCCGCATTCATTATCAATAGCATATTCTAAAAACGAAGGACTGTCTTGTGTTGTTATTGTTACAAACATTTTTTAAAACAAATTTAAAAATGAGTGCATTCAAATATACTAATGCAAAATATTCTGTTGGGCCGCACTACAGTCCTAAAGATATAACAACTGATACCCTCGACATTTCTGTGACTCAGTCTGACGCCTTTCAAGTAAAGGTTAGTACTCCATTGAACAGATATCTTAACCCTCCTATTAAAAAAGACTACATCGCGAAAGTGTGGTTCAGTCATCCGATGCAGTTTTATCAGAACCAGTTAAACTTTGCTGTGTTTTGTGCATCAACTGGGTGTGGAGTGTCGTATGCTGATCATTTAAATCATCCTGATCCTTTGGTGAGGTCAGTGTATAGATTTCATTTTTATTACACCTTCAGACGTATTTTATCTGAACTGCAAGCACCATTACCAAATGACAAAACGTTTAATCCATTCAGCAACAGAATAGATTACAAGGCTTTTGAAAGGATCTGTAACGAATTTGATATTGACCCAAAGACAGACTTTAGACAAAAGTTGGATCTTAATCATGGTTTAGGCACCCTTTATTTTTGGGGCGTGCACAGAAAGTATAACTATAATTGGAATCCTCCTTACACATCTTTTTCTTCAGGCACAACTGTTCACCTCGGGTCCATAGAGCAAGAGCATAAAACAGCATGGACAACATTTATTTTGGATACTTCTAAGGGTCTAACTAGAGCGGGAATAGAACGAATAAACGACTCTATTCGTACTTACGTTTGGTGTTTGCTAGGTTCGCAAGCACAGGCAAGATCTAACATAACTGATCCTTCTACTGGCTTTGATGCCCAAAAACAGTATTTAGCAAATTTAGAGGACGCCATTAATTCTGCAATTGATTTGCCTTCAAGTATTAAAAGGTACCAAAATGTTTTACAATTTGCAAGATCGAAAGTAGACTTTGCTGTTGGCACTGGTTTATACATGCTGCCTTCTGACCTCAGACTTCAGATAGGAACAATAATAAACTATAATAATGAAATCCTTGTGGCTGGCAATGAAGAGAAGGTCGGAAAAAAACGACATAAATTCTGAGCCAGTAATATTACAAACAATAAAAAAACAAGCCGACCCCCAAGAATAAGTCATCCAATCCCCAAGGCCCAAAGCCCAAAGGCCATTGAAGACGCGCGTGATGACCATGAATATGAAAAGACGGCACTTGTTATTGGATTAACTGCCCTAGGATTACTTGGTCTTTATCTTACTAAAAATTAACCCAACTATTAAGACAACTAATGCCCATAAGTGCTCAGCCATAAAGCCAACTACTTTACTTGCGGCAGACAAAAGCCAGCTAACGATCCCTCCTATTATACCAGGCAAAGAGTCTATTGCCTTACTGGCTAATTTTTTTAGTAAGTTTGCAAGGTGATCGAGTTGTTTTTTTACCCATGATTTATCTGACGACGGAGTTGGCGGGCCTGGTGGCACTGCCCCCCCACCAACGCCGCCTGTAATAGCCATCACCAGTGTACTTATTGCAAATCCTAAGGCAGTTATAACACTTGCTAATGTGACACCTTGCTCTCTAAACAGTGTTCTTATTCGTTCTGCTAACGTTGTGTCTTCATATAAAATTCTTTGGATAGTTTCTCTTATTCTGCTCACTTGAGTTCGTAATTGTTCTCGGTTAGTAGACAACACTTCTAGTCTTGCTGATCTCTCTTGTTCAAGATCTTTTAGTCTTTGTGTTATTCTTTCTTTAGCACCAGGTCCTAAGTTGTGGTCATCAGCCTCAACTAGTTTTTCTTTTTCTCTTTTTATATGCTCATCTAGTTCACCCAGTTTTGCTAAATTGTTTGTTAATTCGCCTCTGATGCTTCTCAAAGCATGATTAAGGGCCGTTATTTCTCTCATAGGTAGCGGCGGATCGTGCATAGTTTTTAATGCTGTTTCTTCTGAAAAACTGGTTTCTGCTTCTATTGCTTGTATTAGTTTGTCTGTTGATTGATTTAAAACTTCAAGTGGCATGTTTTGTATTTGGTTATCTGGTGGGATTTCTTGTTGTGTGTTTTGAAGTTTAGCAACTGCTTCCCTATCTAATTTTTGTTTAGGAATGCCAAGGCGTTTTTGTTCGTTCACACTGAGTCTTTGTCTAATTGTACCCATGCTTACAAACTTTGATGAGTTTCGTTTAGTTGTAAGCTGAACAAGTTGTCCTTGGTCGTTTTTCACATACAAATGGTCATCTTTTACTTCAAAATCATTAGGGTCTAAATATTCAGGAGGTTCTTGGCCTAAACTTTGATAAAGTGCTCCGACCTTACTTTCTGTTAATTCACGCCGCAATGAGGGCAATGAATGTGTCAAAGGAGTCATTTCACTCATGTCGTCTCCAGGATCAAAAACATCATAATCTTCTTCATCTTCAATGCCTGCCATGTTTTTAAATAATTAACTTTTTATTTTGTTTTATAAAAAAATGTCACAAGCATATGGCTCGATTCTTGACCCGCATAGAAGACTGAAAGAGCCCTTTGGCGTGAAGGGAAATAAACAGAATATTATTGTTCCAAATAATCCATCTACTATTGATTCAGATCAAATTCTTACTGTTAAATTTCCAGACCTAGGAGCAGATGAAGTGATTGTGCCAGGATCTGCACGGCTTACTTTCAAAATAGAACTTGATTCAGCAACAGACGCAAACAGGACAGTAGTCCAGAATCTGGGACGGGCAATCGTTAAGAAAATTTCTATAAAACTTGAGGGGCAAGAAATATTTTCTTTACACAATGCAGACATATTTCTAATCTATTGTGATCTATGGCTAACCGCGAATGAAAGGGCTGACCTCGCGTTTCAAGGAATCGAAAGTGATGAAGCACTAAAACACAGAATAGACGCCGAAGATGCTAAAGACGGTAACAAGCCCGAAGCTGTAAATTTTGCGTATGGAAATCGCTTTTCCATCCCCTTGGATTTTGAGTTATTAAGCGCGCATGCGCCATACTTTCAAGGAGCATTAAAAGACAGATTGTCATATGAACTAACTTTTAATGAATACAAACGTGTCATTAAATCTACAGACACTGATTCCAAGTACAGCATTTTCGACATCTCGTTAGAGTTTAACATTGTTAGCAACCCTAACTTAGCAAGGCTGATTGAGCAACAATATCAGTCAAAATTAGCAATATATTACGAAAGAGTGATTCATCATTCAAAATATCCTAAAAGCAGAGCAGACACTATATGGAATTTTAGTTTTAGCGCCGCAGCACGATCCCTTAAAGGTATTTTATTGCTGTGTGAAGATGAAGAACCATACGAAAGACAAACTGAAAAGTTTATTAATCCTAAAATAACGAAAGTACAATGTTCAATTGAGGGTAGTCCTAACCAAGTCTACGGTAGCGGGCTTAAACCTTATCATCATTTTGATGAAATAAGAAAATATTTTGGAGGCGGGAGGTCTAGAAGTCCAACAGTAGACCTTGTGTCTAAAGATCTACACCTTCACAGTGTTAGACTTGATGAATATTTAACAACGAAATACGGTTTATGGATTGACCTAAGGTCAACAGAGGATAATCAGTTGCATGGGAGTGGGAGAACAGTTAAAGACGTAATAAACATTCAAATTGATAAAGAAAAAGAGAGTGATAAACCACTTAATGTATATTTGTTTTTAATATATGATGCGCAGCTGAATATTCAAGATAACAGATTAAAAGATATCCAATACTAAATTATTTTTATTTTTTAAAAAGCATGTCTGTTCAGGTTTATCCAAAAGTGCCCAAAGAAGAGAACTCTGTTGCTGTAGACATAAAAACTTTCAGATTAACAAACATAACACAAATGCAAACCCAACTAGAGCAGGACCTTTCAAAATACAGTAAAACCAAACGAAGGTATTCTGCTGCCTTTAATGCTGTTACATATGTTAATACTGGAGCATCGATCACTAGTGCTCTAACAGCAGGAACAAGTGTAGGTCTCTTAGCAACAGGCGTAGGTGCACCGGCAGCTTTGCCTCTAGGTGGTTTGTCTTTAACTCTTGGCCTGTGTTCATTAGCTGTAAGTGCTGTCAGCAAAAAAATAAAAGCTAAACTCCAAAAGCACACAGCTATGGTTCAACTAATAACAGCTAAACTTAGTTCCTTCAAACTGACAATAAATAAAGCACTTGCCGACTCGAACATCACAGATGAAGAATTTAGTCGCCTACAAGCTGATTTTGAGGACTACAAAAGACAAAAGTTTGATCTTCAAAGAAAGGCAAGGGCAACTTTTTCTCAACAACCAGACACCGACCAGATAAAAAAGGAATGTTTAAAAAAAGTAAACGAAACATTAAACTCTGTTCTAAACAGCTCACATTAACAACCCCAAAGGGCGTTTATACTTTAGTTTACGAGTCTAAGCACAAAAAGACCGTTGATATTGATTCTGATTAAGTATTTTTTTAAAATTTAAATAAATATGTGAGTTAGAAAAGAAACTCAGCATGGATAAGATATATGACAGTTTTGACTCTTGGTTAGATGCAATGGAAGAGGAAGAGCGTTTGTCAAAAGCTTTAAATGAGGTCGTTTTAGAAGTTATTGATCCAACAAACGTACAGGCAAGCGTTGTACATGCTATTTCTCAAGTTCCAAGTAAACTAACAATAAACCCCCCAGTTAAAGTAAGGATAGTTGTTTTAATCGACTATATAACAATAAACGAAGAAAATCTAGAAGTCTGGGTCTCAACTAAACAGCAGACTATTCTTTCTTATAATGACTTAATGCCCGGTTGGGCAGATCAACTTCTTACACAGTTTAATGAAGCCTCTGAAGCAGCTAAAATGAGAGGCTCTGGTTGGTCAGAGGGCGAAGTCCTAGACATCAGATTAAGACAGGCTAAGTATGAGCCGATTGTAGGCAAGTCTTACATTCCACTGCCTCCAACATTAGTTGCAAAGAAAGCAGTTCTGAACATAAAAAATTCAGACGACAAATGTTTTATGTGGTGCGTTCTTGCTAGGCTGCATCACGTTGCCAAAAATGCAGAGAGAGTATCTAACTATTTACAGTGGGCCAATGATCTTAACTTTAACGGTCTTGAATTTCCTATGGCTGTAGACAAAATTGATCAGTTTGAAGAACAGAATCCACCAATAACTGTTAATGTCTACACATGGTCTGAAAAAACCAACCTTCTGCCAATTAGAGTGTCAAAGAACAGTCCAACAATAGGCGAACCAACCAAAACTCATGTAGACTTACTCCTGATGCAAAGCCTTAATGGGTTGCACTACACTCTAATACGCACAATGAGTAGATTACTAGTGCATACTACAAAACACCATAGCAAACAAGAATTTTGTAGAAAATGTTTAACAAGAATTCCATCCGTTCAAGCTGCGAGTGAACATGTAAAACATTGTCTTAGTCCAGTTGACTGCAATACAGAACTAATTATGCCAAGAGAAGGCAGTAAGGTTAGTTTTAAGAATTACAAAAAACTCCAGAGGTCACCATACGTTGTTTACGCAGACTTTGAATCGCTTATTGTTCCTTATGAAGGGCCAACCCTGCAGAAACTTCCAAAAACAGTTTTAATGAGTAATCATCAGATTTGTTCGTTTGCTTTCATCATTGTCAGGTCGGATGGCGCCCATTCAGAGCCAGAATTATATAGAGGACCTAATGCGGCTAGTAGATTTTTACAGCGCATGCAGCAAGTGCGTAATGCTTGTTCTAATAATCTGAATTTATCTGAAATCATGATGACGCCCGAAGACCAAGAACAGTATGAATCAGCCACTCACTGTTGGATTTGTGGTTTAGAGCTAACACCTAAAAGTTTAAACCCAACAGTAAGAGATCATGATCACATTAGCGGTGAATTTAGAGGAGCAGCGCATAACAATTGCAATCTTCAACTAAAGTTTGATCCTAGGACTTGGAGACTTCCTATATTCTTTCACAACTTGCGAGGTTACGACTCTCACCTTATAATGCAAGCAGTAACCAGCGCATTTAGGGCGTCATGCATTGCGCAGTCATCAGAAAAGTACATGTGTTTCACTTTAAATAATTTATCTTTTTATGACTCTATGCAACACCTGATGGGGAGTTTAGAGTCACTGGCAGGATCCTTAAAGTCCTGCCCAATAACAGAAGAATATTTTGACCCAACTCTTGTTAGAAAGGGCGTTTACCCTTATGAGTACATGAACAGTTGGCAAAGGTTTGACGAAGATACACTTCCGCCTAAAGGGGCGTTTTTTAGTAGTCTTAGAGGAAAGGACATCAGTGATTCTGATTACCAGCATGCTCAAGAAGCGTGGCAGAAATTAGAGTGTAAAACGATGGGAGACTATCATGATTCCTATTTAATGGCGGATACCTGTTTGTTAGCAGATGTCTTTGAAAATTACAGAAAGACCTGCATGAAACATTATAGTCTAGATCCTGCGCATTATATTTCTGCGCCTGGGATGAGTTGGGACGCTTTCTTAAAATATACAGGTGTACAGATTGATTTATTGTCTGACCTGCCAATGCTTCAGATGATTGAAAACGGATTGCGTGGGGGAATTAGTATGGTGTCTCACCATTACTGTAAAGCAAACAACAAATACTTGGATGACTATGATCCAAGTAGGAAGTCTAACTATCTTATGTATTTAGATGCAAACAATCTGTATGGTTGGGCTATGAGTCAATCACTTCCATTACGTAACTTTAAAATGTACACAGGACTCAAAGACATTCAAAAGTTTTTAAAATGGCTACCTACTCTAGAAGCTGATCGTAAAAGAGGTCTCATTCTAGAAGTTGATTTAGAATACCCTCATGACCTTCATGATTACCATAATGACTATCCATTAGCGGCAGAAAGTCTAAAGATGGCAATGACAGAACCGCCTAAACTTGTGCCTAATCTTCGTGACAAAAAAAATTATGTCTGTCATTACAGACTTCTCCAATTTTATTTAAGACATGGTTTAAAGTTAACAGCAGTTCATCGTATAATTGCATTTGATCAAGAACAGTTCATGAAACCATACATCATGAAGAATACTGATCTCAGAACTAAATCCGCAGATGCTTCAGAAAAAGACTTTTTCAAGTTGATGAACAACAGCTGTTTTGGAAAGACTATGGAGAATCCGCACAAGCGTAAAGATGTTAGATTGGTCACCAGAGAGAACGATGCAATTAAGTTGACTTCAAAACCTAATTATCAGGACTTCAGAAGATTTCATGATCAGCTTTTTGGCATAATGATGAAAAAAAAGAAAGTCAAATTGGATAAGCCCATTTTTATTGGGTTTACTGTTTTAGAGCTGTCGAAGCTTTTGATGTTAGAATTTCTTTACGACTACTTTAAGCCCTTGTATCCTGAGTCCAGAGTTCTGTACACAGATACAGATTCCTTTGTAATCGACATCCCTACTGAAGATATCTATAAAGACATGGAAATAGAAGTAGCAAAAGGGCATGCTGGATGGTACGACACATCTGATTACCCTAAAGATTCGCCTTTGCATTCAACTGTTAACAAAAAGGTTTTAGGTAAGATGAAGGATGAATTATCTGGAGATGTGATCAAGGAGTTTGTTGGTTTGAGGTCGAAAATGTACAGTCTTTCAAGCCAAAAAAAAGTTGTTAAAAAAGCAAAGGGAATATCTCGCAGCGCTGTGCAGTCAAGCATATCCCATGACAACTATAAAGAAGCATTGTTTGGCAATAAGACTTTTCATCATGACAATTACAAGCTGCGATCTAATCTGCATGAGATTAACACAACAGTTGTAACAAAACGGTCTCTTGACCGCACTAACACAAAAAGAGTATTTGTTAATCCAGAGTATTCATATGCAATTGGTCATTGGAGAACAAAATAAACATTAGTATAATCATATGTCTTCAGGCTTATATTTTTCAGCAATCGCACGTTCAATTATATCATCATCTAATTTAGCAAAATTAATATTATTTATTAATGCTAGATGTGCTTTAATTTTTTTTGTCATTTCACAATATTCATGTTTCCATAAATCAAAATCAAAATAAAAGCTTTGGGGTTTAAAGCGATTGTCTGGCGATTGTTCTAGCCAGGGATTGTCAATCTTCTCAAATACTTCTTTAATGATATACTGATACTCAAATAAATCTTGCATTAATTTTAAAGACTTTTCCTTTGCCATTTCTGCCATTTCCCTTTGAGCTTCCATTTTAAACCCAAATGTATTTGCGTAGATTAAAACAGTTCTTTAAGCTTAAATATATCACCAACCAATTCAACCAAATTATTATCCATTACTGCTAAATGTGCTCGAATTTTTTTTATCTTTTTAATATATTCTTGCTCCCAATCAAAATTTGAGGTTTTGTCTAGCATGGCATGATCAATCTTCTTAAATAATTGTCTAATAACATGATTATAATCAAATATTTCTCGTATTATTTCTAAGGACTCTTCCTTCACCATTCTTGCTTCCAGTGCCATTTTACGTAAGGATTCTTCCTTTTCCATTCTTGCAGCCATTTTAATTTAAATTAAAAAATAATTAAGCGACTGGAACTGTGTCTGGAGGGATTATCTGCAGTTCTTCCTTCACAAAAGATCTTTGAGGGGCCGGCCGTTTTGTTGTGTCAGTTTCTCGTAAATAATACACGGGCGGATTCATTTTCACAATTTTTTTTATCTCATATGGATCAACACTCCAAACTGGATCTGTTGCCCTGATGCGGGTGTCCCCTTCCGCTTCTCCCGGCGAATAAAGGTATCTCACTTTCAAACCAAATGGTAATAGTTTGCTTGATGAAGACTCTCCTTCAACAACATTTATTTTTTGTTTTTTGATTGCTTGTACTGGTTTTAGACCTTTAAATTCTTCATTATTCATTGCACGTAGAACTGAGGGCAGTCTTTTTACCCATTCTGTGTTGCGAGAATTGTCAATCAGCTCTCTGTGATACTGGTAGGAGAAAAGTCTTTCAGATAACTGTTTGTTAAAGTTTTCAACCAAACCCTGTGATCTGTGAACACCCGGAATGCCTCTTTTAATGGTAACTCTATGTTTTAACAATAATTGATTCACTTGACCTTTAAATTCTTTTCCATCATCGGCTTGAATCATGTGAGGATAAGTTAAGGGGCCTCGTTGATATATCAGTTGTATAGCGACAGCAACAGCAGAAGCACTCTTTTGTGTTAATGGTTCCGCATCTTTGTATCTTGAAGCTATGTCAATGACTGTAAGTGCGTACTTAAATCTTTTTCGTCTAATCGTATCATGGGGTAAATATAGAAGATCCATTTGATGGGTGTCGTTTGGAGTTATATTCACAAAGTGTGGTCTCTGTATTTGTTTAGGCGCTGGTAGATAAATTTGCCAAATCGCTTGTTTAGATAACCATTCCTTTGCTGTTTGTTCACTGACTCCAGCTGCTTGGCTTAGCTTTTTAATTGCTGTTATTCCCTTCCAATATCCTTTTGGCGAATAATAGATCTTGTTCATTTTTTATTCAGCCAATATTATGTGCAACAAAATACACAACGGTCATGCCAAAGGCAATAAACAATATTTCTTGCATCTTTTGTTTTTCTGATGGTTGATAAAAATCGCTGAATTTTGGTGGAGGCAATGTCTCGATTGGCTTGCCTGTTACAAGATAATATTCTTTTATTGCTTGATCAACATCTTTAAACGTGTAAGCTGCATGTCCCTGTTCTTTCAGTTCATCGTTAATAAAATCTAACTGCTCAATTCTCTGCTTTTCATATGCAGCTTGTGCTGCGGCTAGTTGCTCCATAGCTTTGTTATGTCTTTTTCTCTCGCCGTCATCCCGTAGTTTACTAAATGCGTAATTACTTCTGCTAAAAGCAAGCGCATTAACCACAGCGCCACCAATCATCATTACGAGTGAAGCCATTTTTATAAATGTATTTTTTTAATTTTACATATTGATACTGTCTGGAATTATTCCTTGCTTAACTAGAAAATCTTTCGTAGCAAATGAAGCTGTAATAACAGCAATCAGCTTTGCTGAGTCTTCAAAGCCTAGTTTGCCAAGATCTGCTGGTTTTATTTTTAACAGGCTTTTACCAAGCATTGTGTATCCTACACTTAGGCCTCCAATAACAGCAGAATGGTATACAAGGTTAGTAATAGTTTTTTCGGTGCTCATTTTTAAAAAATAAAATAATATTTATTTATTAATAAAACATGAACTGCGATGATCTACTACAGCTTCAGGGCAGCCTAAACGTTCCTGAACTTATGATTACAAATGATCAAGTTGATGACCAAGATATTATGCCCAAAAAGGAAAGGCTGTATTCTTTGGCAGCATGTGGAAAAACAAAACAGTACCTTGGAAATGAATTCAGCATAGAACAGATTCAACAAATGTCGCCGCAAGACATTGTAAAGTATCACAACAGGTATGAAGCGCAACTGGGGTCAAGAATGGTAAAAAGTGTTGGGCAAACGGTTCTTAGTTTGTACACTAAACTAGTTAGTAGATTTGCTCCCATTGATTCTGAACAAGATTTTATGTATGATTTAACGCAGGATCCAGTTTTAACAAAGTCATTAGAGTCTCTAGGATGTGATCTATATTACAGATTTGGAACATTGTTATCGCCATTAATCATGGGATTAATTACTTTTAATCATATAGATTTTGTTTCCCTTCAAAATGACCGAGCCAGAAAATCAGCAGAATCAGAAAACGTTGAATCAGGTGGAGAAAGTGACCCGTGAAAAGAATCCTGGGCGCGTTGAAGCAGGGAAAAAATTAGCAGAGTGGAACAAAAAAAGAAAATTAGAGTTACAACATATAACTCATAATGAAAAAACACCAGTTGTTTCAGTGCCAGAGCCACAACAAGAACAAGTTGTTTCAAGTCCCGCAACACCAAAGTATTCATGGATTATTTGGATTAAAAGAGTTGGCATTTTTGGCGTCATTGCTGTTGGTGGGGGTGGTTATTACGTTTATAAAACATATAAAGAAAGACAGCAAAAACCAAAGCAGCCCAAAAAATCACAGCCACTAAATACAAAATCTGAACAAAAAAGAATACCAGAACTGCCAACAACAAAAGATCATTTTGATCCATTTGATATGCAGTAATATTTCAAGAACTTAATAAATAATTATAAGTGACTTGAATAAGAACTTGATAACGACTTCATGACGACTTGATGAAAACTTAAATAAGAACTTGATTAAAAACTTAAAGTAACTTGATTAAGAACTAGATTAAGAATTTGGGGTAACTTGATTAAGAACTTGGGGCGACTTAATTAAGGACTTGGGGAAACTTAATTAAGGACTTGGGGTGACTTAATTAAGAACTTAATTAAGGACTTGGGTGACTTAATTAAGGACTTGGGGTGACTTAATTAAGGACTTGGGGTGACTTAATTAAGGACTTGGGGTGAAAAGTGGAACTGGTAGGACCACTTGTCATTTGATATGTCAGCCACTTGCTTTGTGACTGAACAGGATGTGCCTGAGCGCTGAGCAGTGTCGGGCTGGCCTGCAACTACTAGTTAAGCGCGATGAAGAACAGAGAAAGAGGCAGCTCACGCTATAGCAAAGAACGTGTTAGCGCACGCCCGCTGTGCGGACAGACCTATCATTTGGTGAATAGTTGACCGACCTTCCCTGACTGACTCAACACTTTAAACATTGCTGTTGTGTGCGCGCTGCTGTGTGTGTGTGTGTGTAAAATAGTGTAGTAAAAATGTGTAGTCATTTGAAGTACTCCCTTCGTTGGATTAATAAACTAAGAAAGACGACAGAACTCTTTGAAAAATATCCGGAACTCGCAAATCTGACAATTTCTATTACACAAGCCATCGTGTTGACGCCAAAGATACATGCTGCTCTAAAAACCCACGCCGGTGTGGCAGCTGACTGGATGTGAAGAAGGTATGTACATTGTCAACTAACTGACTGTGTGCTGTGTTCTGTGTAAACAAAGGCCTCTTGTCTGTGTTAAGTCGTAAACCCCACACACCAACAAACCGACACGCACACTGAAAACGGCGAAGTGGTGGCTTCCCATTCGAGAATGTTCAAGAACATTTGCTGATGCAATAATGTTGCAAGTTGACCTGGCCAAAGCGCGCCGCGAGCCCGGTGAGAGAAGAAACGCAGTAGGCGCGCGAGGCGTGTTTTATTGATTTTTAGGTCAGAACATAGGGAGACACACAGTTTGTAAACAGGACGCTCGGCCTGCTGACTTACTGCGTCGTTATAATTGTGTTGTCTTGGTCTTGCAAAAAGCTGACAGTCAACCGACTGGTAGTACAGACTGTTTGGGGGAACGCAGACACTATTTATTATAGATGACTGTTCGGCAGAAAGAGACATAGTTAAAAAGAGAAAATCTTTGTCGAAACTGGCTTTCAGTGGAAGACATGCTGGGATAAGTGTGTGGATTTTATGTCAGAAATATAACTCAGTTTTAAAAGACTTTAGAGAGCAATTAAAGACTGTAGTTTTATTTCACATGAAAGATAGAGACGCATTTGATGAATGTATGCGTGAAAATGATGTTATTGAAGACGATCAAGAAAAACGAAGGATTAAGCAAAAACTAAAGTCTCAAAAGTTTTCTAAATTAGTGTTAAAAACAGATAATCCTACACATTATGTATGTTTGTAAAGTGTTTACTATTAGAGAACTAGTAAACAGGCATTCTGGGTAAGCCGGCGGAGCAACAGCGAAACCGGCTTCAGCCGGTTGGAGCTGGCGGAGGTGGGTGAGCCAGAATGCCTGTTTACTAGTTCTCTACACATTTGACAGGTTTAAGCTAACTTCCTAAAGTATCAAAGAGAGTTTTAGACTCAACTGAAATTGTAAATTCCATTCGACTGAACTTGGCATCTAGCGTTAGAAGACAATAAAAGACGTTGAAATTGATCACACGCTTCTTCTTTTCTGCACTTCTTAACTCCATCCACTCTAATCAATGACAAGTGTCCTTTCACGTTCCCTTTTAACCATACCCTGTCTAGTTCTAATGTGATCCTCACTTGACTCACTAGGCCAGTGTAACACAGCAGCGCCATCCGATCAGACATATTCATCGGCTTTCCCTATACCCTTATTGATTTTCTTCTCCTATTTGCGTTGAATACACAAAGCAATACAAACATGACGCGCGTAATACTCCCCAAGAGATTATTTGATTTCAAGTTTTGTAATAAACACTTTCCTCATATTAGCTTTTACAGAAAAAAAGCGGGAGGATCCAACCTTCCTGCGTCGTAATAAATGGCGACAGCCTACAAAACCCAAATAAAGAAACAAACCCCAAACCCACACACAGCTGTTTGTGAGCATCAGATAGAAGGCAGACGTCAGGAGGAATGGGGAAGGGGGTGGGGGTGGTGTTTTAGTGGGCGGTTGTATCACAATAGGCACCACTACTACTCACACGTTATTGTACTGATAATCCATGTCATCCAGATAAACTGGTTGACAGTCTTTCATATAACAAAGATTTAAATCTGTATGATACAAAACGAAACATATTGCACGGTCCAATTAACTATCTCATGTGATTTTTTTGCATCTACTTCAATGTTTTATGTGTTAATTAGTTAATGACTGTACTCAGTATTTTTTCTAAATGTTGGTTGATTATTTCTTTTAGGTGTAATATCACACCTGAATGAAAACACGTTGAATACAAGAATAATTCATTCACGAGGCACCATTCAACAGCACCAAAATGATTTGATATAACGACCTGATTCTGACTGCTTCCATCTATTGCCGTTGCTGGGTCCATGATGGCACAATACTGGATGCAGCTGTGTACGACTGAGCCAGAATGAACAGCCTGAGAATAATTTCACAGGCAGCACACACACGCACGCACGCACGCACGCGCGCACGCACGCACGCACGCACACACACGCACACTCAAAGACAGTTGGCTAGGAAATGCTCGCTAGAGGATTCATCCTTCTAATCCATCCTCTTAAGCATACATTTACCCTTTTTAATGATGAATTTACAGCAGGGTGGCTTTCGGTTTGAAACAAAACCCCAAAGGCATCAAAATTGGGAATACGTACATACATACATACATTTGTAACATACATACATACATGTGTGTGTGTGTGTGTGTGTGTGTGTGTGTGTGTGTGTGTGTGTGTGTGTGTGTGCGCGCACACGTATGTGTGTGTGTATGTGTCTATGCACGTGTATGAGTGTGTGTGTGTGTGTGTGTGTGTGTGTGTGTGTGTGTGTGTGTGTGTGTGTGTGTGTGTGTCCAGGTGCATGTGTGCGCGTGCATGTGTACATGTGCATGCATGTGTTTGTGTGTGTTACAAACATAGCCCTCTATCTGTATGCAGCACAAGACATAGCATAAATAACATAGGCCCGAGTTAATACGAACTACTACCATCATATCATGTCAGTTCATTTCAGTACACATATGCATCCTTGTTTGTGTATGCGCCTACAAATGTATGTTTGGGGTAACAAGAAGCAGACATCCGATCGCTCCGGCACGAAGCCGATTCCATGGAGGACACGGTGCTGGCAACGAGCCATCCGACATTTACAGTCCGCCCTCATTCCTCTGAATCAGCCTCCTTTAACTGCCTCTGATTTCTGCTCCATTGACTGCTCACGTTAATGCTATTGTCAACTGCCGTGGAATTGTTTCCCTGCACTGGTCAGTCAGGCGCAGCACAACGACAGCTGACACGTGACTGATGCTGGCACTCAAGGTCAAGGGTTATGACACTGCAGGGGCGTCGTGACTTTCTCTCTGTCTGTCTGTCTGTCTGTCCATCTCTCTCATTGGTTATCTACTTTTGCGTATGCATATATGTTCTCTCTCTCTCTCTCTCTCTCTCTCTCTCTCTCTCTCTCTCTCTCTCTCTCTTTCTTTTCCGAATGTACATTACTCCTAAAATGTGACCTAACCCTTGTTACTAATAATATTTATGTTAATCATGTTTCGTCGTTATAAGCTTGTTCATTGTTTCCTGTTCGTGTATCACTTATGTGTTCATTTTGATATTGTTTGTTACTGTTGTTGTTCTTGAGGGCATGGTGTAAAAAAGCTGTAAGCTTATCCATTTTACCCTCAATAAAAAATATTCCTATTCGTATTCTCTCATTGTTTGTCTACTTTCGCATATATATATATAATGTTTTTAGTTTTTCAGCAACTTTTTTCCTCTCCACACTTTCGTTTTATTCCATTTACTGTCCTTCGCTGGCTGCTTTGGGGGTGCTGTTGGATTCTTTTTTGAACCCTTGGTGGTGATAACACCACAGAATTATGGACTGTGGTGTGTCTCTATTTGACACCAGGAGCGCAGACACAATCAGCCGTGTCTCCCTGATGAGTCCGATCCAGCGGACGAAAGGCCTAGGAGCAGCAATACAAATACATCTGCTTTCGAGAGGGATTATGATGGTTCTCTCAGGCAGCTAGTGAAGGGTTTCTCATATTTATGACATATTCCCCCCCCCCCCCCCCCCCCCATTTTCTTCATTTTCAATTGTTTTGTCTCTTCTAAAATTTCAAATCTTTGCCAAGTCATTACTATAATGACTGAAGAATTGTTAGCCTGCACTTGTTTTCCCCCACTACTTAATTGTTCAGCATTATATTGTTTGGTCAATCAGTGGGAGATTGCATCTCTTAGGAGATCCAAGTAAAGGTTGTCCTGCACAATTCTTAGCCACTGACAATGCTTGAGTTATTAAACAGCAGAGCTGACCACTCAGACTGTTCCATATCTTTTGATCTCCCTTGCATCCTTGAATGGATCCTCAGGCATTGATTGTCCCCTACATTTTATACTATTTGCATAATGTTTTTAGTTTTTCAGCAACTTTTTTCCTCTCCACACTTTCGTTTTATTCCATTTACTGTCCTTCGCTGGCTGCTTTGGGGGTGCTGTTGGATTCTTTTTTGAACCCTTGGTGGTGATAACACCACAGAATTATGGACTGTGGTGTGTCTCTATTTGACACCAGGAGCGCAGACACAATCAGCCGTGTCTCCCTGATGAGTCCGATCCAGCGGACGAAAGGCCTAGGAGCAGACAATACAAATACATCTACTTTCGAGAGGGATTATGATGGTTCTCTCAGGCAGCTAGTGAAGGGTTTCTCATATTTATGACATATCCCCCCCCCCCCCCCCCATTTTCTTCATCTTCAATTTTTTTTTTCTCTTCTAAAATTTCAAATCTTTGCCAAGTCATTACTATAATGACTGAAGAATTGTTAGCCTGCACTTGTTTTCCCCCACTACTTAATTGTTCAGCATTATATATATATATATATATATATAGAAACAACCACACAATGAAGAAGCAAACAAGCAAGTTTTCCTTTTTTCCAACGTTTCGGCTCTGGGCCTTCCTCAGGGACTTCTTTATTCGGTACTGCTGGAAAATCAAACAATCCTTAACTCTGTCTTTCTTTGATTGCTACTCAGTGAATTGCAGATGGCTGGCACAGGCCCCCAAAAGAGGAACAAATCGAAATTTGACAGTTAACAAAAGTGATCAGTGTTGAACATTGCACCCGTATAGAATCCATAACCGATCCCACCTCCCCCCACCCCCGACACTCACACAACACCCACACACAGAAACAAACTCACACCCCAAAATACACCTCCCCACCTTCCCCCCCCCCCCCCACACACACACGCCCGCCCACACGCACACATGCACTCAATACTGCAGAGAGAAAGAGAGAGACAGAAAGAGAGATAAAGAGAGAGAGAGAGAGAGAGAGAGAGAGAGAGGAGGGAGGGAGGGAGGAGAGAGGGAAATACCGTTTTCAATGACATGTCGCAGATTCAATTGTCTATGCACGTTTCAAACAAACCCACCTCACTTACGTACAGCTCCCGCAAATATGAAAGTATGTGCATAAGCAAGTAAGGTAACATATTTGCAAAGTAAATCACACTTAGAGCACCATTTTAAAGCAGGCTGACCACACACATGCCTACTCCCGAAAAGGTGGAGCAGAGTGGGAAGAGGGGGAAGGGGAGAGGGTATAAGCTTGTAGATAGGGGAAGGACTGGGGGCAGGAATGAAATTATTATAAATAAGGAGGGGGAAGGAGGGGGGAGGGGAAAATATTTTAGTAAGTGCGTGCATTAGCACGCGCACACGCATATATATATATATATATATATATATATATATATATACTTGCTAAAGATATTTTTAAAATGAAGTGCTAAAATCAGTCTACAGACGTACATGTCCTGTTTATGTATATATATATATATATATATATATATATATATATTTTGTTCTCTCTCTCTCTCTCTCTCTCCCCTCTCTCTCCTCTCTCTTATAATATATATATATTTGTTAAAAAATATTTTTTAAAAATGAAGTATTAAAATCTACAAGCTTGTTTCTAGCGTTGCTATCCTCAGGATGTCTTTTGGGGCGCGCCAACGATCTTTTATGGCGTGCGGGACTTGATTTCAACTCTGTGTGTGCAGGCGGATCTCATTTGCTGCACGTGCGGCCTGTGGTTCTTATTGGGGCCTGTTCAGATGGAATGTGCTAGCAAAGATTTCCACTTGTGCCTGCAATTGTTTACAATTTCTACTTTTGTGTTCAGAGTATATATATATATATATATATATATATTATATATATATATAGATTATATATTTATGATAGATATGTATGAATACTGTATCTGTGTGTGTGCACGTGTCAGAAAGTATGTGATGTTTATACTAAATGCAGAGGAGGAAGCTCATGTCTGCAAAACGGACATGTACGTCTGTCTTCCAACAGATTGCATGCTGAAGTCCTGGCCATGGACGTTGGAACAAGGCTACTTGCACGCTCATCTACCGGTGGTTTCAGAAAAGAGTTTCATATTTCTAGTAAGAAAAGAACATTGTGACAGAAGCAGAAATGGCAGAAGCAGCTAAAAAGACTTTTAGCCGAATCCTTTCGAGGAGGAAAGAAATATACTTGCTCATGCTTAAAGTTTTGAAAGATGCATAGCTAAGACTTGGATGTAAGGCGCCCAGCCATCTAGGTTGTGAAGGTTTGAATTAGGGCAGCACTGAAAAAAAGCTTTCTTCCAGCAGACAGGCATCTGTAAATTATGCCCGGTTGTGGTCTGGCTTCTTCAGATGCAAAGAATTCAGGTCCATGATACCTGTATGTGAGGGGAAGTGAGGAGGGGGAGGAAGTGCGGGAGTGGTGAGCAAGGGAGGACGGTGATGGTTCTTTTCTGAAGATCTTTTTCCGTCAAGCGCTCTCCCGGATTTAATCCTACTAACAATGTAACTAACAGCAGCAGAGATCCATGTGATGGACAATCTCAGTCTTCCACCTGTCATCAGTCTGACAGCCAGCAAGTGTAAACAAGGACCCCACTAGCTGCAGTCTCTAAGCCCGTTCTCGATGGGTCACCGATAGTGCCCTTTACGTTAAACCATCACACGATCAAAGATCTCAATCGCTCTCAGAGAGAGAGAGAGAGAGAGAGAGAGAGAGAGAGAGAGAGAGGGTGGGGGTGGGGGTGGGGGGTGGGTGGTGGAGACGAAAACAGACAGACAAAGATGAGAGCCGCGACCATGTAAGCAGATAAGCAAGTGCTTATTCTGGGGTTAGTGGATCCTGTCTTGTGGCAGCACTTAATATGTACATAACTGTGTTGTAGAGTCATGAACAGAGGGAACAGATGGCTGAGGGAGTCACTAAAAGAGCGTCAGTGAATGGAGCGTGATGAAGATGATCCCTCAGAGACGGTGATGGCATTCTGAAGTGTTCTCCTGTGAGCTAGAGGCGTAGATCCTGTCCAGACAGACACAGACAGACCGCAGAGGTCTGAGCTGAGTGTGATCTGATAAATCCTTCAGATGGCATCAATAATCCAGCCCTTCACTTTGGAGCGATGCCAGAGCTTCAGCCAGTGATGCATGAAATACACGGACAGCACTTATCACATTGTTGGTTTGATCTAGCGATCGTCTGGGCAAAAAAAAAATAAAGGCAAGGAAAAATCAATACATATAGACGTGGTCATACTGCTGCTTTCAGTCAAGTCTGGAACTTAGATTGTTTCAGTTAATCAAAGAAATATTTCACATTTTAGACATTACTCAATTGCAATAACCTTCACCTCTTCACAACAGACATCAATATATACATTTCCAGTCCAGTTATGTATGTGCGTGTGTGTGTGTGTGTGTGTGTGTGTGTGTGTGTGTGTGTGTGTGTGTGTGTGTGTGTGCGCGTATGTATGTGTGTGTGTGTGTGTGTGTGTGTGTGTGTGTGTGTGTGTGTGTGTGTGTGCGTGTGTGTATAATAACACTAATGGAGGTTGATGTAAGGATATATCTCATACTCAGTGATAGCTTTCCATGCCGTACAAAGTCAAAGCATGAACAAGAGTAAAAGAAGTTTCTTAAAGAAAAAAAAAAAAACTACTGAATTGATTGACAGCTACTTATTCTTCCCACCACACGCCGCAGTCACACTCACATCAGTATAAAAGTCGTATACGAAAACGCAAACACACACACGCACGCACGCACAGAGAGAGAGAAGAGAGAGAGAGAGAGAGAGAGAGAGAGAGAGAGAGAGAGAGAGAGAGAGAGAGAGAGCGAGAGAGAGAGAGAGAGAGAGAACAGAACAGAACAGAACAGAACAGAACAGAACAGAATTTTATTCAGTAAGGCCAAAGCCCCATTTGAAGGGGTGTGAACATTGGTAGTAGACGTAATAAGACAAATTCAAAGACGAAAATGAAAACAGCATTACACCAGTTCGTACATGGTATCATACACTAAATTGACACCAATTGACTAGTAAAAATTGGTAATTCAGGACATTGCTATTTCTCTTTTCTTAAAGGCTTTATATAGATATATAGCAAAATTACTGATGACCTGTGCACTTTGTGATGCTAAAAGTAACGTTAATCTGAAGTTACTGGGATTGTTATAATATTTTGGATGGATTAAATTGTGTCTTAAATCATCAAAAGCAGGACAACAAAAAACAAAGCGAATTTCATCATCAGCGGAGGATGTGCACGACGGGCATACTGTCCTAAATTCACCGTTCCTTTTGTATCTTGAACTATGTACTGATAAATTAGACATTCCAAATCTAAATCTGTCAGAGTGTATCGAATAAATCTATCCATACCCAATAGTAAGTATGGCTCCAGATCATGCGATGTCTTGAATTTCCTGTATTCTATAAATCTGATGCTATCATTCACATGGTGATTCCAGTTCTGCCACCTGCAGTCGATTAGTCTTTGCTTAAACATCTTTATAAAGGAATTTATGCACCCCACGCCTTGGTATTCCCATACATAGGAGAAGCCATAACTATTCAAAATATCACGAACTTTTGAGGCCCAATTTACTTTTCCTCTATTGGCCAAATTTAATAACATTTTATATGCTTTAGATGGTAATCTGTGTTCCTCCATTCGAGTCAGTTTCAACCAGTATCTAATGCAAGAAACATTAGAATTAATCGTTAATGGGAATCGATTCAATTCACCATACACAAGGTCGTTTGGTGTTTTAATACAAACCCCTAGATACTTCTTTAATACAAATAAATGGACACTTTCAATGACAGATGAAGCATCTTCTAGACCCCAAATCTCAGCACCATATAGGAGTATGGGTTGAATCTGAGAATCAAAAAGCTTCAAATACAATTTCAGAGAGTTGTTATTTAACTGATACAACTTGCAAATAATGCTGATGGCAGCTCGTTTCCCTTTACTTGCTAAATCTTGGCATGCATGCTTAAAACTCAATCGTGTGGAAAACAGGATGCCTAGATACCGACAAGAATTTACTACGTTCATCTTTATGTTATTATAAAACCATTTCTCAGTACTTGCTAAATACCCACCTTTCCTAAAGATTACTATGCTAGATTTGTCCAAGTTTACTTTAAGCTGTAACTGGCACGCAGCTCTATGAAGAGTATTCAGTTGGGTTTGTAAGCCGACCACAGTTTCTGACAATAAAATCATGTCATCAGCAAACAAAAGAATAAACAGTTCAATGAAATCAATATTAAGGCTAACACCATGTCTACCATTATTAATAATATCGAGAGCAAGTTTGTTTATAAACAAGGAAAACAAAAGAGGACTACACACATCACCTTGTTTCACACCATTAGTGCAATATATGTAACTGTATACTGTGTACCACAGCGAACTCGAGCTTTAACAATTTCGTACATGCTTCTTATACATCTGTAGATTTTACCCTTAATCCCATTTTTAATCAAAATAGGCCACAATAAATTTCTTGAAATAGTATCAAAAGCTTTCTCAAAATCAATGAATGCAACGTACAATTTTCTATTAGACGAAAACTGTTTTTGCACTATTGCCAACAATGTAAACATGTGATCAATAGTAGAATAATTTTGTTTAAACCCTGCTTGCAATTCACCTGTAATATTGTTTTGATCGACCCATTCAGTCAATCTTGAATTAATTATACAGCTGTACATTTTGCTACTTATATCTGACAGAGAAATTCCTCTATAATTATTTGGATCATTTATATTGCCTTTCTTAAACAAAGGAATAATTATGGATTCTTTCCATAAATCAGGATATTGACCTGTGTCAAATAATGCATTGAAATATTTAACTAAGAAATCAATGACGTCATTTCCTGCATTTTTAAATATCTCTCCAATAATGCCATCTGGTCCTGCTGCTTTCTTGTTTTTCAGTTTTTTAATTGAGAGTAATACTTCTTCCCTTGTTATGGGCCGGTTCATAAAATCAACATTATCCTCATCATTCTCATGTCTATCAGTTCCAACCCCTTGACTGTCATCAGTTTCATTAGTACTATCAGATAGATTATCTGAAACATCAGTAGCATCTGTAAAAATAGGTCTATTACTATCAATGTCATGTTTTTCTAAAACTCCTTTAAAATGTTGAAACCATTTTTGAACAGAGATTTTGTTGGATTGAAACTTGTTCTTACTGGAAACTCTGCTCATATTATGCCAAAATCCCTTCTGGTCATTAATGCACATGATCAGTTGCTCAAGTACAGTTTTGTTGTATTCCTTTTTCTTTCTTTGCAACAATTTCTTGTATTCTCTTCTAGCTTTGCAAAAAGCTGCATTGTTTCTCTTCTCGATTGAATTCTCAGTTAGTGACAATTCCGTTTCTGTTTTAGAAAATTCTGTTTCTGTTTTAGAAGATTTTCTACAAGTTCTCAAAAGTTTTCTGACATTACGCTTAGAAGTTTTACATTCTTCATCATACCATTTCTCTGATCTTTTCTGATTTGTATAAATTTTCTTTTCCATGAGAGTTGCTTGTTCTCGTATACATTCATTAAATAAAGTTAGTGCCTGATTTATGTCAGTAGCCATCAAACTGCTGGCTTGGTTAATTTGTCTTTTGTCTTTCCGGAACGCATGCGATCATGGAACTGCTCTGCTAAATCATCATTCCAAACTATTTTATTAATAAAGGATGGTATATTACTGCATTCATCATCACAACTTATTATATCATTATTTGCATCAAAATAAAATTCCAGTGGTTGATTATCAGAATCAATCATATCTGAGACTTGAAGACGGCAAGAATTCCTTACAGTATCAAAAAGATTTCAGAAACTATAAAATAATCATTCACACTACTTCCGTTTCCGACATGTATGTGTAGTGACCAGTATAATCACCATTACATACTCCATTCATAATAAACAACCTAAAAGCGATACATAAATTCAAAATCATTCTTCCATACACATTCAGCACTACATCTTTTGAATATCTTATGAAATCTATTTCATTATTCTCATCATTGATACCGAATCTACTAAACGCATCACTACTGAAAGGGAAAATGTCTGCTGTTCTTCCATTCAGGTCTCCACATAAAATGATATAATAATAATAATAATGATTTCTTATATAGCGCTTAATCAAACGAATTTCTCTAAGCGCTTTACAAAGTCATACTACATTCACCCTTCTCATATACAATAATACACCTTACACCCACTACAAATACAAATACTATTACTACAATAACTAACAAATCCTAATCCTACCAATGTGACATTCACTTATTCTTCAAATATCACTACAAAAACTTAATCCTATAACGTTCAATCATACAACAAATACATATAATAGAGAACATACACATACGCTACATTTGAAAAGGCCCAGACGGCTATGAGTTAGGTTGTACCCCCCCCCCCCCTCCCCACAGCATTGACTAATTATGAGAAAATAGATGGGTTTTAAGTTTAGACTTGAAAGAAGAGATAGAATCTGAATGTCTGAGACAGTCTGGCAGTCTGTTCCACGTCGCTGGAGCTTGAAAAGAGAAAGATCTTTCACCAGTAGTAGTCCTGAAGCGAGTCATTCGCAGAAGGCGGTCGTCAGCACAGGAGCGTAGTTGTCGAGAGGGGGTGTAGATTTTAAGGAGATCTGAGAGATAAGAAGGTCCATTTTCAAAGAGAGCAGAGAAAGTGAGAGTTGAGATTTTGTACGAGATATCAACTTTATCATGTAATACTATGTTGTCCATTAAGACCTCTTCAAGAGGACTGATTCCATCTTCAATGTCAACTGTTGCATAATATGGAGAATTCATGGGAGGTACATAGGCACATACATAAACAATGTCATTTTCAAAACCAAATAGTTCCTTGTTGATTAAGAAACACAAAATATTATCTTCTTCACATTTCAATTCAGATACCAAAGACATTAACTCTGTTTTAATCAAACACACCACTCCACCTGATCTCCTCCCCTGCCTTGTCAACTTAATTGCAGATTTACAAAAAACAGAATGATGGGGGAACAGATGGAAATCTACTTTCTCCATAAACGTTTCAACAAGTCACACAAAGTCAAAGGCATAAATATAAGATAGGAATTGTTGATCATTGAGTTTGGACGAAAGGCCGTCCACATTCCAATGAAGAAAAGAAAACGAGCGTACTTTTCCAGTCTGACTTTCATTCAAATTTTGTTCAGTTTCAAGCATACTGTCATTTATTCTTTCATTCAGACTTTCCTGCATCAATGTGCTTCTATGCATTATCTTCTCCCTACAATGACGATGCCTATCACTTCCACGTGCTTCGTCACGGGTGAAAGCACACATCCTTCCATTCCGTGAAGATCTAGCATGAATTTCACATCTTCCTGACATACATCGACACTGCCTAAGCCCCTCACGCGGTGAACATGAGACACGGTCAGGAGCACGTGCGCTTCCGTATTCCATTTCCATACCCAGTGTCAGATCAGAATTGACTACACTTGGATTCTCGATCAGGGAATTTATGTTTTCAGTATTGTTTGATATTAACTGTGTTGCCAGAGGCCGCCCACCCCTCATCTGACTTGCTTTAACTGACCATTCGCATCCAGTACAAATTTCTTGCCCTCGATGAGGAGATGGTCATAGATCATAGTGGCCCTTTTATTACTATCTCTGGCAGCCTTTAAGTGTGGCCCTAGACTCTTCCGGATGTCCCGGACTCTCTGAGTAAAGTCTTCACCTATGAATATTGAACAGTTCTTTAACTTCTTTTTGGCTCTTAGTATTTCTTCCTTATCTCTGTAGAAAGTACATCTGCCAATGATAGGTGAGTCAGGCTTGTTACCAAGGCGATGTATCCTGTCAAATTGTACTGATTTTGATAGTTCTAACTTATCAGTTAACATGTCGTGAACAATGTTCTCACAGTCTTGTCTGGTTTCTCCTTCTCTTCTGGGCAGTCCGTAAAAAATCAAATTATTCCTTTTCGATCGTCCCTCAAGATCATCTACTTTCTCTTCTAAATGCACAATTCTGTCTTTCATCGCACTGTTTTCTGCGTTAAGTTTGTCGTTTTGCACACGGAGATCATTGATCGTCTCTTTCATATCACTCATGTCCCTTTTCAGTCCATCAACTGAGTCCTTGACATCTTTCACGTCGTCAGACATGTTGTCAAATTTGCTGTTCAAGGTCGACAACATAGTCAAAATGTCCTTTAATACGGGGTGGTCGGCCGTAGTCTCACCGGCAGTACTTGTAGCGTGGTCAGGATCAGAAGCCGCAGAACGGTCAGTACTTGCTGGGCGTACAGCACCATCCGAGGTCAAGCAAGACTGCTTCGTGGAGCTGCTGGACTTGGGTCCGGGATTTGACTCGACATCGCCGCATCGAAGTAAGAGGTCGCTGAAGCAGGTGAGGACCAAACCTACCATAACACCGGTGACACGGGTGTGTACATTTAACACACGGACTGTCATGGCCAACTTGAATCTGGCTCTCTTTGCCATAAAGTTGATAAACACCGGAATAAATCGGCCACATCGAATCCTAAAATCTTGAGCTGCTGATGGCATGATGTCACTGCCACTGATTGTCAAGGTCTTCGCTGATCAACAGGAGAGTAATCAACGAAAAACGTTAATTAATTGCGGAGCTCAAAAAACGTGTCTTCCTCTCTTGAATGACGACAGCTCACCCCCCGAGAGAGAGAGAGAGAGAGAGAGAGAGAGAGAGAGAGAGAGAGAGAGAGAGAGAGAGAGAGAGAGACGCAGGACAAAGCAGCAATTCCTTAAAAGATTAGTTTTTCAAGTCTTGTTTCAAAGCACCGGACGTCTGAGTGCCAGAGTGACAGGCAGACTTATCCACACAGGTGGTCCGACAAAAGAAACCGCTTTTTTGTCCGAATGGCTTTGTACTCTTTGGCACAGCCAGACATTTGGCATCAGCAGATGACCGGAGCTGTCTTGTCTGACTGGAGACTTCAAGTCGATCAGGCATGCATGTTAGGGGAAAAGTCAGAAAAGTCTGGTGAAGAATTAAGAGCTTGTATTCATTATTGGAAAAGATAAGTAACCAATGCAAAAACTCATTGAGTGAAATAACATGGTCTCGTTTTTATTACTGTACAGACATGACTGGCAGTAGAATTCTGTACTCTTTGAAGTTATTAAGAATATGTATGGGACAGCCAGAAAGAAGGGGACCACGATAGTATAGTCTAGACGGTAGGGATGTTTCTACTCGGGTCTTCTTGGCCTGGAGTGTCCGATGTCTGTATATTCAGCTGATGCAACAGAGGCCATTCAATGCAGGATGGCAGAGGCTAGTGAAGGTATTGTCTAGAGAAATGTCATCACGTATCATTCTGGCTAATTATTCGTTGAGATGACAGAGGAAGAGCTTATACTAAACGCTTCAACTAAAGTACAGACAGATCCACCTGCTTGTAAAATTTCGCAAAACGAAAGGAGGACTCTCAAACTATGGTGCTTCTCTTTTTGACAAACTCCTATGTACCAACAACTTACCAGACAGGTCTAACTAAGAGTCTCTGCAATGTATATCCCGGTGACAAAGCCCTTATTTCAACTATGACATGAGAGGTATCGATGTTTCATGACATGCGTCCTGTGTCTGGGTAACAGGGTTCGTCTGAAAGAGATTTCAGTCCATTTGGTAGCTGAAATGGTGCTGGAAGAGTTTCCCGTTTGTTTCGATGTTAGGATTGATGTTGAAGCGTTTCCTTTTTCTTGTCAGGATGGGTGTGGAAGAAATTCTTGTCTAGAGTTAGGAGAAGCGTGGAAGAGTTTCCTCTCTGGTATCAGAATGGGTTGTGGAAGACTTTTCCGTCCCGTCTTAGGACGAGCGTGGAAGATCTTTCTGTTTGGCTGGTGTTATAGGGTGAATGTCGAAACATGTCCTGTCTCTTAATGTTTCTTAGTTGTGAAAAAGTGGTATTAGGATTGGTGTGGCAGTTTCCAGTCTTATGTTAGGCGGATGTGTAAGAGTTTCTTACCTGATGTTTCTTATCTTTGTTAGGTTGGATGTGGGAGCTTTCTCTTTGATTGTTATTAGACAGGGTGTGGCAATTTTCTGTCTGCACAGTTTCAGTGTGGATGTCAAACAAGATTGCTGTTTAGTATTAAAATGGGTTTCCTGTATATTTGGTGTTAAAATAGGTGTGAAAGCGTTTTCTGTCTAGTGTCCTAAAATGGTGTGGGCGAGTTTCTTGTCTGTCTAGTTTTAGGCTGGGTATGGAACAATGTCCCGTTTAGTGCTAGGAAAAGTATGGTTCCTGTTTAGTGCTAGGTGAGGATGAGTTTGCTGTCTATCTGTTGTTAGGATAAGAATGGAAGTTTTTTGTCTGGTGTTAGGATAGGCTTGGAAGTGCTTTATGTTTATTTGGTATTAGGATTGGGTATGGGACAGTTCTCTGTCTGGTATAACAGGGTTATGGAAGAGCTTTCTGTTTGTTCGGGTTTGGATGATGCTTTTGAGAAAGGATTATTCACTTCAGCAAATTATTCTATCGCATGGCTAGCCATAGCTCTTGTAAGCTTAGGTAAACCTGTGAATCATAAAGAATAACATTCACATTTTCCCTGTGAATTGAAAGAACACATTAAATATGACCTATACTATGAAACAACGTATAGGTTGTTAGCATCTGTAGTGTAACGATTACTATGAATCAAATATAATGCTCTCTTTCTCTCTCTGGCTTTCGTAATTCATTTTTACGTTGCTGCTTGTTACATTAATTATATACTGGGTCCGATTACAAACCAACTTGCAAATTCCCCATAAGTAAGCGTGATACATTTACGGAGCTAGGAAGCAGCAAACTGCACAATACAGTACAAATGCCAGCATCTTTATCCTGGCAGCTAGCTTCACTGCCAAAAGAATCAGTTCACGTTAGGTAATGGCCGCTATTCGCGTAACAGTGGTCACCAAACGACACACAGGGCGCGATGAATACAGCCTGATGACCGAATCACCCACTACAGGAGCGCCCAGGGTGCTCAACAAGTGAGGGCGATGACCTAAACATTCCCCGCGTGTGGTCAGCCGCAACCACGGCTCTCCTCATCAGTCGTGGCGGGGGAGGGGGGGGGGCAGGGTGAAAAGAAGTCTGTCCATGTCATTAGAGCAGAGAGAGGGAGGACAAACACGGGGAGAACAGTGCCCACGATGCCCACACAGCTAATCACGGCCGTCCGAGAACAAATTCAATCACGATGAACAAATAACGCTTCCGCTGCCAGCACGAAAACTATCCTGGCACGTGCACATCGCTGCTTCCTCCGGCTCTGCTCTTCCCTTCGGAGATCGATTCGGTCCCCCTCTTTGCCTGGCCGTTCATCCTTCCTCATACACCAACACTGAAATTGAAGGGATGATATTCCATCGATTGTCCCCGGGTTTTTTGCCTTCAGTACGGCGTTGGAGTCCTGGCAGAGTGACGCTACATCCGGGAATGGAGGAACCGCTGGAAGGGAAACCACTCCGATCTCTGTACTCTCCCCTGCAACAGGGTCTATTTGTTTAAAACAGACCTCTACAGCCCTACCATTGAGTCTCGAGTTATGGAAGTTTTTGCAGTCAAAGCCCATGTTACTGTAACAGCCATAGCAGAACTGCCAACACACACACACACACACACACACACACACACACACACACACACACACACACACA
>CM065714.1:144980660-144985660 GCA_033310375.1 Conus canariensis
ATCAGTTCACAACTATTTAAACATGACTGCAGGTCCGTGAAAAGTCTGGTTTAACCCCAAATGTTTTTCCCGTTTACTGCTTAGTTTGGTCTGTCTCAACAGCGCAGACAGACGAACCCACACAAAAGTCAGCATGGACATCACTACATCCAAATGATGGAGGTAGAACCAACGACCATTGATGTGGCATGGAAATCACTACATCCAAATGATGAGGTAGAACCAACGACCATTAATGTGGCATGGAAATCACTACATCCAAATGATGAGGTAGAACCAACGACCATTGATGTGGCATGGAAATCAGTACATCCACATGATGGAGGTAGAACCAACGACCATTGATGTGGCATGGAAATCAGCACATCCAAATGATGGAGGTAGAACCAACGACCATTGATGTGGCATGGAAATCACTACATCCACATGATGGAGGCAGAACCAACGACCATTGATGTGGCTGCTGTGTCTCCCAAACAGAAGAAGACAAATTGCGGTCATTGTTCGTTAAATCTTTAAGTACAGCAGTTCGTTTCATGAAGAGACTGAATGTAAAAAGATAGCCACAACGACAGCCTTAGTACTTGGTGGCGCACAAAGACAGCCTTAGAACTTGATGGCGCACAAAGACAGCCTTAGTACTTGATGGCGCACAAAGACAGCCTTAGTACTTGGCGCACAAAGACAGCCTTAGTACTTGGCGCACAAAGACAGCCTTAGTACTTGATGGCGCACAAAGACAGCCTTAGTACTTGATGGCGCACAAAGACAGCCTTAGTACTTGATGGCGCACAAAGGCAGCCTTAGTACTTGATGGCGCACAAAGACAGCCTTAGTACTTGATGGCGCACAAAGACAGCCTTAGTACTTGATGGTGCACAAAGACAGCCTTAGTACTTGATGGTGCACAAAGACAGCCTTAGTACTTGATGGTGCTTCTCTTGACATAGTCACTGTTTGAGCACATCTCACAGCCACCACCTTCAATGCCTCCTCGGAGGGTGCAGACACATCTCTTCACGTCTGCTGTCCTTCCAGACACCACAGAGATCACAGACATTCATATTTGCTCTCCCAAAAAGCTTCTGCTTTCATTCCATAGAGAGGCATGCCAACAGCATCAAAGACGCGTCGAACGAATATCAAGTAAAACAAAAAAAAGCCATACACATAAACCAGATGATTTTCTTTGAGGATCTTAACTGCTGCTGATTGCAAACAAAAGCATCAGCATGGAAGAAAGAGTGTGCATACAGTACCACGGTCGTCGCGTGCCTAACCGACATTCAGTTTGGCTGAGTGGGTCATGCGGGAGGCAACAGGAGAGGGTCAGACAAGGTGAGGTCTTTGATCATGAATCAGAATGCCAAAGAGCACTTGTGGCCTGTCCAGAACTGAGTTAGTGCCTCAGACTGGCGGGGTTCATTTTTTTTTTTTTTACAAGAGTTGGCGGATAGAGTGTTCATGGGCAGGGATGGGGTTTGGAAAGTCCCATGGGTTGGTTAGAATATGCATGTGTCTTCAAAACCATACATGCCTGTGCACAGCTAGCAAGTCCATGAAACCCTCTTCCCATCCAGTCTGTCACTGTTCTCTGTTTACAACCCCTGTATACTGTGGTGTCATGGTTTAGCAGATACTTTGTAGTGTACATGCACTATTCCACACACAGTCATACTTCCTTGACGATACCTAAAATGAAACCGACGTGATGGTACACGCATTCTGGTACATAGAAACTCATGTTCATATGCGCATATTTGGAACACACAGATCACTAATCAAATAAATAGAGAAAATTAGACAGATTCATACATAATGAATGAGAGAGAGGGAGGTGAGAGCGAGAGAGACAGAGAGAGAGAGAGAGAGAGAGAGAGAGAGAGAGAGAGAGAGGGGGGGTGGGGTGACGGGGGAGGAGGGAGAGAAACAGAGATTCACAACGAGGCTGTAGTGTCACAACCCCTGACCTTGAGCACCATCGTCAGTCACGTGTCAGCTCTTTTTCTGTTCCACCTGACTGACCATGCAGGGAAATGGTTCTCCAGCAGCCAGTAACAACATTAGGCCAGGTAGCCGATGAAGCAGAAATTAGAGGCAGTCAGAGGAGTCTGAGGCAGATCAAAGAGAGTAGATACAAGAGGTGGAATGGCTCGCTGCTGGCATGTTCACTTATTGGAGTCAGCCTTGTGCAGTCCTGGAAAAAAATGATGACGTCGCCTTGGTCTTTGAAAGATGTCATATGCATAAGCCCAAAACGTGCTTAGAGAAAAAAAAAACCCACAGAAAGCTGCATATGTACAATGACAGGTTGTGGACATCTTCAGTCCATGTAAGGTCTGCTACTCCCACCCTTCTCCCATGACGTCACACAGACCTTTGACATTCATCTTTACTTTACTAGAGCTCCTCTGTTAGGTCGTCAATTCCATTACAAGGGACACACAACAGATTGCCATTACCAACCGATCAAGAGTCTACCAAAACAAAACGTACAGCCACGCTACATTAATTCTTTCAGGGTTCTTAAATGCTGCCCTAAGGTATTAAATGCTGCCCTAAGGTATTAAATGCTGCTTTAGGTGCAGCTGAAAGCTTCAGGATGAAAGAAGAGCACCCGTCCATTTCTAACTGTGTTCGTCATATGCCTGGCCATCATCGGGTTTGGCTTTTAAGTCAGGCGAGAGGCGATAGCGGTGGACCAGACGGACTGAGGTCTTTGATCGTGAAACAGAATGCAGAACAACAGTTCAGGCCCATCCAGAGCGGGGGCTCACTGTGACTGGCTCGGTTCTTGTTTACACATTTTGGATGTAGACTGTTGCAAACCAAAGCGAGAGAGTGAATATTAGCTAGACACCGATTATTATAGTATTTATACGCTCATGTACTTTCACAGGTTATGCATATACATGCACGTAGATAGCTCAGCCATGAGACCTTTTTCCTACTTTCGAAAATTTTCTTCACTTTGCTAATTATCTAGCTGCTACATACGCAGTCTTACGGGTTGAAAGATACGGTTTAACATATACGGACTGCTTTGCATGCAAACACTTTCTTGATAAAACTGAAACTGCACATGAACGTACATGCTCATTTGCGATCACATACAAAATGATGTGTAGATTCACAAATCCCATACAAACGAATCACTAATTATATAAACAGAGATAAATGGATATATAGATACATACATAATGAGAGAGAGAGACAGAGAGAGAGAGAGAGAGAGAGAGAGAGAGAAAGAAAGAGAGAAAGAGAGAGAGAGAGAGAGAGAGAGTGGGAGAGAGAGAGAGAGAGAGGGAGAGAGAGATTCACAATTCTCTTGTAATTTCACAACCCCGGTCTTGAGCGCCCTCATTAGTCACGTGCCAGCTCCTCCTCTGTTTCATCTGGCTGACCAGCGCAGGAACATGACCAGCAGCTGACAACATTAAGCTGAGCAGTCAACCGAGAAGACAGAAGAGGACACTGGTTCAGATCGAAGAGGTTGAATGGCTCGCAACCAGACTCTTCCCTTACTGGAATCAGCTTTGTGCAGTGTATGCAAAACGGCAATTTTGTATTTGGTCTTTAGGGGAAGTTATACACAAAAGCTAACCGCCTATGTACGTATGCATTACTTGCTTGAGTGCATGCATGTAACCCTGCAGAACGGAAGCTACAAAAACAAACAAACAAGCAAACAAACAAATAACAGCTGATGCATGTGTGCAACCACAGCAAAAAAAAATATACACAGACATTCAGGCACACAAAAAGCGCCAAACGTATACACAGACAGATATACAGACAAACACAGACACACAGACCCATACAGAGAGAGAGAGAGAGAGAGAGAGAGAGAGAGAGAGAGAGAGAGAGAGAGAGAGAGAGAGAGAGAGAGAGAATTACACATGAACACACAGGTACTCAGACACATAAGACTACACAGACAGTGATGACTGATGATGATCATTATCTTGGGCTCAAGTAAAGATGGGAAGCACATGCACAAGTAAGCTGCAGAAATTTGTGACGAACCCAATACTTGCGCTCTCCAAATAACTCCCTGACGCATAACTGTCTCCAGATACAACTAGCCAGTTATGTAAGTCAGTTAATACGAAAGCTGTTATTTGTTCAGTGTTTCTTACAGCTGACAAGCAACCAGAGACCAATGTTAGGATGATGGTCTTTGACCAAAGCTTTCATGAACTGTTCCGTTTCTAAACTTCCTATCTCTAGAACCAGGAATATGGCGACAGGAATATTACATTCTTTGGAGCACAATGGAGGGGATGGGCAAGGAAGAGAGATAACCCATTCTACCCAAAGCGCTGGTCTTGGCCGACTACATTGTAAAACTGAATACAGATATTTGCTTTGACCGACTGACCAACAGGCAGAAAAACAGACAATAAGATAGATTTATGGATAGGTAATGTGCGTCTGCAGACAAATATTCCTATAGCCTTGCCGCAAGGAAAATCTGCACTCAGGAATAAACAGACCGATAAAATTTTCAAGATATCAGTATGTAAATCAGGTCATCTAAAAAAGAGAGAACAAATGACCGATTTTAAGACTACTGATTCGGGGGCCGGAATAGCGCAGTTGGTAGAGGGCCGGACTCGTGATCCTGGGGTTGCGGGTTCGAATTTCGGTACAGGGGATTTTTCCCTCGGAGTTGACATTGGTTCTGACTCTATTTCCCATACAGTCCTTCGAATGAGACTATAAACCAAGGTTCCGTGTGTGAACGCACGCACAACATCTTGCACACACGTAAAATCCCATCACCAACTTTCGGAAGAGAAGGCCAGTTTGGCCGTTTGGTATTGATGACACGTTACACATAGCATGCATCTTCCCCGAAGATGGAGTATGGCTGCCTTAATGGCGGGATTAAAAAAACGGTCATACACACAAAACTCCACTGCCTGTCCATACTGGCAGTGTGCGCAGCAGTATCAGCCTGCGTACGCAGAACGAAAGAAAGAAAAAGAAGAGAGACT
>CM065714.1:144993160-145005660 GCA_033310375.1 Conus canariensis
TCTTTGGTCATGAAGTTCCTGAATAACTGTGTGAACAGAAGCACCGTCAGGTACACAGAAAACCTCTTTGGTCATGCCCCATTTAGTCAGTCAGGTACACAGAAAACCTCTTTGGTCATGCCCCATTTAGTCAGTCAGGTACACAGAAAACCTCTTTGGTCATGCCCCATTTAGTCAGTCAGGTACACAGAAACCTCTTTGGTCATGCCCCATTTAGTCAGTCTCTCGCCCCAAAAGTTAGCATACCTAAAGGACAAAAGAACAGCGCGCGCGCGCGCGCGCGCGCGTGTGTGTGTGTGTGTGTGTGTGTGTTGTCTGTATGTGTGTGTGTTTTCCACATGAGCACGTTTGTCTATCGTGTCTGGTCTGGTGCTTTTTACGTTTTTGTGCATGTCTCCTTGCATGCTTTTGATGCGCATGAGGACATTATTTTTTCTGTGCGAGTATATGCATGCGTTCTAGAAAATAACTCGTGGGTATGTTTTGTACGCTTGTGCATAGAAAGACCAAGACAACATGGTCATTTTCCCAGGACGGCACCAAGCTGATTCCAATGAGGGGAGGATGCTGGCAGCAAGCCATCCAACCTTTTTTTGTCCACCTTTTTTTTATCCGAACCAATCTCTCCTAGCTGCCTCTGCCTTCCGCTCCATTGGCCGCAAGGCCTGATGATGTTTGTTGGTCGCTGTAGGATCATTTTCCTCTCTGCTGGTCAGTCAGGTGGAACAGAGAGTTGACACGTGACTGATGATGGCTCTTAAGGTCGTCGGTTATGACACTATAGGAGCACTCTCTCTCAGTCAGTCGGTCAGTCAGTCAGTCAGTCAGTCTGCCTCTGTGTGTGTGTGCGTGTGTGTGTGTGTGTGTGTGTGTGTGTGTGTGTGTGTGTGTGTGTGTGTGTGTGTGCGTGTGTGCGTGCGTGCGTGCGTGCGTGCGTGCGTGCGTGTGTGTGTGTGTGTGTGTGTGTGTGTGTGTGTGTGTGTGTGTGTGTATGCGTGGTGTGTGTATACGTGCGCGCGTGCGCATGTGTGTGTGTGTGTGTGTGTGTGTGTGTGTGTGTGTGTGTGTGTGTGTGTCCGTCTGTGTCCGTCGTCTGTCTGTCTCTCCCTCCTTCCCTCCAACACGAGAGGCCGTGATGGCATTGATGGAAAAATTTAAAAGTTGACATTCCAAGTGACTGCTAAAACATTTGGTTTGCTCACTCTCCTATTTCCAAAGCTTGGAAAGGTGCTAAAGTAATCCCTTTTAACCCAACAGTGATCACGGAGATCCCTCAAACTACAGACTTGTATTTAGTTTGTCCATCCCTTTAAGCCTTCTGAAACACGCATAAACCAACAATCCTTTGTCACACCAATTCTTTCAGTTTATTTCACCGATATCAGTCTGGATCTCAGGCCAATCATTCTTGCCACACAGCATTAAGTAATCGAATCGACCAATGACTTGCTAAGTCAAACACTGATGAAATCACAGGTGCCGTAGTATATGACATTATGAATGCGTTTGATGTTCATCGTAGCTTTTGAACAACAACAAAAAAAAATTGGTTTGACCGACCGACAATGAACTCCTTATTCATTTCCGTTGGACAGGAAGCAATGTTTCTCGTTAAGTAGATCTGAATCCTCTGTTTCATGTCAATGACGGTGTCCTTCAAGGTTCTGTCCTTGGTTCAGTCCCATTCTCATTAGATATTAACGACCTTCCCCTGCTTCTTGCAATTTTAGGTGTGATATCTGCAGACGATACAACTATACATATTTGCCATAACAGATTAGACGGCATTTTATCTGTTCGCAGGAAAGTATCAGTAAGTTAAGAGAACGGTCTTCACCCAGCCACATACATCTACATCCCCCCAAATCCAAAGATACATACTGATCGCTACCAGACAGAAACGTCGAAACATGTCATGGGGTATTCCATTTGTGTAAATGGAGAAACTCGAAACATGTTAAGGAGAAACTGTCAAGGAAGTTGATAATAATAGGATTCTATGTATTACTGTTGATAATAATCTGTCATGGTCAAATCAACTTGACATATGTAAATATTTGTCCAGAAAGATTGACCACTTAGCTGACATATTTTGGCTTTAAAATGTAAGGTCGTTTATAACAAAATCAATACTTATCTGAAAAATGATGTCCGATCGTGCTGTCTTTGTATCTGGAAAATAGCTGAACTGAAATTAATTCGCAATGTTTTCAAGGTTAAGATACGCCTTCAAAGGATTGCTCTTTTCAAGCCTAGTTTGTTTTTCTCTGTTGTGTGTGTGTGTGTGTGTGTGTGTGTGTGTGTGTGTGTGTGTGTGTGTGTGTGTGTATGTGTGCGTGCGTATGTGAGTGCGTGCGTGCTGCGTGCGTGCGTGTGTGCGTGTGCGTGTGTGTGTGTGTGTGTGTGTGTGTGTGTGTGTTGAATGCAATCTCAAGATTCATTTATATGCACACAACCCCAGCTATTTTTAAAGAAGCCGTTTTTTAAAAGAAAAGTATAATACACATATGAAGACGATATTTGCAAACATCATCACTTACTCCTTAATGTAGTTCATCAAATGCTATTCCATGCAGTCACTACAATTTCTGTTTGTCCATCCGTCCGTCCGTGTGTGTGTGTGTGTGTGTGTGTGTGTGTGTGTGTGTGTGTGTGTGTGTGGTGTGTGTGTGCGTGTGTGTGTGTGTGTGTCTCTCTCTCTCTCTCTGAGTGTGCGTGCATGCGTGCGAGCGCGCGCGCGCGTGTGTGAGTACGCGTGAGCACGTGCTCATAATCAAACAAGAATGTGGGCATTGTCTTCCCTTTTGGAATTGAAACAATACATAATTACTTTCATGTTAGTCTTTCTTTATACAATTTGAAAAGAAAGGTTATTGGTTCCGCCGCAAGACAATCCAGACAGACACATTGCAGGACAAAATACCTTCGCTTGTCTGGGTTGTCTTTTGTCCTGTAATCTGTTTGGATTGTCTTTTGTCCTGTAATCTGTTTGGATTGTCTTTTGTCCTGTAATCTGTTTGTGTGGATTGTCTTTTGTCCTGTAATCTGTTTGTCTGGATTGTCGTTTGTCCAGAAATCTGTTTGGATTGTCTTTTGTCCTGTAATCTGTCTGAATTGTCTTTTGTCCTGTAATCTGTCTGGATTGTCTTTTGTCCTGTAATCTGTCTGGATTGCCTTTTGTCCTGTAATCTGTCTGGATTGTCTTTTGTCCTGTAATCTGTCTGAATTGTCTTTTGTCCTGTAATCTGTCTGAATTGTCTTTTATCCTGTAATCTGTCTGGATTGTCTTTTGTCCTGTAATCTGTTTGTCTGGATTGTCTTTTGTCCTGTAATCTGTTTGTGTGGATTGTCTTTTGTCCTGTAATCTGTTTGTCTGGATTGTCTTTCGTCCTGTAATCTGTCTAGATTGTCTTTTGTCCTGTGATCTGTTTGTCTGGAGTGTCTTTTGTCCTGTAATCTGTTTGTGTGGATTGTCTTTTGTCCTGTAATCTGTTTGTGTGGATTGTCTTTTGTCCTGTAATCTGTTTGTGTGGATTGTCTTTTGTCCTGTAATCTGTTTGTCTGGATTGTCTTTTGTCCTGTGATCTGTTTGTTGGATTGTCTTTTGTCCTGTAATCTGTTTGTGTGGATTGTCTTTTGTCCTGTGATCTGTTTGTCTGGATTGTCTTTTGTCCTGTGATCTGTTTGTGTGGATTGTCTTTTGTCCTGTAATCTGTTTGTCTGGATTGTCTTTTGTCCTGTGATCTGTTTGTCTGGATTGTCTTTTGTCCTGTAATCTGTTTGTCTGGACTATCTTGAGGCGGAACCACTGACTTTCTTTTTCTTTTAACTTTTTTCAATTTCCGCCTACAGTCACCGCGCGTTGAAACTTTCCTTGTAAAATTACCTTTTAGAACTGCAATCGAAATGGATTCTCCTTTGGAATAATAGGCAAATGAAACAAACTGCAGCGTTACTGGAACACGACAAAAAAGCAGAAGAGCACACAAAACAAAGTGTGAAGTAACGCAGTTTTAATGCACGACACAAAACAGGACAAGAAATTTTCGGCAATATGCCTTCCTCAGCGACAAAAAAAAAAAAAAAAAAAAATAACAGTACAGACATCAACATGCACAATACTCCCCTTGTGAAGCCAAACTGGTGAATGATGTTGACAGAGGGACAGTGGAAGAGAGGGTGAGTAGGGTTCGAGGAATAGGGCACGAGGAAAGAGGGTAGAGTAAAGTGTGGAGGAGGAAAAGGAGAGAGAGAGAGAGAGAGAGGGGGGGGGGAGAGAGAGAGAAGAGGAGAGAGAGAGAGAGAGAGAGAGAGAGAGAGAGAGAGAATGGAAATAGAGGAAGAGTGGAGAGTGAGAGAGAGAAGAGGATGGGGAGGGGAAGGAGAGTGAGTGGAGGGGGAGGGTGTGATTGTATGTAGTTGGTGTGTTGCATATGAATGAAATGAACAAGAGAAAACACAATAAATAAAATACAATATGCACAAAAAAGCATTTTAAATGACAAGGAGAAGTGCGAGGGGGGGGGGGGGGGGGGGGGGGGGGGGGGAGAAGCGGGTCAGCCGCCTAAAGCACCCGACCCAAGTCTGACCCAAGGGTAGGTTGCCCTACCCAAGCACCAAGGGGTGAGAGGGAAAACGGGAGAACCCCGAGAAAAAAAACCCACTAGCCAGACGCAGCTAAGAGCTGCAGGGCCCCCTCCCCCCCCCCCCCACACACACACACACATACACGAAAAATCACTTGCCCGGGGGCACAACCACACACACACACACACACACACACACACACACACACACACACACACACACACGCACACACACACTACACACACACACATACATACAAGTGCGCGCGCGCGCACGAACACACACGCACGCACACATACACACGCCCATAAGCACACACACAACCACACATATACCTAAAAAAAAGAAAGAAAGAAAAAAAAGGGGTGGTGGGTGGGTGGGTTACAATGGGGAATAAATGAGTAAATGTACAAACAAGGCATACATTAAGACATTTGGGTATAGCATAGGGAGGTAGGTGGTGCTATGGTGGCGCAACAGAAAAAGGCAAAAATAAGAGCATTAACGCAAAAAATAGATATGAGGTCATGATAAGAGGCGCTAACAACACTCCCAATGACCAAAAAAAAAAAAAAATCCATACATATATATACATACATATATACACTTGTATGTATGTGTGTGTGTAGTTGTGTTTGTGAGTGCGCGTGCGCGCGCGCGCGCGCGTGTGTGTGTGGGGGTGAGGGGGGGGGGGGGGTGGCGAGCCCTGCAGCTCTTAGCTGCGTCTGGCTAGTGGGTTTTTTTCTCGGGGTTCTCCCGTTTTCCCTCTCACCCTTGGTGCTTGGGTAGGGCAACCTACCCTTGGGTCAGACTTGGGTCGGGTGCTTTAGGCGGCTGACCCGCTTCTCTCCCCCCCCTCCCCTTGTCATTTAAAATGCTTTTTGTGCATATTGTATTTTATTTATTGTGTTTTCTCTTGCACATTTCATTCATATGCAACACACCCACTACATACCATCACACCCTCCCCCTCCACTCACTCTCTTTCCCCTCCCCATCCTCTTCTCTCTCTCACTATCCACTCTTCCTCTACTTCCATTCTCTCTCTCTCTCTCTCTCTCTCTCTCTCTCTCTCTCTCTTTCTCCCCTCCCCCCCCCCCCCTCTCTCTCTCTCTCTCCTTTTCCTCCTCCACACTTTACTCTACCCTCTTTCCTCGTGCCCTATTCCTCGAACTCTACTCACCCTCTCTCCCACTGTCCCTCTGTCTACTTCATTCACCACTTTGGCTTCACAAGGGGAGTATTGTGCATGTTGATGTCTGTACTGTATTTTTTTTTTTTTTGTCGCTGAGGAAGGCATATTGCCGAAAATTTCTTGTCCTGTTTTGTGTCGTGCATTAAAACTGCGTTACTTCACACTTTGTTTTGTGTGCTCTTCTGCTTTTTTGTTGTTGAGTAATCATTCTAATAACTGTAATTGTTACATGCTGTATTCAAATTCTTACAATGCTTAGAAACAAGTAGGAATGTATGTGTGCACATGTATATTGTATCCAGCTTTTCACCTTCTCTCCCTGATTTTTAAAAATCTTTTTCTTTCTTTTTTACATAAGAGAATAAACCAAAATCATACTTCTTATTCATCTGCGAGTATGAACAGATAAGTTTCGAGCGCTTGTCCTACTAGTCGCAAGACAATTTACAGATTTTTTTCTAATCATGCAGCCAAACAACACACACACACACACACACACACACACACAACACACACACACACACACAAATATTTATAAACAAAAGGAATCAAAAACAAAGATGAAGTTTGATTCAGCTTCTTCACATCTAGGAATCACTTTATATTCAATGTGAACCAAAGAAACAACTTTTGATCAACGCAGTGCTTTTTAAAAATTTTATTATCATTTTTTTTTTTACTGTTCTGCCATTTCATTAGCCATGCAGCAGAAACGAAAACGTCGTGCGAGAGGTGGACGAAGAGCTCATAATTTTTACTCCTTGTTTGTAGAAGTATTAAAGGTCGAAACGCGCAGCTTCAGCATTCTCATTTCTTTGATCTAGTTGTTTGGCGGGCTTATAACAACATTTCTCAGTGCGATGATGTTTCTGGGGGGTTAGGGTGGCGGCATTTCTCCTCGTGAAGAAAGTGGCTCCATCAGAGTTTATGCACAAATGCTGCATACAGCTCTTTTTATTCACTTTCCCGACAGCCGTATTGATTTCTCTTGCAGTTGTTTCCCTGTTTGCGTAAAACAATAAAATAACCAGTGACTATAAAAATCGGTTGCACGAAATACTCCCTGAGGGATGATTTGATTTCAAGAACCGCTATATATGATTTCCCTGACGTGAGTTTTGAGAGAAACAATCTTCATGATAATAAAACGCAGGCGTTAGAAAAATAAAACAAACAGTAGCAGCAACACAAAAATAAACAAATACATCAACATTCATTTCACAATATGTTTTCATTAATCTAAAAGAAAAAAAAAACTCTGGAACTCATTATTTCTCTGCCTGTCTGTCTCACTATCTGTCTGTCTGTCTCCTCTCTTTCTCCCTTTCCACTCCCCTCCTCCTTTTCTCCTTTTTCTACTCCTCTCTCTTCTCTCTCTCTTCTCTCTCTCTCTCTCTCTTCTTTTTGTTCACGGGTTTTTTCCTTGTTCTTATTTTGGACGCCTTCCAGTTGCAGTTACATGCCAAGCATAGTGTATTTACACCGTCAATTCGACATTGCAGAGTAATAATCATAATGATTATTTATGGCGCTTGATCTTACATCATAAGCCCTAAGCGCTTACAAATACATAAAGGTTAAAGAAAACATAAATGAAACCAATAAGAAGATGAAGATTGCAACAAGTACCAGGCACCTACAAACAAGGGTACATATGGACACACACCAACGCACGCACGCGCACACACACACACACACACACACACACACACACACACACACACACACACACACACAAACATGATCCCACACACACTGTCGCGCAACAACGGACACAACAGCATGGCGCGCGCGCGCGCGCGCGCACACACAACACACACAACACACACACACACACACACACACACACACACACACACACACATGCCTGCAGACACAATGTGTCGGTACCAGCCTACAATACAACAGGCACCTTGGCCCTGACACCTCAGCCATTTTTCTGGCCGAGACGCGAGACAAAGAAGTAATACTGTGATGCCATTATGACTGACATCGTTGGTGGCCCTGAGAGAGAGAGAGAGAGAGAGAGAGAGAGAGAGAGAGAGAGAGAGAGAGAGAGAGAGAGAGAGAGAGCAAGGGGTGGAGGAGAGGAGGAGAGAGAGAGAGAGGGGGGAGGAGAGAGGAGAGGGGAAGGAGAGAGACAGAAGGGGAAGCGAGAGAGAGAGAGAGAGAGAGAGAGAGAGAGAGGGTGGGAGAAAGGGAGGTAGAGAAGGGAGGGAAGGAGGGAGGAAGAAACAGAGGAAAAAGCCCAGTGTTGGCGACACATCTTATCACAGGCAGCAGAGAACGACTTGTGTCAGAAGGAATGAACAAATAAGCCCTCTGTTGTCAGCATGGGAAACATGCTGACTTCATGTGCGCACATAGTCTCATACCTTCTTCACCACTTCCTCTACACCCTCCTGTTTAATCTCTCCATCCTTTCTTGTATCCAATACCTCTTCTCAAAAACACATAACATTCCATTTCATTTGTTTACCCCCACCCCTCCTCTTGCCCACTTCCTCACAATCTCCCTCACATACCTCCTCTGCACCACCTCTCTAATCCCATCCTTCTTGCCCACTCCCACACCCACAACCTTCTTCCTCCTAACCACAACGCCCCCTCCTCCTCTTCACAATTTCTGTCTCCTACGTCCTCTTCATTCGTTTCCCGTGACTTTCCCTTACTGTATGGCGGAGTGCAACACAGTGCGATGATATTTCTGGGGGTTAGGGTGGCGGCATTTCTGGAATGGAGCCATAAGGACCTTCCTGCCCTTCATTGCAACAGGATTCATCCGTTCACGGCGAATTTCCCTCGGTCTGCGGTTCAGCCCTTCTGGGGAAGGGAGTTTTGAAAAACACAACAAAACAAAACAACAACCAAACCCACAACAGCGACGGTTTTTGATTACGAGCGAACAGTGGCGCAGCTAGATTCTTTACTACTGGGTTCTAATTAAAGGGCCAGTTCGAAATGATATGGTTCATTACTGATCCCTGTGTTCTTCATTTGTGCATAATCGTAACTTCTCCCCCCCCCCCCCCCCACCCCCGCTCTCTCTCTGAGTGTTCGGATATGTATGTATGTATGTAGTATGTATGTATGTATGTATGTAGTATGTTGTGTAATATGCATTTATGTATGTATCTATCATCCACTTATCCATCCATCTATTCATCCATCTGTCTGTCCATTTGCAAGTGTGACTTGATCTTAACCGAATCATATAAATCATCATGCATGGTTCTAAACATGGAAAAAAAGAAAACAGCTAAAGCACCCTTTTCTCAGCACTCACCTGGCAGGCGTGTTCACGCACGTAGTCAGGTCAGAGGTTTCTCTATGCTACTGGTAATCGTGTAAGCTACTACCATCTGCTCCATGTCGGAGCAAATTGCAAATAGGAAATCCAGCCCAGAGCAGAATGGGCTCCGCCAGGTTCGGCTTGCCTAACACGCCATGTACAGCAGAAACCTTGAGAACAATTCTTTAATGCTGCGCCCATAGTCACACACGCACGCGCGCGCGCGCGCGCCACACACACACACACAACACACACACACACACACACACACACCTATATGTCGGTTGGTGAGTCTGTCTATCTATCTATTCATCAATGTAAAGAAAAGAGAAGAGAAGAGAAGAGAGAGAGAGAGAGAGAGAGAGAGAGAGAGAGAGAGAGAGAGTGACAGAGAGAGGCAGACAGAGATACAGACAGAGAGACAGAGACAGAGAGAAATTGAGGCAGAGTGGGAGAGAGAGAGGGTGGAGGGAGAGAGCAAGAGAGAGAGACAGCGACAGACAGAGACAGAGATGGATAAATGAGAGAGAGAGACAGAGACAGAGATACAGAGAGAGAGAGAGAGGTGAGGATTAGAGAAAGAGAGGGAGAGAGCGAATCTAGTATTAAAAAAAAACACAAATAAATAAACAACAACAACAACAAGAGAAAACAACAACAAAAACAACAACAACAAAAACGTGATGAGAGTATAGACACCCTCAGAAACAGGATGAACGAATGATGTGACCGGTGGTTATTGATCACATCCACTATAAAGGCAGCTGCAGTCCGTGCAAACAGTAGATGCCCTATTGAGTGATGACAATGTCCAGCCATGTGTATATGCGCAACAATATGCTTCAACTGGTCCCTCCAGCTGCTAAAGTACCTTCTTTGTAGCCAGTCTTCTGTCCAGCCTTTTCTCTCCGTCTCCACCTATTCTGCTGGATGGTCGATATAAAAAAGAACAAAAACTTGCCCCCCTCACAACGCTGATTTGGTTTATGGATGCATTTGTCATTCATCTCTTCCGCTTTATTTGATGTATTAATGTATTCTTAGCCCTCATAAATTCTGAATTTCCTTCCTTGCTTTCCTTTCTTCCCATAAATCAATTCGGCCCTCCGCCCACTCTGATAACACGATCCCGATTGGCCATTTCAGGGGAGGTAATGGGACCAGACTCTTCCGGGGAAAGGATAATAAGCGACGTTAGTGTGGGACAGCTTCAACGCTCTACTGGTTTCCAGGGTAATGGTGCCGTTAATGGGTAATAGAAAGCTAAATAAATAAAACAAACAAACAAACAAAAAGAGCGACGACAATAGGACTCTGATGTGTCCACAAGGTTTCTGTGTACACATGCACACTGATTCAGATTCACAGAAATGCTTACAAGTGTACACATATTGATAGCAGAACGCTGGTTCTTAGGAGAGAGAGAGAGAGAGAGGAGAGAGAGAGAGAGAGAGAGAGAGAGAGAGAGAGAGAGAGAGGGGAGGAGAGAGAGAGAGGAGAGAGAGAGAGAGAGAGAGAGAGAGAGAGAGAGAGACTCGGAACTCGGAAAATTTTAATTGCAAAGGCCACCGACCTATCTGCAATGAGGTCAAGAAACAAAAATGAAATCACACACACTGACGCTGTAGCATTTCTACTGATCACGCTCATTTACAAAACTTGCTCACACGAACTGAATAATCGTAAATTGAGAATACCGAAAGATACTTACAAAATCACACCCGTATGTAGCACTCTCCCAGACTCGCACATACAATTTCGCTCGCACTTACAATTGCGCGCGCGCAAACCACACACACACACACACACACACACACACAAGCATACACACACACACACAAGCATACACACACACACACACACACACACACATACTCACGCACCACACACACACACACACACACACACACACACACACACACACACACACACACACATACACATTTTCATCATGATCCCTAAGTATACACAAGACGTATCGACCACGAAACAAGGTAAAACAGATACATTTATGAAAACATATGGTACTCCTAATGTTCTCTCCCCAGTAACAATTCTTCTCTTTTCTTCAAGGCATAGAAGATATACATCGCAACAGAGCGAATTACGTCCCTTTTCTCGTTTTGCAGCAAAAACTTCAACAATGGTCCGTGTACGTTTGTTACATATTTCATGATATAGTTATTTCTTAAATCTTGATATGATGGACATTCCAGCAGAAAGTGTATTTCATCTTCAGTTTTGACACAAAAAGGGCAGCTTTTTAAGTTATTTTTGTATCTGTCGTGGACTTTTATATCACTGATTCCTAGTCGAAACCTTACAAGAACTTTTCGAAACTTTGGGATTGTGATATCTGCAAGATACTTTTCAGGCTGTAGTAATGATTTAAACAAACGATAAGTAGAATACCTGTCACTATTTAACAGTTTGGTGTTCCACTCTTGCTGATAGCAATCAATCATTCGTTGTTTTAGTTCCTGTAGAAACAACTTTTCGTGACCAACTCCACCGTTAAGCCAGACAAAAGAAAAACCATGTGAATCAAGACAATTTTTTATAGACTTTGCCCAGTTTGAATGTATATTTGAATGTCTTGTGGATTGCAAAATTTTTGAGTTTTCCGTTTCGTAGAGAGAGAGAGAGAGAGAGAGAGAGAAGAGAGACGACAGACAGACAGACAAAGAAGACAGAGAGAGAGAGAAAAGAGAGACAGAAGCGAGAGAGAGAGAGAGAGAGAGGAGAGACAGAGAGACAGACAGAGAGAGAGAGCAACAGACAGACAGAGAGAGACAGAGAGAGAGAGAAAGAGAGAAGACGGACAGAAGAGAGAGAGAGAGAACAGACAGACAGAGGAGAGAGAGAGAGAGAGAGAGAGAGAGAGAGAGAGAGAGATCGGTTCTAGTACAAAGAAAATGATATGAGAGTATAGACACCCTCACAAACGTGATGAGCACATGACACCACAGATCGTTATTGATCGAATCTTCCACATAGGAAGCCGCAGTCCGTCGAAACAATAGATGCTTTACTGAGTGGTGATAATGTCTAACCATGTGGATCTTCATGTGCAACACGCCTTCTGGTGGTCCCTCCATCTGCTGAAGTCTCTTCTTTGTGCCACTCAGTTTCTCAGTACGTTCATTCTTCTGTCCAGCCTTCTCTCTCCGTCTCCATCCAATCTGCTTGATGGTCAATATCAGAAAGAAAAAACATTAACTCCCTCACAACGCTGATTTGGTTTATGGATGCATTTGTCATTCATCTTTTCCGCTTTATTTGATGTATTAATGTATTCTTAGCCTTCATAAATTCTGAATTTCCTTCCTTGCTTTCCTTTCTTCCCATAAATCAATTCGGCCCTCCGCCCACTCTGATAACACGATCCCCGATTGGCCATTTCAGGGGAGGTAATGGGACCAGACT
>CM065714.1:145013160-145015660 GCA_033310375.1 Conus canariensis
TCTCTCTCTCTCTCTCTCTCTCCTCTCTCTCTCTCTCTCTCTCTCCACATCCCTGTGCAGACTTCTCTGTCGCCATTTTCTGTGTCTAGCTGTCGATATCAGGAAAAATAATCGCAACATCTTTACAAGGCCAGTTTCATTTATTGGTGCATTTATTCTAATCTTTCCCAGTTTATTTGAATAATCAATGTATTATTTGTCCCCGTAAATCCTGAATTTTCTTCTGTCCCTTATTTCCTCCCATTAATCAATTCAGCCTTCCGACCACTCTCAGAACACCCGCCCCTCTGGCCATTTCAGGGAGGTAATGGGGCCACACTCTTTTTCGGGGAAAGGATAATAAGAACGTGAGTGTGGGACAGATTTAATGCCCACTGGCTTCTAAAGTAATGCCGCAGTTAATGGATAATGGATGAAAAAAACAAAAACAAAACAACAAGCAAAAATAAGGTGAAACATGGAAAAAATCACCAACAAAAGGACTCTTAAGTGTTGTTTACACATGCATACACACTGACACAAACATACAGATGTGTGCGCATGCCTGCAGATAAGGACAGTAATTCATAAATTCATTTTTATGAAGTAGAAATATTGAACATGTGTGTGTGTGTGTGTGTGGTGTGTGTGTGTGAGAGAGAGAGAGAGAGAGAGAGAGAGAGAGAGAGAGAGAGAGAGAGAGAGAGAGAGAGAGAGAGAGGTCGTGAAGAAGACGAACCAGAAGAAGAAGAAGAAGAAGAAGAAGAGAAAGAAGAAGCAGAGAGAGGGAGGGGAACTTTGACAGTTTTATAAATAAAGTTCGTGTCATGAAATATTCTTAACCTCACACATATTGTGAGAGGGTGACGTGACTGACCATTTTCAATCACCTTTGCTACATAGTCATCTACATTCCATCTTCACAGAAGATGCGGTACTGAACAATGACGATATCTAATCATGCAAGGCGTGTTTGTAAAGTTTTGCCAACTTCAGGTGATCTCACCATCTGTGATGGATCTTCTGTTTGCCACTGTCAGTCTGCCCAGCTTCTCTGTCTTCCTGTGCTGACCCCTGTCTTGACCTCTATCTGTCTCCATCTTCTCTGTCTTACAGTTGACATCAGCGTAAAAAAATCAGCTCCCTCACTATGCATTTGCCTGTAACCTTCTCCGGTGTATTCGACTTCTTAAGGTATCCTTTAACCCTTTAAATCCTTAGACTCCTTCCCACCCTTTTTCCACCTGTTTCCACAAATCAATTCGGTCCTCCACCCACTCTTATAACAGAGTTCTGGACTGGCTATTTCAGGGGAGGTGACTGAGCTCTGCCTGGACCTCTGCCTGTCTCCATCCACTCTGTCTTGCAGTCGATATTAGCGTAAAACAAATCACCCCCCTCACTTTGCATTTGCCTCTAATATTCGACTCCTTAACGAGTGACAAAGATATAGACTACAGAGGAGAGAGAGAGAGAGAGAGAGAGAGGAGAGAGAGAGAGAGAGAGAGAGAGAAGAGAGAGGGGGGGGGGGGGTCTTGGACTAATCTGGGGAAAGAAGAAGAAGCAATGGACCAAACTGAAGTATCAGCGGATGAAAGACATCAAAAGTTTTGATGCCTTGCCCCCCCCCCCCCCCCGCCCCCCCCCCCGCCCCCAGTGTTCCTGTATCTAGATTTCCTCTCTTATCCCCAGCCCCCTCTCCAGGGATAGAATGGTACTGCTTCTAACCCCCCCCCCCCCCCCCCCCCCCCCCGAGACACATGCCCTAGAATGTGAAGTCTGAAAGATACTTTGTAGTAAAATGTCAAGGCTGATAACTAATATCATCTCTGGAAGCAGTCAGGTTTGCACTGCACAGAATTATACAGGGTTGTATTGACTGGTGTCATATTGCAATGTACGCTACCCCATCATGTTGCGTCCCCACCCCCAGCCTTCCTCTCCTTTCCCGCCACCGCGAACACACGCCATAGAATGTGGATTTAAAAGATTATTGTGGCCAAGATTCGTCAATCAATTCTATTTTAGTTTGTTAAGGCAGTCTCGTTCACATGACTATATTGCTTTGTATTGTGCTGTATGGTGTTGCACATTATTCTGTTGAATGTATTGTTCTGTATTTTATGGCGTCATCTGTCTATCTATCTATCTCATCTATCTATCTATCTATCTATCTATCTATCTATCTATCTCCAGCGTGGGTATGATTGAGGCTGTCCTCACAGAAAGAAGAGAAAGAAACCCCACCTTTCTTTAACTGCCTATCATCTTTATCTAACCTGGGTTTTTTAACTGTACTCTCACCGAGAAAGAAAAAACTCTTTCTTAACTGCCTACCATTCTTTATTAAAACCGGGTTGAAATGACTAGTCACGAAACAACGTATCGCAACTTTAGCGCAGCCTATTTGGAATAAACAAAACCGTGCAGCAATGGAACAACTCTTATCGTCACCTATAACAATACTACATTGTAACCTCTTCCCTCCATCCTACCCTTCCTTCTTAGCTCTTACCCCCCC
>CM065714.1:145025660-145038160 GCA_033310375.1 Conus canariensis
CTGAGTCCGTCCAGTCAAGTAAGAGATAATCCAGTCGAGAGCTGTGTCTTTGAATCCAAAGGAAGTTTGAAGCCGTGAGAACAAAATATTATGATCGATCGTGTCAAATGCTGCAGAGAGGTCTAACATCGCTAATAAGGAAACGTTCCCATCGTCAAGCCCGCAGAGGAGGTCATTGACTATATGGAGGAGTGCTGTCTCACAACTATGGCCTTGTCTGTAAGCAGATTGATGAGGATTCAAAAGGTGATTCTTTTCGAGATGTTCTAGAATTTGTTCCAAAACAATCTTCTCCAATAATTTTGATAGAAATGACAAATTTGATACAGGCCGAATAATTCTTTAAAACATTTTTATCTAATGAAGGTTTCTTGATCAATGGACGTACCACTGCGGACCGGAAGATTTCAGGAACGTGACCAGAGGACAAAGAGGTATTGATAACATGAGTAAGATGGGGTAGGACATCATCAATGCACTGAAAGAGCAAGTTAGTGGGAATGGCATCAAGTTCACATGATTTAGGGCTGCATCGCAAACAAAGTTTTTTGACATAGTCTTGACTAACAGGACTAAAACAAGCCAAAGGAGGTCCACAGTAAACTTTGTCATTCAGAGGATGTACAGGTGCAGTAGAATCTAGCTTTTCACGGATAGTGTCAATTTTTCCATTGAAAAACTCTAAGAATTTCTGAGGGAGCTCTTGAGTTTGGAAGATGGTGGGAAGGGGGGAGTAGCTGACTTTGCCTAGGAGACTATTTGTGACATTAAATAGTTGCTTGGCCGTATTACAGGCCAATATCTTTGAAGAATAGAACAAAGTTTTTGCTTGATGAACAATGTCAGTAACATGATTTCTCGCAGTTTGATATATTTCCCTGTGCACAGTCAGTCCCGTGGCGCGCCATCGCCTCTCAGCCCCCCTCCTCTCCTGCTTGGCCTCGGACAACTCGGGACCCACTGTGTTGTGCCATTGACACAGTGAGCGATCAGTGATCAAGCGCCTGCTCACTGGAGCATGCTTATCAAGCATGGCACGGAGGGCAGAGGTCAGCTGACAGGCCGATGGCTCGCTCGGTATGGTCGTGCTCAGATCAGATTTGAAAGCCTCTATATCGATAGCAGAAATTTTCCTAACTTCCTTGTAAGTCTTTGGAACGGCGGGCCTAACGATATCTAATTCACACTTCACAGCATAATGATCCGATGCTAGGTTATCGTCAACGGTTGAGGATTTGAGAAGATGATCACTGTCTCTGTAGACTACCCAGTCTACTATGTTACCCTGTTTGTTCGTCATTTCTTTCACGGACTGCTGGAGTCCGAAAGTATCTAAAAGTTCTAACACCTCGGGCGTGTATCCAACTGTGGGCTTATTGAAATGGAAGTTGAAGTCGCCGATCAATAACAATGTTCCTGGAAGGTCATTTACAAATTCAAGAAAGTCTGGAAGTTCATTGACAAACATGCTGGGCGTAAATTTGTTCTTTCTGCTGGGTACCGGTCTATAAATCCCAAAAATGTTAGTGACAGGAGCGCTAGGTAGGGACAGTTTCAGGTGAACAAGTTCAAAGGTCCGATGCTGAAAATCAAAAGACGAGTCAAAAGAGCAATAGGGGAGCAGCTTCCAAAATGTCATCGTTAATCTCCCTGAATCTGTGATGTCCTAATGCGAGTCGCAAACAAAACTACAGTAAGACAAACTCTCTCCTTACCCCTAGGGTCCTTTCTCCTTTGCTAAAGGTTCGGCAGAAGAAAATCAAAATACTGACAAATCTGAAAAAAGGCCACTGGTAGAAAATCGCTGGAAGTGAAATAACGAAAACGATTCTTGACTGCTTATCTTCTTTTTCACAAATATAAACTATCTAGGAGGATGTTCTGAAGATTTAGAATTAAAAAAAGATATCTCAACGTTTCCTTAAGACGGTCTACGAGCGAAAAATGACGATTTCTGTTCCGTGTTTTTTTGTCTTTCTACTGCAAATTCTGGGAAGATACTCAAAGACTAGTTTTTATCACTGGAAGTGAAAATTTAAAAACCTTTCTAAAACTGCCGCAGCACATCTGAACATCTGGCAACATCAGAAGTTAAGAAAAAAATTTAACAAGTGAAACTATTTCAGTAATCTTCTGTCTGCCTGACTGTCTTGCTTGGCGTAAGGGTTGTTTAACTATTGTCAATAAAGCATTGTCATTGTCATTGTCATTGTCTGTCTCTCACCCCCCCCCCCCCCCCCCCTCTTCTCTCTACTTCTGTTTTTCTTTCCCTCCAACTAGTTTTCTCTCCGTGTGTCTGTCTGGTCTGGTCTGGTATGTCTGTCTGTCCGTCTTTCCGTCTGTTTCTCCATCCATCTGTCTGTCTCTCGGATTTTCTCTGCGAATGTCAAAGGAATTTGGAAGATTGAAGAAGATTATATATTTTGCTCAGTACAAAAGTCATGGGCAAAGTCAATCACATGAACAGAGAGACAGACAGAGACCAGAGAGAGAGAGAGAGAGAGAGAGAGAGAGAGAGAGAGAGAGGGGAGGAAGGAACAGAGGGACAGAGGGAATGGAGGGGGTGAGAGCGAGAAAGAATGTGTGTGAGAGAGAGAGAGTGAGACTGACAGACAGGCAGACAGACAGAGACAGAGATAGTGAACAGGGAGGGGCGGAGAAAGAGACAGAGAGAGAGAGAGAGAGAGAGAGAGAGAGAGAGAGAGGGGGGGGGAGGGAGGGAGGGAGGGAGAGCGCATATGATTAGTAAAAAGACTGAAGACAGAAGGGAATACTAAATTGGATTTGAAAAGCGTTACTAATTCATGAGAACTTGTGCTGAAAGTGACAATAATTAGTCAGCTCTCTCATCCGTTGCATGCTAAACTTTTCCACGACAATTGAATTCTGCGACCACTTTTTGACAATGAATAATTTGGTAGGCAAGACACCGGTGACAAATTGATCCCCTTGGGTCTTGCAACCAGAAAAAGTCACTGTTCACGATCGGAAATGAGACTACCATGACTGCAAAGGGCGCAAATTGAATTAAGAACTTTGAAAAAAAAGTACCGTTGGGAAAAGACGCCTAGTTAAGCCATGACGTCACTCTTCTTCTCCACATTGTCGCATACAGTTTACCCGCTGCGAACTTGAGACGACACCAGCTACTCACATGGGACCTCATCCAAGTTATATCTGTGTCAAAAAACTTATTATTGATTGCAATGAAAAGTGTTATTAGTTGCAAGAATGTCCTAATGCGCTCTTATCATTATTGTCATTATTGACAGAGACTATAGTTCGCCTATACTCAGGTAGAGACCAAGCTCTAAGCGCTTTACAAGCAACGCTGTCTTTTATAGAATGGGCTGTGTATCTGGGTAGTGCTTACTGAAGAGCTGCCTGCTGGCAACAGTCAGTCGTTTCCGGTGCCATTCAATCCAAGATATGCTACTCTTTTCTTCCACATTGCAGCTAGGATGTATGCTAAGTGTATACGAGACATTCATACAATGGATTAGGCTGATTATGGGATTGTACGCGTATGCAAGATGTCATGTGTGCGTTCTTACACGAAATCTCACTTCATACTCAGGGAATGGGATCTGATTCAATGTTGTCTCTGAGGGAAAGCTATTGTAGCGATAGGGACTGGCGGTGACTCGAACCCACATCTTCAGGATCACCATCACTGGGAGTCCAGTGTTCCATAACTAAGGTATTCATTTACACAAATAGTATTGACCAATTACAGATCTTCACAGCTCTGTGTACGTACGTGCGTGCGTGCGCGCGCGCGCGCGTGTGTTTAAGTGTGTATTTGTGTGAGCATGTGTGTGTGTACGTGCATGCTGTATGTACGCGTGCATGTTTCTGTGCGTGCATACGTGTGTGTGTGTGTGTGTGTGTGTGTGTGTGTGTGTGTGTGTGTGTGTGTGTGTGTGAATGTGTGTGTGAATCTGTGAATATGGGTGCATGCGTGCGTGCGTGCGTGCGTGCTTGCGCGTGCGTGTGTGTGTGTGTGTGTGTGTGTGTGTGTGTGTGTGTGTGTGTGTGTGTGTGTGTGAATCTGTGAATATGGGTACATGCGTGCGTGCGTGCGTGCGTGCGTTGCGTGTGTGTGTGGTGTGTGTGTGTGTGTGTGTGTGTGTGTGTGTGTGTGTGTGATGTGTGCTGTGTGTGTGTGTGTGAGTGCATGTGTGCCTCTGTGTGTGTGTGTGTGCGTGTGTGTGTGTGTGTGTGTGTGTGTGTGTGTGTGTGTGTGTGTGTGTGTGTGTGTGCGCGCCGCGCGCGTTGTGATAGGGCTTGAAGATTGAGCTTTACCAGAAGCAGACAGCCTATGAGTACAGGTCCATTTCCATGGGGACCCCTGCTCCATCACACAATGGTGAAAGACAGCCCCGGTAAAGTGACAGCCACAATTGGATTTGTCGGCCGCCTCTCCATCACTCACTCATTTTCCCCTTTCTGTCTTTTAGCACACCCATCCACCCACTTTGCTTTCTATCATCACGACTGTCTCTTCCTCCACGCCCCCCTCCCCCAACATATATAGCAAATCCTTTCTCTCAAACCAATCGTTTTTCTTCCTCCACATAGGGTGGAGGAGGATTTGCTTTGACTTATGGAGGTTGAGTCTACCACCTTTTTTTTCAAGGTTCTCTATCAACTTATTGTGCTAGCAGTGAGCCATACGCTTCTTTGTACCATCCTCTCAAACAGAAGAGAGAGAGAGAGAGAGAGAGAGAGAGAGAGAGAGAGAGAGAGAGAGAGGGAGGGAGGAGAGAGAGAGAGAGAGAGAGAGAGAGAGAGAGAGAGAGAGAGAGAGAGAGAGAGAACACTCCACATTCTCTGTCTTCCCCTAAGCTTATAGAAGTGAATTAAATCAAAGTGAACTATCTGTGTGTGTGTGTGTGTGTGTGTGTGTGTGTGTGTGTGTGGTGTGTGCGTGCGTGCGTGCGTCGTGTGTGTGTGTGTGTGTGTGTGTGTGTGTGTGTGTGTGAGAGAGAGAGAGAGAGAGAGGAAGAGAGAGAGAGATGTGACAAGCAGAGAGATTAGGAAGAGATCGTTGATGCTACAGGTCAAAACCAATTCCTCATTGTTAGAGAAAAAGATGAAGGCCTGCAGTGGGGTACAGGAAATGGAAGGAACAGCAGTGAAGGGTGAAAGACTGAAAGATGGAAAGCGGCGGACAAAAAAAGAGAGTGAGTGATGGAGAGGCGGCAGACAAATCCAATTGTGGTTGTCACTTTACCGGGGGCTGTCTTTCTCCATTGTGTGATGGAGCAGGGGTCCCCATGGAAATGGGCCTGTACTCAATAGGCAGGCTGCTTCTGGTGGAATTCACCTTCACAGTCCCATCACTAACCACACACTCACAGACACACACAGAGGACAGACCAGAGAGGCAGCCATTCACACACATATGTTCGCTCATACGCATGCACGCACAAACGCACGAATAGACATACACTTGAATAACACACACACACACACACACACACACACACACACACACACACACACACACACACACACACACACGCCACTAGCACACACTAGCACACATATACACATGCAGGCACACACACGAACAGGTGCACATGCATGCATGTACACAGGCTTGGATATAGGCATGCACACACGCAAGGATGCATGTTCACATGCATGCATGTATTCCAACACACCACACACACACACACACACACACACACACACACACACACACACACACACCACTAGCACACACTAGCACGCATATACACATGCAGGCACACACACGAACGCACACTAAAGCACACACACACACACACACACACACACACACACACACACACACACCACACACACACACACACACACTTTCAATCATTTCTATTTTTTTGCCTTTCAGTAATGACAGTTTTCATCTCCTTTCTATGTGCCGCCCCACCCTGCCCCTTCCTCGCTCCAAACAACCCTATCTGTTAAGAGCAAAGCGCTAGGAAAGTCTATTTACACTGAGTCAAACACAATAGTGACCTTCCACCGAGAAATGAGCTGCATGTCACTTGACAGTATTTGTAGCAGCAGCCAGCATAAGAGGTCAGTGCAGATTTTGGGATCGGACTTGAAATGGATAAATGATTTTCCTGCGCATGCTGATGTTTTGTAGAATCTAAATACTGAAAATAAAAATGTTGCATGTAAATTCTTTGTCAAATGGTAGAACAGGTTAATGGATAAACTGAAATTTTGTAAGCAATTTCTTTTTAGTTTATTTCTTTGCATTTAAGATTTGCATAAAAGTTGGATGTGTCAGATTTTACGAACATTTGATGTTGAATTTGCCATGTGTGTTTAACGTTAAGTTTTTGTCTATTTTCATAAACGTGAATGTCAGAGGATCACCATCATACAAGGATCAACTCTCACGCAGTAAACATAAGATTTTTATACAGCTTTCAACTCTAAAATTAGCATTTAAATACAGCTTTCAATTCTGAGCATTTAAATACATTGCAATATATAGTCTCCAAGTCACCCACTGGTGTCAAGCAAATCCTTGGGCTTATGTCTTTGCTGTCTGTCTGTCCGTCTGTTCTGTCTGTCTGTCTGTCTGTCTGTCTCTATCTATCTATCTATCTATCTATGTGTCTGTCTGTCTGTCTGTCTATCCGCTTGCTCTCTTGTCTGTCTGTCTTGATCTCTGTCTGTCTGTCTCTGTTCTCTCTCTCCCTCTCCCTCTCTGGTGTGTGTGTGTGTGTGTGTGTGTGTGTTGTGTGTGTGCGTGCGTGCGTGCGTGCGTGCGTGCGTGCGTGTGTGCGTGCGTGGTGTGTGTGTGTGTGTGCGCGCGCGCGCGCGTGTGTGTGTGCGTGTGCGCGCGCGCGCGCGCGTGTGTGTGTGTGTCTGCGCGCGCATGCACTGCAGCTGAATTATAGCAATCGATTGCCAGCTTGCAACAGTGACGTTAAATCCCTAACCATCATTAAGTGGCCTGCTGAGGGAACGTTAAATCCATAATTGTCCATACCAGCCTGCCGAAGCGACGCCAGATTCATTGCCATCAACACTCAGCCTGCTATGGTGACATCAGCTCCTCAGACACCAACATCCAGCCAGCTGCAGTGGCAACAGATCCCCAGACATCAACAACCATCGGCTGCAGTGACAACACACCCACAGACATTAACAACCCGTCGGCTGCAACGTCAGATCCATAGCCATCAAAAGACAGCCTCTCTGAAGGGAAAGAACCATTGGAAGCGCCTTTTCCATGTCAAGGGGCGAGAAGAAGTGCGTCCAAGGCTGTGAGGGTTCAGGGGTCATTAACATGCACGCTATGCCCCCACATCAAAGGCAAGGTGGCCATTGGCCTTTTCCGGACCGACCACATCACGACCTTGAAATCGCGATCAGGGCTTTTATTTCTAATCTAAACCGAAGTTCCTCCTCTCTCTCTCTCTTCTCTCTCTCTCTCTCTCTCTCTCTCTCTCTCTCTCTCTTGCAGATATCACAATCCCAAAGTTTCGAAAAGTTCTTGTAAGGTTTCGACTAGGAATCAGTGATATAAAAGTCCACGACAGATACAAAAATAACTCAAAAAGCTGCCCTTTTTTTTTGGCAAAACTGGAGATGTAATACACTTTTTGCTGGAATGTCCATCATATCAAGATTTAAGAAATAAGTATATCATGAAATACATAACAAATGTACACGGACCATTGTTGAAGTTTTTGCTGCAAAACGAGAAAAGGGACGTAATTCGCTCTGTTGCAATGTATATCTTCTATGCCTTGAAGAAAAGAGAATTGTTACCGGGGAGAGAACATTAGGAGTACCATATGTTTTCATAAATGTATCTGTTTTACCTTGTTTCGTGGTCGATACGTCTTGTGTATACTTAGGGATCATGATGAAATATGTGTGTGTGTGTGTGTGTGTGTGTGTGTGTGTGTGTGTGTGTGTGTGTGTGTGTGTGTGTGTGTGTGTGTGTGTGGTTTGCGCGCGCGCAATTGTAAGTGCGAGCGAAATTGTATGTGCGAGCTGTGCGAGTCTGGGAGAGTGCTACATACGGGTGTGATTTGTAAGTATCTTACGGTATTCTCAATTTATGATTATACAGTTGGTGTGAGCAAGTTTTGTAAATGAGCGTGACCAGTAGAAATGTTACAGCGTCAGTGTTGTGATTTCATTTTTGTTTCTTGACCTCATTGCAGATAGGTCGGTGGCCTTTGCAATTAAAATTTTCCGGGTTCCGAGTTCCGAGTTCTCTCTCTCTCTCTCTCTCTCTCTCTCTCTCTCCCTCCTCATATTGCTGTGGTTTCATTGGTTTCATTACCATTGCTTGTCTTTTCTTTGTTGTCATTAAAGATCATGTGGCCTAAAATCTTCGTTCTTGAGAAGTAAGATACAAGAGTTTTGAGTCTTTGTCACACTGTCTGAGCGTTCGTGTACTACTATTATTTGAGCGCTTGATTTCCACAAATGTACGCTAAAAGCTGACGCAGACGGTCCTTGTCAGGGAACTGCAAACCGGAAAGTGGATTCTTTAAGCTAGCTGTGAGAGCTCGGTGCAAATGAAGGCGGAAAAACGGGAGAGGAAAGCATGCCGTCTGGGCTTTGATGATTCAGGCTGATTAGGCTAATTGAGTATTGACTTCCCTCCACTTGTGAGCTCTTTCTTTTTAAGCACGTGCCATCAAACTGCACTCGGAGGGGAACGGCAGTGAAGGGTGCCATTTGTCTTGTGGGGAGACGTCAAGGGAAATCACCACTGGTGACAGAGCCAGTAGCTCCCCTTTATTGTTCCCTGGCTCCCCAGCAGAGACCTTTTGTCATGCCACTGTGCACACACAGAGGGCAGTGCTTGCAATCCACTTGACCTTGTTGGTGGTGGTGTCCGTGTTCTGAGAAGGCCAACTAGGAGAACCACCCCAATCCTTCAAAGTAAATCTACTCCCCCCCCCACCCTACCCCCACCCCCAACTCATGCCAATCATTTGAACCATACATTTTTTGCCGGTGACAACAGCAAGTTTGTTTGAACAGTTTAATATTTTGGAATACTCAATGTGGAGGGGTCAGCAGCTTCGCTTACTTCACACACATTGCGCATGCCTGCATGATATATGTGAGTGCCTGAACGTCCAAGCGTGTGTGCACAAAGCTGCACATTTGCATATATGTAAGCAGTAGAGCACATGTAAACGCCTGTGTCTTTGGATAAGGCCTCTCATAGTTGGCTTAATTATGTATTAGAAGACTGGAAGTTTTCAAGACACACATAACACACACACATGGTGAAATAAAAGCGAAGAAAGGTAAACAGAAACAAAACATAGACTGAACAACAAACTGATCATTAACGCGTGCAAAGGGTTATGTGCATGCGCATAAACGCGCGCACGCAGACACACACACACACACACACACACACACACACACCCCCACACACACGCACGCACGCACGCACCACAACACACAACACAACACACACACACACACACACACACACACACACACACACACACACACACACACACACACATTATCGACCACTTGTACGAGACCACACACGTTGATGCGATATGCCATACAGTCGTTCAGAACAGAAACAAACGTTTCAGGCAAGAGTCTAGAAATACCCATATTTACACTATGAAACTTGTTGTTTATCTCTCATCAAATCCTTCTGTATGCTATGGCGCAGTCTCAGAAGACATGCACAAAAAACTATTCAAAAAAAAAAAATGGAGGAGAGAGGAGAGAGAGAGAGAGAGAGAGAGAGGAGAGAGAGAGAGAGAGAGAGAGAGATTTTTGTGCGAAATAGAAACAGTGATAAGGAGCAGGCGAAGAGAAAAGACAGACAAAGGAAAGAGGCAGAAAGAAACAGAGAGACAGAGACATCCTCCGCACCTCTCCTATCCCCACCCCTTCATCAGAACATGAACGTTGATGTGGACTCGATAAGGTTCCCTTTGTCTTCTTCCACGTTATCACAAAACACCATCACTTGACATGTTGTCTCTCTGACTGACAACACACACACACACACACACACACACACACACACACACACACACACACACACACACACGCACACACACACATACATACACACGCACGCACACACACACACACACACACACACACATACATACATACATACACACATGCACGCACACACACACTCACACACACACACTCACACACACACACACTCACACACACACACACGCACGCACGCACGCACGCACGCACGCACCACGCACCACCACCACACACACACACACACACACGAACGCACACACATATACACACACACACACTTCACAGGGCTCCTCTCTCACACACACACACACACACACACACACACACACACACACACACACACACACACACACACACACACACACACCAAAGGGCTCCAGTCCGGCGGCACACTCAGACTCCCTCCTCTTCAGAACGACACATTGGCGAGTCCGAATTGTGTTGATCAAAACAACGTGAGAGGAGACTGTCGGCCTCAAGTGTGGGCTGGCCCGGGGGCTGGTTGTCTGAGAGCTGGGCTGCCTTGCCCAAGTGGAGCATTCATTCTCTGGCATGTTGTGCGCTCTGTTTGCGCCTTTGCCACAATCGTTTGAAACGTCCAGTTATGGCCACAAGAAACCTTTTGCAGAGGGATACAATGGCGTTATTGTAGTCAAGTTTCCGTGGTCTGTGTTTGTATATGTCGGATGTTGTGTGTGGAACTGGTTCAGCTACGATGCTAGTATGTAACAGATTGTCTTACGATCCGTTTTATTCATACATCGTTCAATAAGGTAAGAATGACGGCGCGCAGTGCATGTACAGTATGCTAGGTCTCGGCAAGAATGCTCTCTTGTCTTTGCAACAATATTTCTCATAGTGAAGTTTGCTGTTGATTAGCGATTATTGTTTCACACACACACGGACGAACGCATAAATACACGTAAGCACGCATGCATAAACACATCTCTATACACACACGCACGCATAAACACATTCACATACACGCGCACACATGCACGCATAAAGCACATGTGCACAAACACAAAAATATAAACCTCTTTCTCTGTCTCTCACATGAACAAAGGATTACAATACTCCTCTCCTCTCTCTCTCTCTCTCTCTCTCTCTCTCTCTCTCTCTCACATGAACAAAGCATTAGACATACGCTAAAGCATCCAAGTGATGCATGGTCTCTCTGAAACTCTTCGTTTGCTGATCCTATTACATCAAAGAAAACTGTAAGAGAACATTTGGTTCACTGTATTCGCTAAAAGATACAGATAAAAATTCCACGGACACATAAACAGGCACATTGAAGGCCACTTAGTCGAAGAGACGAACTAAAAAGCAAAGCAACAGGTTTATAGATCCCAACACAACTTGCTACCCAGCTCTGTAAAACCCTTATCTTCTGGTTTAAATAAGTAAAAATAACATTTATCAAAACAAAGCACTGTCTCCAGAGAATTGAAACCAAATGACGCAAAGATAAGTCGTTGCCCTTCACACAAACACTCACAGGAATGGGAACTATCCACCTTCACACAAACACTCACAGAATGGAACTATCCTTCACAAAACACTCAAAGGAATGGGAACTATCCACCTTCACACAAACACTCACAGGAATGGGAACTATCCACCTTCACACAAACACTCACAGGAATGGGAACTATCCACCTTCACACAAACACTCACAGGAATGGGAACTATCCACCTTCACACAAACACTCACAGGAATGGGAACTATCCACCTTCACACAAACACTCACAGAATGGAACTTCCACTTCTCACAAACACTCACAGGAATGGGAACTATCCACCTTCACACAAACACTCACAGGAATGGGAACTATCCACCTTCACACAAACACTCACAGGAATGGGAACTATCCACCTTCACACAAACACTCACAGGAATGGGAACTATCCACCTTCACACAAACACTCACAGGAATGGGAACTATCCACCTTCACACAAACACTCACAGGAATGGGAACTATCCACCTTCACACAAACACTCACAGGAATGGGAACTATCCACCTTCACACAAACACTCACAGGAATGGGAACTATCCACCTTCACACAAACACTCACAGGAATTGGAACTATCCACCTTCACACAAACACTCACAGGAATGGGAACTATCCACCTTCACACAAACACTCACAGGAATGGGAACTATCCACCTTCACACAAACACTCACAGGAATGGGAACTATCCACCTTCACACAAACACTCACAGGAATGGGAACTATCCACCTTCACACAAACACTCACAGGAATGGGAACTATCCACCTTCACACAAACACTCACAGGAATGGGAACTATCCACCTTCATACAAACACTCACAGGAATTGGAACTATCCACCTTCACACAACACTCACAGGATTGGAACTATCCACCTTCACACAAACACTCACAGGAATTGGAACTATCCACCTTCACACAAACACTCACAGGAATTGGAACTCATCACACAAACCTCTACAGGA
>CM065714.1:145043160-145073160 GCA_033310375.1 Conus canariensis
ATATTTACTAGTTTTTTTTTCAGAAAACAAAGTCTTTTTTCTGAAAATAATAAAGCATTGAGAGGGATACAACTGACACAGCAACAGACATGTTCCTGGTGGTGTGCATGAGTATTATCTGTCTCTTCCAAACATTTACTTATCAACTTTATAAGACAACCGTAGCTTTTTCCAACATTGCTAGAGACCAACCTGCTTAGAATCCTCTTTCCATGTTATGATATAAACAACCCCAATACATCGCAATCACTGTGCGGCTGAAGAATCTTTGCATTGTAATGTTTCAAACGCTGCCTGGGAAACATGGCATAAAACAAAACATTTATGAAGAAATATTCCCCCATCCACACCTGCCATTTTGTCCATACGTCTGCCCCAGACTTCTCTGACAGATATTCAGGGGTTAATAAATTTATGAATAACTATTTGCAATGTTTGACATGGATGTCGAGAATGGCTGCAAACATTTGCTCACTGACAAACAAATGGGTAAGCAGACAGACAGACAGACAGTTTAACAAAAATTCAGCTCCGCTCCTAGGTCTCCAAACTACAACTTAGGTCAGTGTGACAACACTCTATATATTAAGTGCTTTGAAAACCATACTGTGAACGAGGATTTTTTTTTTTTGCCAGAGAAAGCCTGCCTTTAAGAGAATAACGACGGCATGGATAAAGAATGGTTCCCCCTTTTGCCACACGAAGCATCCCTTCGACAAAATGTCAACAAATCACATAAAGACGACAAAAAGGCATCGCCATTCAAGATCAAAATGACTTAGAATGGAAATTCACAGCTACTCCAAAAATTGCTATGACGCTTCCAGCCCCTGTGGATTTTGCTGTCTCTGAATCAGAGTCCTGAGGCTAAAGGAACAACAACAACAACAACAAAAGCTTCCAACAAGGAGAGCTGCACTCTGTTAATGATCTCCCCTGCGCGCTGTGCAGTCTGTGGCTAGAACATCCCCCTTCATGTCGATAAGAGTTTGGTGTAAGAATCCCCTCTGCAAAGTAATGAGACCAGATTAATGAAAAGTCACGACGTGATTTAATAAAGATTTATCAGGTCATGTCATTGTCGCTCTTGTTTGTTTCTATATCTATTCAGTTACTGTTGTTTGTTTCTGTATTTAGTCAGTTGCTGTTGTTTGTTTCTATATTTATTCAGTTACTGTTGTTTGTTTGTATTCACTACTGTTTTTGTTTCTAATCTATTCAGTACTGTTGTTTGTTTCTATATCTATTAGTTACTGTTGTTTGTTTCTATATCTATTCAGTTACTTTTGTTTCTACTATCAGTTACTGTTGTTTGTTTATATTCATATGTTGTTGTTCTATTCTACTCGTTACTGTTGTTTGTTTCTATATTCATTACTGTTGTTTGTTTCTATGTCTACTCAGTTACTGTTGTTTGTTTCTATATTTATTCAGTTACTGTTGTTTGTTTCTATATTCATTACTGTGTTTGTTCATGTTACTGTACTGTTGTTTGTTTCTATATTATTCAGTTACTGTTGTTTGTTTCTATATTCAGTTACTGTTGTTTGTTTCTATGTCTACTCAGTTACTGTTGTTTGTTTCTATATTCAGTTACTGTTGTTTGTTTCTATGTTACGTTCTGTTGTTTGTTCTATGTCTATTCAGTTACTGTTGTTTTTTTCTATATTCAGTTACTGTTGTTTGTTTCTATGTCTATTCAGTTACTGTTGTTTGTTTCTATATTCAGTTACTGTTGTTTGTTTCTATATTCGTTACTGTTGTTGTTCTATATTCAGTTACTGTTGTTTGTTTCTTATCGTTATGTTTTTGTTTGTGTATTTCATTTAAACTGTTGTTTGTTTCTGTTCTTCAGTACTGTGTTTGTTGTGTATCTATTCAGTTACTGTTGTTTGTTTCTGTATCTATTCAGTTAGTCATGTGTGCAGATCTGTTTACCAGCCTTATAATAGTTTCTTCTTCTTCTTCTTCTTCTTCTTCTCTGCTGCTCCTCCTCCTCCTCCTTCTTCTTCTATCTCTTCTTCCTCCTCCTCCTTTCTCTTCTTCTTCTCCATCTTCTTTTAAAGATACATCAATTTTCTGCTGTTTTCAAATGTTTTCAAGTGCACAGGTTACTCCGAGCTTTGAGAGTAATGGCAATTCAGTGTAGGTATTTTGCCAAGGAGCATTACGTAGGATAATACAATGTCTGTGGTTGTAGTTAAATGCATATCTAAGTTTGTCTCTTACGATCATTTTAAACGTTGTAAAACCCTGTGGTTCGTGGTTAAGACTTGTATTCGGAGGGAAGTAGCACATACTATGTGTGGAAAGAGTGGAGGAGGCAGGGAGGAGGGTTGTAGGCAGACTGTGGAAGCTAAGTGGATGAGGGGGGTGGGGGGGGGGGTAATATTCTTTTCTCAGTAAGACAGCAACACTGTTCAGCATTCATCTTTTTGTTTTTCAAATACACATAATTATAATCAATACACAGTGATCCGTGGAACGCTGTAATGATTTTTTTCATATCAAATTTTGTGACATAATAAAAAGCTGTCTGCAGCTGAAGTGTTGTCTTGATGATAAAGAAAATCAATGCTGAGCTTTTGTACAGTTTCAGAGTCGACAACCCCTGCCTACAAAAATATTCTGAAGCATGTTTTTGACAAAATTCTTTTAGTTCATCTAGTGTGAATCATCAACAAATTACAAACGCTTCCCACTTTAATTTTCTCACAGAATTATTTCCCCATAGATACATGATAGCACCAGCAGAATGTCAACTGTACATTAGAAGAATAGACTCATTATAACAAAAGTAAGTGTCCTTTGTTTGTTGTTATTGGAATTCTTTTTATATATTCATTGTGTTTGAGCGGAGAGAGAGACAGAGAGAGGGAAAGAGTGAGAGAGTGAGAGAGAGAGAGAGAGAGAGAGAGAGAGGAGAGAGAGAGAAAGGGAAGAGGAGAGAGAGAGGAGAAAGAGAGAGGGAGAGGGAGACAAGAGAGAGAGAGAGAGAGAGAGAGGGGGGGAGAGGAGAGAGAGAGAGAAGGAGAGAGAGAGGAGAACGAGAGAGGGAGAGGGAGAGAGAGAGAGAGAGAGAGAGAGAGAGAGAAAGGAAGGAGAGAGAGAGAGAGAGGAGAAAGAGAGAGGGAGAGTGAGAGAGAAGGAGAGGGTGGAATGTTGGGGACCGGAGTTGGTGGGAGGAGGAATGGCAGCGGGAGGATTTTAGCAAATGAATGGATGCAATTATCCCTATTCATGAAGCTTTTCAGCAGCAAAGGAATCTTCATAGAATGCTTTAAAATTCTCTAGAAATAACACACAGAATCATCATCATCATCGTCCTCCTCCTCCTCCTCCTAATCATCATCATCATCATCACCACCACCACCACCATCAGCATCCACCTCCTCCTCATTACCATTTTCATTATTTCATCATAGCACAAAGCCACCATCATCAACATCAAAACCACTGTAGATTCTAGCATGCTCGCTGTAACCAGTTTTATCATCGGCAGTACCATCATCATCGTCATGGTCGTTTTGGTTACGAGCAATCAGCATTAGAAACATGATCTCCCACGATCTCTCAGGTGAGGATTCAACGCAGAAAAAGACTACAAGGAGAAAGTAACTCTCTCTGTTTCCATGGAACACAGCTATAAGACTCTTGCTCATGCAACCAACCAGTCGACAAATAACCAGTTAGACAAAACAAAAGAGAGTTTTCCCTCGTAATTAATAACTAAACTTTTACATCATTTACATCAAATTAGTTTTACTATTACCAACATAATCACACAGTTTTTTTTTTTTAATTTAACGCAGTAACAAGTCCTCACGGGCTCAAAAATACCTTGTCTTTCCAAGTTTGACATCAACAATGCCACACAAAACGAACCGTTATCACAAGATTTCCTGGTCCTTACAGACTTAGAACAGTTTTCTTTCCAAGCTTCAGTTTCATCCAGCCACAACATCTTTTCTTTCTGCAACCTCTCGTCAATCCAAAAAATCCACAAAGTGTGCATGTGTCCCCCTCAACAAAAAAGTAGACTACATGCCCGTTCTCTATCCGGGGAACAGTGTTCCCGAAAAGAAAGAAAAACAAATTGATCATTCAAAACCATTTAAGAAAGTATATAATTAATAAAATATCAATCTTGGTCCTCTCTCTCTCTCTCTCTCTCTCTCTCTCTCTCTCTCTCTCTCTCTCTCTCTTTCATTTCATTCACCATATCTGATGTGGAGATTTGTTGAGCCTAACATAGGCCAGTCGTTGCCTTTGTTTTATATTTAGAGATGTTCCCGTGTTATTAAAGAATGTAAGGCATGTGCCCTCCTCAAAGCTCTCTATCCGATGTTGTCGACCAGGGTTTCCTCTGATTCAACCTCCCATCTGACAGGTCATAAACCAGTCTCCCTGTGATACCTATTTCACGTTCGGCATGCTGCACGATTTCCATGACTAGGTGGGCCAAGGCACAAGACTTTACAATCCTTCCTGTTTTCAACAGCTAGCGCAAGCAATCTGTGTTTTCCATCGACATGTTCTTTTCACAAGTCAACATACATGAAACCACCAGGAGCCTGAGCGAAGGTCCGGACAACAGCCCTTCATCGACTGTCTTTCCCTTTACAACGGTAAGTGAGGAACAGACTATGGGAAATTCATCCCTCCACACCATCACTCTCCACTCCCTTTACCCCCTCCTTTCATTCTCGGCTAAGGGAACGAAGCAGATGAGTGGCCGTGTCAACTGTTGATGAAGCGAGAAGTCGGAAACAGGAGAGGCTGTCTGCTGATCAGGGCCGTTCTGCAGGAAGGATCGGTCACTGACGGTAGACGTATTGGCTAAATTAGTGCTGTGGAATACATAGACGTCGGTTTGGCTGGGGAGTTTGCTGGAAGACGGTTAGAGGTGGAGGAGAGTTGAAGATATAAGAAAGAGAAAGGATGGTTGGTGAAAGAGGAGGAGGAAAGATGTGATGGGAGCAGAGAGGGGAGGTAGAAACTGGCATTAGAGACGTTAATGATGGAGACAACAAGATCAAATGCTTGTTGTCATTAATGTGGCTTCCTACTAGTTGATCAGAGAATCATAGGACGAAACACGCTAACTGCAAAGGACAGAGGAAAGATGAGGGAGACAGAGCGAGAGCAAGAGAGAGAGAGAGAGAGAGAGAGAGAGAGAGAGAGAGAGAGAGAGAGAGAGAGAGAGAGAGAGAGAGAGAGAGAGAGAGAGAAGGGGCTAAAATCAGACAGGGGTGGGAGGTCAGACACGGAAAAACAGATACTGAACGACAACAACAACAATTCTGTTGTCACAGACGTGGAAAAATGGTTCAAGACTGTGTAGTTAATGACACCTATTCTATCTTAACAATCACATCTTCAGTGATATGCCAGAGCACCATCTCTGATGATCGTTACCCACTTCCACCCCAAGGTTTTTTTTTTCTGGTTGCCGCAAAGGTGATGACCAGGAAGGGAAAGAGAAGACCATTTCCGGATGCGTGCATTTAATGAGCGATCATAGACAGTAATTAGCCTAATGGAGAGACCACAGCCTGTTGTAGTTGATGAGTTCACTATGGAAGAAATACGTGAAATCTGTACACTTTGAACAAGGTAAAAATAAACAATAAAAATTCCACGCCTTAAGACAAGGCTAACGTGAAATAAACATGTAAGTCATCATCATGAAAGAAGATTTTTTGTTTACTTTTCAAAAAAGTATCTTAGATCTTTCAACCCTTTGTAGACGTTGTGGTTTCAGGGAACCCGAAACTAGCATGAATATTTTGTTTAGACTATCCATCGTCCCACCATACAGGCAGAGTGTATGTACAGACGATAGTAGAAAGATAAAATTCACAGAGATAATCCAGTCAGAAGGGGAAACAAAAGGCTCAAAGTAGTATTTAATTCAAAGATGTTTGGATATGGCTGTAAACTTATCATTTCTGTACCACATTCATCTTTTAAAGTCTGGAAATAACTCATTTTGAAGCTAAACGGATTTGTACATTGTTTCATGTTTTGAATACGGTGGTATTTTGTTGTTATTTTAGCTGTTGAGATCATGACTGTCTATGTGTATGCCCAGGTATCTGTAACCTACCGTCACAGAAAGATGAAAGTATGAATAAAAGTATGCAGCGCTTGTCATGGATACTTACACACCATGGTCACAAAGTTTGCTTATAGATGTTTGCCAAGCAGACACATAATCAAGCAGATAATTAGAAAGAAAGCTCATGATTTTTCATTGTCACTATTCAGTCCATTCTCTTTTCTCAGATCTTTGAGAACCATAGTACGAAGCATGCTCTAAAGAGAATGACGAAGAGTAAATGATAAAAATGTTTTTTTTTCTTGCCAGAAAAAAACAACCACCTCAAAAGGATCCAACAAATCACATGAAAATGATAAAAAGGCTTTGCAATTTGATGTGAAATTCCTCGGTATTGAAATTCTCAATTGCTTCAACAATTCCAAACGCTTTCAAAAGACTGCTGATTTTGTCTCAGATGCAGCATTAGAATCATAAGGCTAAACGTAAACAACATACGACTTCATCGATTGAAGTTCTGTTAATGATCTTCCTTATAAGGCTAAACGTAAACATACGACTTCATCGATTGAAGTTCTGTTAATGATCTTCCACGTATGCTCTGCAGTCTCTGGGTGAAGCATTTCCCATTCTGCAGAAACGGGTTTGTTGTAAAAATCCCTATCACAAAATTAACTGGGGCGGATTAGAGAGAAGCACGACGTGATTTGATTAAGAAATGCAAGAGCATATCATTTACAGCGTTATTTATTTGTGAAAACCTGCCTGTAACCTTCACGGTAGTTTATGCCTCTCCTTCTTACGAAATTAAGGAAATGTAAGGTTTGTATAAAGCATATGTTTAAAACGTGCAGGCGAACATACAAATCTAAAGCTGACAAATAAGAAGCAATACCCAAGGCTTACAAATAACAAACAATGTTCAAGATCTGAGAGCTAAGGGGGTTCTATGTATGTAATCTACTAATGGCATTACGTACACCTATAAGGATGTCTTAGACAAAAGGCTGATTGAATTCTTTTTTTGGGGATATTAATTTCAATCATTGGACAGCAGAATTGCTTAAAGTGAATAGGTTAGGAATGAGTTTAGGAATAATTCTATATTATGAAAATGTTTGTGACTTCTTTGTTAATCTCATCAGAGGGTACACTGTGAATAATATGCAATTATACCTCTGTCTTTTGTAAATAGAAAATGAATACACTGGTAATCTGAGGAAGGATAAACTTTATAATATATGATTTTGAGACACAATAATAAGCTGATTACATATCTGAACAACTGTTAAGGAACATTTACGATACATTTTGTACATCTTCAGAATCTAATTCTCAAGCATGCTTCCAATGGAATTCTTCATTTTTATCTAGAATCAGTTATCAACAAGTATTTCCTGCTTTAAATTTTCCCTTAAAAATATCCCCCCAAAAAAAAAAGAAAAAAAGAAAAAAAAAAAAAAGAAAAAAAAGAAAACAAAAAGAAAAGAAAAAGAAAATTAAAAGCGCAGAACACGAACAGTATAAAAGAAATTGAATTGATTCATTATAATACCTGTAACCATGTTTATGTATTATAATGAAATGTGTATACATTGTATTCTAGTTGGAGAGAGAGAGAGAGAGAGAGAGAGAGAGGAGAGAGGCCAGGAGACGATGTGAAGGGGGGGGGGGGGAAGAAAAGGAAGAGGATTGACTTCTGCAAAGACTGGCGGCGTCTCTATTCGCAAAGCGGTTTTGGTGACAAATCATATCATGGCAAATAAACTTACCAAATGTTTTAATCCTCTAGAAATAAACAACTCATGATCATGATCATTACCATGATCTTGATCATGATCACCTTCATCAGCCCACCATGAAAATCCTAACATTATCATCAACATCAACACCGTTAGAGTTACCATCATCTTCGTCATTTATCATCACTTTCTCATCTCCATTATCGTCATCAGCAGCATCTTTTTCAATAAATCAGCGTCAGAAACATGATCTCTTGCCATCCCTCACATCAGCTGGAGACACCATCCAGAAGATGGCTCCAAGGTGAAGACATCTCCCTCTGTCCCCATGCAACACAGCACTTCATCAACTGTCTTTCCCTGCACGCTGATGATTGACGAACAGACCCGTAACAGGAGAATTCCGCCCTCCAGTCCCACCATCTCTTCTCCCCCATTTGCCGCCCTTTCTTCCCTCTCCTCTCACGCTCTGCAAGGAGAGGGAAGCGGACGAGTGGCCGTGTCAACTGTTGATGAAGGGAGGGATCGGGAACTGATCAGAGCTGTTCTGCAGGAGGGATCGGTCACTGACGGCTGACGTATTGGACTGAAGGCTGAAAGTAGTGCTAAAGAATACAGTGATGTTGTTCGGGTTGGGCGTGTGATGATGGTGGGCTGGACTTGCAGGAGGAGTAAAAAGTAAGGGGAGGGAGGGAACTGGGTGGTTGCACAGAGAAAGGAAGATGAAATGGGAGTGGAAAGGCAGAGAACTAGCTGCTAGAGAGTTTAATGAGGGTGATAGTGAGACCCTTTACTTAACTTCATCACTGAAGGTTTCTTCTAATTGATCAGCAAGTTGTAGCACAGAGTACAAGATACACACTGAATAAGAGAGAGAGAGAGAGAGAGAGAGAGAGAGAGAGAGAGAGAGAGAGAGAGAGAGAGAGAGAGAGAGAGAGAAAAGAATGAAAGCCCTGTCCCAAGACAAATTAAACACATGAAGTAAACAGGACAAGAAACCACTGCCATACTAAAGTGATTGTCAATTACTCAAAAGACCATCTCAGAATTTATAACCCCGTATCAATGTTGTGCCTTCTTCATGAAGTATCAGAATCTGAAGAACCCAGGACGTCAACACGAACTAGGTACACTCTTTTATGATCCTCAGTCCTAGCTACACAGGCTCAGGCACAGAAGAGGCCATAGAAAGGATGGTGGAGGAATTATTCTCCACAGAGCAAACCAGGCAGCAAAGCAGACAGAAGAGTTATGGTGTGTTTGACATTCATTCATTCATCTGACTGTTGAAGTACATATTTTGCCAAGTTTATGTTGACGCAAAATGGGGTTTGTGGGGTATAATTCCTTAGCCCTTTACACAATGTAGTATTTTTTTTTTAAAACTGGTGCGTTCTCTGACTACTCAAATTCCTGTCTCCCTCCACTCATTCTTCTCTTGTATCCTCATCCCTGCCTCCCATCCCTTTCCCTCAGATCTATATTCATACGATAATCAATGAATGAATATTAATTTTTAGAGTTTGACAAAGATACTGAAAAGTCGCGGCCACAAACTTTTGTCCATAGAAAAACATTCAACCAGACAGACAGACAGACAGACAGACAGACACAGACAGACAGACAGAAAGACAGATACATACAGTCTGACAGTAAACCCCTAAACCAGGAAGATTCTTTAATCCAAAATCATAGCTCAGGTTTCACATGAAACCCTTCTCTTCTGTCAATTCTTTCCGAATTGTTCCTTTTCGCCTACAGAAAGCACTCTCCTAGAAGAATGTGAAGACAAGAAAAAACAAACAAACAACGAAAACAAAAAAACAACAACAAAAAGCAAAACCTTCTCACCCACCCAACTACCCCCACACAGGCACACAAAGGATCTGCCATTTCTAAAACATCTAGATCAAATTCTGATTTCTTCATTTTTTTCTCGTTATTCATTTTAGTCATAAATTTGTGCAAACCCGCCTGAAAGCTTCTTGATGGCTTATCCTTCTTCTATGGAAAAGAGAATGTCAGAATTGTAATTTATATCTTAAATATGTAAGGTGAATACACAACTCAATACAAACAAAATGAAAAACAAAATCCAAGTTTTGAGAGTAATGGTATTTCATTACATCAGAATCTTAAGCAAACCCAAAATGTCAACACGAGCGGGTTATATTCAGTTAATGATCTCCAGTTCCCAGTATGCAGGCTTTAGTAAGGAAGGGATTATAGAGAAGGTGGTGGAATAATTGGATTATTGAATAATTGGTTCAGAGTTGTCTATTCATGTCTGCAAACTTTGAGCTAAAATTATAATAGCCTTATCAAAGCAAAGGGAATTTCTTGACATACTTACTTCGTTTATTAAATGACACAGTGTTTTATCAATATTTTTTAACTGTTGAGGTCATCAGCTGTCCACGTGTTTGCCCCAGACGTGTGGACAGTCGATCTCAACAGCATGATTTACATTCAAACAATGATAGATACATGAATTGTAATTTGCACAGTTTCAAAGGAATACTGAGGAAGAAAGATGGCAAACGTTTGCTCATAGACAGACGGGTAATCATGCAAACAGACACACTGACCGACAATAGGACAGAAAGGCTCCTGCCTCTCTAAAGTCACCACTCAGGTCCATTTCAAACCCTCCTCTGTCCTCAGTTCCTTTGACAGCCAAAGTGCAAATGACAAACTTGCTCCTTTTCACCAAACGAAACATGCCTTCAGGAAAATAATGACATCGCAAATGAGGAAAGTGTTCCTTTTTGCCATTTAAAGCATGCCCCGAGAGAATCACAATTCACACATGACAAGAAGGCATTGCCATTCATAATGAATTTACTCAGAAACGAAATTCTCAACCACTTCAAAAATTGCCATGGCACTTTAAATCCCCTGGCAGATTTGGCGGTCTCTTGACATAGCGTCAGAACCCTCAGGATACAGAGGTAAAAACTCGAACAGAAGCGAGTAAAACTCTGTTAACTGTCCCCCAAGCCCACTGTTCATTCTCTGGGTGGAGCATCCCCCTTTTGTTGAAGGGAGTTTAGTGTGGAAATCCCCATTGCAAATTAACGTGGGCAGATTAGAGAGAGGTATTGACGATGTTTGACTAGGAAAAGAAAGCGAGTAAACTCACTGTCACTGTCAGTCAATAATTTGTTTATGCAAACTCACATCATTTAACCATTCTGCTTCCATTGAAAAAAAAACAGCAACAGATTTATGTAATTCATCTATAAAAGGCAAGAACTAAAAAATCTGCTAGCCCTTCTGTAGTAGCCTCTTCAAAGTGTACATTGACCATGAGAAACAATTACTCTGCGCATGACTTTTTTGGCAGCTCTGTCTTTTTCAAACTCATCTTTAATTTGTGAAATGCATGCTTTATACATATAATTATTTTGGGACACACGTACAAATAATCTGTTAACCCATTTAAGCTGTGAAGGGTAACAAGTATGCAGTTTTCGTTCATTCTTAGATTCGCTATTTCTGGCCGACGAAAACTTTATGTATATTTCCAGTGGGATCGTTTATGTTCGTCAAGAATGAATCATCAATAAAATTAAAACAGTTTGTGCTTTCGTTTTGATCCTTAAATGTATTTCCCATTAAAAAAAAGCTAGCACTTTCAAACAACAGCAGTGCTCAAGGAATTCAAGAACTGGTTTATTAAGGTGCAAGTAACTTCTAAAGAATTTATTCGATTTCAATGCATATTCGCTGTATGCAAATATGAACACACACACACACACACACACACACACACACACACACACACACACACACACACACACACACAGAGAGTTTTATTGCCATTAGCAAATAAGCCCTTTCAGCAAAGGGGGGGGGGGGGGAGGGGGAGGGGTCACAAGAAATGCATCAACAGACTACAACAAAGACTTTGTAAAAAAAAAAACTAAAACCAGTACAGTCGAGCAAATATTTGAAAATTGCTGTGGCCAACACACACACACACACACACACACACACACACACACACACACACACACACACACACACACACACAAGCACGCACGCACGCACACAACACACACACACACACACACACCACACCCCACGCACACACACACAACACACACACAAGCACGCACGCACGCACACACACACACACACACGCACACACACACACACACACACACACACACACACACACACACACACACACACACACACACACATGCGCATGCGCTCGCACAAAACAGACATCTTGGAAATTCTTTTCCTTTAAGCATCAGACATGGACGAAACAGAATGAGTGCCTAAAGTAGACACACGTGTTGTCACAAAATCAACTCAAAAGATTGTGATATTCTTTTCCCCAAACTCATTAGTTTCGGAAATGTATTTTGCAGATGATTTGGTATTTTATTCATTCTTACTGGATCGAATTGCTATGAGATATTTGTGTGTGTGTGTGTGTGTGTGTGTGTGTGTGTGTGTGTGTGTGTGTGTGTGTGTGTGTGTGTGTGTGTGGTGTGTGTGTAGCGCAGGCCTAGTGCCCACGAAACCAAGACCCACACCCTTTCCCACTCTTACTCTAACACTAACCCACTAACACAGTTCAATTTCCAACATTTAATGACACTTCATTGTACACAAATCCACAACAATAAAATCACACGGGAAAAAAAAACATACATCAAAACGCATATCATGAGGAGGATGGGGATGAGGATGATTATGATGAGTACCAGAAAGAATTAAGTATAGTTATAGGACAGGTTGTGAACATAAAAAACAAAAGCAACCGAAAAGATATCCCGAGTCCGAGCACCCGCGCCCGGGAAAAGGTTAACTGCTGGCACTGTAGGGGATGGTAGCACGCAGGCAATGTAGCCCTGCGAGCGCAGACAAGAATTCTTGAACTTGGGGCGTCGAAGTGGGCATGAAGATGGAGGTCCCAGGGCGCAATCTCCAGGGGGATAACTTGCGGAAAGAATGGCTGATGATGATGAAGGGGAAGTGGAGGACTGGGGATGGACAGTTCACACGCATGAACAGAGTGAAAGGCCTGGAGACAAAGCGAAATTGCCGTAAGGGAGGGGAAATGGAATATTTTAGATGACTTAAAATAAAGAAGTCTTTCCCCAGCCCTGTTTCTCCATGTAAAAGTTCCTTCCCTCTTATAGAGGTTAAATGTTAAGGAGAATTTCACAGAGTGTGGGGCAAGTTAATGCTTACTTGACTATAATAAAATGACTACCATAATGTCCCCTTCTTCAATATAAGGCTTCTACAATGTTTTCTTCCACTTTTGTAATGAATCAAGAGTGATTTCAAAGGATTTCCTTTTATATACACGAGCCCAAAAGAAATGAGAATAGCAGAAGTCAAAATAAACGCGTTTTCATCCAAACAAAAGTATCATGGTACATTACACGACATCAAACAATGTGTTTACCGTAAAAGAATAATGATACAATAATTGGAGTCGGAGGTGTGCAAAACGATATCTTCACATTTCTGTGATAAGCTTTTTTATTGCATGGAATAAACCCCAGTTATTGAATACAGAGGGTCACACACCCACAACGAAAAGAATAAGAGACAGGCTGACTAGGGTTTCCTTTCTCCCCCTCTGTCTGAATCCAATTGTAACAAAGTGAAGTTTTTTTTTAGAAATGGGAAGCAAGAATATAACTATAGATATATCTATAAAATGACAGCAAACAAATGTAATGATACACGCACACAACAGACAGATAACTCACCAAAACCCGTGAGTGAGCTCTAGAGAATATACAGGCCCTGGAAAACCAGAAACCTCACCGAGGACACAAGACAGCGTCACTTCGATGGCTCGGAGGACCCAAACCTCACCGGTGCGGTCACAACCGAAGATCTCCCTCCAAGCTCTTGAAAAAAAAAGAAGAAATGTTCTCTGCCCAGGCTAACGGGACTTGAACTTTGTTTGCTCCCAAGGTGAGCCAAGTGATCAGCATGGGCTGCACGGGATGCCTGTACACCGATGCCACTTCTGGCTGACACCGAATAACGCGCGTGAAGCGTGCACGCGAGGAACGCGCGCGCAGGCACCACACACACACACACACACACACACACACACACACACACACACACACACACACACACACACACACACACACACACACACACACACACAAACATGCAGAGCATAGACGCACGCCCTAAAAATTTGACAGTTCGTGACATGTGTGTGTGTGTGTGTGGTGTGTGGTGTGTTGTGTGTGGTCGTCAGCTCACTGAAAACGTACATTTCTTGAATATCTTCCTAAGCAGGACAATCAAAAACAAAACGTGATTTAACCTTAATGCTCTTTATCTGTGCACATATGAGGTATGTTTTCGTCCATTGCTTCAAGCCATTTTTTTTGCATTAAAGCCCAGTATTGAAATTCAAATGTTTTTAGATTGCGTTTGAACCATTTATGTGTGACAATGATAAAATATTTTCCCGTGTCAAATTAACTTTAACGAGTGAACCCATTCGTATTGATTGTTTTCATCCATGCCAACATTCTTATTCTTGTAAGTCTATCAGATTGAATTGAAGATCTTTGAATTCAGGAATAAATCGTGGAGTATTATCTACTTTCTGAAAAAGCCAAATGATACCAAAATATTTTCTTGTAGTTTCTTCAAACAAGAAACCTGGATAAATGTTCTCACTCATCAAGAGAGAAGAGAGAGAGAGGGGAGAGAGAGAGAGAGAGAGAGAGAGAGGAGAGAGAGAGAGAGAGAGAGAGAGAGAGAGAGAGATGGAAGTGAGCAAATGAATGGAAAGCAATTATCCCCATTTCAAAAGCCTTTCAGCAGCAAACCAATTCTTGGCAAATAACCTTCATAGCAACTTGAAATCGTTGAAATCTGAATAACACGGAATAACAATCATAATCGTCTTCCTAATAATCTTTATCATTTCACAACGTGCATCCCACCATCATTAACATCAACACCACAACAGTCACCATCATATTTGTCAATACCATATTTTCATCACCCTCATCATCACCATGGTTATCATCAAAATTATTATGGTCACCATCTTCAATAATCAAGCATCAGAAACATCATTTCGTGCAGTGTTTCACTTTGGCTGAACACTACAAGGCACAGAAGACGCTCTATGTCCTCACAGAACACAGCCCTTCATTGGCTGAAGACTACAAGGCACAGAAGATGCTCTATGTCCTCACAGAACACAGTCCTTCATTAAATGTCTTTGCATGCACGCTGATGAGAGATGAACCGGCCGATATCAGGAAATTCTGCGTCCAACTCCGTCCTACCTCCCTACCTCCATCCTTCCCCTCTCCTCTCCCCCCTCAACGACAGGAAGGATGCGGACGAGTGGCCGTGTCAACTGTTGATGAAGCGAGGGGTGTTTGGGGGAAAAATATAGATGGGACAAGAATGGCAAGGCAGAAAAGTTGCCATCAGAGACGTTGATGATGGTAATGTTGAGAGTAAGTGCTTGGTGCCACTAATATAATTTCCTGCTTATTAATCAGCAAATTATGAAATGAGGCAACTCTAATGGAAAGGACATGGTGAGAGAGAGAGACAGAGAGAGAGAGAGAGAGAGAGGAGAGAGAGAGAAGAGAGACAGACAGACAGACAGACAGACAGAAGAGAGAGAGAGAGACAGAGAGAGAGACAGAGACAGAGAAGATAGAGAGAGACAGAGGAGAGAGAGAGAAAGAAATAGAGAGAGACAGAGAGAAGGGAATGGTAGAGGGAAACTAGCTCCTAGCCCAACCCCCACAATGAAGAAACAAAACAACACACTGAATAACCAAAAAGAAAATTCTGTTGTCAAAGATAAAATAAAATGTTTTAAGCAGCCCAACCCCCACAATTAATAAACAAAAACACACTGAATAACCCAAAAGAAAATTCTGTGTCAAAGATAAAATAAAATGTTTTAAGACCTCTTACTAAGGACATCAGTTCCATCTTACAAACCACATCTGTACCTACATATCAAAACAGCATCTCCGACAATCATTATCCACTGCACCAGAAGTCGTCTGAAAGGGAATGCCAAGGACCCTGATACCTGAAAGAGAAAGGATGCGACATACCAAGGAGGACGTTATCACCCTGGAACATACCACGTCATCAACTGTCCTTTCCTAAAGATAATGTCTGAACAGGATGATAATTAGGGAATTTCTCTGCTCCTGTTCTCTCCCCTCATCCGACCTTCTCTCCTTCCTCCTTCCTACTATCTCTTTTATCACATGAATGGGAAAAAAAGCAGTGGATGACCAGTCCTGACAAAAGAAGCGCAGATTTTTGATTGAAAGAGGTCTTTCTGGTCTCGCGATCTGTTCAGAGTAGACCAGTTTTTTTTGGTCTGAAGTCTAGTGAAGTTAATCTATACAACGATCTGGGTGCGGCCAGTGAGTGTGGGAGAGAAGATGGATGGGAAGGGGGGGGGGGGGGGGGAAAGACAGCCCTGAAAGGGGGCAAACAGTTAATGAGCAATCGTAGACAGTAAGAAGGCTAATGGTAGGATCATACATGGCTGTAATTTATAGGTCAATTATAGAGGTAAAGCCATGAAATAGAGATTAAAAGACAGATGAGAGAGAGAGAGAGAAAAAAAAACAAGGAACGAAAGAGAGAGAGCGAGACACACACACACAAGAGATAGAGAGAGAGAGAGAGAGGAGAGAGAGAGAGAGAGAGAGAGAACTGTGCTAAAGGTGGAGGAGGGAAGGGTAAGGGATAGGTAGGGAGTGGGTGGTGGTAGTGGAGGAAAGAAGATGGGGTGGGCGTGGAAAGGAAGAAGACCAGCTCCAAGAGACGTTAATGAGAGTGACACTGAGACCAATTCCTTGGCTTCATCAACAGGGTTTCCGACTAATTGATCAGTGAATTATTGAACTAGGCACACTTAGTTTCAAGCACACACACGCACGCACGCACGCACGCACGCACGCACGCACGCACGCACACACACATCACACACACACAAACACAGAGAGAGAGAGAGAGAGAGAGAGAGACAGAGACAGAGACAGAGACAGAGACAGAAAGACAGAGAGAGAGAGAGAGGCCTCCAAAGAACAGAAACCATTCTGTTATCGCCTCCATTTGCGCACGCATATGAAGAAATACAGGTAGACAACCAGGTTAATGAACATGCAGACAGACATACAGCTAGAGAAATATTCAATCCAGCAACAGACAAGATTTCAAGCCTCCACATCATCACCAATAGAATCTCTAAACTACACTCTGATCTTAACTTTGCAACAATACAAATGAACGAGAAAAGAAATCCTTCCAAAGCCTTGCCTAAAGACATCGTGAACACATGAAATAAGCGTGACAGACACGTTCTTGCTACAATAGTTCCTCACACTCCACAAACTGTCTCAGAGCTTTCAAATTCCTGTGGACGTTGTGCCTTCTTCTTGCAATGATAAAATGAAAAAGAACCCAAACTGTCAACATGAACGAGTTACATTCTGTAAGTGGTTTCTAGTCCCCACTCTTCAGGAAAATCTAGACCTGAAACGAAGGGGGAAGAATAATCATAATCCACAGAACAAATCCAATCAGAAGGTAGAGACGAGAGTTATGGCGTAACTTACATTCACAAAAGTTAGTATATAGCTGTAGATTTTAAACATATCTGTTTCAAATTTATCTATTAAAACCTGGAAATCACAACTGAACTTTAAATAAATGGCTAATGTCTACAAAAGGGTTTTAAACAGCGTTCTTGATTCACTCATAAAATAAACAGGCTTTCGATCTTTTTCTTAGCTGTTAAGATTATAGGCTGTTGATGTGTCTGCCACGAACTTTTCTGACCTGCATTTATGATATATGAACAAACGATCAACAATCTGCAGCATGGACTCTAAGAAATCTCAGCTGAAAACTCTTCCGTATAACCAAACAGGCAGCTAAACAGACGGACTATCTGACAAACAAATAGCGAGCGCGACTCTCCTAAATCACAACTGACAACACATCTGATGTTCCCCTCTTTTGTCACTTCTCTGAGAAAGATACAGTGAATGATAAGAGTGTTCCTTTTTGCCACTGAAAGCACGTCCTCGTGAGAATAACGATAATGCAAATGAGACAATTGTTCCTTTTGCAAAAAGAAGCATGCCCTCAAGAGAATCTCAACAAATCATATAAAGTGATAAAAAGGCATTGCCATTCAAGATGAAATTACTCAGAATTGAAATTTGCAACCACTTCAAAAATGGCAGCGACGTTTTCAAAGCCCCTGCGTATTTTGCGGTCTCTTGGCACAGCATCAGAATCCTAAGGCTATATTGATTTTTTCAACAACAAAAAAAAATCTGAAACATGAGCGAATGAATTTCTATTAGTGATCTTCCTCTTTGCGGTGCAGACCTTGGGTTGAACATCATCTCTTCTGTTGAAAGGAGTTTGGCGTTAGAATCTCCATTGTAAATTAACGCCAGCATCGGATTAAGAAGTGGTCACGACGTGATTTGACTCAGAAATACCAGGTCAAGTCAGTGTCACTGTTGTTCGTTTGTTTCTTTATCTGTTTGTGAAAACCTGCCTATCACACTCACGATAGTTTATTCTTTGCCTTCTATGAAGAAAATGTCAAATTTTGATTAGTGATATACTTTACAGGCACTGGTGAATATACAAATAAAAATCAGCAGTGGTGCTTCGAAGTAACTGTTTCTTGATTTCATTCATTAAATGGAAAGTCACATCTTTCCAAAGTTCATGTATTAAGAGTGGAGATAGTTCAAATTTTCTATTCTTTTATAAACTTATGACTTCTTTACCTGTCGCAACAGGGGTTCACCGTACGTGATAAACAATAATGTTGATCGAGGTTTTAACGAACAAAATAGCAATAGTTTTGATATTCTGTCTTTTTCAAATAGAAATTGGGTAGACCTCTTATTTGTAAAATTTCATTTTTCTTATTAGGCCCACATATACTTCTGTGACATATAAAAACTGTTAACTTATTTCAGCTATTGCTAGGAATACCTATGTTAAGCTTTTTTTTCGTTTTTAGCCTCAATGTGTCATTTAAAAAACAACCCAGAATTGTAATAGGATCCTTTATGGTCATCTTGCATGAATTATTTATAAGCAAAACATTTTCTGCCTTCAGTTTTGTTGATTTATTACAGCACAATGAAGCCATTTCCATTTAGTAAAGAACACAGGTATACATACAATTTATATAAATAGTTTTCATTTGAAGAGGGAGAGAGAGAGAGAGAGAGAGAGAGAGAGAGAGAGAGAGAGAGAGAGAGAGAGAGAGAGAGGAGGAGAGAGAGGGAGGGAGGAGAGAGAGGGAGAGAAGGGAAATAAAGGATGTTAGAATATTACTCACAGAACACTTTAAAATCCACTAAAATGAATAAGTGCAGAATAGTCTTGATCATCAAGATGATGCGACACGACGACGAGACGAGCGATGACGACGACGACGACGACGACGACGACGACGACGACGACGATGATGATGGGTGATGATGATGATGATGATGATGATGATGATGATGATGATCATCATCATCATCATCATCATCATCATCATCATCATCATCATCAGGAACATTGTTATCAACCTCAGCATTCTCGCCTTGGCTTAAGGCTGTATCAGACCAACTGATATAGGCTAGGACACCAAGGCTACATCAAAATGTTGTTATGCTCTGCATAGTTATGCGGGGATTGTCTTCAGTCGTGACAAGCTCTTAGCATAACATTATCAGTCTAAAAAATCCCTCGAAGTCGAACAACAACCTCAGCATTCCACCGTCAGCACCCTACCATCATTAACAACATCAGAAGGAACACAACCGTTACAATCGTACTGGTTATTACCACCCATAATTTCAGCTTTATCCTCCTCCCCTCCTCCTCCTCCTTCCCCTCCTTTATTATCATCTTCAACAATCCAGCATACGAAACATGATCTCCCACAGTTGCTCACCCCAGCTGAAGACATCATCCAGAAGAAGAAGGTGAAGACAACTCCCTCTGTCTCCATGGAACAGAGCGCTTCATCAACTGTCTTTCCCTGTAGCTGATGACCGATGAACAGGACCACGTCAAGGAAATTTCTAACTCCACCCCCACCACACCCTTCCCTCTTTTTCATCCCTTCCTTCCCTGTCTGGTCAATCTTGGTGTGGGGAAGGAGGAGAAGAAGCGTCCGTGTCACCCACTGATGAAGCGAGGGGTCGGAAACCGAAGTGGTCGCCTGCTGATCAGAGCCATTTTGCAGAATTGAACGGTCACTGACGGTAGACGTACTAGACCCAAGGCCGAGGTTAGTGCTGAGGAATACGGTGATAAAGGTTTGTTTAGGGCGAGTGGGCGTGGCAGAGTACAGACAGAGGGGAGGGGAAGGTAAGGGGAGGAAGCGGAAGGGGATGGGGAGGGAGTGGATGGTGTATGGGGGAGCAAAGAAGATGGGATGGGAGTCGGAAGGTAGAAAATTGGCCACCACAAACGCTGATGAGAGTGACACTGAGACCAAGAGCTGTCTCATCGTTGTGGTTTTCGACAAAGTGGTCAGTGAATGATAGAACAAATGTATAGAAACTGGAAAGGCCAAAAGAAAGATAAGACAGTGAGACATGTACAGAGAGAGAGAGAGAGAGAGAGAGAGAGAGAGAGAGAGAGAGAGAGGAGAGAGAGGAGTGAAAAGTCAAAATCAAAGTTTAAAATGTTTAATTGTTAGGCCTCTTGTCCACATCATCTAGAACCAATGAAAATATTTAACACACAATATAGACTCGTTCCATATTACTAACACATACTGAGAGAGAGAGGCAGAGACAGATAGATAGATAGTAGATAGATAGATAGATAGATAGAAGAGAAGATGAGAGAGAGAGAGAGAGAGAAGAGACAGAGAGCAAGAGACAGACAGACAGAGGACTGAAGTGAAGACAGATAAAAAAAAATCACATAACAACAAAATCCTGTCGTGATATAAACAGGACATTTGCCTCAAGGCCCCCTGATTTATGATATCTATTGCATCCTATCAATCACATATTTATTGATACGTCAGAATGCCAACGATCGTCACCCACTCCACACAAAGTCGTCATGCAGAGGAATCCAGAACAACCCTGTGTCTGTAGGAAATGAACGTGAGCACGATTTTCCCATGGAACACACCACTCTATCAGCTGCCTTCCCCACAGCTGATGAATGAACAGAATGATAACTGGGGAATATCTCCGTTCCTTTCTATTCTCACTCCCCCCCCCCCCTTATCATTTTCTCTAAAGTCGCGTCCCTCATCTCCCCGTCTTATAATTTCTATATTTACCCAAGAAGGGAAGGAAGAAGATGTGTGGTCTTGTGAAATGTAGCACAAGTTCCGATTCAAGAGGTTTTTCAGGTCGTTCCATACAGGGTGGACTAGTCACTGATGTTGGATTTCTTGCCTGAAGACTGTAATTGAAGGCAGCCCAGTACAATGATTCTGATGTGATCTGTGGGCGGGACAGAGGTAATGGCCAGGAAGGGAGAAGGAAGGTGCTTGGGAGAGGGAGAGGGCAGATAACGAGCAATCATCGACGGTAACAAGGCTAATGGCAAGACGACATACTGTCGTCGTGGATGGCTTAACTACGGAAGGAACGCCAGAATGAACGGTAAAGGGCAGTAAGGAAAGAAGAAACAGAGAGATCAGTGACAGGATCGAAGACAGACAGAAAGGGGAAAAGGGAACAAGAGAGAGAGAGAGAGAGAGAGAGAGAGAGAGAGAGAGAGAGAGAGAGAGAGAGAGAGAGAGAGAGAGAGAGAGAGAGAGAGAGTAAAACTACAAAAATAAATGTAGAAACATTATGCTATCTCCTGCATCTGCTCACACATAAGAAAGAATATCGGCAGGCAGGAATACAGTCGGTCACAAGGGCGTGCAGACAGACGTTGGCCAGACAGACAAACATTCAAGTATCGAGAGATAGGGTTTTATCTCCCATTACCCGGAGTCTGTCTTGAACCAGTCTCCATTCTTGAATCTCTAAACATGATGGAAATGAACCGAAAAAAAGAACAAAAGCCTTTTCCAAGATAACAAGATGAGCACATGAAATAAACATGGCAAGAAGACATTACCATAGATAAGAATTCTTAACATGGTGAGAACACATTAGCATAGACAAGAATTCTGAACTACTGCAAAAACAATCTCAGAGGTTCCAACCCCTTGCTGATGTCCTGCCATCTTCAGAATTTTAAGAGCTCGGAAAGTCAAGACGAATGAATTACATTTTGTTAATGGTCCCCACTACCCGCTATGATGCAGGTGTTAGGGAGGAAGAGTCTATAGGGAGGATGGTGGAATAATCATTATCCACACAGCCAGCGCAGCAGAAGGGTGGAGAAAATGGCCCTAGTGTAATTTAACCCAGGAAGGTTTGTGCACGGATGGAAACTGGCCAAGAGTCATTTCTGTTTCTCATTTACCTATTTCTGACTGTGGTAGCTGACGCTTTTGCTAGAGGAAAAAAAATAACACAGCATCAGTGCTCAGCTCAGTAAATAATATACTTTTTGTTTCAAGCTCTTGTGATAAAAGACTCCTAGTGTCTACACCGCCCCCCGTCCCCTTTCCTCCTTCCACTTCTCATCCACTCTTCGCTCCTCTCACTATTCCTCTTCTTTTCCTTTCCCCTCAAAGCCTACGTTCACTGCATGCTGAGTAAATGGATAACAAGATACTGTAATAGCATGGCTGCAAACATTTTGTCAGAGACGAACAAGCAGTCAAGCAGAAAATCAGACGGTCAGCAAGGATTCTGAGTCTCTAAAATCGCAACGCAAACCTGTCTGAAACCCTTCGGTTTACTGCATGAAAATGATAGCGCAAATAAGAAAATTAATTTCCTTTATGCCACAGAAACAACGATCTCAACAAATGGAATAAAGATATGGACCAAAAAATGCATTATCATTCAACAAGAAACCGCTGCACAAAAACCATCAACCACTTAAAAAATACCCATGGAGCTTTCCAAGCGGCTGGGGAATTTATGATCTCTTCAAGGAGCATTATAATCCTCAGGCTAAAAGAAAAAAACTAACCTTGTGAGTTTTCAGTACAGATTGTTTCGTCAAGGGTCACCAATGTGTTGTTCCTGTGTTCGAAAGAGAAAATCCCAAGGTGTCAAAAATTCACGCTCCCTTACAAAGTTCAGTAAACTGCAATCTATGTCACTGGTTATCGCTCTCAGCGTACCATCTCGTGAAAATACTGATGTGACAAAGCCGGCCACAAAGAGAGAGAGAGAGAGAGAGAGAGAGAGAGAGAGAGAGAGAGAGAGAGAGAGAGAGAGAGAGAGAGACAGATAGACAGACAGACAGAAAGACAGACAGACAGAAAGACAGACAGACAGACAGATCGACAATGTTGTCCTTGAAACAGGAGAAAGTTTTAAGACACCATCTTAAATGACAGCCACCCACTCTACAAGAAGTCGTTAAAAAAATCATGGATGGACTTAAAGTAATGCTTGAAACAGTCTCATGGTACTGGTTGAAAGTAAATAAAAAGATTTCCTGCGAATAAATATTTATATAGATGTAGACAAGCCAAAATTCTGCAATGCCTGACAAATGAATTAAAGAGTTTAATACTGATATTAACATAAGCATAGATTTAACTAAGCAACTGGCCCACACAGAAGGCTGTTATAATCATAGAAATGTAAATAATCCAAATGCTACAGAAATGGTTAACTAAATGATAGATTATGTAGAGTGAAATGACATTTGAACACATTCAAATCAGTAACCTTGCATGTAGGCATGGAGATGAACAAACCCGTCGGAACAAGCTAGATTCGATTTTTTTTTCTATTTCAGATCAGGACGTTTCTTGTGCTGAAGATACAGATACTGAATATGGATACAACACAGACCATTCCTTCACCTTACTTCTTCTTTGGTATCTGCCCGCCTTCAACAAGCTGAAGATTCTGGCAACTGATGTTACAATTTAGTAAGAACGTTCTGAGGTATACTTTCAGGAAATGTAACTCGTCAATGTTAAAAGATCAAGCTTTTTGAAATGAAATTAACGAAGAACTGTTCAAAACAGTCAAAGAAAAATGTACACCAAGCCCATATGCGAGGGAAGCAATTGACAATGGTAGGAAGAGACACTAGGGACAGTTTGACAGCATAAAGTCTTTAGAGAAGAACCCACCCCCCACCCCCCTCAGGCAAGTGTTCTGGCTCCAAACTCCTTATTAAGGGGGTCAGCCATATCCAGGTCATAACACCTAGATGCCTTTCAGCTGCCAGAATTTTGTTTCCGGTGGTGCCGGGATTCGAACCAGCAACTTCTAGATGTGTGGGCATCTCAAGGTGTTGCCTTTTCTAGACAGATGCCTTACTACATTGCTGTCGGACGCCTGATCTTAAGTCTGAAAATGTAACTCTTAAGAAGTTCGCTTTCGTTCCACCTACATCAGATCCAGCTGGAACTCTCTATCGCTGCCTCTGCCATTGTATTTAGGGTTCCAGTCCTCTTCTAGTAGAAACTGAGAATTTGTTCTTGAAATCATTGGTTGATGATCCTACAAACCCCCTTAACTCCAGCCTGCAAGGCTTTTGGCTTGGAATCCAGGTTCCCTTGAGCTGCAGGCTAGACTGGCATACTTCCCAATCTCTTAGGTTTATTCCATTCTGCATTCATATGGCATAGTCTGCATCTTCTTAGCTTTTCTATCCATCTTTTTATCTGTCTGTCAGCCTACATGTATGTGTCTATACGTGTATATGCATACGCTGGTCTATTGTGTGTTTTTTTTTCAGTCTCTTCTCTACTGTACTTCTTGTTTACCTTATGTCTTTTTATTTGGTCTTTGATTTTTACTATCATTATAAAATTACTATAATTGATATTCATCTCTGTTTCGTGTATAATTTGAATAAATAAAAAAAACGTAGTGACTGACTGAAGAAATGTGAACCCAAAATAAAATCTTGTTAGTTAAGTGCCAGAAAAACAAATCAGAGGAACTTAATATCTGTGAGAGGAAATACGCAACAATGCGAGGAGGACATTCTCCCTCTGGAACAAATCACTTCATCAACGGCGCCATCAGCTGATGAATGAACAGGATTCCTGCTGGGGAAATTCTGTGGCCCTGCACTCATCCACATCTCTCTCCCCCACTCTCGCCCCATCTCCCTCCCCTGCCAGCTCTCTTGTCGCACTGAGAAAAGGGAAGGGAGTGGCTGTGTGGTGCTTTCAAACTGGAGGCAGGGCTATGATTCCAAGAGGGTTTTCTGGTCATCAGATTCTACACGAAAGGGGACTGAAACAGACCACAGCATGACTAAAATCAGCCAAAACACACCCAGAAAAGAAACAAACAAACGAACGAACGAACAAACAAACAAATAAAAAGGTTGAAGTAACTTGTTTAAACACGAAACAAACGAACGAACGAACGAACAAACAAACAAATAAAAAGGTTAAAGTAACTCTTGTTTAATCACAAAACACACGAGTAAAGTGTCGACGAGTGACTTCTACAGAGCAACAAAGAAGATCCTTTGAAAATGCACAAATCAATACTCCCCAGACCAAAGTCAGCATGGAAATGATAATGTATGAAAGAGTGGTGGAACTGTGAAGACAGTTCAAAAAACAGAGCGGGGGAGGGGGAGAGGGAAAGGGAGGGGTAAGGGGATGAATGGGAGGAGCGTAAAAAGTGAGCACTTCTTACTTCTTGTCACTTCTTTCTTACATCTTGATCACTTCTCTCTCTCTCCTCCTCTCCACCCTCTCACCTCTCCCTCTCTCTCCCTCCCTTTGCTCTGTTACTGAACTGTCTTCACTGTCCCACTTTTCTTTAATACAAACAAACATCATTTTCATACTGACTGTGATATGGGGAGCATTGTTTTGATCTGGGAAGTATTGTTTTGAGACACGAGAGAGAGAGAGAGAGAGAGAGAGAGAGAGAGAGAGAGAGAGAGAGAGAGAGAGAGGAGAGAGAGAGAGAGAGAGAGAACACAATTTTAATGTTTCAGGCCTCCGGCCTATAACAATATGAGGTGTAGTGCACACATAAAGAGAAAAAGAGAAATGAGAGCAAAAGTATATTTTTGGATGTACTAATAATGCTAATTTATGAGGGTAACTAATTATTCATATTGTGTGGGATACGAGTTCTTCTCTTTTGTTTTCAGTGCTAATAAATATACAGAAAGAGAGAGACAGAGAGAGAGAGAGAGAGAGAGGAGAGAGAGAGAGAGAGAGAGAGAGAGAGAGAGAGAGAGAGAGATTTTTGATCAAGTATGAAAATTTTAAGAGCCGAAAACATCAACAGCAACATGTTACATTACAGTCTCTGCTATACATACAGGCTCAGGGCTCGCAGAAAGAACGGCCCAGGGGGAGATTAGTGGAATAGTCGTAAACACAAAGCAAAGCCAAGAAGAAAAAAAGAGAGAAGAGTCATTGTGTAATTTAATTCAGGTGGCGCTAGTACATGACTGGGAATTGCCTGACGGTCATTTCTGTGTCACATTTATTCGTTTTCAAATGCAGAAATACGCATCCAGTCCAAAGTTATGTCGAAGTCAAAGGTCCACGCTTAGCTCTTAAATAATACTTTGTTTTTGGTTAATTATGTTATTGGTCCGATCTCTGACTGTTCAAATGCCTGTCCCTATCGTCTTTCTCCCTCTTTACTTCTACCCTCTCCCCTCCTTCTCTCCCCCCCCCCTCACAAACATTTCAACAGGATGTTTAGTGGATGAATGATAATTTTCAGTGTTTGACATGGGTACTGAGCAAGTCACAGCATTAAACTTTTGCTCAAAGGAAAACAGGCAGCCAAACAGACATGACAGACAGACAGACAGAGAGACAGACAGACAGACAATCAAGCAGACAGTAGGCATTCAGACAGACAGAAAAACCGTCAGTCAGGCAGACAGAGAGCCAAACTGTACCAAAAAAACCAAACCAGCGACTCCCGAATTCTCTAAAATCAAAACTCAGCTCCATCAAAAACCTCTTTTTGTCAGTTCTTTGAGAACGATAGTGCCGAAGACAAATCCTTCCTTTGCTACAGAAATCATTCCCTCAAAAGAACCTCAACAACTCACATAAAGATGCCATTCAGGATGAAATTAATTTGAATTGAAATTCTGAACCCCTTCAAAACCTGACACGATTCTTTCAAATCCCTGAAGATTTTGAATTCTTTCGATGCCACGTCAAAAACCTCAGGCCTAAAGGACAAAAAGGAGAAAGAAGCAAAAGCTTACAACACAAGCCAGTGAAACTCTGTTAATGACCTTCTCTGTCCGCTGTGCGATCTCATGGTGGAACATTTCCCCTTCTGTTGAACGGAGTTCAGGTTAGGAATATCCGCAGAAAATTATCGAAGGCAGTTAAGACAGAAGTCATGATGTGATTTGATAAAGAAATGTCAGGCCATGTCGCTGTCTCGATATTTCATTCATTTATCTTTTTATTTATTCATTTATCTGTTTATGTGTTTATTTTCTTATTCATCCATTGATTCATTTGTCCAAACTGTCTGTCAGCTTTGTCATGGTTTATTCTTCTCTATCGAATAAAGGGAAAACGTCAGATTCTGTAAATCATATTCTCAAAAGGCACAGGTGTATAAACAAACCCCAAACTTGCAATTAAGAAATGATGTCCAAACTTTAAGAGTAAAGTTATGCAATGTAGATATTCTGCCAAAGTTGTCACATGAACCAGAATAATCCCAATACTGAATTTTGCTTTCTTTAATTGTATTTTTTGAAGAACCACACAATTAAAAGCTTATATTTTAGGAGTAGGAGCCGTATATCGGACAGAGATTAAACAAATTTTTGATTAAACACAAGATTTAACTGTAAGAGCCAGACCACCGAAACGTTTATATTTAGTAGTCATAGGATTATTTGCTATTTAGTTGTGTAAATATGTTTATGACGTTTTCTAGCTGTCTCATCAAAGGGTACATTGATTACAATAAACAAATACGTAAGTTGATAAAGAAAACAAGAAACCATAAATTTCTGACATCTCTGTCTTTTTCGAAAAGAAAAATGAAAAGATACGTATCTATGAAATGTTTTTTTTTTACTGCACATAGATCTGCAAAACAATAAAAAGAAGTCTGTTGTTACATTTAAACATTTTAAAGAGCAAAAAAGAATGACCTTTACTTCAAATTGAGATTTGCTATTCCTGGCCAAAGTTAACAAAACAATTATGCACTGTCTTTTTTGCTAAATATATTTCCACGAAGACAGGCAACATGTACAAATACAAAGAGTGTTCAATAAAAAGAACTGATCTATTATAGTATGAGCAGCCTTTTTGATTAAGGAATTCAATCATATTTCCGGTATTCGAAAAGAGGAGAGAGAGAGAGAGAGGAGGGGGGAAGAGAGAGAGAGAGAGAGAGAGAGAGAGAGAGAGAGAGAGAGACAGAGGCAGAAAGAGAGAGAGAGACAGAGAGACAGACAGAGAGACAGACACAGACAGACAGATATATAGACAGACAGACTGAGAGAGAGAGAGAGAGAGAGAGAGAGAGAGGAGGGAGGGAGACTAACAGACAGGACAGACAGACAGACACACACACACACACCACACCCACACACACACACACACACACACACACACACACACACACACACACACACACACACACACACACACACTGTTGGGAAGTGAATGGCGGAGGGGAATATAGAAGATGGAGGACTTTACAGAATACTTCAAAATCGCATAATTAGAAAAAAAAACTTTGAAGCATATTTATAACGATCACTATAATCGTATTCACAATTTCATCATGAACATCCTACATCCTACCATCATCAGAAAAATTGATGTGAATTACCGTTAGACTTGTCGTTATCACACTTGACATCACACTTATCATAACCATCGTCGCCATCATCATCATCATCGTTTGTCATCATCTTCAAGAATACAGTATTAGAAACATGATCTCTTGCCACCCCTCGCTCCAGCTGAATGGCTACCAGAGGAAGACAGCAAGGTGAAGACAACTCTCTCCCCATGGAACACAGCACTTCATCAACTGTCTTTCCCAGTACGCTGATGACAGACGAAGAGGTCCCATAACAGGTGAAGTTCTCCCTCCACCCCCCTCCCCAACCAGAACTTCTCCCACTTTCACCACCCTCCCTCTCCCTCTCCTCTCCCCCCCCTGAGAGCAGAAGGAAGCGGGTGAGTGGCCGTGTCAACTGCTGATGAATCGAGGGGTCGGGAACCGGAGAAGTCGTCTGCCATTCCGCGGGAGGGATCGGTCACTGACGGCAGACGTATTGGACTGAAGGCTCAAATCTTGGTTTGGGGGTAGGGCGTGTGTTGGTGACGATCTAGAGCTCAGGGAGAAGTGGAGGGAAGGGGAAGGGAAGGATGGGTGGTGGTTAGGAAGGAAACAAAAAGTGACGGACGTTAGAAAGTAAAAAAAAACAAAAAAACCTGGCCTAGGAGACGTTAATGAGGGTGACCTTGATGTCACCATTGTGGCTTGTGAATTATAGAATGAGACACACTGGACGAAGATGACAAGGAAAGGATCAAACACACACACACACACACACACACACACACACACACACACACACACACACACACACACACACACAACACACATAATAATATATATATTGTATGATATATATATATATATATATATATAGAGAGAGGGGAGAGAGAGAGAGAGAGAGTTAAGGAGGTAAAACAGGCAAGAAAACACATGCAACAACAACAACAACAACAACAACAACAACAGCAACAAAAATAATTCTGTCGCCACAGGCATAAGGAAAATGCCAACAGATCTTTTAACTGATGACATTTATACCACATGATCACTAACATATTCACTGTAATTCTAAACGCCATTTTCCATGATCGTCACTAAACGCAACAAATCCACAGCAACCCAGTCTTTTAAGAAACAGAACGTCGCAAAGGGCATGTCTGTCTAAAACACACCACTTCATCAGTTGCCTTTCCCAACAGCTGGTGAATGAACAGTAGGCTAACTGGGAAACTTCTCCTTTCCTGTATTTTCCCAATCCAACCTATCCTCTGCCTATCCCACCTCTTGTCTCACACCTCAAAAGAAGTAAGGGATCCTGTCAAATAAAAAAAAGCGC
>CM065714.1:145083160-145098160 GCA_033310375.1 Conus canariensis
ACTCAAGACTTTGATGAGCCTACTCCCCGGACCACGGCGTGGTGTCATCAAGATGGATCTGTGCTAATTGACAGACAGACAGAAGACTTTGATGAGCCTACTCCCCGGACCATGCCTTGGTGTCATCAAGATGGATCTGTGCTAACTGACAGACAGACAGAAGACTTTGATGAGCCTACTCCCCGGACCACGGCGTGGTGTCATCAAGATGGATCTGTGCTGAACGAGCAACTCAAGACTTTGATGAGCCTACTCCCCGGACCACGGCTTGGTGTCATCAAGATGGGTCTGTGCTAACTGACAGACAGACAGAAGACTTTGATGAGCCTACTCCCCGGACCACGGCTTGATGTCATCAAGATGGATCTGTGCTAATTGACAAACAGACAGAAGACTTTGATAAGCCTACTCCCCGGACCACGGCTTGATGTCATCAAGATGGATCTGTGCTAACTGACAGACAGACAGAAGACTTTGATGAGCCTACTCCCCGGACCACGGCTTGGTGTCATCAAGATGGATCTGTGCTAACTGACAGACAGACAGAGCTGGACCTCACCAAGACACCAGGGTTGGGGAAGACAGGGAAGATGTGATGATAATGGGAGAAAGGGGACAGGGAATTGTGAGCAGAGAGAGAGAGAGAGAGAGAGAGAGAGAGAGAGAGAGAGAGAGAGAGAGAGAGAGAGAGAGAGAGAGAGAGAGCTTACATAACTTTGTAAATGCAACCAAATTGGACATACAATTATGAATTACAATCTACAGGCTTATCACATCACATGCTTAGATTAGCATGCAAATCATTCAGCATACAGGTAACAAGAAAATTCTTAGCTGACACAACAGTTCGCCTTTTCAAGCATAAATGTCTTGACACAGTTTTGCTTTTTTTAATCATCAGTAAAGCCACGTAGAAGTGAGATGGATTTGCAGAGAATTCCAAGGGATTATAATCCTGTCTGAGGTCACCACGAGCAGGGAAGAAAGACAACAAGGGTAATTTATCATCGTTCGCTCTTTTTATATAATGGACATATGAAACTGCTTTAAGAAACCACATGATCTTCTTGACAATGTACTGCGATATCTTATACACCGAATCTGAACTTCGTCCATCATAGTTTTATCACGTCTGTCAATATGCCGCGAAAGATTTGTCTCACAACTGCTATATGATTTAAACGTTCTGTACAATGCGTGGTGAGTGTGAGTCAGTTTCAGAAGAAAAAAAACAACAGAGGGAAAAATAGGAGCATGAAGGCCCCACTGTTAAAAGAAAAGAAGAAAAAAGCACAAAGAAAAGAGTGGGAAAACATTGGATGTTGGAGGGGAAAAAACACTGTTGGTTTTCTGAGTGTGTACATGGTAGTATTGCCACCAGTTATTAATGGGCCTTTCAAGGAGTAAGAGCGAATACATCTCTTTCACACTCCATCCCCTGGTTCAGCAGCATAAATCTGAAGTCATTTCACAGCAGTATTTGAGGAACACCTACGTCCATTTGTTATTTTTCCCACGCCAATCTAATTTCAATATTTCAAATACTTTGAGATGTTATCTGATATAACTCATTTGCAATATCTTTAGCTAGCATCTAGTACGTTGCACAGGTAAATTTATGTAAAGAAAATTGCGTTTACAATCGCTTTGAAATTAAACGTTCAGCTTTTAAAAGTGATATCCTAAAAACTTCTTTAGAGCACATTTATAAACGTTTTCAGTTCTGTGGAGAATTATAGGTTGCATTTGAAGATAAAAAAAGGAGAATGCTCTCAGAGAGTTATTGTTGAGTGTATACAATCGTGGCAAACTAAACAACAATGCATTTCTAGCCCTATTTGCGAGGTCCTTACACGAATGTACAAACCTGAGTCGAATAATTAAAAAAAAACCCACTAAGATCTTTGCAGCAGTAAACAACAGCCACTTCTTCCCTTCCCATTTCAAGGCAACAGCCATCCCCTTCCCGTTCTCAGACTGTTTCTCTCTTGCTGCTTGACAGCATCTCTTTCTTCTCAGAACAACAATATTACATAGTTCATGTTCGTCAAAAGTTGAAGTTTGAGTAGTGCATCAGTAATACAAAGTGCTGAACCGCGTCGGAAGACCAACTGAAAATTAACACTGTTACAAATGCTCTTAAAGAATTGATATAACTGACTTTCATTTCATTCTGTTCCTTTGAAATCTTGGATAAAGAAGTGTTTTAGCTACCTAATCAAATGCCTTTTTTGACGTCCAAGATGGCTATTTGTTTTGGATGGTTTCGCGAGAAATGCTTCCGTATATCAGAAGTGAAGAAAATCTTCATCAACAGTTGAATAACTTGTTTTGAAACCTGTTTGCATTTCACCTGCAAAACTGTTGTGCTACGCCCGTTTCTTTCAGCTACAGTTCATTATGGAGAGGGGAGAGAGAGAGAGAGAGAGAGAGAGAGAGAGAGAGAGAGAGAGAGGGAGAGGGGGGGGGAGAGGGAGAGGGAGAGAGGAGAATGGGGGGGGGGGGGGGGGGGCGGCAGAGAGACTCAGACTCAAACTCAGACTCAAATAGTTTAATTGCAAAGGCCAGCGACCTATCTACAATGAGGTCAAGAACAAAAGTAGAACACACACGCGCTCGGCGCATATACTGAAAATTGTGAATGAAAATATTTGCATAACAAAATGTTCTTCCTGAAATTACTCTGGCATTTATGTGTTCACCGACAGCAGTTCTTCTCTTCGTGTTAATGCTTTAAAAATGAATATAGCTACAGACCGAGTTACAATTCTCTGTTCATTTTGCAGTAAAAGAAGCAATGACACTTGATGAACATTTCTAGTATGAGGCACAATGTATATATCTCTTAAATCTTTGTAGGATGGACAAACAATCAAAAAATGTATTTCGTCCTCGATTTGGTAACAGAATGGACAGGTTTTTGGAGTTTAGTGTATATCTTTGATGGACATTCAAATCACTAATACCCAGTCGAAATCCCACTTTGCCAAATTTAGGAATTGTAATATATTTCTCTGGGTGCCATAAGGATTTGAAGGAACGATATGTTGAATATCTGTCACTATTAAGTATTTTACTATCCCAATTTTGTCTATAACAGTCAATCATGCGTTGTTTAAGTTCACGTAAAAACAGATTCTCGTCATTCACTCCACCATTTAACCAAACAAAAGAAAGCCATAAGTATCCAACCAGTTTGTTTGTACACTCCGATTTCTTGTACATTGAAATAATTTTGATTTTTCCATTTCATATGCTTGTTTTGGTAGTCTAGCGAGTGACAGCTTTTGCAATTTGAACCAGTAGCGCACTGATTTTATTTCACAATCTACATACAAAGGATACCTTCCTAGCTCACCGTATACCATTGAATTTGGGGTATTTGGGCAGAGGGGAGAGAGAGAGAGAGAGAGAGAGAGAGAGAGAGAGGAGAGAGAGAGAGAGAGAGAGATCCAAGAGACTAGATTTCACACACACACACACACACACACACACACACACACACACACACACACGCCACACACACAGATACTCTCTCTCTCTCTCACACACACACACACACACACACACACACACACACACACACACACACACACACACACACACACACACACACACACACATCCTTGGGGAGCTCTCAGACACTCTCTTCTCACTATCAAGTTCTCGCTGGAAGATTGTCCCCCCGTCTTCCTGTCACTTGACGGCTCCGGCTCCAATTACCCCGGGAGACAAGCAGAAGGGGCAGCCCTTCGTTCACTTCCACCAAGCTCTGCGAACAGCGTGACGCTAAAGCTCCCTTCACACGTAGCAACAGGTCCGGCGACCTTGGTAGCCAAGATATGTTAAAGAAAGTGTGGAATTTCTGAAGAACCTAAGGCCAAGAGTCGTCTATTTGATGTTTTTTTCTTTAGGGGATTGCCATTATAAAAGTTTTGTATTGTATTGTACGATTTAATGTAATCGTCGCGACAGATTTGTTTTCGTAATTTCGGATGCTCTCCCTGAAAGAGCAGTGGCCATGTGTGTGTGTGTGTGTGTGTGTGTGTGTGTGTGTGTGTGTGTGTGTGTGTGTGTGTGTGTGTGTGTGTGTGTGTGTGTGTGTGTGTGTGCTGTCCGTATGTTTTTTTCTTGTTGGGGGTGAGGGGTAGGGCTTTTATGTCTTTCTGTTTGTACAAATTGGATTTTGGAAAACTATATTGCTATTGACAAGTCTCTTGTTGCTTGAATTCCTTAATGTGCGCGGAGTGTATGCCGGACACGGGACCACAGACATCACTTAAGGTCTAATGGAAAAAGGAAGACAAAACCCCGAACGAGACTCGAAACACCAAGCCGGCCATTCTCTCGCTACACAGGAGAATGGATTTGCAAGTACGTCACCATACCAGACGCTTTAGAATTATAGTAAATAAACCTAAGGCTTAGGTACAGATCACACGAATCCACACTCAGTTAACACACGCCAAAGTAACAGATTAAAAGCATGGAAAGCCTTGTGGAAATGCAACTATCTGACATCAGCTAACAAAGACGCTCGGTGGACAGAGAAAATAAGCTCTTCATTTATTTCCGAGCAGCTGCAATGGCTTAAGGATTATACGGCTCTCTTGACATAGAGTTCATGATTTAGGCAAAAAATCGCCAACTAAAACTGAGAAATGACGCAGTAAAATCTTAGTTTGCATTAACAAAACACCAGCAATATACTATCAAGAACACTCGCCACAGCAACACATCGGAATCCCTTTAGGAAAATGTAGTGAACACTTCATCAAGCACTTGCCACAGATACAATTCTATGTCAATAGCATCAGAGCGCTTCAGAGAAACAATTCACTAATATAAGGTACAGAAAGCGTACATACGTCATAGCTAACGTGGATATAATGAACAAGAAGCCCTCTTTTTCTTTCTATTATTCATAAATGTAATATTGTTACATTGCCTTCATCTACATGTCTTCTGCAATATTTAGAAACATTCCTCTCATAGGCAAGGTCAATATGTAAAAAAGCCAGTTGAGCTGATTTAATACCCAGTAAACAAACACAGCATCATAATACCCAGTAAACAAACACAGCATCTACCCTTGTCTTGTCCGTGCGAGGGACACGAACAGCGCTCATCTCCAAAATGTCCAAACATTCTAGGGCATGTAGGGAATTTTTATGTTCACATTACCCGCTAAACACTGAGAATGTGATCTTCTGCACAAGTTGAAACATCCCAGGCGATCAGCCGCTGGCAGTCTGTACATAGGCTACCTGGAAGTCTGACAAACTCCACCTCACAGTTCATCCATCTGGTCTTGCAGGGAATTGATCCTGGAACACTCAAATCGGTAATCCAAATTTCAACCCCCTCTGTCATCTCATCCGTCAGCATTACAATTAATCCAAGCCTCAGTAGCGGTCAGGAAATCATGTGAATAATCCCGGACTTAAACACCGTTCCAAACGAGGTCACAAGGATATTTCAAGGAATATCTGCATTCTCACTTCGAAATCGCTGTTGTCTGTCTACCACAGCTGGCCATTTCAGTGAGCCGTCAGTGGTTCCGTACATAACTACTGCCCAGCTCAAGCATATAGACAGTTGACTGCTGTGCTAGACACGCCCCACAGTTCATCTATGGAACGGAAGATACTGGCCATATGTGTTGCTCTGATACCATAGAGACCAGCAGTGGGATCCTAAAACAGTTCAAAACAAACAAAGCAAGCTTCTGAATTCTTAACAGCTGTAGACAGTCAACTGTGGGTTTTCTGTGACGTGTCCCAGGCTATGACATCCTGTCTATAAAAATGATAATGACACCTCATGGACAGGCAGGCCAGCGAGGACTCATGCTATTGTCATTGCCAGAACAGTCCTAAACAGAATCACCCTGGGGACGAAGAAGGAAGAAGTTGACCCGTAGCTACAAGACGATCCAGTCTATTTTTGACACTGCAGACCTGGTACAGACCAGATCTTCGCACTTCACATCGTTGTCGACTGAACCTTGAATTGAGTTCTCTTTACATCGACTTTGTTGACAGTTAAAAGGCATTCGACGGCGTTGATAGAAGAGCCTCTGGAAACAACTAAGCCCACCGCCAGTTTTCAAGTTAAGACGAGTCCAGCAAGGGTGTCTGCCCCCCCCCCCCCCTTTTTTTTTTTTTGGCATTGACTGGATCATGGAGACCGCAACAGCAGAGAGGTGCAACGGAATCAAATGGACCCCGTAGACTCTCCTGGGCGATCTAGACTCTGCCTGGACAGTATCATCGATAAACAGGAACACATAGATGTTAATGTCAGAGCAAGAATCGTTAAGGAAAGAGAGGCATTCCTGCAGCTTGGAAACAGCTACAGCTCAAAATAAGTAACTCGCCCCACAAGGATAAAATTGTTCATTTACAGTGTGTGGTCAGTCTTGCTGTAAGGAGCAGAGACACAGAGGTCAACGAAGAAAACCTTCAGGAGAGTGGAGACACTCATCAGCACCTGACTCAGAAAACTCCACCATATCTACTGGCTTTATGTGTTACCCATATAGCAAGTCGAAGTGAGACCAGCCGAGAAACACCTGACATGGGGATCTCAAAGCAGATACCAAAGACGTGGGATGCCCCTGGGGTCAGCTGGACAGGGCTGCCAAGGACAGAGGGCTCTGGGGCACTGTTGTTGACCACAGGGGAGGGTGACGGGCGATGACGATACCGTGCATCAGTCAACGATGATGATGCAATAGTAATAGTCCATGCATCGGTCAACGATGATGATGCAATAGTAATAGTCCGTGCATCGGTCAACGATGATGATGCAATAGTAATAGTCCGTGCATCGGTCAACGATGATGATGCAATAGTAATATCCGTGCATCATGCAAAAATGGTCATACAATAATAGTCCGTGCATCACGCAACAATGGTCATACAATAATAGTCCGTACATCACGCAGCAATGGTCATACAATAGTAGTCCGTGCATCAGCTGACGATGATGATGCAATAGTAATAGTCCGTGCATCAGTCAACAATGGTCATACAATAACAGTCCGTGCATCAGTCAACAATGGTCATACAATAACAGTCCGTGCATCAGTCAACAATGGTCATACAATAACAGTCCGTGCATCAGTCAACGATGATGATGCAATAGTAATAGTCCGTGCATCAATTGACGATGATGATCCAGTAGAAATAGTCCATGCATCAGTCAACAATGGTCATACAATAACAGTCCGTGCATCAGTTGACGATGATGATGCAATAGTAATAGTCCGTGGATCAGTCAGCTCCTGTCAAAGCAACAGATTGGGTTTTTTTTGTGAGGACTCTGCTTCAAGTTACACTGCACTGATCATAAAAGTTTCAAAAAGTCTCTGCTTTAAAGTTTTAACTTTTCACATAATCAAATAACACGTAATAAACAGAATTGTGCGATCCACACATAAAAAAAAACAAAAAAACCCAAAAAACATGCGCTTATGAAGTATCTATAGAGTCATTTCAGTTCTTCTCTTTTTCCAGTATCCTGGCATTTCAATCTGTGACTTTGTGATTTTTGACAGCAGACTTTGAAACATTGGTAATTGATAGTCCCTGTTCGCGGTTGTCATCTGGGGATTTGAAATGACATGAAATCTCTCTGGAGGAAACCACTGAGCACCTCCACAGTCCCTCTGGATTTTCCTCCATTTTCCGTCCCACACAGGCTATCTCTCTCTCTCTCACTCACTCAGATACGGACACGGACACGGACACACACACACACACACACACACACACACACACACACACACACACACACACACACACACACACACACACAGACTCACTCATTCACTCACACATAGGCCTATACATTTATACAGACGTATACACAACACAACACAACGCACACACACACACACACACACACACACACACACACACACACACACACACACACACACACACACTCACTCACTCACTCACTTACACATATGCTCTTACATGGACATAAGCAAAACACAACACTCAGCACGCACACACGCAGATACAGACACACACACACACATACACACACACGCTCGCGCGCGCGCGCGCACGCACGCACACACACACACAAACACACACACACACACACACAGGCACACACACACACACACACACACACACACACACACACACACCACCACACACACACACACACACACACACACACACACACACACACACACACACAATAGGCACACACACAGTCCATCGCCTTCCACACACGCTCCTCGTCGGAAAAGGCTGGAGGTTTATCGGCAAAAATCATGCAGAAAACAAAGCGGCGAAACAGAGAAGCTTCTGGCTTTCCACCCTTCCAATTCAGCTGATCAATGGCGACACAGTGGCCGGCCTTTTTACAGGCCAGCCGATAGGGCAGCCACAGCTAAGCTGGGTAATCAGATAGGGCACCGCTCCACTGATATGGTCAGCAAGTGTTTCCACAGCCTGACCCCCCTGCTCTTCCTCTGGGAGGTGGAGTTATCTATTGCCCTCTTCTCTAGGGGAAAAAAATGGAGAGTGGTTTCTGCTTTCTTTCCGCCCTGTTTATTTTGATCGTTTTTTTTTTTTTTTTTCAATTGACGTTTACCCTGTTTTGTTCGATCTTATTCAAGATTTGATGTTGTGTGTCGGTATTGTTTATTTTATTTTATTTTATTTTATTTATATATTTATTTATTTATTTATTTTTATTTTTATTATTATTATTATTATTATTATTTTTTTTTTTTTGTGGGGGGGGGGGGTTCACTCTTATGTATTTCCTTTTTCATATTTTTGCCATGTTTTTATTTAGTTATTTATACATTGATGTATCTATCTACGTGCTTATTCATGTATTTATGTATATTCATTCATTCATTTAGTTATTGTTCATGATTATGTATTCAATTCGCAGATCTTCAAAAAAAAAATATGGACTGGTCCACGCGTAGTGACACCTTGATGAATCTAAAACTGAAATTTCGAGGAATCTCAATCACCTTTAAATATGTTCCGGCAATATCATTATCTCACGACTGAGGAGGATCAGAAAAGTCTGAAACGTTTAATAAAATGGATCTGCCTGCTTTTCCCATCCCCTTAACTTGCCATTCAGTCAGTCCGTTTAACTTAATCTTCTGTCTTTCGGAACATCATCATCTCTGCTGACCTATGAGACTAGCTACAGTCCTAGTCGCTCATAGTATACTATAGGAGATATTCTCTGTACAATATATGCTAGGAATCGTTCCTTTTAACTGGACACCCAAGATAATACTAAATAGCATGATCCAAGGTCATTGGTTAACGAGTCTCACTCAAACTAAGCGTATGAAAGTGACCATGGAAAAGATCATGATTTGTGAAGTTAAAAGTGGATACAGCACTGAAGTCTGCGTTTATTGAAGACAATGGAAAATGCTAATCAAACACACACGTACAGTGCTTTTATAGACGTTTTCAACACGGCGATGTGTGTGAGTGTAGTTTCTTTTCTTTTTGTTTTTATCTTATTTTACGTTAAGGGTGACTGGCCATGATGGCCTTCACTACATCCCCAAAGTGAAATCAAAGGAAATAAGCATCGTTCATTTTTCAAGGTTCCGCAAATGATTAATGCCAGAATACTCACGCTCACGTAAGAAACCTCTGGTCACTGTGTACACTTAGCTTCTGATTCAGCTCAGGCATAAATAACAGGCGTACTACAAAATGCAAGTGATTATTAGGAAAGAAAATGTTTACAGCAGACGAAGGTTTAGCACACCGGTCTGTGCACTGTTCAAGATGTTTCTGGTGATAACTTTCCTGACCTTTCCGATAGGGAAAATCTGCGATAAGCAAAAGTGTTGTAAGTGTATGAACTACAACATTTACCAGTCGCACCATGTGGAGAGAAGACAATCAACACTCAAGTTGTTTATAACTCAGCCGACGGCGATGGCAATTTCAGCATCCTAGCAGAGAATTTCCCGATTTTCCGTTGAGCCAATAAAGATTAGCATCAAACAACTTCGGTCGTCAAAACTTCATAAAACAACCATAACGGTAAAACTGCAATACTTGACAGAGCAATGAATTGCCGCGTGTGAGAAGCCCTTTAATAACAGCTACACGGAGACAAGCCACAGAAGCAGAGGTCTAAAAGCCAGGCCAAGACATAAAACAGAGACGACGAGACATTGAAGGAGACAGCTGAGGACAGATACATCGCAGTAACCACAGAAACAGGTCGTGTCTGCTCCTTGTTCCTTTCTCCCGGCCACACAGCACATTTCCCTTTTGAGTAACCCACCTTTTGTCTTCCATTTCCCCTCGTAAACACCAGTCTTATTCACCCAGAAGCAATTCTTCTGGTAGTTTGAGGAATCGTCCTATATACGTTTTAACATGGCACACAGAGCTTCTTTTCCTCTGCTACATAAAACACCACCACCACCAGCACCACCACCACCAACAACAACAACAACGACAACACTCGTGCACGTCTGAGCGTTCAGTCCGTTTTCGGCATCGTTCAGGGTAAGCAAATTGTGTGTGGATTATTGTGGTAAGCAAATTGTGTGTGGATTATTGTGGTAAGCAAATTGTGCGTGGATTATTGTGGTAAGCAAATTGTGTGTGGATTATTGTGGTAAGCAAATTGTGTGTGGATTATTGTGGTAAGCAAATTGTGTGTGGATTATTGTGGTAAGCAAATTGTGTGTGGATTATTCGCACTTTTTCATTTTGTCCTCAGCTTGATTTAAACATATTTCATTTCCGATAACGTGTACAGATTAACACGAAAATACAAAGAACAGCAACTAACCAAAGCTTATGTTGTGCTCTATCACGACAGGCAAAGCAAATATTTACCCCAAATGATAAATGCCGTTCAATAATGCACCGTCAGCACAGTCAGCAGCGGCATAGCACCAAGAGCTATAGAAACTTGCTGTACTTAAAAACAAGTGGATAAGGACAGGTTACAGAGTATTATCACTTTCTCACCCTGCGCGCAGACAAAACACCATGGAGCAGGCTATACAGTTCTAAAGGTTAATGTGCCTAGCAGATGGACAGCCAAGGGATCTTTAACTATCGCACAAGGTGGTATAATAGGTCTCTGTATAAGACTCACGACATTTCCGGATATCGTGGTGGTACACTCACCACTCATCACTCGGAAAGATGGCACCTGCACAGCAGAAATCCGAACCAGGATCAAATCCGCATCAACAGCGACGGCCAGACTGAACAGGGTGTGGAAGAGCAACATCAAATTCCACACAAAATTCCGGCTCTACAAGTCACTAGTGGTCTCCATCCTGTTATGTGGCTGCGAGACATGGACACTGATGGCCGAAACTGAAAGAAGAATCCAGGCGTTTGAGACCAGGTGCCAAACTACTCCGCATCTCCTACAAAGAACACAAGACCAATGATTATGTGCGGAACCTGGTCACCAACCTAGTCGGACCCCACGAACCACTTCTGGCAACCGTCAAACGACGGAAGATGGCATGGTTTGGCCACGTCATTCGTCACAACACTCCTCTCCAAAACCATCCTTCAAGGTACCGTTGAAGGAGGGCGCAGACGAGGACGGCAGAGAAAGAGTTGGTCCGAAAATATAAAGGACTGGACCAAAATGACCATGCCAGATCTCCTCACGACAGCTACAAACAGAAGAGCCTGGAGAGAAACGGCGGCTGCCTCATCACGTCCCCCCAACGACCCCAGCGGTCAGGGGAATGACTGACTGACTGACACTCACTTCTTTAAGAAACAACCTACAGCACGCTGCATTACGATATGGCAGTTATCACTCAACGCAAAGCGATGGAAAAACACATCGGTTGGAATCGGCATGGCCTTGACGTCACCCCCCCCCCCCCTCCTCTCCTCATGATCGTCCAACTGCGGCATGTAAGTTAAATAAATAAATAAACAAATAAATAAATAAATGAATGACAAAATGAGTAAGTTACAAGCAGATTACACTCAACTGAATTTACTCAGTCAGGCTAGACAAAAGGGCCAGTAATGAAACTGTTGTGTTGGCTAACGTATTTGAACTGTTCACGAAGATATTGGACAATGACCTGGAAAGCTGTCCGACTCGTGAAAAGCTTTCTCACCAAGTCAGTTCAGTTACGGAAATGCATCCCGAACTCGTCACAGATGATCATTAGTAAAAAAAAAAAATAAAAAGAGAAGAGAGAGAGAGAGAGAGAGAGAGAGAGAGAGAGAGAGAGAGAGAAGGGTGAGGTGTGTGTGTGTGTGTGTGTGTGTGTGTGTGTGTGTGTGTGTGTGTGTGTGTGTGTGTGTGTTTGTGTGCGTGCGCGCGCGCGCGTGTGCTTATGTATGTATGTATGTAACTCTCTCTGCTCTGTGTGTGTGTGTGTGTGTGTGTGTGTGTGTGTGTGTGTGTGTGTGTGTGTGTGCGCGCGCGTGCGCCCACTTATATCTGCCTGCGGAGCGCTTGCGCCGCGCTGTAGTTTTTAAGAATGCGCATGTTTGGTGTGTTATTCAGAAACATGGGCTGTCTTTACACTAGTTTGTTTTTACTATGAATAATGTGAATTTAGCACGCCTGTTGCTTGCATGTAACTCTTTTGTGTTCAGTTTACATTATTTGTATGTGTTATCTGCCACCACGAAGGTATTTGTCTTCTGATATAGTGATGTTGTTTTGATGTGACTGACATAACCAAGTAAACAAAACATTACAAGTAGTACGTGTAGGGTTTTCATGTGTGGACATTTGACTGCTAGCATCAGAGAAAGGAGAGGAAGTGGGGTGGGGGGTGCAGGGGGGGGGGGGGGGGGGCGAAGAAGTGGATTTACCTAGGGATCCAGGGTGCTTGGGGATGGGTATAGAAGCATTTGACAAATCCTCAAATGTGATGGACATCATGGAAAGTAAATAAATGATGAAGTAAACAAGTCCGTAAGCACGCGAGCAAGAAGGTTAGAACGTTAGTGAGTAAATGAATATGGACATAGTTATGTAAACGGCTGAGCAGGTAAACGTAATGACAGCAAGTTTCAGGTTCAGTTTTATTATAGGGGTCTTTTAAGTTGAGGTATGTGAGTGAGTCAGTCAGTCAAAAAGTAAGTAAGCAAGAAAAAAGTAAGTAAGTCAGTCAGTCAGTCAGTCAGTCAGTCAGTCAGTAAGTAAGCAAGTAAGCAAGAAAGTTAGTCAGTCATTCAGTCAGTAAGTAAGTAAGCAACTAAGTAAGAAAGTCAGTCAGTCAGTCAGTCAGTAAGTAAGAAAGAAAGTCAGTCAGTCAGTCAGTAAGTAAGTAAGTAAGTAAGTCAGTCAGTCAAGTAAGTAAGTAAGTAAGTAAGTAAGTAGGTCAGTCAGTCAGCCAGTCAGTCAGTGAGTAAGAAAGTCAGTCAGTCAGTCAGTCAGTAAGACAGTCAGTCAGTCAGTTAATCAGTCAGTAAGAAAGTCAGTCAGTCAGTCAGTAAGAAAGTCAGCCAGTCAGTCAGTCAGTCAGTAAGAAAGTCAGTCAGTCAGCAAGAAAGTCAGTCAGTCAGTCAGTCAGTCAGTCAGTCAGTCAGTCAGTAAGAAAGTCAGTCAGTAAGAAAGTCAGTCAGTCAGTCAGTCAGTAAGAAAGTCAGTCAGTCAGTCAGTAAGAAAGAAAGTAAGTCAGTCAGTCAGTCAGTAAGAAAGAAAGAAAGAAAGTCAGTCAGTCAGTCAGTCAGTCATTCAGTCAGTCAGTAAGAAAGAAGAAAGTCAGTCAGTCAGTAAGAAAGAAAGAAAGTCAGTCTGTCAGAAAGAAAGAAAGAAAGTCAGTCAGTCAGAAAGAAAGAAAGAAAGTCAGTCAGTCAGTCTGTCAGTAAGAAAGAAAGAAAGTCAGTCAGTCAGTAAGAAAGAAAGAAAGTCAGTCAGTCAGTAAGAAAGAAAGAAAGTCAGTCAGTCTGTCTGTCAGTAAGAAAGAAAGAAAGTCAGTCAATTAGTCAGTAAGAAAGAAAGAAAGTCAGTCAGTCAGTCAGTGAGAAAGAAAGAAAGTCAGTCAGTCAGTCAGTGAGAAAGAAAGAAAGTCAGTCAGCCAATCAATCAGCCAGTGAGAAAGAAAGAAAGTCAGTCAGTCAGCCAGTGAGAAAGAAAGAAAGTCAGTCAGTCAGCCAGTCAGTGAGAAAGAAAGTCAGTCAGTCAGCCAGTCAGTGAGAAAGAAAGAAAGTCAGTCAGCGAGTCAGTCAGTGAGAAAGAAAGTCAGTCAGCCAGTCAGTCAGTGAGAAAGAAAGAAAGTCAGTCAGCCAGTCAGCAGGTCAGTGAGAAAGAAAGTCAGTCAGCGAGTCAGTCAGTGAGAAAGAAAGTCAGTCAGTCAGCCAGTCAGTGAGAAAGAAAGTCAGTCAGTCAGCAGGTCAGTGAGAAAGAAAGTCAGTCAGTCAGCAGGTCAGTGAGAAAGAAAGTCAGTCAGTCAGCAGATCAGTGAGAAAGAAAGTCAGTCAGTCAGCCAGTCAGTGAGAAAGAAAGTCAGTCAGTCAGCAGGTCAGTGAGAAAGAAAGTCAGTCAGTCAGCAGGTCAGTGAGAAAGAAAGTCAGTCAGTCAGCAGGTCAGTGAGAAAGAAAGTCAGTCAGTCAGCAGGTCAGTGAGAAAGAAAGTCAGTCAGTCAGCAGGTCAGTGAGAAAGAAAGTCAGTCAGTCAGCCAGTCAGTGAGAAAGAAAGTCAGTCAGTCAGCAGGTCAGTGAGAAAGAAAGTCAGTCAGTCAGCCAGTCAGTGAGAAAGAAAGTCAGTCAGTCAGCAGGTCAGTGAGAAAGAAAGTCAGTCAGTCAGCAGGTCAGTGAGAAAGAAAGTCAGTCAGTCAGCAGGTCAATGAGAAAGAAAGTCAGTCAGTCAGCCAGTCAGTGAGAAAGAAAGTCAGTCAGTCAGCAGGTCAGTGAGAAAGAAAGTCAGTCAGCCAGTCAGTCAGTGAGAAAGAAAGTCAGTCAGCAGTCAGTCAGTGAGAAAGAAAGTCAGTCAGTCAGCCAGTCAGTGAGAAAGAAAGTCAGTCAG
>CM065714.1:145108160-145123160 GCA_033310375.1 Conus canariensis
CTGTCTGTCCCTCTCTCTCTTTCTCTTTCTCTTTCTCCCTGTCTCTCTCTCTCCTCCTCCGGACCTCTTACCCCCATTCCCTTTTATCTCTCTCCTGACTCTCTCCCCTTTTCTCTCGTTTACGTTCCCTCTCACCCCCCTCCCCTCCCATCTCTGCCTCTCTCTCTCTCTCTCTCTCTCTCTCTCTCCTCTCTCTCTCTCTCTTCCGTTTTCTTTTGTCCCTGCGTGCCACAAACCAGTTGAGGATTGTTCTGGATGCTGCCTGTCATAGGCAGCCAATGGAGGTTTTCCCTGACGACGGCTATTTGTCCGTGTGGATACAGCGTCCATCGGACAGAAATCCGAAACATGCTGATCCCTTTTATGGCGATCGATGGGCCGGCGGTCTCAATCTGGCACTGCTTTTGTAGCAGAACGGAACCACATTTATACTGCGTCTGGCTGAAACTCGTCCGATGCCTTTTTCATTTTTATTCATATTTTTTAATTAAAATTTTTTTTCTTTCTTACTTTTGGTTCCTTTGTTTTGGAACTAGTCAGTTCTGCATTTCGTGTTTCAGGGACATTTACTACGTCTTTTGTTAGGTTTCTGATTCTAAGAAGACTAAAACATTGTAATATTCATGAAAATAAGCCAAAATATAAATAAAGACATAAAGCAGAGTGTAAAGTAATGCTTATTTATTACAAACCAAACCAGTATTTTTTTTTGTAAAAACAAAACAAAAACAGATCACTGGGCCGCCATATGAAGGAACAAATCGCAAAACAAATATAAAGCGTTTCGACGTATTGGGCCTCTTTCCAGAGGACAAATAACACTCAAAACAACGAAAATAAAGGACGAACAGACAGTCACTTATCTCTTCAATCTGGATGCAAACTGTCTGTTCAGCCTTTCTCTTCATTATTTTGCCTGCAGTAGACACAATAGGTCGAAACGCGTTGTGCTTGTTTTGTGATTTGTTTGTTCTTCCCTTTCGCGGCTCGCTAATTCTGTTTTCACTGTTTTCTTCAATTTCCGCCCTACGGTCAGCTCACTTTGAAACCAGAGAATTTTTTTACGAATATGTCGTTTCCAGATATTACAAATAACACGTCAGATGCCCCCCCCCCCCCCCCCCCCCCCAAAAAAAAAAAAAAAAAAAAAAATAACAGACATAACAAATGCACAAAACATAACAAAATGCACAAACAGGAAACATAAAACCTTACACCCTGTTTTGGTAGTTTATCTCAACAGTGGGTTGCTGTCACGGTCGCTAAGCCCGACGGCCCTACCACCCTTACCCACGCCTATCACACGCTAGGTCAGACAACACAGCACACTAACACAGCTTTACAATCACGCACGCTTCTTTATTTCACACACACTCCATGGCGCCACCACTCACGCACATCCACAACTGCACACAAGTATCCCAATTCCCGCTGACTTACCCTACTCTACGATAATGACCTGGAAGACCCTAACCTAACCTAAAACACCAGTTGCGGTATATCACTGTGACCTGGGGACACAGCGATAGCCCGCACACGTGGTGACTAACTACTAGGGACAAGGATTTACCAAAGGGACTCTAATCTCTTAACTACTGCTACCACCCACACCTCTCCCCAGGACTCACCCTTCTCTTTTCACCCGGGACCACTACTGCACTGATCGCTGCGTCCCTAGGGGAGGCATCGACCAGTACCCTACGCTGTGCTGGCCACTACGTCCTGAAAGGAGGCAGTAGCTAACACCCCTAACCCTACTGCCTAACGCTACACCCCTTCTACCACAAACATGGGACCACCCATCCCGGCCCGGAAAGCTCCAGTCCTCGGCGCTGTACGTGACCCCTCACAGGCTGACACCTCCCCAGAGGACTCTGCACCCCGGCGCTGACCGTGGCTCCTCCGCGGGCCAACACCCTCCCCGAAGACTCTGCACCCCGGCGCTGACCGTGGCCTCCCGCAGTCTGACTCCTCCCTGCGATGGGCACGACACCCAACGTACACACAACAGACGCCCTCTCGACGGGTCCGGGGCTCGTAGGACGCCTCCTCCTCTGAAGGCCCCGCCGGACACCAAGGGTGAAAAAAGGCCTGGTGCAGCGCCCTCTCACAGGACGCCTAAACAGGGACGAGGAACCAGTGCCGGAGAACCCCCGGAAGAGTACCGGTAGCCGGAGGAGAGCTGCCCCACAGAAGGCAGACGGCCTGGGTGGTCTCCCTCTCCCGGGAAAACAACAGGTACTGGAAAGCGCCGCTCACCTGCCGGCACGCGGCAGTAGACTGCGGTGATCTGGCCCCAGCCTCAGGACGGAACAGGATACCTGCTGACACAACTGGACATACAGATGATCAACCACACCAGTTCTGCAACTGGCTGACAGTGGCTGCCAACAAGGACGACACCGACTCAGCACAGGCCAAGGGCACCCAAACCCGACGAGGACCTGGCACTAACTATGACTCGAAGTCACTCTTCAAAAACTAACGGCGCTGCCGCCGTACCTACAAGGAGTACGTCCACTCCGACGAACACCAGGGACCGAAGTGAAGCTACCCCAACACATTCCGCCCTGGTCGGAATCAAGCGAACTCTACTCCACCACACAAAACAACGATTGGTCAGAGCAGTGTATCCCTCCGCAAAGCTGACACACCTGACCAACGGACTAGTTGTTGCTCGTGCAACAACACGACAGTTTACCACAACAACTCACAGACTTGCCAACACAACAACAGCCGATATCCCGCCCGCCTTCTCTGGTGTAGAACCAAAGTAATAAAAGGGTAACAATCGGGAACGAAACCAACTTCCTCCTACCACTCCCTCAATAAATGAAGACTGGAAGGCAAAAATACTGTATGTCCTACTTCACCTGCCCCCCTACCTAGCCTAACCTTACTACCTAGCCCCGAGGAACTTAACCTAACTCTAGCTAACTAAACCCCAACCTCACATACGCGCGAGCGCGCGCGCACACACACACACACACACACACACACACACACACACACACACACACACACACACCCCGCATACGCGCACACGCTCTCTATCTTGAACCACCACTACTCTTAAACACATGGACATACTGATTTAGTACCGCCGATCGGTGACACACCCCCCTGCCTAAGTTTTAACTACAGGTTAAAACAAACAACTTCTCACTCGATCGGCGTTTTAGCCACACCCTACCTATGAGAATCCAATTTCCCATCACTCACTCTGTCCTACTGTTACTTTTGATGCACTCCAAAACTTCCATCACAACAGCATCAACTTTTAAATACATCAACAATCACAGGTTACATCAATCAACCTGGTCTAACGCTGCCACATATGACCTTAATGCAGGCACTTACAGGCAGCCGTTACTGTCACCGATCGGCGGTACTAAACTAGTACGTCCACGTGTTTAAGAGTAGTGGTGGTCCAAGATAGAGAGCGTGTGCGAGTATGCGTGCGAGTGTGTGTGTATGCGTGTGTGTGTGTGTGTGTGTGTGTGTGTGTGTGTGTGTGTGCGCGCGCTCGCACGTATGTGAGGTTGGGGTTTAGTTAGCTACAGTTAGGTTAAGTTCCTCAGGGTTAGGTAGAAAGATTAGGCTAGGTAGGAGCCTGGGAAAATAGGACATACAGTATTCTTTCATTCCAGTCTTCACTTATTGAAGGAATGGAATGGAAGCGGGAGGTTGGTTTCGTTCCCGATTGTTACCCTTTTATTACTTTGGTTCTACACCAGAGAAGGCGGGGCAGGATATCGGCTGTTGTTGTGTTGTCAAGTCTGTGAGTAGTTGTGGTAAATTGTCGTGTTGTTGCACGAGCAATAACTAGTCCGTTGGTCAGGCGTGTCAGCTCTGCGGAGGGATACACTGCTCTGACCAATCGTTGTTTTGTGTGGTGAGTAGAGTTCGCTTGATTCCGACCAGGGCGGAATGTGTTGGGGTAGCTTCACTTCGGTCCCTGGTGTTCGTCGGAGTGGACGTACTCCTTGTAGGTGCGGCGGCAGCGCCGTTAGTTTTGAAGAGTGACTTCGAGTCATAGTTAGTGCCAGGTCCTCGTCGGGTTTGGGTGCCCTTGGCCTGTGCTGAGTCGGTGTCGTCCTTGTTGCAGCCACTGTCAGCCAGTTGCAGAACTGGTGTGGTTGATCGTCTGTATGTCCAGGTTGGTGATCTGTTAGGTTCGTTGTGTTGTAGTTCGTTGTGTTGTCTTGTATTATGGCGAGTTGAACTGTAGTTGTCTCATGTTGCGATTAGTTGTATGGTGTTCGTTGCGTATACTGGTTGTCTAGTATGATGTCGTCTTGGTTCCGTGATTGAAATTTGTTGTCAGCCGGTTTGTGTTGTTACCTCTTTCCTGTATATTTTTTGTAAGTAATGTACATAGTGGTTCCTGAGTTCGATTTCCTCAGGACAGTTTGGCTAGACAATGTGGGTTCAATATAATGACCGTTGATAGACAGTGATGTAGATATTGTTTGTGGTTAGTTCATGGTAATGTCAGTGGGTTCAATAAGAGGGTAGTACGAGGTTGCATTTGGTTGAGGATCATAATATGAGTCAGGTGCAGATGTGTCTGCGTGAATCATAGAGGGGTTTGATGATTGTGCTCAATCTCAGTTGTAAATAGTAGGAGTTCGTTGAAATTGATTAACGATTCCGGAGTTGACCTGCACAGCATTGGAATCAGTTAACTGTGTAGTAAGGCCAAGGCCAATTTGTGGTCGAGTGGTTTATGCTGGGGTACAGTCGTAACCATTCAACTTATATTGGTGTCTTTTCACTTTCGTTACGAGTTAGGGTTCTCGACGCGGGTGTCGTGCGCGTGCAGACTGTATTGGTGGCGTACGCATTTGGTACAGGACAGTGAGTCCATATGGTTAGAAGTTTTGTAAGAAAGTGACAGTCGTCACACGTGCAGGGATGTATGTATTTGTGACAGAACGGGGTTGGAGAAATATCTTAGGTTGTGGGGAGGCAACCCAGTTATAAATTTTAGTAGTTGGAAAGAAGGGAAAGGTAAAGTTTAAGGCGAGTAGCTTAGCAGTCGATAGGATAAAAACGGATGATGTGCAGCATGTAATATTGTATGAAGTGTGGTTGTGTTGGCATAACAAGGATTAACCACTGGGTTATCTGACAAGAGATGACATGAGAGTGAGGTGCTGGATGGAAATTTTGGCGAACAAATCATGTTTTTGATATATGATTATAATTGACAGTGCAAAGAGGGGTAATAATGTGAAGGATTGCGGCTGCGAGCCGATTCTCTTGTGTGAACATGCTGGAACTGTGAACCGCTAAAAATTGATAAGTTTTTTTTGTTTTTTTTTTTTTTTTTCCTCTGAGAGATGTGTATTACTACTGGTTATTGTGTGGAGACATTTCCTTGTGAAATTGGCCATTTCCTAGATTATTTAGTATGTCCTAAGGGGGCCCATGGAGTCCGTGGTGGATCGCTTAGATTGGTTTATTTCTCCGAGAGTTGGGTGTGATTCATAATTTCATATGTAATAACGTGGATTGGCTCAGGGAGAGTATTGTTTTACCGCTGTTGTAAGGGTTGGCAGGAAATGGGTCTGATAACCCCAAAGTGAGTAATGGGTTGGGGGATGTGTTCGAAATTCAAGGGGTCACTCTCATGCCCGAGTGGGAAGTAGGCAAGGGAGATGGAGAGTTAAAGCTTTACCAAGTAGCCTATGTGCCTTGATGACTCGGGTAGTAGCAACACTACAGTAGTGGCCTACAGTTGTGTCAGCAGGTATCCTGTTCCGTTCTGAGGCTGGGGGCCAGATCACCGCAGTTCTACTGTACTGCCGCGTGCCGGCAGGTGAGCGGCGCTTTCCAGTGCCTGTTGTTTCCCCGGGAGAGGGAGACCACCCAGGCCGTCTGCCTTCTGTGGGGCAGCTCTCCTCTGGCTACCGGTGCTCTTCCGGGAGTTCTCCGGCACTGGTTCCTCGTCCCTGTTTAGGCGTCCTGTGAGAGGGCGCTGCACCAGGCCTTTTCCACCCTTGGTGTCCGGCGGGGCCTTCAGAGGAGGAGGCGTCCTACGAGCCCCGGACCCGTCGAGAGGGCGTCTGGTGTGTGTGCGTTGGGTGTCGTGCCCATCGCGGGGAGGAGTCAGACTGCGGGAGGCCACGGTCAGCGCCGGGGTGCAGAGTCTTCGGGGAGGGTGTCGGCCCGCGGAGGAGCCACGGACAGAGCCGGGGTGCAGAGTCTTCCGGGGAGGTGTCAGCCTGTGAGGGGCCACGTACAGCGCCGAGGACTGGAGCTTTCCGGGCCGGGATGGGTTGTCCCATGTTTGTGATAGAAGGGGTGTAGCGTTAGGTAGTAGGGTTAGGGGTGTTAGCTACTGCCTCCTTTTAGGACGTAGTGGCCGGCACAGTGTAGGGTACTTGTCGTTGCCTCCCTTAGGGACGCAGCGACCAGTTTGGTAGTGGTCCCGGGTTAAAAGAGAAGGGTGAGTCCTGGGGAGAGGTGTGGGTGGTAGCGGTCGTTAAGAGATTAGAGTCCCTTTGGTAAATCCTTGTCCCTAGTAGTTAGTCACCACGTGTGCGGGCTATCGCTGTGTCCCCAGGTCACAGTGATATACCGCAACTGGTGTTTCAGGTTAGGTTAGGGTCTTCCAGGTCATTATAGTAGAGTAGGGTGAGTCAGCGGGAATTGGATACTTGTGTGCAGTTGTGGATGTGCGTGAGTGGTGGCGCCATGGAGTGTGTGTGAAATAAAGAAGCGTGCGTGATTGTAAATCTGTGTTAGTGTGCTGTGTTGTCTGACCTAGTGTGTGATAGGCGTGGGTAAGGGTGGTAGGGCCGTCCGGCTTAGCGACCGTGACAGTTACACTACGCACTACATATAAATTCCATAACTGAGGGGCTCTGATTACGCACAACTGCTGTGTAACACGTGCTACAAATACCACACCCTCAGTAACACTTTGCTATGCCATTCTCTACCAAAGATAACAACACATGCATAGCTTCGACAATGTGAACCTCTCACGACACAGGTTAATGGAACCCTCAGGTTTCCTCTCTCTCTCTCTCTCTCTCTCTCTCTCTCTCTCTCTCTCTCTCTCTCTCTCTCTCTCTCTACGGCAAGCGACTCAAAAAGTCTGCCGCCACATTGTCCTTTCCAGACACTGCCTGCACCGTAAACTGGAATGGCTGCAGCTGCAGTTCCCACCTTGTGATTCTCCCACTAACAGACTTCATCTTTTCTAAGTATTGGAGTGGGGAATGATCTGTCTGGACAATAAAGGGGGTCCCATACAAATACGCTTGAAACTTTTGTATTCCCCACACCACTGCCAGACACTCCTTCTCTATTATCGGGTAGTTTCGCTCTGCAGGGCTTAACTTCCTGCTGGCGCATGCTACAGGGCGCATCTCTTCAGGGTACTGCTGACAGAGCATGGCTCCCACTCCCACTTCTGATGCATCAGTCTGGAGCACAAATGTCAACCCGGGCACCGGCAGGTTACAGACGGGAGGTTGGCAGAAATGCTGCTTCAAAGCTTGGAACGCACGTTCGCACTCGTCGTCCCATTTCACCTGCCTGGCTGTTCCCTTAGTGAGATCAGTAAGGGGCTTGGCAACGTCAGCAAACCGGGGCACAAATTTCCTGTAGTACCCCACTAATCCCAGGAATCCCCGCACCTGCCGTTTGGTCTCAGGCCTAGGCGCATCCATAATGCGGGTCATTTTATCCTGTTCAGGCCATATTTTCCCTGCACCTATCCTGTGCCCTAAGTAGGTGATTTCCCTTCCTCCCAGCTCACACTTTGAAGGCCGGGCTGACAAAGAACATTCCTTGAGTCTCTGGAACACACGCCTGAGAACCTCTATATGGCTGTCCTGATCAACTGTGGCCACCAGGATATCATCAATAAAATTATCGACATCCGGGCTCTCAAGTGGCTGCAATAGTTTTCTCATCATGCGCGTGAACACTGCCCCTGAGGTACACAGTCCAAATGGCATAACCTTCCACTGGAATTGTCCTTCCGGTGTAGCAAAAGCAGTCTTCGCGCGGTCCTCTCTACTCATCGGGATCTGCCAATACCCCTTAGCGAGGTCGATCTTGCTGAACACCTTCTTCTCTCCAAGCTTGGCGAACAGGTATTCGATATCCGGCATGGGTTCAGCATCGAACTGTACGATGCGATTCAACCTCCTGAAATCCACACAAAACCTGATCTTCCCATCCTTCTTCTTAACTAGTACGATGGGTGAGCAGTATGGCGACGTCGATGGCTCAATCGCACCCATCCTGATCATGGCTTTGACCTCCTCCCTAACTGTCTCTCGTTGCGCAAAAGGCACTGGGTATGGCTTCGACCTGATAGGGATGTCTGACGTCAACTTGATGCTGCACGTTTCTAGGTTTGTGCATGAGGGCACATCAGTCAGTACCTCCTTGAACTCGGCCACTAACTCGTGCAACTTCCTGGTAAAGTGCTGGTCTTCAGCAAGTACTACCACCTCTTTGGGCCCTTCTGTGGCCTCCAAGGGAATGGTAGGAATGTCCTTGCTCATCAAGGGAGTTACTGTTTCTTCTTCAGGCTCCTCCGGCACAACAACCGCAGCTACCGAGGCTGTTGGATCTGCAGCGCGCTCGATGAACGACTTTAGTAGGTTTGCGTGGAAAATCTTCGTCTTTCCCCCTACTGCTATGCGGTAATCTGCTTCACCCACTCTTTCTAGTACTGTATAGGGACCTCTCCATGCCAGTTCCAATTTGTTCTGCTTGGTCGGCCGAAGTACTAGTACTCTGGACCCCACAGCTATCTTCCTGGGTTTCGCCCTCAAGTCAAAATGTCGCTTGTACCTATACGCTGCCCTTGCCAAGTTCTCCCTTGCCAGCTCGCATGACTCAGCTATCTTGTTCCTCAAGTTGACGACGTATTCTGCCGCTGTACGGAGCTCTTGCCTTTCCGGTTGTAACCACAGATCTCTCAATATCTGCATCGGCCCGCGCACCTGGCGTCCATATAGCAGCTCAAAAGGCGAAAAACCGGTACTCTCTTGTGGGACCTCTCGGTACGCAAACAGCAGTGCTGGTATCCACCGATCCCAATCACCTGGTTTCTCCTGACATAGTCTGCGCAGCATCCGCTTCAGAGTACCGTTGAAGCGTTCCACCAATCCATTGCACTGCGCATGGTATGGTGTGGTAGTCAGACCTCGAATGGCTAATAGTCGGTAGACCTCCTGCATGATCTGACCAGTAAACTGGGTTCCTCTGTCAGTCAGTACCGACCCAGGGACTCCCGTTCGTGTCCACATGTTGAACGCTGCCTCTGCCACCGACTCACTCTTGATCTGGCGAAGAGGGACTGCTTCCGGATATCTTGTCGCAAAGTCGACCGTCACCAACACGTATCTGTACCCATTCTGGGATGCTGGAACGATGGGACCAATGATGTCCATCCCAACCCGCTCGAACGGCTCACGCATCAGTGGCATCTTCACGAGGGGAACTCTTGAGACTCTTCCCTTGTCCACAGTACGCTGACACTGGAAGCATGACTGGCAGTACCGACGAATGTCAGCATGCATGCCTGGCCAATAAAAATGGCGACCAACTCGCTCCTTGGTTCGGGTGGTACCTAAGTGACCAGACATGGGTACGTCGTGGGCTAGCTTCATCACCGTGGTCCGTAGTTCAGCTGGGACGCAGATCTGATTCGCTACGTCCTTGGGACCCTCAAACCGCCGGACCAGTACACCAGACTTCCGCGCGTACTCAACTCGTCCAAACTTGGTGTGGAAGTGCGTCCCTGCTTCACACGCACTCCGAGCCTTCCTCAAGGTTTCATCCTGGTCCTGCATCTGAATTAACTGCTGGGTAGAGGTGTTCAGAATGCATTCCTCGACGGGCAGTGGTACAGGTTCTTGCTGCTCTCTGGCTCTCTGCGCGCGTGTCTGCACTGCCCCTACCAACGCCGGGTCTGCGTATACAGGCACACGTGTCCAACCGGGATCTCCTACTCTCTTTGCGAAGTTTCCGATCAGGACTTCCTGCACAGGGCTATTCATGACCAAAACCTCCAACTTACCTGCGATGAATGGTGACTTCAACTCTACTACCGCCACAGGTAACACAGACCTACATCTGGATTCAGCCAACACTACTGGGACTGTCTCTCCTGTGTACGCATCTGCCGGTACTAACCATTTGGCCACTACGGTGTGTCCGGCACCAGTGTCCCGTAATCCATTGGCCGGAGACCCGTTAACTTCTACCATGCACGCAGGCTCGTACCGCTGCTCAGCGCATGGGCGACACAACGTAGGGACTACTCGAGCTTGGGGCTGGTCACAACAATGAACAGCTCCAACAGAATGGGGCTCAGGGCATTTCCTAGTGATGTGGCCAGGCTTCTTGCAGTTGAAACAAACTATGGTCGATCTAGGTCCTTCTGATCTCCTGTTCAGCTGCTGTGGTGCACCATCACTCTGTTGGGATCTCTGTGTGGGCTGGCTCCCTACTGTTTCGCGCCTATTACCCAGGTTGGGCTGGTTAACTGTTCGGGCTTGCCTCGCCTTCCTCCCCAATCTTTTGGCCTCTGCTAAAACAGTAGCTTCCGTTGCAAGTTGTTCCACAGTTTTCGGGCATGTCTTCCGCACCTCAGTTGTGAACTCTGGAGACAATAGCTGATAAAACTGTTCTTGGAACAGCAGATCCTTTACGTCCTCTGCCACACTCTCATCCTTGCCCGCTGCCGCACACCAGTGGGAAAACCACCGCTTCATCCTTCCCAGCATCTGGCCGAAAGTCTCAGCAGCGTCCTTCCTGATGCTCCTGAACTTTTCCCGGTAGGCCTCAGCATCTAGCCTGAAGTGGCTTAACAGGGCGCTCTTTATCTGATCATAGTCGCCTAACTCATCCGCACTTAACCGCATCACCGCTTCTCTAGCCTTTCCTCTCAGCAGAGACATCAGACGTGTGGGCCATGAGGTCTTGCTCCACTTGCACATCTGGGCTACACGCTCAAATTGGGCGATGAAAGCGTCCACGTCGTCGTTCTCTCCCAACGGCTCAAGGTGGACATGCTTCGTTTCCTCCACCTCAATCAAGCGTTTCCTATGCGCTGCTTCATCTAAGGCCTGTCTCTCTTGTGTGATTAGCTCTCGCTCTCTTGCCTCTAACTCGGCTTCATCCCTTCGTCTCTTGAGATCTAACTCGGCTTGCCGTGCTTCAGCTTCTATTTCCCTTATTGCCCTTTCTTCCTCCATCCTCTTCCTCTGCAGTTCCAGTTCCATCTGTCTCGCTGCTTTCTCGTCTTCATCCTTCCGCTTTAACCTTTCCCTCTCCTCTTCGATCTTCTTCTGCTTCACCTCTAGTTCCCTCTGCCTAGCAGCTTTCTCCTCTTCTATCTTCTCCTGCTTCATCTCTAGCTCCCTCTGCTTCATCTCTAGCTCCCTTTGCCTATCAGCTTTCTCCTCTTCTATCTTCCTCTGCTGCATCTCTAGCTCCCTCTGCCTAGCAGCTTTCTCCTCTTCATCCCTCATCTTCTGCCTCACTTTCTCCTCCATCCGGACCTCCAATTCTGCTTCTCTCGCCGTCTTCTCATCCTCATTACGTACTGAGTCTGTGACGAACTTGGCGAGGTCTCCCCCAGCTAAACCCATCGCCGCTCCCAACTTGGCAAACTTTGCATAAACCCCCGCCCCCTGTTCTTGATCCACCCCCGCTCCCTGGTCACTAACCTTAGGTTTGGTATCCGCCGTAGGGGCCTGTGGATCCATGACACTATCGGGGTCGTACTGCGGATGGGCTCGGGTGTGTTTAGACATAGGGTACCCCTACCACCACAGAGCTAACAAGGGACAATATCCAATATGAGCGCAAGTAGATGTTCCTAACTACGCGCTTGCCCCTAACCAACAAACTAAAGCAACTCAGCACAAGTATACAATGCACTCAATGAGCTCACGCAACAAGCATAACTCCACCCACACTTGTGTACCTCCTACATATACTCACATGGGCTCCAACCCATACAATACCACCAATGCACTGTCTGGTCACTGACTGAACCATGTGACACCGTGTGTCCACCGTCCACTGTGCATGCGCACCAGTTACCCACAGTCACAGGCCTCACTGTCTCTGGTAGGCCGCACCCACACGATCACAGTGCACTTGCACCCCTCAAGTCCAGGTGCACTCACAGCATACCCTATGCCACAACACTGCGCACCCTCGTGCTTCCCACACACAGTCACCTGGGCTTACTCTGCCCTTAATCCCCACAGGATATCCGAGCACACAGCGTGCACAGTCACGGGCTGGGTACCACTCTACCTACTCACTGGGGTATACCACATGTAAGGGACACAAAAGACACCTGGTACCCTCCGGCACCTCACCTACACTGTACGGTGTAATCACTCACACTTCCAACAACCACTCAAAGTTTATTGACCATTTATACCTCACTCACTCGGTAGCGCCAACCCATTCACACCAACACAAGTGCCCTGCCCAATGCCAATGGAAACCTGCCTGAAGTGAACAGGGACACTACGTACCACCTCACAGGGTACTGGTATGCTCCCACCAACCACCCACTTACATTTCACATAACGTACACACCGGACACAACACCCCCCTTACCTCCCTCCTAGCTACCTATCACCTACCCAGAACCCCTTATGCTACCCCGCATCTCCACCAAAGTGTCACGGTCGCTAAGCCGGACGGCCCTTCCACCCTTACCCACGCCTATCACACGCTAGGTCAGACAACACAGCACACTAACACAGCTTTACAATCACGCACGCTTCTTTATTTCACACACACTCCATGGCGCCACCACTCACGCACATCCACAACTGCACACAAGTATCCCAATTCCCGCTGACTTACCCTACTCTACGATAATGACCTGGAAGACCCTAACCTAACCTAAAACACCAGTTGCGGTATATCACTGTGACCTGGGGACACAGCGATAGCCCGCACACGTGGTGACTAACTACTAGGGACAAGGATTTACCAAAGGGACTCTAATCTCTTAACTACTGCTACCACCCACACCTCTCCCCAGGACTCACCCTTCTCTTTTCACCCGGGACCACTACTGCACTGATCGCTGCGTCCCTAGGGGAGGCATCGACCAGTACCCTACGCTGTGCTGGCCACTACGTCCTGAAAGGAGGCAGTAGCTAACACCCCTAACCCTACTGCCTAACGCTACACCCCTTCTACCACAAACATGGGACCACCCATCCCGGCCCGGAAAGCTCCAGTCCTCGGCGCTGTACGTGACCCCTCACAGGCTGACACCTCCCCGGAGGACTCTGCACCCCGGCGCTGACCGTGGCTCCTCCGCGGGCCAACACCCTCCCCGAAGACTCTGCACCCCGGCGCTGACCGTGGCCTCCCGCAGTCTGACTCCTCCCTGCGATGGGCACGACACCCAACGTACACACAACAGACGCCCTCTCGACGGGTCCGGGGCTCGTAGGACGCCTCCTCCTCTGAAGGCCCCGCCGGACACCAAGGGTGAAAAAAGGCCTGGTGCAGCGCCCTCTCACAGGACGCCTAAACAGGGACGAGGAACCAGTGCCGGAGAACCCCCGGAAGAGTACCGGTAGCCGGAGGAGAGCTGCCCCACAGAAGGCAGACGGCCTGGGTGGTCTCCCTCTCCCGGGAAAACAACAGGTACTGGAAAGCGCCGCTCACCTGCCGGCACGCGGCAGTAGACTGCGGTGATCTGGCCCCAGCCTCAGGACGGAACAGGATACCTGCTGACACAACTGGACATACAGATGATCAACCACACCAGTTCTGCAACTGGCTGACAGTGGCTGCCAACAAGGACGACACCGACTCAGCACAGGCCAAGGGCACCCAAACCCGACGAGGACCTGGCACTAACTATGACTCGAAGTCACTCTTCAAAAACTAACGGCGCTGCCGCCGCACCTACAAGGAGTACGTCCACTCCGACGAACACCAGGGACCGAAGTGAAGCTACCCCAACACATTCCGCCCTGGTCGGAATCAAGCGAACTCTACTCACCACACAAAACAACGATTGGTCAGAGCAGTGTATCCCTCCGCAAAGCTGACACACCTGACCAACGGACTAGTTGTTGCTCGTGCAACAACACGACAGTTTACCACAACAACTCACAGACTTGCCAACACAACAACAGCCGATATCCCGCCCCGCCTTCTCTGGTGTAGAACCAAAGTAATAAAAGGGTAACAATCGGGAACGAAACCAACTTCCTCCTACCACTCCTCAATAAATGAAGACTGGAAGGCAAAAATACTGTATGTCCTACTTCACCTGCCCCCCTACCTAGCCTAACCTTACTACCTAGCCCCGAGGAACTTAACCTAACTCTAGCTAACTAAACCCCAACCTCACATACGCGCGAGCGCGCGCGCGCGCACACACACACACACACACACACACACGCATACGCGCACACGCTTTCTATCTTGAACCACCACTACTCTTAAACACATGGACATACTGATTTAGTACCGCCGATCGGTGACAGTTGCTTTCTGATTTCTTTGGAAAAAATGGAGGAAAAACGGGGCGTCCAGCGCTAGGAACTGTCTGTAACAGTGTCAACAGTAACACCGCTGTATCAGTATAACAACAGCATGACAGTTCCTCGCTGACCAAGGCACAAGCAAACAAGCCTAGCAACAATGGTGGCACTATCTTCTCAAATCTGTTATAGAACTGGACACAGCACACAGAAAATACACATGGCAACAATGCCCACGTAGCCTAAGCCCACCGTTGGCAATATATATATATATATATATATATATATATATTATATATATATATATATATATATATATAAACATGACAATAGGTTGGTGGTTAGCCTTCAGGTCCGGTAATGATCACTCTCCCTCGCATCATTTATGCAAGAAAGTGACTGTCTGATCAATTTAAGAGAGAGAGAGAGAGAGAGAGAGAGAGAGAGAGAGAGAGAGAGAGAGAGAGGTGGAAGAGGTTGCGGT
>CM065714.1:145138160-145150660 GCA_033310375.1 Conus canariensis
AAAGTAAACAAACAAGATTACATGAGAGAGAGAGAGAGAGAGAGAGAGAGAGAGAGAGAGAGAGAGAGAGAGAGAGAGAGAGAGAGAGAGAGAGAGAGATTTCATATTACACGGAGAAAATCAATTCTAATGTCACAGTGGACTTGCAACGCGAACCATTACTACGATCGTCATTCACACTCCCTTCTCTTTTCTTATATTTTTTTCTTTATTTAATTTCGTCTTGTTTTATTTTATTTCATCTTATTCATTCCATTTGGTTTTCCTTTCTCTATATTTCATTTGATATTGCTGTAACTATACACTACATTTAAGTTTTTTATGTCTGATAAGAGCAATATTTCCCAGTAAACAAAACGAAAAGAAAATGATAAACATTAACGCAATCGAAATTGTCTTCCCTCCCCGTCCCCCCACCCCTCTCGCCTTCTGTTCTTTTTGAAATTCTGTACGAAGGCAATGGAGATTAAGTGTCTGGATTCTAAAGTTAATCTGGAATAACGGGCATATAAACAGAGCTAATGCCTTCCAGCATTTTCTTCTTACATCTGTACATATGTCTGTCTGTCTTTGTATGGATGTGAATACATGCAAGTGAAAATACTATAATGTTACTGCTACTACTACTACTGCTACTACTACTACAACTACTACTACCACCACCACCACCACCACTACTTATATAGCGCTTTCTTTTGTGTACAAATTACAAAGTACTAGCACGCATCATTCACACTTATGCATACCATAAATCAATATCATGGAGAGCGGACTAGTCCACATACGCTACACCACATCCGCTAAATATCGAAACCACACTTCGAATGATTTAAAGCGGATAGATAAATATATAAATGAGTATGATCACAAAACTTAAGAAGCGGTTCTTATGGCTACGACTTTGCAGATGTCTGACCAACGCATTAGCCCGTCGCGCTGATCAGACCATGGGTATGTACCTGTACCTCTTCGCCATGAATGAAATGAAAGTTGAGGGCACACACATAAACGGGAAGAAAAAGTAAGCATGTGCAGGAGTGAGGGAGAACGGAGTGGGGTTGGGTGGGGGTGGAAATCAGACTGGAAAAAGAAAGGTTGTCAGGTTAGCTTCAAAACATTCTTACACTGCTTCCTGGTAAAGATGAAGTGGAAACTCATTCCACATACGTGAATTTGGAGACACAGAAACAGCGGCTGTTGACAGTCGATGGTTTAAATCTGAGAATTCGGAAGGACACTGGATCTGATGGATTGGAATGTAAAGAACGGATGAGGTGTACAGGTGGAGACAGTCACACAGATAGGAAGAAGTGGAGTTGTGAGCACATCTCTAGCAGAGAGAATTGATGTTATAATTTATTGTAAACGAGACAGCCAGCCTTTGGAGAGAGTGCAAGCGGAAAGTGATGCCATAGGATTGGTTTTCTTTCTCAATCACTTTTCTGGGGTTGGATATCGTCCGCCCAGGAATGGTTATTGAAATTTTGATGGCTGATGAAATCTGCAAGTGAAGCAGTTTATAATGTGAAAACAACAACAACAACAACAACAACTAACAGGACCAAGAACAGATCCCTGTGGGACACCATGTTTTTTTTAATCTGGTATGTTCGGGGAAATATTTATTGGTTACGACATTTTGAAAATCAGAAAATCGATCAGGTTGGCAAGATTTAAGCCAAGCTAGGTGCAGTACCGAATGTATTTTGAAGACAGCAGAGAAAGATTGAGTGACCGGTAGTATCAAAGGCAGCTGATAAGTCGACAAGAGTGAGAAGCGAAATTTCTCCAGAATCGGACACAAACAGAACGTGTGTGTGTGTGTGTGTGTGTGTGTGTGTGTGTGTGTGTGTGTGTGTGTGTGTGTGTGTGTGTGTGTGGCGGCGCGCGAATGTTCTTGCACACGCGCGCGTGTGTGCGTCTGCATGCGCGTGTGTGTTGTGTAGTTTTAACTGATTTCTCAGTGTTATTTTGGGATGCCCTTCCCGAAAAGAGCACAGCGCCATAGCACAGAGCCACACATATTTTCTCTTCTCCTTCCTGTCAGTGTATATCTTTATTGATCCATCACAGTAGAGTTTCCTACAGAGTGAGACCAGGGGAACAGTCCCTGTTGACGCCGCTTCGTTCACGAGCGATCAGTGCACGCCGCACCCGGGACCTCGATCGTTTCATTGTCTTCTTCGAAAGCCTGGCAACCAAACTTTCACTTCAGTTTAGCTTACAAAAAAAGAAGAAGGAAATTTGAAGGGTGGGGTGTGGGGAGTGTGGTGTTGGTGGAAAAAATTCCTGGCCGATGCAAAACTCGGACTGCTGATCCGGAATTCTCCGTCTCTCGATCAGTCGATCTGTCGGTCAGTCTCTGGGTTTTTTTTCTGTCTGTCTGTCTGTCTGACTGTCTATCTGTCTGTCTCTCTCTCTGTCAAGTGTGCGTGAGCTGGGTGTGATTTACGAGTAAGAGAGAGAGAGAGAGAGAGAGAGAGAGAGAGAGAGAGAGAGAGAGAGAGAGAGAGAGAGAGAGAGAGAGAGAGAGAGAGAATTTCAACAATCCCTCTCCCTTTCTTCCTTTACTACGAAAAAGAATAAAGAAAGATAACCCACCACATCCACCACGCACACATATACAACAAACAAACGAACAGAAAAACCCAAGCCATCTGAAAGTAAGAAAAATTAAGAGAACGAAAAGAAGGGGCCAGCCAGTATATACATCTTTTGACAACGCAATACATTGATGTGACAGGGAAGACAGACAGACAATGGACTGTTCCTGTCACTTTGGAACAGCCTCACAGACACACGTGCATACACAACCGTGCATAGACGTATATTCTGCACCCAACATTTCACTAGGCTGCACGCGTGCACGAAAACTCACGCGTGTGCAGAAACAAACGAAGACACGAACGAACAAACAAACAAACAAACAAACGAACACACACAATGTATGCATACACACATACGCACACACATACACATTCATGCGCACGCGCGCAGATAGAGATAGATAAATAGATCGATAGATACGTACATACATACATACATACAGAGAGAGAGAGAGAGAGAGAGAGAGAGAGAGAGAGAGAGAAGAGAGAGAGAGAGAGAGAGAGAGAACCCATGCAGTGTATTGGAACACACGGCAGGCCTCATGGACAGCAGGTGGCATGCTGCATCTAACATGTACTTGGACTGCTTCAGGCTGATTTCACAGGAAATAGATACCCACCCCTACCCCACCCTTCTTTGCAATCGATCTCCCCTACTCCTCTTCAAATTTCTCTTCACCCTCCCATTTCCTCCCTTCTACTAGTCCAAGACAGGCTATACTCTTAAGTTTTCTTTCAAAATTCTACCTCGGCCTCAGCCAGCCCCAGGAGATACAGACAGCTGCAGTGGTTATCAGGAAATTTGAGGATAACTCCCAGAGGCATCCATCAGGTGATGGAAAACTGTGTTTCCAATCTTCCCACCAGCGCCTATAGCACGTTCCCAATCTTCACATCTTCCCACCAGCGCCTATAGCACGTCCCCAATCTTCCAATCTTCCCACCAGCGCCTATAGCACCTTCCCTATCTTCAAATCTTCCCATGCGCCTATAGCATGTTCCCTATCTTCCAATCTTCCCACTAGCGCCTATAGCACCTTCCCAATCTTCTAATCTTCCCACAGCGCCTATAGCACTTTCCTATCTTCCAATCTTCCCACCAGCGCCTATAAGCCCTTCCCAATCTTCCAATCTTCCCACAGCGCCTATAGCACCTTCCCAATCTTCCAATCTTCCCACCAGCGCCTATAGCACCTTCCCATCTTCCAACCTTCCCACAGCGCCTATACACTTCCAATCTTCCAACTTCCCACTAGCGCCTATACACTTCCCAATCATCCAATCTTCCCACCAGCGCCTATAGCACCTTCCCTATCTTCCAATCTTCCCACTAGCGCCTATAGCACGTTCCCTATCTTCCAATCTTCCCACAGCGCCTATAGCACATTCCCAATCTTCCAGATTTCCCACTAGCGCCTATAGCACATTTCCAATCTTCCAATCTTCCCACCAGCGCCATAGCACTTCCCAATCTTCCAATCTTCCCACTAGCGCCTATAGCACCTTCCCAATCTTCCAATCTTCCCACCAGCGCCTATAGCACTTCCCAATCTTCCCACTAGCGCCTATAGCACGTTCCCAATCTTCCAATCTTCCCACCAGCGCCTATAGCACCTTCCCAATCTTCCAATCTTCCCATCAGTGCCTATAGCACGTTCCCAATCTTCCAATCTTCCCACTAACGCCTCGAGCACGTTCAGTTCGTGTGGCAGACGGCCGGGGCCGAACGGTTCCACAAATGAATGGTTCCAATGGAACTGGAACCTACGACCTTCCAGCCACCATAAGCTGCTGGTGAAGAGCTCTGAACAGGTGAAGAATCGCGTTTCAGCCAACGACAGACTCACTGTACAGTTTACTCGACCAAACGTGGTCTTAAGACTCGATTGCTGAGTGCCTCTGCGTTTCTCTGTCTATCCGCTCAATCACTGTGCGTCATGAGCAGGTTTCAGCACTGAACAATTGAAAGAAGAAAGATTTCAGAGTGGAATGATTGCAGCCGGAAAAAAGTAAGGTAAACCCAACGTTTTCAACCCCCGTTTCCCAAAGAACTGATTACAACACCAGAAGCACGGGGGTGAATTTTCCTTTCATCTTCTTTTACCTGTAAAACATTCTAAAAGCGGGTTTCGAATAAAGTTTTTTTTGTTGTATTACAATTACACCATTTCACTAGCAGAAATCAAGACGGCTGTTTTATGTTTGCGTGTGCTGCTAGCAAAAGGTACGTTCATAGTCTGTTGCAGTCACTGTATCTCTGACCGTGTGTCACAATGATACGTTCATTTCTGTTGCGTCACTGTATCTGTGACGATGTGTCACGATGATACGTTCATTGTCTGTTGCGATTACTGTACCTCTGACGTGTGTCACGATGATACGTTCATTGTCTGTTGCGGTCACTGTAGTCTGTGACGATGTGTCACGATGACACGTTCATTGTCTGTTGCGGTCACTGTAGTCTGTGACGATGTGTCACGATGACACGTTCATTGTCTGTTGCCGTCACTGTAGTCTGTGACGATGTGTCACGATGACACGTTCATTGTCTGTTGCCGTCACTGTAGTCTGTGACGATGTGTCACGATGACACGTTCATTGTCTGTTGCGGTCACTGTAGTCTGTGACGATGTGTCACGATGACACGGTCATTGTCTGTTGCGGTCAGTGTAGTCTGTGACGGTGTGTCACGACGACACGTTCATTGTCTGTTGCAGTCACTGTAGTCTGTGACGATGTGTCATGATGACACGTTCATTGTCTGTTGCGGTCACTGTAGTCTGTACGATGTGTCATGATGATTCCCATCCTATCCCGTAGTGTTGCAGGGGCTTGTCTTTCTCTGGTCTGTAGTGATGCAGGGGCTTGTCTTTCTCTGGTCTGTAGTGTGCAGGGGCTTGTCTTTCTCTGGTCTGTAGTGATGCAGGGGCTTGTCTTTCTCTGGTCTGTAGTGATGCAGGGGCTTGTCTTTCTCTGGTCTGTAGTGATGCAGGGGCTTGTCTTTCTCTGGTCTGTAGTGTATGCAGGGGCTTGTCTTTCTCTGGTCTGTAGTGTTGCAGGGGCTTGTCTTTCTCTGTCTGTAGTGATGCAGGGGTTTGTCTTTCTCTGTTCTGTAGTGATGCAGGGGCTTGTCTTTCTCTGGTCTGTAGTGATGCAGGGGCTTGTCTTTCTCTGGTCTGTAGTGATGCAGGGGTTTGTCTTTCTCTGGTCTGTAGTGTTGCAGGGGCTTGTCTTTCTCTGTTCTGTAGTGATGCAGGGGCTTGTCTTTCTCTGTTCTGTAGTGATGCAGGGGCTTGTCTTTCTCTGGTCTGTAGTGATGCAGGGGCTTGTCTTTCTCTGGTCTGTAGTGATGCAGGGCTTGTCTTTCTCTGGTCTGTAGTGTGCAGGGCTTGTCTTTCTCTGGTCTGTAGTGTTGCAGGGGCTTGTCTTTCTCTGGTCTGTAGTGTTGCAGGGGCTTGTCTTTCTCTGGTCTGTAGTGTTGCAGGGGCTTGTCTTTCTCTGGTCTGTAGTGATGCAGGGCTTGTCTTTCTCTGGTCTGTAGTGTGCAGGGGCTTGTCTTTCTCTGGTCTGTAGTGATGCAGGGGCTTGTCTTTCTCTGGTCTGTAGTGATGCAGGGGCTTGTCTTTCTCTGGTCTGTAGTGATGCAGGGGCTTGTCTTTCTCTGGTCTGTAGTGATGCAGGGGCTTGTCTTTCTCTGGTCTGTAGTGATGCAGGGGCTTGTCTTTCTCTGGTCTGTAGTGATGCAGGGGCTTGTCTTTCTCTTGGTCTGTAGTGTGACAGGGCTTGTCTTTCTCTGGTCTGTAGTGATGCAGGGGCTTGTCTTTCTCTGGTCTGTAGTGTGCAGGGGCTTGTCTTTCTCTGGTCTGTAGTGATGCAGGGGCTTGTCTTTCTCTGGTCTGTAGTGTTGCAGGGGCTTGTCTTTCTCTGGTCTGTAGTGTTGCAGGGGCTTGTCTTTCTCTGGTCTGTAGTGATGCAGGGGCTTGTCTTTCTCTGGTCTGTAGTGTTGCAGGGGCTTGTCTTTCTCTGGTCTGTAGTGTTGCAGGGGCTTGTCTTTCTCTGGTCTGTAGTGATGCAGGGGCTTGTCTTTCTCTGGTCTGTAGTGATGCAGGGGCTTGTCTTTCTCTGGTCTGTAGTGATGCAGGGGCTTGTCTTTCTCTGGTCTGTAGTGTTGCAGGGGCTTGTCTTTCTCTGGTCTGTAGTGATGCAGGGGCTTGTCTTTCTCTGGTCTGTAGTGATGCAGGGGCTTGTCTTTCTCTGGTCTGTAGTGTTGCAGGGGCTTGTCTTTCTCTGGTCTGTAGTGTGCAGGGGTTTGTCTTTCTCTGGTCTGAACTGCGGTCTATGTTTTATTCTATGCTGTATCGTTCTTCACTGTCTGTAGTTTCATAGAAGGGCCTAGTCTGTCTCTGCTAGCACTGCTGTGTGTCTTCCGCTGTAGTCTTCTATGGACGGAACTTTCTCACTTCTCTCTGACATCTTGGTATTACTGCTGTGTGTCTTCAGCTGTAGTTTTTCATATGGACGGAACTTTCTCCATCTCTCTTCTGACATCTTGGTATTACTGCTGTGCTGTCTGTGATGTTTGGATTGTAGGAACTGCGTCCAAATTCAGTTACAATGGAATGGGGAGAGAGGGGAGAGAGAAGAGACAGAGAGGAGAGAGAGGAGAGAGAGGAGGAGAGAGAGGACAGACAGACAGACAGACAGACAGACAGACAGAGACAGAGACACAGAGAGAGAGAGAGAGAGAGAGAGAGAGAGAGAGAGAGAGAGAGCGCATCTCAGTTTACTGGTGAACAGGCAACACTGAAGTTACACTCTAAAACCTGCTGGCCATCACCGTTGAGGAAATTTGACCAGCTGCCTACTTAACTAGACAAGAGAGAGAGAGAGAGAGAGAGAGAGAGAGAGAGAGAGAGAGAGAGAGAGAGAGAGAGAGAGAGAGAGAGAGAGAGAGAGAGAGAGAGAGAGAATATTGTACGAAAAAAAACACCTCTTTTGTCACATTAGAACTGCGAAGCGAACAGGTCTATTCACAGAGTCATTCAAACTTTTCTTTTAAAATTTTTCTTTCGTTTTCTTTTCTTTCATTTCATTCTATTATATTTCATTTCATATTTTTTTCATAATTTCATTTGCCATCATTGTAACTATATACTACATATCTGTTTTTATGTTTTATGTAACATCTGGTAATAACAACCTTTTCCTATAAACAAAAACGAGAAGATGACAATAACAAACGTTAAGGTAATTGATACGACCTATGTTTTTTGTACCTTGCCTTTCGTTAAGGTAATTGATACAACCTATGTTTTTTGTACCTTGCCTTTCTGTTTTCTTCTTTTTTGATTCTGTACAGTCGTAAAGGAGAATAAGTGTCTCGATTCCAGAGTGTACGTTGAGATATAGGAATCTGATGAGAAATTTTGCCTTCGACCGTATTTTTTTCTTCTAGTCTCTTTTGTTTTGTTTTCTCTCGTTTGCATGTCCGTGTATCTTTCTCTCTCTGTGCGGGCGTGCGCACATGTGTGTGTGTGTGTGTGTGTGTGTGTGTGTGTGTGTGTGTGTGTGTGTGTGTGTGTGTGTGTGTGTGTGTGTTTACACTTGTGTGTGTAGGCGTGTTTGTGTGAGTCTATATTTAGATGTGTTTGCATGAGCGTGTGTGTGTATGTGTGTTTGTGCGTGCGTGCGTGCGTGCGTGCGTACGTACGTGCAGGGGAGAGAGAGAGAGAGGGGAGAGAGAGAGAGAGGAGAGGAGAGAGAGAGAGAGAGAGAGAGAGTCTTAAACGTTTTGGCCACAAGCAAACATGCATGCACATGGAAAATATGAGGATCTAGGTCATCAATGTCTTCACCTACACGCTATTTGATAACGATTCTAATACAATAAGAGAGAGAGAGAGAGAGAGAGAAGAGAGAGAGAGAGAGAGAGAGAGAGAGAGAGAGAGACAGAGAGAGAGAGAGAGTATTACTCCCACGAACTCCATCCCCTAAACAACAAAAATGGAATAAATAAAAAAAATAGAAGGAACAACAAATCGGTCGATCGAGGAACGTACCTTTTCACAGTGCAATACAATGATATAACAAATTGTTTGTATAGGCATAAGGGAAGACAGACAAACAATGGACTTACCCAAACTGTTCCTGTAACACTGGAACAGTCTCACGGACACACACACACACACACACACACACACACACACACACACACACACACACACACACACACACACACACATGGGGACTTTGAACTGCACGAGGTTCACCGTGCCTAGGGCATGACGACATTACACAAGGCGGAGCCCGTGCTTCTCCTTCCGCCGCCTTCATCTTTCCTGACCTGAATCAAAATCCTCTTCCTTTCTGGGTGAGTTTTTGAGCCACAGAAATCTGATCCCAAATCCCAGGCGTTCAATCTCAACACCGTGACCTCTGCAGGCAAATGCTCCAACCATTTGACCACGGACCTCACGCGTATGTGATAGCTTTCTAAGGTATGTGACGGGCTACACAATCAGCCGAAGTCTGAAGATTTTCTCCGGATTAATACACGAAATCTGTCTGTCTGTCTGTCTGTCTCTCCCCCCCCCTCTCTCTCCTCTATAAATATACAAAATATATATTTAAAAAAAAATATATATATTTTCTTAACTTTATGTTCCCATTTTCTTCACCTTCAACCCCCCCCCCCCCCTTTTTTTTATATAGTTCAAGTCATTGCCAAGTCATTACTATAATGACGGAAGAATTGTTAGCCTGCACTTGTTTTCCCCACTACTTAATTGTTCGAAACACACACACACACCACACACACACACACACACCACACACACACACACACACACATAATATATATATATATATATAGTTTCGAACGGATTTATCTGATGGTATTTGTAGTATAAGATGCGCTGACTTTTAGCATTACCATCTAACAGAAGGAAGCTATAATACCTTTTAGCATTACCATCTAACAGAAGAAAGCTATAATGCCTTTTAGCATTACCATCAAACAGAAGGAATCTATAATGCCTTTTAGCATACCATCTAACAGAAGGAAGCTATAATGCCTTTTAGCATTACCATGTAACAGAAGAAAGCTATAATGCCTTTTAGCATTGTCATCTAACAGAAGGAAGCTATAATGCCTTTTAGCATTACCATCTAACAGAAGAAGCTATAATGCCTTTTAGCATTACCATCTAACAGAAGAAAGCTATAATGCCTTTAGCATTGCCATCTAACAGAAGGAAGCTATAATGCCTTTTAGCATTACCATCTAACAGAAGGAAGCTATAATACCTTTTAGCATTACCATCTAACAGAAGGAAGCTATAATGCCTTTTAGCATTGCCATTTAACAGAAGAGCTATAATGACTTTTAGCATTACCATCTAACAGAAGGAAGCTATAATGCCTTTTAGCATTACCATCTAACAGAAGGAAGCTATAATGCCTTTTAGCATTACCATCTAACAGAAGGAAGCTATAATGCCTTTAGCATTACGATCTAACAGAAGGAAGCTATAATGCCTTTTAGCATTGCCATCTAACAGAAAGTAAGCTATAATGCCTTTTAGCATTACGATCTAACAGAAGGAAGCTATAATGCCTTTTAGCATTGCCATCTAGCAGAAAGTAAGCTATAATACCCTTTAGATATTTGCCTGATGCTGTTGTACACGGCTTCGCTTTTCTCTGAAGCTACAAAAGAGGGTACAGAAGAAAAAGCTTTAGAACTGAACAAGTTCCATCTTCGATTTGAAGACGATGTCTTTAATTTCTTCAAGTTCGTTCGCTCGTTTATTCAGCAATACGTTGTGCTTGTGTCTTGTCTTCCCGTCGCACTTTTGCACGTCGCATTCTCCCACAGCGTAACCCCTCCCTCCCCCCAAAAAAAAAAAAAAGGGAGGGGGGGGAGGGGGGGGTGAGAAAAAGAAAAAGAAATTGTGTTGTGATTCTGGTAGAGTGGGATTGTATTACGTCGGTCCCCAACCCTATTACTCTGATCTGTTAATCCACATCTGCCATACCACCTAGTGCAGGCGTTGACTTTTAGGGAGAAGTACGTTGCCTTTTTAGTTAGAAAAAAAATGGCCTTTCTAGCGATGACATTTTCTTTTTTTTCTTTTTTAGCCTATTTCATGGAAATATGACGCCCCCCCCCCCCCCTTCTCCAGTGTAATTTTTTTGGATAACCTATTGGGCATAGGTGCAATAAAGTGTCCAAGGTTATCGTGTCTAAGGCACTGCCTGATAGAAGACAAGGCCTATTCCTCTCTTTCCCCGCCTTTAACCTTCTCTGAACTGAATCATGTACCAGTTTTCTGCTGCGTATTCAGACATTAAAGGTAAAGATATCAAAAGGTAGTTGAACCTATGAAAGTATAGCTGAACGTTTGTACCAACGAAATGCCCGTACAGAAATAAAATCATACTCCCTTTTTCCTGATAATAAACAGAATTCATTTTTCAAGTGTTTTCTTCCCCATGCCATAACGACTTGGAACAGAGTCCCTGACACTGAATCTATGGCGACTATTTTCTTCTCTCCGATTTTGGTCTGGTTTTGGCGTGTCCATGGAAACGTCTGTAACTTCTGCCCTTCAGTGATATATTTGATAATGTAAGTGTGCATCTATGTAAGAATGCACAAATTAGGAAATGCGTGGGCGAGCACGTTTTACGTACAGTTTGTTAGGTGCATTTTGGTGTGCATATATGCATACTGGTTGTATCCGCAGCAATCAGATCAGATTCAGCCATTATTTCTATTGTAATAATGACCATCAATATAATTATCTTCAATGAGACAGCTCTGATAGGGTTCAGTTTAGTATATTGTCATCTTCATCTCCGTATCTCAGCTTTATTCACACCAGTGTTACACAGCATCTTACGTATCTCAGCTTTATTCACACCAGTGTTACACAGCATCTATGTATCTCAGCTTTATTCACACCAGTGTTACACAGCATCTATGTATCTACAGCTTTATTCACACCAGTGTTACACAGCATCTTCTGGCCTTCAAAAAGTTTCCACCTTATTTACATTAGCCAAAAACGATAATCGCACGTTCGAAACTCTTTAGTTTCCTCTGCTGAAAAGGTCACTCTGATTATCGTCAAAAAGCTGCAACCAATTTTTCTTTTTTTTTTCGCTAAAAAACACAGCTAACACAAAGGCTTGGGGTGGACGCTAGCCCTGAAGAAACTACCTGCTAACCACGCTCCACGTCCGGTGGCTTACTTTCTTTCCACTCGTTCATTTCATCCGTTGTTGCGCAACATGTCTTAGCTTGGTATCTTCGTTTCTGCATGGCTCCAGTTTCAGAGAGCCCCGTCGTAAAATGGCTGAAGCGGAGCGGATAGTCGTAAGTTTCAGCCAATCGCTGGGCTCGATTTTTTCGGCTTGAAAATCTTCTGTTGTTGTTGTTGGTGGTGGTGGTGGTGGTGTGTGATTAATGCCTTAGTTGCATGCAGGTCATGGAGCAACTTTCTTTTCTTTCTCTTTTTCACTTTCTTCTTTAGTGTTTCACATGCTTCCCTTCACTGGCCTTTTCTCAATGTTTCTGATATTGTCCATGCTTCCATTCACTGGCCTTTTCTCAATGTTTTGATATTGTCCATGCTTCCCTTCACTGGCCTTTTCTCAATGTTTTTGATATGTCCATGCTTCCCTTCACTGGCCTTTTCTCAATGTTTTCTATTGTTCTCTTCCTTTTTACTCCTTTTTTGTTGGCATTTTTTCCCCAGCCTTCTTTCATTTCAATTGCAGATCAAAACCTGTTAGCATGTAATGCTGGACAATTCAACACTTGTCTCGATTTCATGTTTGCTTTCAGTGTATATAAGTCAAAGACTTGCGAGTGCTTACAGATGTCTGGGT
>CM065714.1:145160660-145168160 GCA_033310375.1 Conus canariensis
CAGGCACCACTGAACACCACGTAAAGATGCTTATCAGTGCAGTGTCTCCTCCAGAGGGTTGGCTCATGACGACTTGACACTAACTGCGCCCTGTGTATTACCTGGGCTGTGATGAGACAAGCCAGCACACGGCTGTGGACGGGAAGCTGGAATAAGGACAGTGGGAGCAGTGCCACCAAAGTGCCATGGCAGAGAAGACAGAACAAAATTGTAATGCCATTTTTGTTTAGAATTCAGACTGTCACCCATAATTCTGACCATCATAAAACACATTTACGAAGGCATTCCCTTCTATTCATTTATCCATTCATTCACTTTTATACTGCTAGCACACCAGTTCTTTCTATCAACAGGATATGGAGCTTGAGAATTTCCCAGACAACGTTTCATGCTCATCAAACAAACACGCGTGTTAAAAGATGATTTCATATCCACTTTCTCCAATTGCTGTTATAAACCCTCACAACAGCCCAAATCATTCCCAGCTTTCCTCCATCTCTAGCTGTCAGTTTTGATATCAGTAATCACTGTCTGCTCAAGCAGAAATCGCCAAATAGAATCAAAAGAGAGTCAACAGACAAAAGAACAAATCTGTGCTGTCTATAATAAAAATGCTGGTCGTGCTTGAATCAGTGCTGCTCAGATCAGAAGATCCTATCTGAAAGGAAGACATCATCCCCAGATGTACCTGATTTTGATGGTCATCAGTGGCACCATCTCTCGTTCGAGTTAGCATGTCCCTGAAAATCATCTGGAAGGAGTGATAAAGATTAGAGTACACAATTTTCTTCTCTTCACGTTAGAAATTTAAAAAAAACTACAATTGAAAGGCTTCTCTCTCTCTCTCTCTCTCTCTCTCTCTCTCTCTCTCTCTCTCTCTTTGTCTCTGTCTGTCTGCCTGCCTGACTGACTGTTTGTCTGGCTTTCTATCTGTATGTCTGTCTGTATATTGTCTGTCTGTCTGTCTGTCTCTCTCTCTCTCTCTCTCTCTCTCTCCTCTCCCTATCTCTCTCTCTTTCTCATCCTCCCTCCCCTCTCCCCATCTTCTCTCTCTATCTTTCTCTCTATCTGGCTGGCTGGTTGGCTGTATGTCTGTTTTTCTCTCTTTCTCTCTCGCTCTCTCTGTCTGTCTCTTTCTTTATGCTGTGAATGCAGTCTACAGTTCTGTCTGCGTCACTGCCTTCTGTCTGTCTGTCTGTCTGTCTGTCTGTCTGTCTGTGTGTCTGTCTGTCTTCCTCATTCTCCCTCCCCTTGTGCCCTCATCTCTCTCTTTCTCTCTCTGTTTCAGTCTCTGTCTGTCTGTCTGACTGTCTCTCTCTCTCTCTCTCTCTCTCTCTCTCTCTCTCTCTCTGTGTGTGTGTGTGTGTGTGTGTGTGTGTGTGTGTGTGTGTGTGTGTGTGTGTGTGTGTGTGTGTGCAGTGAATGTGGGTCTAAAGTTCGGACAGTCTGACATTCTCCACCACTCGTGGAAACGGCCGTGATACCAAGATTTATAACAGCATCGCTCAGCACCTCTACTATGGCCACGGCAACAAGCCGAGCCATAAACAACACCAGCCGTCACCACAGCGCCGTCCTGCATTGAAGGGGAAAGAAAAGATTGAATAACAACGGCTGATCTCCCTTCCCTACGATGGTGTCACAAGGCCATAGTCATTGAGACCAACAATTTAACAATCCCAAAAACCAAATTGGAAAACACGACGTTCAGGCGGAATGAAGGTTTGAATTACTGGGTCATGCAACTCTAAAGGAACTCAGTATCTCTTACAAAGCGTGGTGTTTTGTTCTTCAGCACAAAATCATATCTCACTGTGGCAGAAATGCACACAATGAGTCTTCTTTGTCTCTTGTGTGGGTTTATATTATCCAAAATGATTCATGCTTTCTGTGGAGTAAACACCAAACCAAACCAAAACAATAATAACAGCAAACAAAATTTTCAAGAATGCATTTGTCCCAACTGCAGTAAACTGAAATGAATTCACCGATTTTAGAGCCTTTATGAGGGTGTTAATCGGAGTTCATCATGTCCTTGGTTAAATCATGTTGAAGTTACTGGTATTGCAAGTTAATGGCAATTGTCATTAGATGGACATAGTGGCGCCCTCCAGAGAAGGGTGCTCACTCGCGCTGGCTCCACGACTAAGCAGTTCTTGTCGTCAGGAGGGGGCTTAGTAGATGGTGTCCTGAGTATGTTGGACCAGGACAGGCACCACTGAACACTACTGAAAGATACTGGTGAGTGCAGTGTTTTCTCTACAGGGTAACCTAATAATGACTTGACACCAGCTGCGCCCTGTGTATTGCCTGGGCTGCGGTAGGACAAGCCAGAATATGGCTATAGATGGGAAGCCCAAAGTGGTGGCGTGCCAAAGAGGCAGAAAAAATACTTGTCATGCCATTTTTTTGTTTCACAATCAGACTGCCACCCATAATTCTGACTGCCATGAAAACATATTCACAAAGTTATTCCCTCTTTCATTCAATTGTGTACGACTAGCACATCAGTCCTTTCTGTGAAAAGTATATGGACCTTGAGAGTTTCCCAGACAACGCTTTATGCTCATCAAACAAACACGTGTGTAAAAAGATGATTTCACATCCACTTTCTCTGACTGCTGTTATAAACCCTCACAACAGCCCAAATCATTCCCAGCTTTCCTCCATCTCTAGCTGTCAGTTTTGATATCAGTAATCACTGTCTGCTCAAGCAGAAATCGCAAAATTGGATCAAAAGAGAGAAAAAAAGAACAACAAAATAAAAGACAAATCTGCGTGATCTGTGAAAAAATACTAGTTGTGCATGAATCAATGCTGCATGGATCAAAAGATTCTATCTGAAAGGAAGACATCATCCCAGATGTATCTGATTTTGATGGCCATCACTGGCATGGTCTCTCATTCAAGTTAACATGTCCCTGAGAATCATCTGGAGGGAATTATAAAGATTAGAGTACACGATTTCTTTCTGCTCACATTACAATAAAAAACCAGCGATTGACAAGGCTTCTCTCTCGGTCCCCCCACCCTCTCTCTCCTTTTTTCCCCTCTGCTATCTCTCCATGCCTTCTCTGTTTCTTTGTCTCCGTATGTATGTCTGTCTGTCTGCATGCCTAAGTGACTGTTTATCTGGCTGTCTGTATGTTGTCTGTTTGTCTGTCCGTCTGTCACTATCTCACTCTCTCTCTCTCTTCCTCATCCTCCCTCAGCTCTCCCCCTCCTCTCTCTCTGTCTTTTTCGCTGTCTGTCTTTCTCTCTCCTCTCTCTCTCTCTCTCTCTCTCTCTCTCTCTCTCTCTCTCTCTCTCTCTCTCTGCCTCTCTGACTCTGTCTCTGTCTGTCTGTCTGTCTGTCTGTCTGTCTGTCTTCTCTCTCTCTCTCTCTCTCTCTCTCTCTCTCTCTCTCTCTCTCTCTCTCTCTTCCTGTGCAGTGAATGCCGCTCACAGCTCGGCAGTCAGACATTCTCCATCACTCGTGGAAACGGCCGTGATACCAAGATTTATAACAGCATCGCTCAGCACCTCTGCTGTGGCCACGGCAACCAGCTGAGTCATAAACAACACCAGTCATCCAACAGCGCCGTCCTGCATTGAAGGGGAAAGAAAAGGTTGAAGGTGAATAGCAACGGCTGATCTTCCTTCCCTACGATGGTGTCACAAGGCCATAGTCACTGAGACCAACAATTCCACAATCTCAAAAGCCAAATTGGAAAATACGCCATTCAGGCAGAATAAAGGTTCGATTTACTGAGTTATACATCTCGAAGTTTGGTAAGGATATAGTATAAACACATGGAACTCAGGATCTCTCACAGATAGTGGTGTCAACAGATATCCACATTTCACAGCACAAAGCTGTATCTTATTGTGGCAGAAATGTGCACACTGACCCTTCTCCACCTGTGTTTTCCAGGTTCATCTTAACCCAAAGGATTCCTGCTTTTTTCGTGAAGCTTAACATTTTTTTAAAGGAGTATATTTGTAAACTGATGTGAATTTACAGATTTCAGACTGTTTGTGAGGTGTTGATCAGAATTTGGAATGTCTTCGGTGGATTCATGTGAAGGTCACTGGACTCGGCAAATTCTGGGGGACTGTTGTTGGACAGACTGTTACGATCCGCAAGAGGGAGAGCTCACTCACGCTAGCACCGACACCGAGCAATTATCATCGTCAATAGAGGGCTTAGTCAGTGGCGTCCTGCGTATGTTGGATCATGTCGGAGAGATAAGGCTTGCCTACCTAAGCATGTGATGACTGGACTCGGTGGACTGCGCAGAGGAAATCACAAACTGATTTAACGGATAGACTCCCAGCAATGCATTGCGGAGTGTATAGAGCATGGTGAGACACAAAAGACATCATGGTCACCCACTGCATCTGACTCCGTCTCCAGCCGTCTTGACCCTGTCTTGTTGCTGGACTCAGAGGGTTTTGGATGAGAGATTGAGGCCGACGAATTGCACAACTCCTTACATTAAACAAAATCACTGCGCAAGTCTCTTCTATCATCATCATCATCATCATCATCATCATCATCATCATCATCATTCACTATCATCATCATCAATGAATTTTACTCAGCCCCTTATTTATTGATTTTTTTTAACTCACCCATTCATTTATGAATTTTTTTTTCTCAGCACTGTATTAAGTGATCTTTATTCAACATCCTATTCAGTGATTTTTTACACTATTCACTTGCCATCACAAAGTTTGCTCCCTCTGTAATTTGTGCTCACTCTTCTCTTTTCAGCTATTTCCTTGTTGCCTTTTCCGTTCTTTACCTTGACAAGAGGCTTGTAGGTAGAAAAGACTGGTCATTCCTCTTCTACACATCTCTCTTCAACCAGTTTTTTTCCCCTGCTTTGTGTGAGTCAGAGGCCAAATGTACTTTTTTTTATGTGAAGCTGAGATGCCCCTTTATCTTGCACACATAAGCAGCGCAAAGAGCACATCCAGAATAATCGTTTCGAAGCTAAATTACCGCGCATATTCATTATGAACACGGATAAAAACAAAACGGAAATAAGAAAAAAAGAAAGAAAAAGAAATGTATGGAAAAAGAAAGAAAGGAGAAAAAGAATGAAAACAGAAAAGAAAGAAAAAAAAACACAAATGTAATAAAAGGAAGTCAGGAAGGGAAGGAAGGAAGGAAAGGAAGGAAGGACAGGAAAGTGAAAGAAATAAAAAGGGAATAAAAAAAAGAGAAAGGAGGTCAACAACAATACGAAGAAATTTAAGGGAACAGGTTGAAGAAAGAAAAAAAAACCCTGCCTGATCAATAGCAGCAAATAGGGGAGGTAAAAACAGGCCTCCTTCTTGGTCCGGAATTAAGGCCCTTTTCATTCCCACATTCAGAACATTGTAGGATGCCGGGGAGTGAGGGAAGACGAAAAACACAACAGAAAAATGCAAACAGGATCCGCCAGCAGGACGCAAACCCTGCGCGCTCAATCTGTGAAGATGCATACTGCATCGTGTTGAACAGTTTTCTTGTTAGCACTTCATCAATGACGTATCTGGCATTGTAAGCAAGCCTGAACAATGTGAATCCCTCAGACTCCATTCCAGTATGTTGTTAAAGCCTGAACAATGTGATCCCATGTCCATTTCAGTATGTGTAAAGCCTGAACAATGTGATCCAGTCCATTCATATGTGTAAAGCCTGAACAATGTGATCAAGTCCATACAATATGTGTAAAGCCTGAACAATGTGATCAAGTCCATACAATATGTGTAAAGCCTGAACAATGTGATCAAGTCCATTCAATATGTGTAAAGCCTGAACAATGTGATCAAGTCCATACAATATGTGTAAAGCCTGAACAATGTGATCAAGTCCTACAATGTTGATCAAGTCCAACTGAACAATGTGATCCAGTCCATTCAATATGTGTAAAGCCTGAACAATGTGATCAAGTCCATACAATATGTGTAAAGCCTGACATGTGATCAAGTCCATTCAATATGTGTAAAGCCTGAACAATGTGATCAAGTCCATTCAATATGTGTAAAGTAAGATAAAAGGTACACAATGTGAAACAACAACGATAATCTATTGTATTACATTGTTTGCATTGCATTTTATTGGACTGAGTTTGTTTTGTATTATATGAATATTTGAATTGTTTTGTATTATATGTGACTGTATTGTATGGACTGCAAGATACTGTATTGCATCGTATCGCATCGTATCGCATTGAACTGTATCGAGCTGTATCGAACTGTATCGAACTGTATCGCTTTGCACTGCATTTCCCTGCATTGTATGCACTGTAGTGTCATGTATTGATCTGCATTATCTTGCATTGTATCATACTATCATACTGCATCGTCTTGTGTTGTAATATGCCTTGTACTGCATTACACTACTTTGCATTGTATTGCATTGCATTGTATTGCAGTGCATAGTAGCGTATTGCATAATTTTGCATTACGTTGTATTATATGGTATTCTATGATGTTGTATTGCAGTACACTGCCGTATTATAAGTACTGAATTATACTACAGATTCCTGCATGTGAAGTTTGCATTCGCAGTTCTCAAAAGGTGAAGAAGTTCCATGGTGCATTCCGTACGATGTATCCCCCCACTATAGAAACATGTTCTTACAGAGTGTTGGGGCTTACATCATATAGAACATGAACATCTACAACGGGCTCTTTGTTCAGAGATGCCCCATCTGATGTGATTTTTGAGTTCCTGAAAGATATAACCATTAATCATCTTCTTTAATAATTTACGGAACAAAGATTGACAAGCAATTCCAGCAGATTTTGGGAAAATCTGCTTTCATAACTATTGTGTCCGTGAATTTCTTCATTAAACATCTCTACAGAGCGTGACTGCGATGACGTGACAGCCCCGATACGGCCCTTTGCTCTCCCCAGGGAAAACGCGTCGCCACAGTAAAGCGCCACTCATCTGTCCTTAGTTCTGCCGGCACATATCACAGTGGCTTTTTCTTCACCGGTTTCCTGTGCCGTGAGGTCTTTTACGTGCGCCATCTGTATGTGATATGGAAACTTGTTTTAGTGACTCATCTGAAAGACTTTACCACAGCTTCAGTTCAGGGGAGAAGGGGAACAAACAAACAAACAATAAAAATCGAAAACAAGAACAAGGATAAGGTGGAAAAAAGATCCACCATCTACGCGAGATACGAACCTCGGACACTGAATTCTTTCGCTCTCAACGCGATTGCGTTTACCACTAGGCCACCCTGTCACAATACCCTACTTCTCCGTGCTTTGCCCTGCCCAGGGCTAAACCTAACAAGATCAGTCGTAGACGTAGAACACGCGCACACTCTGTACAGTTTCAAGAAGATCTGGCAGTAACGTTTTCCAGGTATTACTCATGCAGACAGGGTAGACAGACGGGCAGATAACAAGACTGACAGGCTGACAGATAGATGCACAGCCAGACAGCCAGAAGCCAGCCAGCCAGCCAGACAGATCGACAGACAGACAGACAGACAGACCGAAGAGATACAC
>CM065714.1:145180660-145183160 GCA_033310375.1 Conus canariensis
TGTGTGTGTGTGTGTGTGTGTGTGTGTGTGTGTGTGAGAGAGAGAGAGAGAGAGAGAAGAGAGAGAGAGAGTGGTCATGTCACATCCAAAGTGGCATGCATTGCCAGCATCTCATTTGCATGAACACTGCTTCCCCCCAAAAAATCCTTCTTTGTAGCAATGTACACTACTGAGCACCAAGAGACATTGCCACTGATTTGGGGATGAGATCTTCCTTTCAAGTAGGATCGTTTCATCAGATCAATGACTTCGGAGACAAAATTTTATCGTTTATTTTCCTTTTGATCAGTGATCGTGATTTCTGCTAGGAGAGGTGTGATTACCTATATTAAACTTTAACACCAGAGACAGAGGAAAGCAGGGAACGACTGGGACATTTATTGAGGTTTATAAGAGGGGGCTAAGAAACTGGCTACTGGCTACCTTTGACATGTGTGTTTCTATATACATTTAGTGTCTCTTGGTGATCAATCGAGATTTATGGAACCCTTAGAAAATTGATAGACCATTTATAAGAAATAAATGAATGGACAGAGAGATAGAACGATTGTACATGGAATACATTCTGCCTTTTGATATGCAAAGCGCATCGCCCATGAAATGTAACTTCCATTTCATCAACACTCTTTAATTTGTAAATGACAAGAACTGAATTCGGATCATTCAAGACATTTCAAGTTCACACGCATTCGATTGCGTCCTTCAGCAGCTGCACCAATGCCGAAATTGAATCATTTTCCGTATTACTAATGCATAATTTTCATCATACATCTTCTCCCCATCTTTTTTTCATTCTATTTCCACAGTATGGCGGTCACAGCAGGTTGGGTTACACATCACAAAAGGTCAACATAGTCATGACCACATGCAGGACCAGGGATTCACATGGCTCCAATAGCTGACATAGACCATGACAACTTAACATGAGTAGCTAGAGAGACACTGTGAGTGAACTCACTGTCTGATTATGCCAAGTTGGACATGTTCAATCCCTGGTCACGCCAAGCTGTCAGGCTCTGTCTACATTATGGACATATTCAGTCTCTGGTCACGCCAAGTCAAGTCGTCAGGCTCTGTCTACACTATGGACATATTCAGTCTCTGGTCACGCCAAGTCACGTTGTCAGGCTCTGTCTACACTATGGACATAGTCAGTCTCTGGTCACGCCAAGTTGTCAGGCTCTATCTATACTATGGACATATTCAGTCTCTGATCACGCCAAGTCACGTTGTCAGGTTCTATCTATACTATGGACATATTCAGTCTCTGGTCACGCCAAGTTGTCAGGCTCTATCTATACTATGGACATATTCAGTCTCTGGTCACGCCAAGTTGTCAGGCTCTATCTGCACTATGGACATATTCAGTCTCTGGTAACGCCAAGTTGTCAGGTTCTGTCTACACTATGGGCATACTCAGTCTCTGGTCATGCCAAGTTGTATGAGAGAGAGAAAGAGAGAGAGAAGAGAAGAGAGAGGAGAGAGAGAGAGAGAGAGAAAGACAGAAAGATAGAGAGAAATAGAAAGAGAGAGAGGGGGGTGAGAGAGAAAGAGAGACAGAGAGAGAGAGAGAGAAAGAAGAAAGAGAGAGACAGAGAGAGAGAGAGAGTACTGTTGAGGGAGCCTATTATGACTAGGGATCAAGAAAACAGACAGAGAACAACTGCAGAAGTGAGAGATATCAAAACAAAGAACAAGTAGATATATACATATGTGGGATAAGATAAGATAAGATAATGTTGCTTATAGCCCAGCCGACCGCAAAGGGCCACATCAGGGCTGTCACCACGTTAAAATCAACCTACAAATCATTCATTCACACAATTCTTTAAAATACATCGAAAAACCCATCCGAAAGTTTGTTAAAAATCTTTCCACTGTAAAATCTCAGATCTGATGAAAAATGTTAATCTCTTTCAAGAACTCAAAGATCGCATCAGGTGGAACATCTCTGAACAAGGTTTTCATGGAATCTGCTGTAAAATGTTTGTGTCTCACATCGTGCAAGTCCCAACACTCTAAAAGAATATGTTTCATTGTGAGTGGCACATGACATGGAATGCACCACGGAGCTTCTTCACTCTTTAAAAGGTATGAATGGGTAAAATACGAATGGCCGGTGTGCAGCCAGCACAGAACTGTTTCTTCTTTACGACCACCAGACGTAGATGAGAGGAACTCCTTAAGGTTTGGACGGATTGAAAGAGTTTGTTATCCGTCTGTGTATTCCAATCCTCCTGCCAGAGGTCTCTGACATAATCATTAATTTGGGGTTTCAGATCTGAGCAGGGGATAGGTGTGTTTGACAGTTTCTCTGTTGTGGCATTCTTGGCCAAACGATCAACCATTTCATTCCCTCCGATGCCAACATGACCAGGAACCCAAGGAGCATATTTCCCTTCTTCAGCATATATTAGAACTGACATGCCTTTTGAAGCTTTCGCAATATTTCATGCATGGATCCGTCATTGAAGAATAAGTCTTGACTTTAATTGAACCT
>CM065714.1:145188160-145220660 GCA_033310375.1 Conus canariensis
TTATAAAACACATGGTGGACGCCACAGCAGGTTGGATTACACGTTACAGAACGCCGATGTATTTATAACAACGTGTAGGACAGGGGATTCACTTAGTGCTGGTAGCTGACTTCGATGCTGACAACTTAACATGAGCGGACAGAGACATTGTGTGTGCATTCACTGTCCGACCATGCCAAGTTGCTATTCTCTGTCTACACTGTAGGTATATTTACTGTCTTGTCATGTCAAGTTGTCAGGCTCTGCCTGTATCAGCTATCAGCTCACCATCAATCTTACCTCTGGTCAATAACAACCATACCTCCCTTCACTGGCATCAAATCACGCTGTGCTTTCTGTTGTCATCAGATAAATGAGAAAGAGTTTGTTCAAATACTGAACTCTACAGACTTCTATGTCTAGCTGACAACAAAGAAATAACACAGTGTGGTTCCATCAGGTAATCTCCATTTCATGTTCTTTTTAACTGCTTTTTCAACACTTTATCTGATGTGCCATTGAGTGCGCATTTGACGAAAAGCAGGAAATAAACTTAATATGAGAGAGAGAGAGAGAGAGAGAGAGAGAGAGAGAGAGAGAGAGAGAGAGAGGAGAGAGAGAGAGAGAGAGAGAGAGAGAGAGAGAGATAATTTTGCCGAGTCAGGCAAGGGATCAAGGACAGAGGGGACTGCGGAACTGATTCATGTCACAACAAAGAACGAAAATATATACGTCTGGGAGCATTCTTCTCTTCTTCAGCGTATATAATGATTGATAAACCCGTTGAACGTTTTGCAATATTTAATGCACGGAACAGTCTTAAGAATGAGTCTGATTTTAATTGAAACTATGCATCATTGTCTCGCCATCAGAAGCCATTAAAGCCAGGGCAAATTGTCCTAAGCCTTCAGGTAATCCTCTGTGATTGGATTTAATGTCCATAAACCAGGCATGAATGGCCAGAAATCGCAGCTTGAAACTGTAAAAACAGTCACTCTGTTTCAGTTGGTTCTTTGAGCTGATCAAGAAATCATATCCTGAGACGAGCCGTAATTCGCAAATCAATCCCATTTCATCGTTTCTGAAGAGAAGGAAGTGTTTTTTACGCCCTCACCAAGATGCTTCTCCTCCTGAGCAATTTTCACTGAGAGATTTTATTGCCAGCTATGGAATTTTAACCTCTTGAAGCAATAACAAGAGGATTGTACAAATGAGGATGTGTAATGATTGTCAATTTGTATTTGAAATGGCAAGCTATCCATCCCTCATAGTAAGTTCCCCTACCCTCCCTCTCCATCCCATCTTCCTGCATCTCTGTGCTGGACCCAGTGGCTGTGGTAAAGAGCTAGGGAGGAGTAAAGGGCACATAAAGCAGGGTTATCAGAGGGAGCCAGGACGCCCTTTATGGGGGTACTTAAACAGAGAAGTGTAGGTGAGTCACGGATAGGAGCAGGCTGCTCATTGGGCCTGCAAAGTCTGTGATCACTGGCCATTCATAGTGGAAAGTCAAGCAAGAGGTTACCCCTCCATCTCCTCTCACCCCTCTTCCCCAGTTCATTTTCTGAATTGAAAATGTCCTGTATCATTGCTATTGGCCTCTTATCGCTCGTGTTTGGAGAAACGATAGTTGTTGATTGCATTCCTCTGCTAACTTTTAACAGTCACTCAGGAGAATTAGGTGGAAGTTCCCTTAGCCAAGTGACATTAAGGCCAGTGAGGTGTTAGGGGTTCAACATGTTCAAGGAACGTCAGTGTGAAAAGAAGAATTATATCTCCTTCTGCTGTTTTAACCTCCCGTGAACTAAATCAAATACCCAGTTTTTTTTTTTTGTTTGTTTCACGTTTTTTTTTAATCATTTTTCAAACAATACATTACAAATGAATATCATAACATTTCAAAAAGAAAAAAAGAAGAAAGAATAAAAAAAAAAAAAAAAAAATGGGGGGGGGGGGGGGGGGCACACACACACACACACAAAACAAAAAAACAAAAAAAAAAAGGCCATTGAGCAATCAAACATCCTTGTACACAAAAGAAAAGGGGGACCGGGGTCGGGGGGGGGGGGGATGGGGGGGGTTGGGGGCTGAGGGTAAGGGACAGGGGAGGTCCATTGACATTTTCATATCAAACACAAATCAAACTTGATTATATACAAATATTCAACCATTTGTTAAAACATACAGCTGAAGTAGATCTTGCTGAATGTAGTGGTTTACAGATAAAATACATATATTTTATTTTGAATTCTAACGCTGAAACCAATCGAGAACTGAACTGTACAGAAACCAAGTTTGTTTAAACTTGCACAAGTTATATTTGTAATTGCCATGTAATGCTCCAAGTAATATCTGTCACTCAGTGATACAACAAAGGTATGTACATGCAGCTGTGCATTTGGCATTTATATGCAGATGTAAAATTTTGCAAATAAAGTGATGGATTCAAAAAGAGCGTCTGTCTGTGTATTCTGCTTAACATCAAACAATACAAGTTCCTTGTCAATCATAAAATCATGACAATGTGAATATTTTCAAGTCAGCAACTGCTGGACATTCGTCCAAAATCGGTACATATTAGTATGACAGTTAAACAGCATATTGAAAAATGTCTGCTCTTCTTGCTCACAAAATTTATATAAAAAGTACAAGATGATGCAGAGACAAGAATCTCTGGGTTGAAAGTAATCCATGTTGCAATCAAAATATCTATTTCCTGAGACTATTTTAGTTTTTTAACTAACATATAACACATATTCTGTGCACAACTGTATGCGATCCTCCGGTGACTAAATCCCTCCCATACTATCCTTGGGACGAAAGAAAGGTCGAAAGTTTCCAAGAACAGCAACAGGACCAGCCAGCAAGGGTCACATCAGTACATTAGAATGGAACCTTCCACTCTATATAGAGCCATCCAAGAGTAAAAAAAAAAAAAAAAAAAAAAAAAAAAGAGTAACAGGCTGAACATTGGATATTCCATGTCATCCAATCCATCTATAGGTAAGCATCATCCCAAACACAAACATGTATTATATCCACACACCCAAATATTCACATTGCACACATAGATCTCATCCCTTCCCCCCCCCCCATGCTCCCTCCATGCACACTCGATGAAATTGTTTGCAGACACATGGCCAGAGCTCGCCAGTGACGATACACATACGTACTCCTATGCATTAGCTCTTTTACACTCAAGTCATATTCATCCTACTGAGACCATGGCATCTACGTATGCCTCGTATATTATGGCAAATACCTCCCTATGGCGTAAGCTTATTCTATTTAAAAAAAAAAGAAAAAAAAAGAAAAAAAAAAATGAATTTAAAAAAAAAAAAAAAAAAATGAAGCTCTTATTTCCCTGACATATCTCCCCTCCAATGCGACACATATATACCCATAGACACAAACACACACACACACACATACATATATATATACATATACACACATATATATATATATACATATACATACATATACATACACACCTATGTACATATGTCGCTTATAAGAATTAAAATCCTTCAAAATTAGTAGTTATCACAATGACAATAATATTCATGGGAATCGAGATAAGCAATCAACGTACAGTGTATTTGAAATAGTTGACAATTCTTTTCACTTTCAAAGTTGTAACTTCCCCACTCACAGATCATTTACTAAAAGACCATTACTCATGTGAATCTTCAAATAAAGGTTTATAATGAATCCAGTTGTTTTCGAGTTTTTGAAGTTCAGAGTTCACTGTTGCTACGTATCTTTCTATTTGATACCGTGCCTTGAGTATTTTAATGAATACTGAAGTGAGGATCTGGCACTTTGTTATCTTGCATCTGTATATATAATTTTTAGCCAAAAGAATTATCAGATCAACCACAGTATCGCTGTTGAAGTTAAAGTCTGTACCAAATAGTACTATACTTTCTGTGAAATATAAGTTATCTACATTTGAACATTTCTCTTTCAGCAGATTTTCTAGTGTTTTCCAAAATTCATGAACATATTTGCATCTCCAGAAGACATGCTCTATAGTATCTTTCTCATTACTGCAGAAATTGCAGTTTTGATTTTGTACAACTCCTATTTCTTTCAACACTACATTAGTTCCTATTATTCTATGTACTATTCTTATCTGTAACCATTTAAGTTTTATATCTTTAATCTGCTGAATCTTTGAGAAACAACGTTTCCAAGGTATGTCTTGGTTGAGCTTTTCAGACCATTTTGTGATGCATTTTGGTTTCCGGTTATCCTTGATTAATGTTTTATAATATATCTGGGTGCCTTTTGATATAGAGCATATCCTTCCCAAAGCTGCGTTGTGCTCTGCCATATTGCGATCTTGAATAGTAAGTCCAACTTTTCTTAAATAATTCTTTATTGATGCTATACATCCCATGTATGATAGAAAGTTAATCTGTATGTTGTATCTTGATCTGAATTCATTAAATGTGAGTATTTCTCCATTATTCTTTATTAAATCAGAAATTCTGTTTACTTTTTTTTCATGCCACCCTTTAAACTTAACAGTTTTATTCCCTATTCTAATGTTATCATTATAAAGAATTGGTTCGGCTAGTACTTCCTGAGTGGTTTCTGGTTTTACTTTATAAAAAAATTGTCTATAGGAGGTGAATACATGTTGCCAAAACATATTTTCTTTATTTCTTATACACAGATAGTTTGGAGAGTACTCTTCAATGTGTTCAATAAACGAGCAATTATGCACCAACAATTCTTTCCATCTGTGTGTAGTATTTTTAATTCGTCTTACCCATGTTAGTTTTAGTGATGTGATAAATGCTTGTACATCTGGTATGTTCAGTCCTCCATCTCTTATATCCTTTACAGCTGTTTTACGGCTAATCTTGTCTTGCTTCTTGTTCCACACAAACCAAAAACATAGTCTTTGTAATTCTTTTATATATGCATCCGGAGGGTTTGGCAAAAGAAGCCAGAGATGTGTTAATTTGGACAAGATTAGCGATTTGAGTACTGCGATTCTCCCGAGAGGGGTGATAATTCTTTTTAGCCAGGTTTTGAATAATGCTTTCACTTCAATCATCTTTTCTTTGTAGTTTCTTTTTTCTATGTCTTTTAGATCATTAGTAAACCATATTCCTAGTATTTTGAATTCTTTAGGATTCCATATCATGTATAGGTGTTGCATGTATTTTATTGTGCTATTTTTATTACTCCCCAACCATATGATCTGCGTTTTTTCTTTATTCAGAAACAGTCCAGACGTTTTACCAAACTTTTCTAAAATTTGAGTTGACTTTTCAAAGGATATTCTGTCTCCACTATTCATTAGTTGAGTATCATCTGCAAACTGTGATATTTTATATTCACTCTCACCTATTTGGATTCCTTTTATGTTTTTTTCTTCTTTGATCATAATAGATAATATTTCTGCACATAGTACAAAAATGTATGGTGACATTGGGTCGCCTTGACGACACCCTCTCTCTATATAAAACCATGGTGTGCTTTGTCCATTGGCAAAAACTATTGATTTAATATTTTTATAAAAAACACTAATCCATCTGCACATATCCTTGCCAAGTCCAAAGGCTTTTAATACTTTGAACATAAAATTCCAATCTAATGAGTCAAACGCTTTTTCAAAATCTAGATTTATCAACATTCCTGGTTTGTGTTGTGTGTTCAGTTGATTGATTATATCATAAATGAGTCTGATATTGTTTCCCATGTATCTGTTTGGAATAAATCCGGTCTGATCTTCGCTAATTACAGTTGGGAGTATTCTTTTTAATCTATTTGCTATGCATGTTGATCCTATTTTATAGATAACATTTAACAAGGAAATAGGTCTCCAGTTCTTAATGTGTTCTTTGGGTTTACCTGGTTTTGGTATACAGATAATTATACCTTCTTTCTGTACATTAGAAAGCTCTCCCTCTTTAAAACTCTCATTCAAGGCTCTTACAACTAGAAAGCCAATCTGTTTCCAAAAGAACTTAAAAAACTCAGCTCCAAACCCATCTGTTCCTGGGCTTTTTCCATCCTTCATGTTTTTCAATGCCGTGCCTGCTTCCTCCAGTGTTATTTTACCTTCTAAAGATCTACTTTCTTCCATTGTTATTTTTGGTACCTCTTTAACTAAATCTTCAATATTGAGTTGTTCCAAATCTCTTTTTTTATATAATTTTTCATAGAAGTCTTTAACTTCTTCTTTTATTCCATCTGTATGTTCTATTATTTTCCCTTGACTGTTTATCAGTTTTGTTATTTGCTTTCTAACAAAGTTACGTTTTTCAAGATTACAGAAATACTTTGTAATTTTTTCTCCTTCTGCTACCCATCTTGCTTTAGATCTTAGTAGTACCCCATTCATGATTTTTTCTCTTAACAAAGTCAACTCCTGATTGTATTCTTCAAGTACCTTCCTGTCTTGTTCTGTTTTGTGTTCTTTTTTCTCAATTTCTTTTATGTCATGTGTCAATTTTTCTTCTTTCTGCTTTGATTCTCTTTTTTTCATTGTTGCATATGAAATTGTTTTTGTTCTAATTTTCATCAGCAAAAAGTCCAGAAAGGTCCTATCAGATACTTTAAATTTTATTTCTGAGTTACCTTCATCTTTAGTTTGGTTGGGTTCTTCCTGGGTTTCTGTATATTCTTTTATTATGTTTTGTATTTCTTCATTAATTTCATCAACATATTTTTTATCTTTAAGTAGGGAGGTATTAAACTTCCAAAAAGTATTTTGTTTGACATCTTTTCCAAATTTAAGTTTTAGAGTTATTAATGAATGATCAGTTCTATAGCCTGGAATTATATCTGTATCATCAAAGTACCATATCAGGTAATCCGATAGTAGAAAGAAATCTATTCTACTTTGCTGAAAGGGGGTTGGTCTTCTCCATGTATATCTCCTACTGTCTGGATTGTTCTCTCTCCATATATCTGTTAAAACAAGCTCTGACATCATTTCTTCTACTGCTTTCTTAGCTTTGGGGTTATTAACATGTTTATAGTTAAAACAATCTATTTCCTGTTCTAAGGCAATATTAAAGTCTCCAACTATTATAACATTGTTGTTTTTGTATCTTTTTATTCTCTGTATTAGATCTTCATAAAACATAGGGTCATCTTTATTGGGACCATATACACTTACTAATAATAGTTCTTTTTCCATAGCTGTAAAGGATATAATAATGAAATTACCATTTATATCTGATTCAACTTTATTGATCTTAAATTCAAGGTTATTATTAAATAGCACTGCTATTCCCCTGGCATTTGAAGTAAGTGAAGAAAAGACACAAGTATATCCCCATTCTGATTGTATATAGTTTTCCATTTGTTTTTCAAAATGTGTGTCTTGTAGACAGTAGATAGAATAATTTTTTTTCCTCAAATAGTGAAAGACATCTCTCCTTTTCTGTTTATTTCCAAGCCCCTGACAGTTTAATGAAGAAATTGTTATTATATTGTTACTACTTGTTTTTTGTTCCATTATGTTGTATTGTTAGTCTGCTTACTAATCAAATGTTCCTTTAGACTCGCTAAGAACATTTTAAACTTCTGGCTATTTTCATTATATTTAAGAACTGAACATTCATAACAGTGTAACACCCATGTTGGTCTCTTATAACATCATGTATCTTATACTCAAAGCTATTATTAAGAAGAACAGCCACACCATTTTTGATAGTTTCCGTACCACACAGCCATACATTATATCCCCAGCTGGCTCGGGTAAAATTCTCAGAGCCTTCAGAAGCTACCTCAGCCTCAACCTTCCAATGTAATAATAAGCAAGTTTTCACACCCATCATTAATATCAACATCTTATAAATGCACAAATAAAGTGTACATGACCCAGTTACAATCTCACTCTCACACACACACCCACCACCTTGATATGAAGAAAATGAAAAGGTAATGTACAACATAAAGACCAACTTACAAAGCAATGACATAAAACTAAACACACACACACACACACACACACACACACACACACACACACACCAACCTGTTATATAAGGGTCCACCACCCTACTCCAAACGAGCATGGAAGCCTACTACTACTACAACTACAATATCTAGCGCGATGGGGGGAAAAAAAAAAAAAAAAAAAAAAAAAAAAAAAAAAAAAACCGGCCGTCGAACAACATGTTATAGTCATCTTGTATGACTAACACGTGATCAAATACTTACTATCCCGTGATCAAATACTTACTATCCCTTCGTACAATCACATTATCTGTGAGCAAAGACCTAATACTAACATATGGAAGGAAAGAAAAAAAAAAAAACAACAACAACAACAACAAAAAAGTACCACAAGACTGCGTTTTCTTTCCTTACTTTTGCCCCCCAACTACCCTTAACGCAAGGACTGCTCCCCCGACTTGCCAATCTCAAAAGACCTTCACCCCCAGATGTAAACAAACAAAGTCAAGTGGGGGAAAAACAAAACAAAACAAAAAACCGCCAAGGTCATTACAAGAAAGGCTCACAGATACAGAAATTACATCAAGTGGCTTCTAAATTACAAACCTTTAAGAATTCTCAACCCTTCACACTTACGATTTTGAACAGAAAACAATCGCACGCTGGTTAAATTAATTTGGTCTACTTACAGTTCGAGCAGGCGACACAATGACAAAGCAAAGGTGAAAGTGACGGCGTGACACACAAAAGAAGAAAGAAACAAATCTAACGCAGTTCCCTAAATTCGGCAAGAGATTTCACAGTCGAGATTCGTCCGGTCACCGTCTTCACCACCACTGCACCGTTCTTCGTCCACGCCTGCTGGCAAATGTCCCTCTCGTTCCGCACTGAACATAGCAGCTGATAGGCGCGTGGGGTCAGATCTTCCACCATAGTGACCCCGGTTCCTTTCAACTTCTTGCGCGCGTAGAGCACGGAGTCCCTAACCCGACGGGAGACAAAACGAACAATAATCCCGCGGCAAGAGTTTTTGGAAGCACTGGAACCCTGTTTGGAGCCGACCCTATGCACTGCCTCAAAGTCTTCTCTCTTCACCTCGACGTTCAGTTTCCGGTTGAACAGAGAAAGCACCTTCTCCTCGCACTGTACCCCCGTCTCGACGGCCCCGCTCTCCCCTTCCTGCACCCCGTAGATGCGCAGGTTGTTCCTCCGTACGTATGCGGAAACGTCCTCGGAACGACGATCGGCCAGCTCTGCAAGGTGCCGTATTTCAGCTAGCTGGGTGGCCGTCTGCTGCTCTCGCTTCCGGGCGTCGGTCAGCTCTCGACGAAGCTTATCGTTCTCAGTCTGGACTGAGAACAGGGCAGCCTTCAGTTCCTCCACCGTCAGAGCCAGCTTGGCAAGTTCAGCCCCGTTGGCGCAGAGTTTTGCCATCAGATCGGCATTCGTACATTGTTGGGGTTCTTCTTGCCGGTGAGAATCGCGAGTAGGGGAGAAAACAACGTCCAACTCGTTTGACTGGTTTGGGAGTGAGTCGTTCCCCTTGTCCTCCATTTTGTTCTCTCGCGGTTGAAAAACAAATTTCGAAAGAGTCTCTTTCACTGGCCCGGACAGTGGTGTACTAGTTTCCACCTTCTGTTTTTTCGGGGTGTCTTTGCTACTGTTAACACTCGAGTTGTTGGAGGAACTAGAGCCTGAAACTGCACCAGCTTGCGTACGCTGCTTTCTCCTCTTATGGCGGGCCATAACACTGCACACTGTCAACAACACTGACAGTCATTTCAGCGCCGATTTCTCCACATCACGCTCACCAAAAGTTCCAAAAACTCGGATGGAGGTGGGCAGTAGATACGCTGTTAACTTCGTGGCATTCTTGGTGTCCGATCGTTAGTTTAATTAACTAAAATAAGTTAATCAAGTGCATAGCTGTCAAAAAGACGTCCGACACATCCGGTTAACAGTGTTCACCCCTCCAAATACCCAGTTTTACTGGATGGACAGAGGAGCACGATTGCAGGGAGGGGAGAGGTGGTGAGGTGGAGAGAGGTGAAATGGAGAGAGAGAGAGAGAGAGAGAGAGAGAGAGAGAGAGAGGGAGGGAGAGAGAGAGACAGAGGGAGAGTTTCAGAGAGAGAGAGAGAGAGAGAGAGAGAGAGAGAGAGAGAGAGAGAGAGAGAGAGAGAGAGAGTATTGTTGAGTGAGCCTATTATGATCAGGGATCAAGAAAACGCACAGAGAGAACAACTGCAAAACTGACAGATATCAATTCAAAGAACGAGTAGATGTTTGTCTGTGGAAGCATGTTTCTCTTCTTCAGCGTATATTAGAATTGATACGCTTTTAAAGGTTTCGTAATATTTGATGCATGAGATCGTCATTCAAGAAAGAGTCTAACTTTAATTGAAACTCAGCATCATTGTCTCGCCATCAGAAGCCATTAAAGCCAGGGTGAAGTGCCCTAAGCTTTGGATTAATCCTCTATAACTGGATTTAATGTCCATGATCCAGGTGTGGGCAGCCACAAACCGCAACTTGAAATTGTGAACACAGTCACTTGAGTTTCAGTCGGTTCTCTAAGCTGATCAAGAAATTATATCCTGAGGCGAACGGTAATTCGCAAATCAATTCCATTTCATCGTTTTTGAAGAGGAGGTGTTTTCTTTACGCCTTTGCCAAGATGCTTCTCCTCCTGAGCAATTTTCACTGAGAGATTTTATTGCCAGCCATGGAATTTTACTCTCTTGAAGCAACAACAAGAGGATTATGCAAATGAGGATGCGTAATGCTTGTCAATTTGCATTTGAAATGGCCAGCTTTCTCTCCCTCATCGTAAGTTCCCCTACCCTCCCTCTCCATCCCATCTTCCTGCATCTCTGTCCTGGACCCAGTGGCTGTGGGAAAGAGTTGGGGAGGAGTAAAGGGCACATAAAGAAGGGTTATCAGAGGGAGCCAGGACGCCCTTTATGGGGGTACTTAAACAGAGAAGTGTAGGTGAGTCACGGACAGGAGCAGGCTGCTCCACCATCCACCTCCTCTCACCCCTCTTCCCTTTTTGATTTCCTGGACAGAAAATGTCCCGGCACCATTGCTATGGACCTCATACCTGTCGTGTTTAGAGATAGGAGAGTTGTTGCTTGCATTCCTCAGATGGTTTTAAGCGGTCACGCAGGAGAACTAGGTTAGTACCTCAGCCAAGCGACCTTAGGGCCAGAGAGGAAGTGAGTTCCAGAGAAGAGGATGACAGTAACAAAGATTTGTATTGAATAGACCAATTCCAGCTATGAAAATTGGGAGGTTTGCAGAATTTCTGGAAGAGAGAGAGAGAGAGAGAGAGAGAGAGAGAGAGAGAGAGAGAGAGAGAGAAACAGAGTGACAGAGACAGAGACAGAGACAGACAGACAGACAGAGAGATAGACAGAGAGTCAATGCCACTGAAAAGCCTTTCTTTTAACTTGACATGAAATATACCCAACCTGACGGCAAAAGTACAGGCAGCTTAAGACAGCCTCAAGGAAGGACATGCATTGAGGCTGGCCCGTAACCAAGCAATTTCTGTTGTCAGTAGGGTTAATTATGTGGTGTTCTGTTGTCAGTAAGGTTAATTATGTGGTGTCCTGTTGTCAGTAAGGTTAATTATGTGATGTCCTGTCGTCAGTAGGGTTAATTATGTGATGTCCTGTCGTCAGTAGGGTTAATTATGTGATGTCCTGTTGTCAGTAAGGTTAATTATGTGATGTCCTGTCGTCAGTAGGGTTAATTATGTGATGTCCTGTCGTCAGTAGGGTTAATTATGTGATGTCCTGTCGTCAGTAGGGTTAATTATGTGATGTCCTGTCGTCAGTAGGGTTAATTATGTGATGTCCTGTTATCAGTAGGGTTAATTATGTGATGTCCTGTCGTCAGTAGGGTTAATTATGTGATGTCCTGTCGTCAGTAGGGTTAATTATGTGATGTCCTGTTGTCAGTAGGGTTAATTATCTGATGTCCTGTTGTCAGTAGGGTTAATTATGTGATGTCCTGTCGTCAGTAGGGTTAATTATGTGATGTCCTGTTATCAGTAGGGTTAATTATGTGATGTCCTGTCGTCAGTAGGGTTAATTATGTGATGTCCTGTTGTCAGTAGGGTTAATTATGTGATGTCCTGTTGTCAGTAGGGTTAATTATGTGATGTCCTGTCGTCAGTAGGGTTAATTATGTGATGTCCTGTTGTCAGTAGGGTTAATTATGTGATGTCCTGTTGTCAGTAGGGTTAATTATGTGGTATCCTGTGTATGCTGGATCAGAGCAGGCACGACTTAACACCCTAATCGGCAGGGATGGAGTGTCTCCTCATGATGACGTGATACTGCCTGTTCTCTGGATTGCCAGTGCCAGGGCTGCAATGGAACAAACCAGGGTGTGGTTGTGAATGGTTCATTGGAATGAGCCACCTGAAAGTAATACCACTGAAGTGGCTCGAAAGTTGAAGCAGAAAAAATAACAGAAAATCTATGTCGTTATGACAAAAATTTGCAGGATTACTACAGCGACACAGCGGTTCCCTCTTCTATTCAAGCCGATGATCAAAGACTTCTCTGGTATACCCGACACCACATCCTATCTCTGACTCCAAGACTTTTCTCTCTTTCAGCACCCTATAAAAGGCGTCTTTTTGTAGCTCCTTGATATCCTCAAAATGCCGGAAGGCGTAGAGCCGGGGCGCAAATTGGATGTACACCAAGTGGATACTACTATGCGTGTGTGTGTGAGTGAGTGAGTGAGTGAGGAGAGAGAGAAAGAGAGAGAGAGAGGGGGGGGGGTAGGGGGCACAGACAGACAGACAAAGATACAGAGAGACAACGACAGAGACAGTGAGGCAGAGAGAGGGGTGAGAAAGAGGGAGCAAAGGGAAGAGAGAGAGAGAGAGAGAGAGAGAGAGAGAGAGAGAAAGAGAGAGAGAGAGTGAAAGAAAGAAAGAAAGAGAGAGAGAGAGAGAGAGAGAGAGAGAGAGAGAAAGAGAGAGACGTCCTGTCAAATCCAAAGTGGCATGTATCCCAAACACCTAATTTGCATAGTCTGATACTGCTTCCAAAAATACCCTCTTTTTCAGCAATGTACATCACTGAGTATTGGGAGACAGTGTCTCTCAAAACATAAAAATCACACAGATTAGGGGATGATGTCTTCCTTTCAAACAGGATCTTTTGATCAGGTCAGCATTTCTAAAGGCCTTGCAGAATTTCATCGTTTATTTTCCTCTTGATCATAGATCGTGATTTCTGCTAGGACAGGCAGTGATAACCTATAATAAACTTTATCACCAGAGATAGAGCAAAGCAGGAAACGATTGGGGCATTCACTGAGGTTTATAACAGAGGGCCAGAACATTGGATATGGATTTATCTCTGACCCGTGTTTATAAATGCATTCAGTATCTTTTATTGATCACTAGCGATCCATGCAACCCTTTGGTAATTGATATTCATGCAAAATAAATAAACGAATATAAACAGATAGAATGACTGTATGCAGAATACATTCTGCGTTTTGACATGGAAAACGCACCGCCAATGAAACACTACCTCAGTAAAACAGAGAGAACAACTGCAGAACTGATAAATGTCAAAACAAAGAACGAGTAGATACACATATGTGGGAGCATGTTTCTGTTCTTCAGCACATAGTAGAATGGACATGCTTTTGAAGGTTTCGTAATTTTTGATGCAAGGGACCAACATTCAAGAAAGCGTCTGACTTTAATTGAAACTTAGCATCATCGTCCCGCCATCAGAAGCCATTAAAGCCAGGGAAAATTCTCGTAAGCCTTCGGGTAGTCCTCTATGATTGGATTTAATGTCCATAATCCAGGCATGGACAGCCACAAATCGCAGCTTGACACTGTAAAAACAGTCACACGAATTTCAGTCGGTTCATTAAACTGATCAAGAAATTATATCCTGAGGCGAGCATTAATTCGCAAATCAATTTCATTTCATCGTTTCTGAAGAGGAGGGGGTGTTTTTTTTACGCCTTTGCCAAGATGCTTCTCCTCTCGAGGAATTTTCACTGAGAGATTTTATTGCCAGCCATGGAATTTTACTCTCTTGAAGCAACAACACGAGGATTATGCAAATGAGGAAGCGTAATACTTGTCAATTTGCATTTGAAATGGCCAGCTTTCTCTCCCTCATCGTAAGTTCCCCTACCCTCCCTCTCCATCCCACCTTCTTGCGTCTCTGTGCTGGACCCAGTGGCTGTGGGAAAGAGCTAGGGAGGAGTAAAGGGCACATAAAGCAGGGTTATCAGAGGGAGCCAAGACGCCCTTTATGGGGGTACTTAAACAGAGAAGTGTAGGTGAGTCACGGACAGGAGCAGGCTGTTCACTGGGCCTGAAAAGTCTGTGATCAACGGCCATTCATAGTGGAAGGTCAAGCAAGAGGTTACCCCTCAACCATCCACCTCCTCTCACCCCTCTTCCCCTCTTGATTTCCTGAATGGAAAATGTCCCAGCATCATTGCTATGGACCTCTTACCTGTCGTGTTTGGAGATAGGACAGTTGTTGATTGCATTCCTCAGACAGTTTTCAATGGTCACGCAGGAGAACTAGGTTGACGGTCCCATAGCGAAGTGACCATACGGCCATTGATGAAGTGTGTTCCAGAGGAGAAGACGAGACTTACAAAGATTTGTTTTAAATTTGCCAATTCTAGGTGTGAGAACCTGGAGTTTTGTAGACTTTCCAGAAGAGAGAGAGAGAGAGGAGAGAGAGAGAGAGAGAGAGAGAGAGAGAGAGAGAGAACGAGAGAGAGGAGAGGAGAGAGATGGGGAAGAGAAAAAGTGAGAGAGAGAGAGAGACAGAAAGAGAGACAAAGCATGACAGAGACTGAGAAAGAGAAAAAGTCTACGCCATTGAAAAGCCTTTTTTTTAAATTTTTTTTTTTACTATCCTATGAAATATGCCCAAGCTCACGTCAAAAGTAAAGGCAACTTAAGACAGCCTCCAGGGAAGACACTCAATCCTGCAGGACATTCCTGCAGTCAGTAGGCCTTACTAAGAGGTGGCCTGCTGTGCTGAACCAGAAAGGCATTATCTAACACCATAATCAGCAGGGATGCCGGGTCTCCTCTGATTGGTTGTCTCATGACGACGTGATATGGACTGCTCTCTGTGGACTGCTAGTGGAGTGCCAGGGGTGCAATGAAACAAATCAGGGTGTGGTTGTGAATGGGCCATCGGAATGAGCCGCCTGAAAGCCGCCTGAAAGTAATACCACTGAAGTAGCTCGAAAGATGAAGCAGAAAAAAGCACGTTAAGTCTATGTCGTCGTTACAACAATTAGCACGATTTCTACAGCGACACAGCGGATCCCTCTTCCATTCTGGAGCCGATGATCAAAGACTTCACCGGCATACCCGACACCACCGTCCTGCCTCTGGCTCCAAGACATTTCTCTGTTTAAGCACCCTATAAAAGGCGTCCTGACTGCGGCTAACGACCCACCTTTCGTAGCTCCTTGACTTCCTTAAAACCCCGAAAGTGTGCCGCTGGGTGCAAATTGGATGTACACCAAATGGATACCACTGTGCGTGTGTGCGTGGGGAGGGAGGGAGGAGGGAGGAGAGAGAGAGAGAGAGAGAGAGAGAGAGAGAGAAGGAGAGAGGCAAAGAGAGAGAGAGAGAGAGAGAGAGAGAGAGAGAGAGAGAAGACAGACAGACAGACAGACAGCAGCAAGTTCTGTCACATCCAAGTGGTATGCATTCCCATCACCTCATTTGCATAGATACTGCTTCCAAAAAAAAAAAAAAAAAAAAAAAAAAAAAAGAAAAATCCTCCTTAGCAGTAATGTACGCCTCTGAGAATCGAGAGACATTGGACTTCAGAACGTAAAAATCACACAGATGAAATCTTCCTTTCAAATAGGCTCATTTGATCAGCTCAGTGGTTTTAAAGACCTTGCAGAATTTTATTGTTGATTTTCGTTCTGATCAGTGATCGTGATTTCTGCTAGAACAGGAAGCGATTACCGATATTAAACTTTATCATTAAGGATTAAGAAAAAGGAGGGAACGATTGGGGCATTTATCGAGGTTTATGACAGAGCTGGAAACCTGGATATGGATTTATCTTTGACCCGTCTGTTTCTGATTGTGTTTGGTGTCAGTTATTGATCAATCACGGTCCATGCAACCCTTTGATGTTTGATAGACGATTCATGCAAATCAAATCAAATCAATGGGCAGACAGATATAATGACTGCACAAGGAATACATGCTGCCTTTTGAAATGGTAAACCCATCGCCCATCAAACGTTAACCCCGTTTCATCAACACTCTTCAAACAATAAAAAATGAAAAAAAAAAAAACACAACAACATTGAATTCGGATCATTTAAGACATTTAAGTACCTTTGCATTCCGTGCCCATCCATTAACTGTTGCACCTGTGCCATGATTGGAAACATTGACCAGTAATACCCATACATTGTCATCAGTCTTGTTCTTCCCTTTCGTTCAATTTCCATTATAAGACACGGTATGGACGTCACAGCAGGTTGCATACGTCACAGGATGCCCATGTAAGTCATGACAGCGTGCAGGACTAGGGATTCACATAGGGACGACAGTTGACTTAGACACTGAAAACTTAACAGATTGAGGCAACATGAGCGTATACACTCCATGATCACGTGAAGCTGTCTCGCTCTATCGACACCATGGTCGTAGCCACTGTATGAGCATGTCAAGTTGTCATGCTTCATCTACACCATGGAGGCATTCACGCTCTGATATCAGGCTTCAGCTAAGTCAGTCATCAGCTCACCCTGAGTCGTGGCCCTCGTCTATAACAACCACGTCTTCCTTCTGTTTTCAATGGATAAAAGGCAAAGTTTTGCCCACACACTGAACTGTACAATCTGCCATGTCTGGCTTACAACAAACAGCCAGCGCGTTTTGGCTCCGTTAGGTAGTCTCCATTTCATGTTTTCTTTACTGCTTTTTAACACTTTGTAAAATGTGCCGTGGAGTGCACTTTTGAACACAGCAGGAAATGCACATGAGAGAGAGAGAGAGAGAGAGGAGAGAGAGAGAGAGAGAGAGAGAGAGAGAGAGAGAGAGAGAGAGAGAGAGATTGTCAAAGTCAGATGCAAACAGACATGCATTTCAATCACCTAATTTGCATAATTTTTTTTGAAAATGCTTTCAAAGTTAAACAAATATCCTCGATGCTTCGCCATGAAAATCTTCTTTTTGCAGTGTTGCAGCAATGTGTGCCAGTGCATATTGAGAAACATCCAAAACCAAAACAAAACAAAACAAATAATAGCCAAATTCAAACACAACACCACACAACACCACACACCACACGCACAACACACACACACACACACACACACACACACACACACACACACACACACACACACACACACACACACACATGTTATGATGTCTTCGTTTTAGAATCTTTTAATATGGTCATCATTAACTCAGTCACAAACCAACGGCTTTTTGGTGTGTTGTTGTTGTTGTTGTTGTTGTTGTGTTTTATTTTAAAGAAAGCACAAAATGTCGTAGTTTTTATTCTGTATTGTTCAATTCTCGTGATTTCTGCTTGAGCAGGCAGTGTTTATTGATATGATACTTAACCGCTACGGATGAAAGCTGGGAACGATTTGAGCTGTTATAACGGTTAATAACATGGGGTTAAGAAACTGGAGATGGATTTATCTTTGTTCAGCGAGCTTTGGTATGTATTTCAAACCTTTTATGTTCAATCACTACATTCATTTTTTTTCGGTTATATATCCTTTGATGAAAGAGTGATCCAAAATGAATAGATACATAAAAAGAAATGGAATACATGCATAAAGGAACAGGTTCAGCTTACTGAAATGGAAAAAAGGCACCGATAATAAAACGCTACCTTCATTTCATCAAAGCTCTTTTATGTATAAAACTACAACAATTAAGTTCATATCATTCAGGACATCTTAATGTATGAAAACAATGAGTCCCGTCCCAATTTTTATAGAGTTTCTCTGATACTGCTTTAAAACAAAAAATGAAAAAAGAAAGGGGTGGGGGTGGGGAGTGGGAAGGGGGGTGGATGGAGCAGAGGGTGGGATTCCATAACCTGCTGGCATCTGAGGCCTGCAAAAAAAAATTTAGTACACCAGAATATGATCATTGAGAGAGAGAGAGAGAGAGAGAGAGAGAGAGAGAGAAGGGGGGGGGGGGGGCAGGCCTATCATGTCTAATGCAAACTGACAGGCACTCCCAGAGCCGTATTTGCATAGTCTCCGTAATACTGCTTTGAAAACAAAATACATTAAAAAAAATTCTGGCTTATTATCGAAATCTTCTTTTCGTAGTTTTGTAGCCAAGTGTACCACTGAGACTCGAGAAAATTTGCCACTGCAGAAATGTTAAGAAAGTAAAAAAAAAAAGAAAAAGAAAAGCACAGACGTGGGTAATGTGTCTTCCATTCAGAGAGGATCTTGTAATCCAGTTAGGTTTTTTAGTCACAGTCCGCGTTTTTACAGACCTCACAGACTTGTCAGAGTTTTTCGTTTACTGGCTTTGATGAATGCTCTAGATTTCAAGGTTCGGACAGGCAGTGATTACGGATATCAAACTTGTTCACCAGAGATAGGGGGAAGATGGGGACAATGTGGACATTATAAAAGTTTTTGACAACGGGGTAAGAAATAGCAGCTGGATATCTGTCTGATCAGTGTGTTTCCAATATACATTTATCTGTTTTTGTGAATGCCCCTGGCTCCACATATCGTTTAACATAAAAAAAAATGGTAATGGCCCAGTCATCCATAATTGAATAAACGTTCTCCTCATTGAAATGAAAAAAAAATGCCTTACCTTTATTTATCCATTCTGATTTTTTTTTCAAATCACAGGAACCCAGTTCTGTTTGTACAGGAAATTAGCGAGAGAGAGAGAGAGAGAGAGAGAGAGAGAGAGAGAGAGAGAGAGAGAGAGAGAGAGAGAGAGAGAGAAGAGAGAGAGAGAGCTGCCATGTCAACTGCCAACCGACATGCCTTCAAAGAGGTTCATTTGCATAATCTTCTTATTGATTCGAAATTGAAAAAGGAAGTATATAATTCATCAATTCAATATTGAAATATGCCTTACAGAGTTTTACAGGAGATATGTTTCATTGAACAAGGCATTGCCATTGCTGACCGTGAACATCAAATGCATTAAGGGATTATGTCTTCCATTCAGTTAGGATTTTATGATCCATTAATTTTGCACAGCCAGCGTTTTAACAGACAGTATGAATTTGTCTTTTTTTCCCTTATGATCAATGACGGTGATTTTTGCTTGGGCAGGTAATGCTTAAAGATATTAACCTTGTTCATTACCGATAGATAAACGCAGGAAATCATTTAGAAAGCTCAAGGGATTTATGATAATGGGACAAGGAATTGGATATACATTTAACTTTGACTTGCGTGTTTCTGTATGCATTCAGAGAGAGAGAGAGAGAGAGAGAGAGAGAGAGAGAGAGAGAGAGAGAGAGAGAGAGAGAGAGAGAGAGAGAGAGAGAGAGAGAGAGAGAAACTCTCGGAACTCGGAAATTTTTAATTGCAAAGGTCAACGACCTATCTGCAATGAGGTCAAGAGACAAAAATGAAATCACACACGTTGACGCTGTAACATTTCTACTGATCACGATCATTTACAAAACTTGCTCACACCAACTGTATAATCGTAAATTGAGTATACCGAAAGATACATACAAAATCACACCCGTATGTAGCACTCTCCCAGAGAGAGAGAGAGAGAGAGAGAGAGAGAGAGAGAGAGAGAGAGAGAGAGAGAGAGAGAGAGAGAGAGAGAGAGAGAGTGTAAGTGTGTGTGTGCGTGCGTGCGTGCGTGTGTGTGTGTGTGTGTGTGTGTGTGTGTGTGTGTGTGTGTGTGAGAGAGAGAGAGAGAGAGAGAGAGAGAGAGAGAGTGTGTGTGTGTGTGTGTGTGTGTGAGTGTGTGTGTGTGTGTGTGTGTGTGTGTGTGTGTGTGTGTGTGTGTGTGTGTGTGTGTGTGTGTGACTGTGTATATGACTGTGTGTGACTCTGTGTGTGTGTGTGTGTGTGTGTGTGTGTGTGTGTGTGTGTGTGTGTGTGTGTGTGTGTGTGTGTGAGTATGTGTGTGTGTGTGTGTGTGTGTGTGTGTGTGTGTGAGAGTGAGTGTGTGTGTGTGTGCGTGCGTGCGTGCGTGCGCGCGTGTGTGTGTGTGTGTGTGTGTGTGTGTGTGTGTGTTTGATTACACTGAGCCCTTTTACCCTCTGAGAAACGAGCTGACAGGTTCGTCATCCAACGTGAATAAATGAACCAAAACAAATAACTGTACATAAAAAAGTTCCTCACCGAAATGAAAAGGGCATTGAACACGCAGTCCTACCTGTAGTTTGTGAGTTTCTTAACTGTGTAAAATCACAGTAATTCAATCTGAATTAGTCATGAAATCTCCGGACTTAGACAGTCTGCATGTGGTCTTTGCCATCTTTCTGCCGCTGGCAACGCCAAATTCAATTTTTTTTTCAATACTACCAATACACTATTCATACTTACGTATTCCAGTTCTTGCCATTCGTTCTACTTCCATATTGGATGTTCATCACAGCAGGCTGGATTGAAAACAACTCGTAGTAACAGAAAGTCTATGTAGTCATGACAAGATGCAGGACCAGGAGTCAACCAAATGCTGATAGGTGACATAGAGGCTTACAACTTGATATGCGGAAACAGAGACACTATGGGAGTTCCCACTGTCTGGTCATTCCAAGTTGTCAGCCTTCATCTATGTCAGCAACTAGCTCATCATGAGTCATGGTCTTGGTCTATAACAAACATGTCTCCCTTCACAGACATCAAATCGTTTCAGCCTTCCGTTCTGAAAAGATGAAAGACAAAGCGTTTTGCCCACACACATAGCTCTAACATCTTCTGTCTAAGTTACGACAAGAAAGAGCCACATGATCTGGCTCTGTAAGGGAATCTGCATTTTCTGTTCTCTTGACTGCTTTTGTTTTAAACATTTTATATAATGCGCCATCGAATGCACATTAGAAAGACAACAGGAAAGGATCTTAATGTGTGTGTGTGTGTGCGTGTGTGTGTGTGTGTGTGTGTGTGTGTGTGTGTGTGTGTGTGTGTGTGTGTGTGTGTGTGTGTGTATCCGTGCGTGCGTGCGTGCGCGCGTGTTTGTGCGTGTATGTGTGTGTGTGTAAACTAGAGAGAGAGAGAGAGAGAGAGAGAGAGAGAGAGAGAGGAGAGAGAGAGAGAGAGAGAGAGACAGAGACAGCGACAGAGAGATACAGAGAGAGAAGCCTGTTTAAGTCAAATGCAAAGAGACGTGCACTTCAAGTGCCTCGTTTGCATAATTTGCTTGATATAGCTTTCAAATTTAAAACGCAATACAATAACTCTGTTTCTTGCCATGAAACGTGTTTTTTTTTGTTATTTTATTTTATTTTTTTAAAGTTTTGCAGCAAAATGTGCCAGTGAGAACCCAGAATCACTGCAACAGGGAAAAAAAGATAACGGAGTTATGGGAACGATGTCTCCCTTTCAGATAGAATCTTTTGATCTGAAAGGACAGTTTTATTCTCTGCTGCTTGATGCAGGTGATTTCTGCTTGGGTAAGCAGTGATTATTGATATCACACGAACGATTTGGACAGTTATAAGGGTTAACAGCACAGGGTTTAGAAATCGGATAGGAATTTATCGTTGACACATGTGTTTCTCTGTGTATTTTGTGTTAATCATTCAGGCTCCATGTACCATTTGACAGAAGAGTTGACAGGTTAGTCATCCAAAATGAAGAAATAAATAAAAGAAATGGAATAAATGTATAAAGAACAAGTTCTGATTCAAGAAATGGGAAGAGACACCGATCATAAGCTACCTTCATTTTGTTAAGTCTCATTTATTTGTAAAATCACAACAACAACAACAAAAATATTTTATAGCATTCAGAACATCTGAGCACGTGGAATGGCTCATATGAGTATCATACCATCTTTGAAGAGATTGCCACTATAAAACAAACAATGTGAAAAAGAAAGAAGGGGGTTGTGTGGGGGGGAAGTGTTCTACGACAAGCAACTGAAGCCCATTAAAATATTCAGAGAGGAGGAGAGAGAGAGAGAGGGAGAGAGAGAGAAGAGAGGAGAGAGAGAGAGAGAGAGAGAGAGGAGAGAGAGAGGTCCACAAAAAATTAGTTAATTAGGATACAAACATTGTGAGAGAGAGAGAGGGGGGGAGGGGAGTAAGAGAGAGAGAGAGAGAGAGAGAGAGAGAGAGAGAAGAGAGAGACAGAGAGAGAGAGAGAGACAGAGAGTGGAAGACAGACAGAAACAGAGAGAAAGAGAGAGACGGAGAGAGAGTGTCAGAGACAGACAGACAGAGAGAGACAGAGACAGAGAGAAAGAGAGAAAGGGGAAGCAGAGAGAGAGAGAGAGGAGAGAGAGAGAGAGAGAGAGAGAGAGAGAGAGAGAGAGAGAGAGAGAGGTTAAGTGTAAAGCAAACTGAACAGAATACCCAGAGCCTCATTTGCATTATCTTCCTAATACTTCTTCCAAACTGAAATGAATAAATAAATATACGGGAATTGGAGTAATTTATTATCTGAATACTTTTTTTTTTTTTTTTTTGGTTTTGCAACCGTATGGGCCACTCAGCCTCGAGAAAAATTGCCACTGCAGAAACGTAAAAAAACGTAACTAAAAAAAAAAAAGAACACACAGACCTGGGGCTGATGTCTTCCTTTCAATGGATCTTTATTCCAGGTAGCGCTGAATCATCCCAGTCGGCCTTTCTACAAAGCTCATACACTTATCGTATTTTTACGCCTTTAATGAATTCTCTAGATTTCTGCTTAGACAGGCGGTGATTGCTGAAATTAAACGTCTTCACCAGAGAAGGGGAAAGATGGCAATGATTTTGGCAGTTACAAGGGTTTATGACAGCAGGTTAAGAAATTACATGTTGATTTATATCTGACGGGGTGTTCCTAAAATGCATTTTCTTTCTCTTGTGAATCGCCCAGGGTCCATAGTTTATAGTCCTTTAAACACACTAGAAAGTATGCACCTGGGTGCAAATTGGAAGTAGGCCTACCACAGACGAATGGTACTGAGAGAGAGAGAGAGAGAGAGAGGAGAGAGAGAGAGAGAGAGAGAGAGAGAGAGAGAGAGAGAGAGAGAGAGAGAGAGAGAAGAGGACTAGTAAGTCAAATGCAAGTGGACATGCATTTCAAGTGCCCCATTCGCATAATTTTCTTGATAATACCCTCACAGTTAAAAACAAAGAATAACTCTGTGCCTTTCCGTGAAAAGTTTGTTTTGCAGTTTTTGCAGACACGTGTGCCGCCGAAAATCGAAAGCCATTGCCACAGAAAAAAAAGAAACATCGCAGACCTGGGGTGATGTCTTCCTTTCAGACAGAATCTTTTGATCTGGTCATTGTTGATTCTGCCTCAAGCAGCGCTTTTAAAAGGGAAGAAAAGATTTGTCAGTTTTTTCCCTGCTTTATGATGCTCGCGATTTCTGCTTGGGCAGACAATGATTACACACACACACACACACACACACACACACACAACACACACACACACACACAACACACACACACACACAGCACCACCACGCACCACCACCACGACACAACACACACACACACACACACACACAACACACTCAGTCAAAAGCCAGTGGCATAATACCAAATCTTTTGTAGATTTGTAGCAGTCTGTGTCACTGAGAATTGAGAGACATGGCCATTGCGGAGGAACGGGGAAAAAAATCACCCAGATTAGGGGATTAGGCTTCCCTTTCATAGAGCATCTCTCATAGAGCATATTTATTCCAAATATCAAACTCTCAAGATGGTTTCGGTACACACGAAACGTCAGTACATGCGGAGGGGTGACAGAGCAAAGACGAGGGGGCAGTAGTAAGAGAGAAAGGGAAGGTAGACAGAGGAAGCGAGTAAGGGATGGGTTGGTTTGAGGGGAAGGGAGGAAAAGGGGCAGGGACGAGAAAGAAGGGGCGGGGGTGTGGTGGTGGGGTGATTTAGAGATTAACAAAGGAAGGCACAAAAACTCTCCCTCATGAAGGAACTGAAAATCATATGATAAATGCACATCACTATGAATAAGGGTACTATAAATACACACTACAATGAAAGCAAAATATATGGGAGAGAAAAAGATGGTAGGGGGTGGGGGTGGGGTCAAGAGAGAGAGAGAGAGAGAGAGAGAGAGAGAGAGAGAGAGAGAGAGAGAGAGAGAGAGAGAGTAGAGACAAAGAAGACAGAAAGAGAGACAGACACACAGACAGACACTCAGACACACAGACTGACATCACACACACACACACACACACACACACACCACACACACAAACACACACACAACAGACAGACACAAGATGATAGATCCAACACAGATCAAAAAATGGCTGATGTCATTGACAACAAAACAAGTGGCATACCAAAAGAATGCTAAAGTTTCAGTGTGGTCATGAGCAACATGACAGATCAAAACTTACATTAATGACACACAAATCAGAAGAAGAATTCATCAAAGCAGATGACAAACAATGCTTTCATCCTAAGAGTAGCGTTGTATGCAATGCCCTTTCATGCTTTCATCCTAGAGAGTAGCCGTTTGTATGCATGCCCTTTACATCCACGTCTGAACCGGTTAAAGTAAAGGAAGCATTGTGTTCTACAATTTCATCTGATACTCTGGAATTTTTCTTAAGGAGATTACTTGTTCATTCCTAAGAGTACATTATTGTAGAAGCATGTCAGTTTACAATCATCGTCTGAACCTTAAAGAAGAGATGTGAAACACCAATGATGTACCGAATTCATAAGAGAATCGACCAAGCATTTGACACCATGAAATGCCTGCAAGTTATAAAGAACGCCAGTGACAGAAGCTTTCGCCGCCAGCATCAAGTTGCAGCACCACAGCATCAGCACCGTGATCACCTTCCTGTTCTGGAGTCAAGGACCAATGATTTCACTGGCACACTGGGCACCACAATTCTGCCTCCAACTCCCCGACCTTTCTCTCTTCTGGCATCTCGTAGAAGACGTCCTGATTGCTGCCAGTCAGCCACCTGTTATAGTTCCTCGACTAACTTTAAACACCATGGGAAGTGTACAGCCGGGTGAAAGTTAGAAGTACAACAGAAGAATGCTACTGAAGAGAGAGAGAGAGAGAGAGAGAGAGAGAGAGAGAGAGAGAGAGAGAGAGAGAGAGAGAGAGAGAGATGCCATGCCAATTGCAAAGAGACATGCACGCCATGTGCTTCATTTGCATAACCTCTTATTGATTCTAATATTTTTGAAGTGTGAAATTAGACAGTTCAATATTAAATCATTCTTTACAGAGTTTCACGAGAATGTGTGCTACTGAACACCGACGGGCACTGTCACTGCTGAACGTGAATATCAAATGCATTCAGGGTTTATGTCTTCCTTTCAAATAGGGTTTATGATCCACTACTTCGTGCAGAGTAAGCGTCTTAATAGACAGCCTTATATTTTTTTTCTTTTTGATCAAAGCTAGTGATTTCTGCTTGGGCAGACAGTGCTTTCCAGTATTAATCTCGATCCCTAGCAAAGGAGGAACGCTTGAAATCATTTAGAAAGTTAAAGGGATTTATACAAGTGGGATACAGCGCTTGCTATTGATTTATCTTCGACCCGTGTGTTTTGAAATGCGTTCAATGTTGTTGTTTTTTTCTTAATCACGCGCGGCCCATAAGCCTTCTAAAATCATTTGCCAGGTTCCTCGTCCACTATAAATATTCATAATATCTGTACACTTTAAACACACATTTTTATAGAAAACAACATCGCCCACACGACCCCACCCCGCTGTTCTCGAGACTCATTTGCAAAATCATAGCAATCTATTCTGGATTATACAGGAAACCCCCGCATCACTATCTACACCATGGACACATTCACTGTCTGGCCGTTGACAAGTTGTCAGACTGTCTACACTTTGGACGAATTCACTTTCTATGATTATGCCACATTGTTAAGCTGTATCTACACTTTGGACGAATTCACTTTCTATGATTATGCCACAATTGTTAAGCTGTATCTACACTTTGGACGAATTCACTTTCTATGATTATGCCACAATTGTTAAGCTGTATCTACACTTTGGACATAGTCATTGTCTGATTATGCCACATTGTTAAGCTGTATCTACACTTTGGACATAGTCACTGTCTGATTATGCCACATTGTTAAGCTGTATCTACACTTTGGACATAGTCACGGTCTGATTATGCCACATTGTTAAGCTGTATCTACACTTTGGACATAGTCACGGTCTGATTATGCCACATTGTTAAGCTGTATCTACACTTTGGACATAGTCACGGTCTGATTATGCCACATTGTTAAGCTGTATCTACACTTTGGACATAGTCACGGTCTGATTATGCCACATTGTTAAGCTGTATCTACACTTTGGACATAGTCACGGTCTGATTATGCCACTTTGTTAAGCTGTATCTACACTTTGGACATAGTCACGGTCTGATTATGCCACTTTGTTAAGCTGTATCTACACTTTGGACATAGTCACTGTCTGATTATGCCACATTGTTAAGCTGTATCTACACTTTGGACATAGTCATTGTCTGATTATGCCACATTGTTAAGCTGTATCTACACTTTGGACATAGTCATTGTCTGATTATGCCACATTGTTAAGCTGTATCTACACTTTGGACATAGTCACTGTCTGATTATGCCACATTGTTAAGCTGTATCTACACTTTGGACATAGTCACGGTCTGATTATGCCACATTGTTAAGCTGTATCTACACTTTGGACATAGTCACGGTCTGATTATGCCACATTGTTAAGCTGTATCTACACTTTGGACATAGTCACTGTCTGATTATGCCACATGTTAAGCTGTATCTACACTTTGGACATAGTCACGGTCTGATTATGCCAAGGTGTCAGCCTTCCTCTGAGTTAACTCACCATGAATCATGACACTCGTCTATAACAACCACGCCTCCCTTCACCGGCATCACATTGCGTGCTGCCACCTGTTCTCAACAGAGGGAAGATAAACAGTTTACCCATATACTGAATTCTGCAATCTGACATTACTGAGCACGTTCTGGCTCCATTGGGTAACCTCCATTTTATGTTCTCTTTATTGCTTTTTTTGCATAATGTACTGTTGAATACACATTAGAAGTAAAGAAGGGAATAAACCTAATAAGAGAGAGAGAGAGAGAGAGAGAGAGAGAGAGAGAGAGAGAGAGAGAGAGAGACAGGCAGACAGACAGAGAGAGAGAGGAGAGAGAGGAGAGAGAGAGAGAGAGAGAGAGAGAGAGAGAGAGAGAGAGAGAAGAGAGAGAGGAGAGAGAAACCTGCCAAATGCAGGCGGACATGCATTTCAAGCGCCTCATTTACATAATTTTCCTGATATTGCTGTCAAAGTTAAAACAAAATACAGTAACTGAGTACGCTGCAATGAACATTTTTTTTCAGTTTTGCAGCTGTGTGCCACTGAGAATTGGAAAAAAAAAATGCTACAGCAAAAAACCTCCAAGAAAAAAAAAATCTCAGAGACTTGGGGATGATGTCTTTCTTTCAGACAGAATCTTTTGATCTGGTCATCACTGATTCAGACGCAGAAAGCGATTTTTTTTTAGAAGGACAGAGTTGCCGTTTTTTCCACTCTGCTTTTTGATGCTCGTGATTTCTGCTTGGGCAGGCAGTGATTACTGATATTACACTTAATCGTTAGAGGTAGAGGGAAGCTGGGAATGATGGCAGGCAGTGATTACTGATATTACACTTAATCGTTAGAGATAGAGGGAAGCTGAGAATGATTTGGGCAGTTATAAGGGTTAATAGCACTCAGCTTAGAAACTGAATATGGATTTATCTTTGACTCACGTCTTTCTATATTTTTGAAATTGTTAATTAGTCATGGTCCATATACATTGATAAAAGAGTGTATAAATGAGAGAGAGAGGGGCTTAGTTACCGCCAAGGACACAGACAAACATAGCACAGGACAAGACGCAATGCCTTTCGATCTCTTGGGTCTTGTATAAATCAGTCATCCAAACTGAATAAAGAGATATAAGAAAGAAAAAAAAAGAGAAAAAAACAAAAACAAACGCGCAATGTGTTCTGCTTGCTGAAATAGAAAAATACACCGATCATAACATGTTGTCTTCATTTCATTCGAGTGTCATTAATTTGAAAAAAATCACAGGAATTTACTTCAAATCATTCTCAGCGCACTGAAAAGTCCATCCATGCTCCGTCCCATCTTCAAAGACTTTTCTAATGCTGTTTTAAAACAACAGATGCAAAAATGGAAGATAGGTAGGAGATGGGATGAAAGGTAGTGCGGAAAGAGATAGATAGATGGATAGATAGATAGCTAGAGAGAGAGAGAGAGACAGAGACAGTGACAGAGAGACAGAGACAGAGAGAGAGAGAGGGTGGGGGAGAGAGACAGACAGACAGAGACAGAGAGACCGAAAGAGACAGAGACAGAGAGAGACATGCAGACTGTAAGACAGATAACCAGGTAGGCAAGCAGGTAGGCTGAAAGAGAGAGGGAGAGAGAGAGAGAGAGAGAGAGAGAGAGAGAGAGGAGAGAGAGAGAGAGCGAGAGAGGAGAGAGGAGAGAGAGAGAGAGAGAGGAGAGAGAGAGAGAGAGAGACAGACAGACAGAGATGTGGAAATGGGGACTGTCATGTCAAATCAAACTGACATGTATTCACAGTCTCATTTGCATTCTCTTCATGATTCTGCTTCCAAGTAATATAAACAAATACAAAAACAAATAGAAATAGTAGTGGGTTGATCATTAACATCTTTTTTCTGGTAGTTCTGTAGCCATGGATGCTCGTGAGACTCGAGAAAACATGCCAGTGCAGAAACGTGAAAAAAAACACACCTAAAATAGTAAAAACAAACAAACAAACAAACAAACAAACAAACAAAAAACCACGACAGAGGGATGGCGTCTTTCTTTCAGAGAGGATCTTTGAATCCATTCAGCGTTGATTCGGACACAGTCAGTGTTTTTAATCCAGTCAGCGTTGATTCGGACACAGTCAGTGTTTTTAATTCAGTCAGCGTTGACTCAGACACAGTCAGTGTTTTTAATCCAGTCAGCGTTGACTCAGACACAGTCAGTGTTTTCAATCCAGTCAGCGTTGACTCAGACAACAGTCACAGTGTTTTTCAATCCAGTCAGCGATGACTCAGACACAGTCAGTGTTTTCAATCCAGTCAGCGTTGACTCAGACACAGTCAGTGTTTTTAATCCAGTCAGCGTTGATTCGGACACAGTCAGTGTTTTCAATCCAGTCAGCGTTGATTCGGGCACAGTCAGTGTTTTCAATCCAGTCAGCGTTGACTCCAACACAGTCAGCGTTTTTACAGACATTACAAACTTGTTTTTTTTTTCTTCGTCTTTGATGAATACTCGATATCTTCGCTCGGGCACGTGCAATACCTGATACTAGGCTTGTTCACCACAGAAAGGTTAACGATGGAAACGATTTAGGCAGTCCTAAAGATTGACGATAGCCAGCAAAGACGTTGGATGTGGATATCTCTGGCCCTGTGTTTCTGTTTGCATTTACTCATCTTTTGTGAATCCGACAGTGTCCCTGTACTGTTGACTAAAACAAGGCTGAAATGAAAAAGGCATCACCATGCTTTCATTCATTAATTCTTTTTAATTTTGTAAAGCCACAGGAATTCACTTCTGAACATTCAGAAAATCACAGCACTTGGACAAGCCCACAGAGGAGAGAAGAAGAAGAAGAAGAAGAAGAAGAAGAAGAAGAAGAAGAAGAAGAAGAAGAAGAAGAAGAAGAGAGAGAGAGAGAGAGAGAGAGAGAGAGAGAGAGAGAGAGAGAGAGAGATATTCATAAATGATGATGTCTAAATCTAATTTTGCATTAGCCAAACATTTCAAATGGCCTCAAGTATATTGAGAATTGAAACAGCGCGCGTATGCAAAGAGGATGCTAAAGATCTCAACTGTCATATCAGGACAATGACAGATCAAAACTTAATCTATTCGAACAATAAAACAAAAGAGTGCAATTCATAAGAGCAAACACATTTATGCCAGGGAGCAAGGATTCATATACTAGCCATTTTTAAAGAGAGGTCGGAACAGTTCGATTTGAATTAAAGCATCGTATTTTCCAATGTTCTTTCAATACTGTAGGTCCTATTACTTGTGGATAGCTTCCACTAGTTAACACCTATTTTTGTACAACTTTCTAAATAATGTAATGAGATTAAAACCACTATCCATCAAGATGTATTGAGCATGGATATGTTCTACTAGTTGAAACGGGAACGACATTGCCAATGAAACGTTAATTTGCAGTTTATTGAAGAATGTCAGTTGACAGAAAGTTTATGTCGTCCATGCAACAACTTACAGGACCACAACAGCAACATGGTGACCCACTTTCTATTCTGGAGCCAAGGATAGAAGATTTCATTGGCACACCCAGCACCACAGCTCTGCCTCCAATTTTCTTACCTTTATCTCTTCAGGTACGTTATAGAAGACGTCCTGGCTGCTTCTAATCACTCGCATTTTACAGTTTCTTGTCTACTTTTAAACAACCCGAAAAGTGTGCAGCTGGGTGCAAAATTGTAAGTGCAGAAGAAGAAGAAGAAGAAAGAAGAAGAGAGAGAGAGAGGAGAGAGAGAGAGAGAGAGAGAGAGAGAGAGAGAGAGAGAGAAGAGACAGAGACACAGACAGACAGACAGACAGACAGACAGACAGAGAGGAGGGGGGACAGAAGAGATGGAGAGAGAGACAAAAATAGAAAGAGAGAGAGAGAGGCAGACAGAGAGAGAGAGAGAGAGAGAGAGAGAGAGAGAGAGAGAGAGAGAGAGAGAAGCAGACAGACAGGTTGACAAACAGGCAGTCAGACAAACGGACACACACACACACACACACACACACACACACACACACACACACACACACACACACACACACACAGACAGACAGACAGACAGACAGAGACACACAGAGTGAGAGTGAGGCCTGTCATGTGTACTACAAACTGATATAATACATTCCCTTGTATATAATCTTCGTAATACTGCTTCAAAAGTGAAACCAGTAAACAAATAAATAGAAATGTTCATGGCTTATTTTCAATAAATAGAAATGTTCATGGCTTATTTTCAATAAATAGAAATGTTCATGGCTTATTTTCAATAAATAGAAATGTTCAGGTTATTCATAATGAAGTTCATGGCTTATTTTCGGTTCTTCTTTTGAAGCCACGTGTGTCACTGACACTCGAGACAATTTGCCACTGCAGAACTGCATATAGAAACAAACAAACAAGCAAGCAAGGAAACAAAGAAACGAACAAACAAACAAACAAACTGATCGGAGGATGCCTTCCTTTCTGACAGGATATTTAATCCAGTCAGCGCTGATTCACAGTCAGCGCTTTTACTAAGCCTAGAGACTTGTCGCGTTTATTTTGTAATCACATTTGATGAATGCTCTAGATTTCTGCTCAGACAGGCAGTGATCACCAATATTAAACGTTTTGACCAGAGAAAGGGGAAAGATGGGAACGGTTTGAACAGTTACAAGTCTTTATGACAGCGAGTTAAGAAAATTAGATTGGATTTGCATCTGACCTGTGTGATCCTAACACGCTTCTGCATGTCTTTCGTGAATCCGCTAAGGTCCACACAATGGTCCAGCCATCCAAAAATGTTTTGTTTCTTTCATAAACCACAGAAATTCATTTCAGTCCGTTTGGGGAAATTAAAGCACCTGGAAAATCAGAAGAGAGAGAGAGGAGAGAGGAGAGAGAGAGAGAGAGAGAGGAGAGGAGAGGAGAGAGAGAGAGAGAGGAGAGAAGCTTGACATGTTACCGTCATGCATTTTGAGTAACTCCTTTGCGTAATCTTCTTGATGCTACTTCCCAAGTGTTACAGAATATAAACCACACACACACACACACACCACACACACACACACACACACACACACACACACCACGCACGCACGCACGCACGCACGCACACACACACACACCACACACACACACACACACACACACACACACACACACACACACACACACACACACATACAATTAGTCAAAAACTGACTGGCTTTATTTCAAAATCTTTGGTATATTCGAAGCCACGTGTGTCACTCAGAATCAACAGACGTGGCCATTGCAGCAACGTAACAGAGAGTGTCAGGGATTACCAGAGATTTAGGGATTACCCGGAGATTTAGGGATTACGCTTTCAGAGATACAGGAAACATGGGCATGATTTGGGCTGTTATAAAAGTTTATGACAGCGGTTAAGAAATTAGATATGGATTTATTGTTGACCTGCTCCTTTCTACATGCATTCAATGTCTTAAGTGAGTCCCTGAGGCCATACGGATCCATTGATAATGGGAAATAATGGGCTAGTCATCAAAAATGAATAAACGAATAAAGGAATGTAATACCTGTACCTGAAAACATTCTGCTTGTTGAACAGAAAAACAAGGC
>CM065714.1:145233160-145235660 GCA_033310375.1 Conus canariensis
TACCCTCTCTCATCATAGACGGTTCACTCTTTTCCTACCTTTAGTCCCCTTTTCCTCACGCTAATTGATAGAAGACAATTCACAGTTTCCTGTCAATGACCCTTGGAATGAGTATTGGTTCAGACAGCAGACAGAAAGGCATGCCGATGGACAGAGAGAGAGAGAGAGAGAGAGAGAGAGGAGAGAGAGAGAGAGAGAGAGAGAGAGTGAAGGGAGCTGACCAATGGTGGAGCCTAATTGAAAAACTGTGTCATGTTGTCAGTCAGTCTCTCGTCCCGGAAGGTCAAGGTCGTTGATCCGGAAGATACCATCTTCTGAGGACTGGAAGAGGTCGGCCAGGCTAGGTGTAGATTTCAGTCCTTTGCAGCAGTGTGGATAGTCTTGGAGTGTGTGTGCCTTTTCATTTTAAAATAGAGAAAGTCGTTTAAACGAGAACTACCTTTCTACATCCAAGTGGTCAAGGCTATTTCAATAAAAACTGTATTTTGACTTCCGAATAGCCAAGTTATTCCAATAATGATTGCCTCTTCCCTTTCAAAAATCGAATTTGAAATTTTTTTTTTTTTACTTCAAAACAGGCAAATTCATTTAAATGAAAATCGTTTTATCTACTTTCAAACAAGCAAAGTTGTTTCAACAATAACTGTCTGTTAATTTAACAACAGCTAAAATAATTTCAATAATAACTCTTTTAATTTCCAAACAGCAATAATTTCTTTGCTAAAAATCTCCTTTTTCACTTCAAAACAGGCAAAATCATTTCAAAAACTATCCTCTCAAAATGAGCAATGTATACTTCCTTACAGTTCTGAGGGCAAGAAGGATAACAAGAATGACAAAAGTTTAGACTCATCGGTATAGCAATCTGAAAAAAAGATAAAGCAAAAAGAACAGTAACACAAGTGCACAAATAGTGCTGCTAAAAACATCCAAATACAATATTCAAATGTCGTAAGCAGGGCGCATTATAGCCTGGATCAAAAGAAAGTGGTCTATAAGCAGTATACTATTTTGTTCAATCTTACCATCTAGAGAAACTTTAGCAGATACTTATTCCTCAAGCGATTTAATAATCTGCACAAATCAAAAATAGAAGGCATCTTTAAATGTCGGTTTGCATAATATCAATTGTATTTCAATGTTCATTGTTCTTTCAACTTGAAGCGGCCTCGATCATTTCATATATCATTCCACTACTTCCAAACAGCCAAAGTTATTGAAAGTCACTTCCAGACAACCAGAATGATTGAAATTACTGCTTTCCCTTCATACCAGACGGGACAAAATTGAGTAAAACAATTCAAGCTGCAGAAGCGAGATAAAAAAAAACCCCAACGTATTAAGAATGCATATTATAATATTTTCTTTTCCTAGTGTGATCGGCCTCAGCCTCTAATCACGGTCACATTCATCGCTTGATTAGAAGCCCGGATTTCGCCTACTTTGACCAATTTGCTCAAACTGACAGAGTTCATTGCCTGGAGTTTCTTCATGCTTGTTCTTGGAATGCTCGTTATTGAATCTGTAATTTCATTTTCACATTGCTGTTCTGCAACTATGAGGAAGTGTTGAACATTGATGTCACGAAATCCCTCCCCCCCCCTCTCTCTCTCTCTCTCTCTCTCTCGTTTATTTGATCAGTGCCGTCTTCGTTTGACTATGTATTATCTCTGTCATTCAGATATCAAATGAATTCGGAATTCGAAATCTTTTTGAGGCCCCAATATTCGGCTTCCTTTTTGATCTCTGGATCAATGATTTTAAGGATTTGGGCTTGAATTCATGAAAACAGCGGAAGAAACAAATTTTCCATCGTGTTTACGCAGATTTAGTTGTCAATGGGGGGAGGGGAAAGCCACAAGCAAACACACACACACACACACACACACCCCACACACACACACACACACACACACACACACACACACTACAGTAACAGCACACTGTCATCTGGTTATCCAAGGTTTGAGTATCCCATCAGGTCAATGCGTAGGTTACGTATCTGTAAAGACGTTGCAATGACAACCTCTTCCCAAATATTTTCTTACTTTTCCCGTCTTTTGTTTCTTTCTACTTATTCATCCATTTAGCCCGTTAGCTTGGCACAGCAGATGTGATGTAGCATGTACGGATTTGTCCGCACACCAGTTTTGATGAAACAAAACTGAAACGATATAGATGATTCAGTCTTCACCACTATCTAAAATGGAAAGGATCGTTATACAACGGATATACACAGGTCGCTCTTTGCTACACATGTTCCAGAGACAGTCCATATTAGGAGATCCACTCTTTCATTTTAATAACCTTTGCACTTAAAATAAGTACTAGTTCAGGGGTCAGACAGACAGACAGACAGACATGGTGTAGCATATATGGATAGGTTCGCACGCAGCGACATATACTTGATAAAACAAAACTGAAACGGTATCGATTATTCATTCTTCCATACCTACTGTATCCTGTCTCTCAAAGGAAACAGAAAATCCTAGACAGTTCA
>CM065714.1:145240660-145268160 GCA_033310375.1 Conus canariensis
CTAGGTAGACTCGGTGCTAGATATGAGCGTCAAAGCACATGCACTTTTATGTAGGTAATTTTGTATTATTTTCCAGACCAGTTTTTATTATGGTTGACATGCACTTTGTATTTGTTATACCTTGACAGCTGATATTAATATTTACTCACGTAACTACGAGTTGTGCAATTATATTTTATGGAATAAACGCAATTTTTAAAGTCAATTTTGACGTTGTTGACGAAATGTCATTTTGGTGCTGCAAATGAGAAAGAGCGCCCCTTGACCTAAATGCTGCAATAGAAACATCTGAAGCTCTGTGTGTCTGTCTGTCTGCTCTGTTCGTCTGTCTGTCTGTCCGCTCTATTTGTCTGTCTGTCCGTCTGTCTATCTCCCTCTCCTCATATCTCTCTATCTCTCTCATCTATCTCTCTCTCTACTCTATCTATCTATCTATCTATCTATCTATCTATCTATGAGTATGCGTGTGTTGTGTGTGTGTGTGTGTGTGTGTGTGTGTGTGTGTGTGTGTGTGGGTGTGTGTGCGCGCGCATGTGTGCATTGTGTGTGTGTGTGTGTGTGCGTGTGTGTGTGTATGTGTGTGTGTCTGCACGTGTGTAATCTCAATTTTCCCTTTAACTCCACACCCAGGCCTCTCTCTCTCTCTCTCTCTCTCTCTCTCTCTCTCTCTCTCTCTCTCTCCTCTCTTGAATTGATTCAATTTTCACTTCATCAATAGGAGGCACGATCTACAAGCTTTGGGGATGAATCTTGTTTCGGCGATGGTGAACAAAAGCAAGTCGCCAGCCAGCTCGGGACATTTTCTCTCACGAGGAAGTGGAGGGGTGAGCGGCAGAAAAGTGGGGGAAAGCAGGATAGTGAGTGGGACAACGTAGAGGGGCCTCTATTTTGCTCTTTGGAGGCCTGGGGACTGTTTCTGTTTTCGCTGTTGTGGAGTGGTCGAAGACGCGTGAGAAGAATCCAGGTTGACGGCTACACACCTCTATGTGTCTTCTCTTGCGTCACTGAGAGGAGAGAGAGAGAGAGAGAGAGAGAGAGAGAGGAGAGAGAGAGAGAGAGAATAGACAGACAGAAAGACTAACAGACAGACAGAGATAGAGAGACAGAGAGAGATGAGGCAGGCAGGCAGACACACACACAGTGAGACAGACAAATGGAGAGATGTGGAGGCAGATACAGAGACAGAGACAGAGACAGAGAGAGAGAGAGAGAGAGAGAGAGAGAGAGAGAGGAGACAGAGAGAGAGAGATGAAGATAGAGAGAAGGGGGGCAGACAGACAGAGAGACAGATAGACAGACGGAAACACACACATGAGAGAGAGAGAGAGAGAGAGAGGAGAGAGAGAGAGAGAGAGAGAGAGAGAGAGAGAGAGAGAGAGCAAACAGACGGACGACAAAACAGACAAAAACACGCACATTTTGAGATATTGTTTTGATCAACTACCAATGTGTATAACAATTTTCACTGCTCTTTCAATTCCAAGTAGAAATTTAATTTCATTTATCATTATTTCATTTGCAAACATCCAACAGGCATTTCAATAAGCCACTTCCAAGAGCAATAATCGATGACGTTATGTGTCCCTTCACGTCAAACGTTAAAACAAACAACATCAAAAGGAAACAATTCCATGCTGTAGGAGCATCACATTACAACACGGTAACAAAGCAAAAACCATGTTTTACTGGGGTTTACATTACAAACGGTAACAAAGCATACACTATTTTCTAGTTTACATTACAACACGGTAACAAAGCATACAATGTTTTTCTAGTTTACATTACAACACGGTAACGAAGCATACAATATTTTTTTCTAGTTTACATTACAACACGGTAACAAAGCATACAACGTTTTTTTTCTAGTTCACATTACAACACGGTAACAAAGCATACACTATTTTTCTAGTTTACATTACAACACGGTAACAAAGCATACAACGTTTTTTTCTAGTTCACATTACAACACGGTAACAAAGCATACACTATTTTTCTAGTTTACATTACAACACGGTAACAAAGCATACAACGTTTTTTTCTAGTTCACATTACAACACGGTAACAAAGCATACACTATTTTTCTAGTTTACATTACAACACGGTAACAAAGCATACAATATTTTCCTGGTTTACATTATAACACAGTAAAAAAGCATACACTATTGTTCTAGTTTACATTACAACACGGTAACAAAGCATACAATATTTTCCTGGTTTACATTACAACACGGTAACAAAGCATACAATATTTTTCTAGTTTACATTACAAACGGTAACAAAGCATACAATGTTTTTCTAGTTTACATTACAAAGGGTAACAATGCATACAATATCTTCCTAGTTTACTCTGCCTCAGCCTCTCATCACAGGCACAGTCTTCACTTGATTAGAAGCCCGGATGTCGCCTACTTTCATCAATTTGCTCAAACTGACAGAGTTCATTGCCTGCAGTTTCTTCGGGCTGTTTTTTTTTGAATGCTCGTCATTAAATCTATAATTTCATTTTCCCACGCTCACGCTCAAATTATGGGGAAGTGTTTGAGCATTGTTGTCACGAAATTCCTCTTTATTTCTCGCGTTAATTTGATCACTTCCGTCTTCGTTTGGCTAGGTGTTTTGTCTGTCATTCAGATGTCAAATAAATTCGGGATTTGAAACCTTTTGAGCCCCAGTATTCTGTTTCCTGTTTGATCTCTGGATCAATGATTTCAAGGATGTGGCCTTTCTATGATGAACGCAATGGGAAAAACAAATTCGGCATTGTGTTAGCGTACATTTAGTTGTCAAAAAAGGGGATTTTAAAGCCACAAATTAACTCTCTCTCTCTCCCTCTCTCTCTCTCTCTCTCTCTCTCTCTCTCTCACATATACACATGCACGCAATAACCACCCCCCCCCCCCACACACACACACAACACTTTTCACCCTCTCTGCTCCTTCGTTCCTCCCTCTATCACCATGCTCATAAGCAAGATGGATTTGAAAAAAAAATCGCTGATTTAAAAACTTTCTTGGGGAACGCTGGGGTAGAAACGGTTGGAAGCAGGACGTCAGCAATGGCTGGTCTGGAAAGATTCGGAAACGAAAAAAAGGGGAATCGTCGGTAAACAGAAGAATAAACTAAACAGCCAGGATGTAAGGCGATAAGATGGAAAAGGGCACTGGAGCAGAAAGATGACGACAGAGGTTCCGCATCAACGCTCTGGGTGAAATGATCAGCCGTACCTCCAGAAAGGGGATCTGACGTTCCTGCAGAGCAGAGCAGTGGAGATGAATATTCATGGCTGTTGGACGATGGTGGGGACTGGATTGAGGTCCCATGGACCGAGCAGGTTGGGGGTGGGCTGTAGATCCAGTGCTGTCACCCCCACATGGCCTGTCTTCATTGCACGTGTGGAGGGGCAGCTGAACTATGAACTGATGGGAAAGGAGTGTTTGTTGGGCAAATGGATTCTGTCTGTCAACATTTAAATCTCTCTCTCTCTCTCCCCTTCTCTCTCTCTCTCTTTTGTCTGTCTCTCTGTCTGTCTCTCCCTCTACACACTCTCTGTCTCTCGTATTATTGTGTGCTGTGTATGTGTGAAGTGGTTTCACCATGGTAATAATTAAATTAAAATGAAAGAGAACAAGAAGCAAATGTTGGGGCACTGAGCCTCGAGATGATTACAAAAAATGGTAAAGAAACAAGCGTTTGAACGTTTCAAAACGGAGTGACTGAGGGCGGAAAATGAAGCAAAATTTAGAATTTGAGGGGGTTAGTTACCGCCAAGGACACAGACAAACAGAGTACAGGACAAGACACAATGCATTTCGACCTCTTGGGTCTTCTTCAGGAGAAAACAAATGACATATAGGACAGTGAAAACGAAGAACGAGAAACCACTTATCTTCTCTTGTTCGCCACGCGATCAGAATGGCCGCCAGACGGAAACGAGGCCACCCAGGAGGGGATCATGGGAGAGGAAATAGTGAGGGGGGAGGGGAAGTGGGGGTGGGGGGGGTGGGGGGAGAGGGAGTGGGTGTGAAACAATGGGGTTTGTAGCTTGTTTTGTAAAATAGTATGATATGTTAGTGATGGTAGTGATTGTGGTGATTGTGAATGGTGCTTAGTGGAGCAAAAAAAAAAAAAAATATAGACAAATAAATGAAAATCAATACATAAATCGATCAATAAACAAATATTTATCATATTTACTATATAAATATTTATTATATATTTCATTGATTGATTTTTTAAATTGTTTTGCTCCACTAAGCACTATTCTCAATCCACTATAATCACTACCATCACTAATATATCATACTATTCTACAAAACAATTACAAACCCCATTGTCTGTTTGTCTGTGTCCTTTTCGGTAACTAAGCTTTTGAAAGTAAAAGGGGAGAGAGAGAGAGAGAGAGAGAGAGAGAGAGAGAGAGAGAGAGAGACTCATGTATCCGACTGCACAAAGATAAATGACAGCCAGATTATCCCGAGTTTCATTCAGTGATGATTAGTTTCTATGCCATCTCAGTAGATTTCTCTTTCTGTGGTACATGCAGGGGTGGATTGGGGGGGGGGGGGGGTGAGGGATCGATACTCCAGGTACAGGCGAAAGAGAAGACAGAGAAAGAAAGAGAGACAATGACTGATGGAGTTCCACCGACGATGAAACCTTTTAGAGTGTCACGGACCTTCGGCGCTTCCGTTCCGCGTTCGTCTCCGTGTTTGTTTTGTTTTGTCTAGTACCGCCGGCTATTGTTTCTAGAATTCCGTTCTCCTTTTCTCATTACCTTGGTTAGAATAGGTACTTGGGTGGAGAAATAAGGGATTTTGAATTCTAGATTAATAGGTCTTGCTTGTGCAGAGTCGTCGATATCAGTGTTTGTACTGATTTAGGATTTTTGGTCTGCATTTGCCTGTACCCAAGACGCCGACTGTGTTAGTAAGGTAGGTGTAGGCAGGCTTGCCAAGCATTTGGTGCTTTGTTTACAAGGCAAACTTTGACACTTCGTTCCGGTACCGTGTTTGCGCGAAACTCGGTCTTACATAAGTCTATCTACTTTAGTTCAGTTAACAAAAAGAAAGACTATCTATTCTTGGTGGTGTGTTATTTCATTGTTATTACACACTAGGTTGCAGGATCTGTGTTGTTTAGTCTAAGGGGATTAGCCCTAAGTTGATAGGCTTTTCTCTTCTGTCTAGCGCACATACAAGCAGTTTATTTGCTTTCCTATCTAGCTGTTGATGTTAGGGCTTTCTTAAGTGTTCAACACTAATTTGTGTGACTGTGGTGATTGGAATAATAAAATTGTCAGTCGTGTGTTGAGAATTTGAGTGTAGCGTCTTCTGATATATTTAAGTGCTTTTCCAAAGAGCCATTTGCGTCTTTTTCTGTCGCCCCCTCCCCCTCTCATCCGCTTCCCATTCAGGTACAGAGCAGTGATTTTAGCACGTGGGTCCCGTCTTTGGACTAGATCGTGTTGCACGGGAGTTTCGGCGCGCACATCAAGCCACTGTTTTGATCGAGTCAGTTCTGTCCCGGTGCCCCAGTGACCGTGTTGGTGCACGTGCGCTCCCGTGTTTACGTCAGTCGCCGGTAGAATTTAGGTTAGCTGTTTGACCTTGCGGTACGGGTCGTTTAATTTCTATTGTCCGTCCCTGCCTTATGCGTGTTTGTTGATGTCCTGTTGCTTTTCTCTTTGGATAAGTTGGTTGCTGGTTGGAGTAACGCGTTGAGTTATAAATTCCAGTTGTATAGGTCTGATTTCTTTGGCCTCTTTGCTGAGTAAACGTCTTTGAAGTCTTATTTTGAGAAATCAACATTTGATCCGGAGATAGGTTTGTTACCCAGGTGTGGTGACTTTGTTTGGGTTCTTGGCACGCCGGTGCACTAGGGCAGTCGTTATACAGTGATAAGCTGTTGCTTTGTCGATTTGTTAATTCCACGTCGTGTCGGAATTGGTTCATGTTTGGACATTGTTTTCCATAGAGGAAAAGAAACTGTTGAGCTCGGACCACGTTTTCTGGCCAGCGTTTTTTTTTTTAAGATTGCCGCTCTCAACGCTCTGAAGTGTTAAAAACATAACTGGGTATTTCCGTCGTTGGATGTCAGGGGAAATAACTCCAGCTCTTAGCTAGTTATTGGATTTGGACACTCGGTGTTCATTTGGTGAGAAGTTAGTTTGCTTTACTTATTGAGCTTAGCCAGGGTTAAGCGATTCAGTTCGTTGGGGCTAGCTTAGTGTGGCAGTACTCTTGACTGCAATTTGGTTCGTGAAGCATTCTTTCTCTTCGAGTTTGAACGGTTTTGGAGATTGACTACACTTAGTCATAAAGTCATACAGTGTTGACTTTGTTGTTCAAACTACTCTTTTGTCTTGTGAGACATACCTTAGACTGTAACCTACGGGTGGAGATTTGTTGGTGTTGACTACACTTAGTCAAAAAGTCATACGTAGGACTTTGTCATTTCTCCTTCCCTGTTTTGGGAATATTGTTACAGTTGTTGACTACCCTTAGTCATAGAGTTACATTTGTGGAACGTTATTACTCCGTATTTCCTTTTCGTGGGAATACAGCTACAATTTAGCGGATTGGAGTTGCTGATACGTTGTGAGCTTACTCAATTTCGGTTTCCGTTCTTGGACTTTGACTTTTGTGGTTCTACCTTGGAGGAACTCGGACTTTGGAGGAAATATTGTTGGTGGACCACTCTTGGTTCGTTGGATAGTAGTACTTCCTCATGGTGTTTTGTTAGGGTTGTCCATGCGTGTTTGACTTATATTAAATCCTAACGTCATTTCTCATTATCTTTCAGTGAGTGTTGTCATTCTCGGTGAGGGTGGGTTAACCATTGTGTTGGTGTTACCCTATATGACTCACTGATTTAAGATAGAGCATTTTTCCCTTTGGAAATTGGGGATAGTTCTCTTCAAACTTAGTGACTATTCACAAAATCTTGGATTTATATCCATTTAGTGTCGTCCTGTACTGTTGGCTTGTGGGTTCAAATATTTTGTGACCTTCGAAGTAGTCGTCTGTGGTACTAAGTGCGAAGTAGACACACACGTGGGAACCTTCTTAGGATTTCGTTCGACAGAGTTCTGCGTGGTTGTGCAAATCTTGTGCGTCACTTGGTGATTCGGTGACTTCGTGTGTGGTGAGGTGTACTGTGAGTTATGGAACACGTAGACGACGGGCGCCGGATCACACGCTCTCAGACTCGTGGTGCAGGAATCCTACCAGGGATGGGGAGCCCCATGACTCAGGCGACGACTGGCCCTACTACCCAGGTCGTGTATTCTTCTGGTGGGACTCGTCCTCCAGTCACTGCAATGTCCACAATGCAGGAGGTGACCCCTCCTGAGTCACTCTCTCCGAGACGACCTCTGCCCACTCCAGTCTCGGGACTTCGCCCTCCGCCGTATCTTCGGGATGACTTCCGCTTTCGGCCTTCGCCTATGCCTCATCCTCCTGGACCAGCGCCCATGGATCCTCTTATGTTGATGAGGATTGAGAGAGAAGAAAGAGAGGCCAGAGGGAGAAGAGAGAGGGAGGAGAAGAGACTGGAAAAGGAAGAGAGAGAAGCGAGGGAGAGAAGAGAGCGGGAGGAGAGGAGACTGGAAAAGGAGGAGAGAGAAGCCAAAGAAGAGAGACGATGGAAATTGGAAATGGAGGAGAAGAGGTTGGAGAGGGAGGAGAAGGAACGGCGATGGAGGGAGGAGAAAGAGGAGAAGGAACGGCGATGGAGAGAGGAGATGGAGGAAAGGAGACTGGAGCGAGAGTCGAAAGAGAAGAGAGAACATTTAGACAGAGAGGCCCAGAAACAGAAAGAGTTGGACTTTGAGGCTCGTTTGGAGGAGGAAAGAGAAAGACTCCGGGCCGAGCTAGTTCAACAGTTGGATGCAGCCGAACGAGAGGAGGCACAATCTGTGGTTGCTTCCGAGCATGGCTCTGCCCATCGGGAAATGGCGGATTTTCATCAGGGCGTGGATATTCCGGTGGCTCCACCCATGCTACATATGCCAGTGTATAGTGCTAGCGATAACATAGACACCTACATTGAGCACTTTGAGGCGGTAGCCGCTGCGTACCAGCTGACCGACCAGAGGAAAGCCCTTTACCTCATCAGCAGCCTGACGGGGAAGGCTAAGGAGGCGTTTGTTGACATTCCACCCAGAGCTTCCTATACCGAGTTAAAAGCGGCTCTTCGCCGGAGACTGCACATGACTGCCGAGTCCTATAGAAAGCAGTTTCGCACAATGAGGAAACCTTCAGAGGAGACTTTTCACCAGTTCGGGGAACGCCTCCGGCGCACTATGGAATATTGGATTGAAGCCTCAGAAATGGAAATGAAGGATTGTTTCCTCTTGGAACAACTTGTGAATTCGGTATCTCAGGAACTGCAGTTTAAGTTGGGTGAGGAGAAACCAAAGACATTCGCCAGGGCAATCGAGATTGCTGAAGCCTTCGCAGATGCGCGCCGTCACTATCGGATGCCTACACCAGGAACTAGTAGGAAACCCGCCGATCGGGAGTCACGTGACTTCAAACCACCGTCACCCTCCAAAAGCGATGTCCCCAGCAATTCCAGGAACGTCGGAGCCAAGCTCAAGCTTTGCTTCCTCTGTGGGGAAAAGGGACATTTCGTCCGGGATTGTCCGAAGAGGAAGGACAAGACAAAATCCGACGTCTCGCACGTTAGGGTGGCATTTGGAGAGAACGAGGTCACGTCCCCATCATATCCTACCTTCCCGTCGGTGGTGTGTGGCAAGAAAGTGGAAGCTATTAGGGACACCGGAGCTACAGCGGTCTTCATCGACGAGCAGCTGGTCCCTACTGAGGCACCTCGAGGGGGAGAGTGCCAAGTGTCAGGAATCGAGTCATCCTTCAGGGCAACCCGATCTACAGTATTGGTAGATGTCTCTACGCCATACTTTAAAGGAAAGGTATGGGCAGTCGCCCTTCAGCGACCAGCGTACTCCCTACTGATTGGCAATTCAGTGTGCTTTGGGGATGGTCAACGTCGGGAGATATCGTCCGAGTTGCCACCTGAGGTGTTTGTGGCCGCCACCACGCGTTCCCAAGCACAGAGAGAGAAAGAGACACTGAAACCCCTCCTGAAGCCCCTGACTCAGCATGACATCTTGACCATGGATCCCTCAACTGTAAGCAGCTTGCAAACAAAGGATCCATCCCTCAACAAAATCCGGAGTTTGGTTGGGGAACCAGCAAGGACGTCCCGCAGCAGTGCGGTAGAGTTCGTGAGACGCAAGGGACTGGTACACAGACGTCACTCGTCACCTACTTCATCTGCCACTCAGCTAATCGCGCCAGAAGCACCACACGGTTCGGTCATGCGCCTAGGCTACGATACCCCTATGGCAAGACATTTGGGGACACGTCCGACCCTGGAGAGAATCCAGCAAGACTTTCATTGGCCAGGAGTGGCGAAGAACATCAAAAGGTACGGTCGCAGCTACGATGTGTGCCAGCGAACTACTCCGAAGGGCCGGAACACCAGGATGCCTGTGGCGTTGTTGACATCAGCAGGTTCTGCACCCTTGAGGAGTAGAAAACCATTGCTAGCAAAGCAAAGGAGCAGACGCAAAATGAGTCGAACATGCGCTGAAATGAGAGCGAGTGAGAGGGAATCAAAGACCAACCAGGACCGCCTCACAGCCATGGAGCGACACCTGGGCCAGTTGTGTGACAGCTCTGTCTCCTACACACGTAAAACAGCACGTCTACGTAACAAAGGTGACCACGTATGTAGGAAGACAACAGAGAACGCAGAACGTGTGAAATGGAACCCTTCTCTAAGCAAAGGCATGACCCATTTTGCTGAAAGTCCCTCAGCTGTTCAGGACTGCAGGGAAGCTCAGGTGAATCGACTAGAAAAGAAAGTGGTGTGTAATCTCAGTGGCTACGGACTGTTGTGCGAACAGACCAAGAATGACTTGAAGGAAGCCTTCAATGCCCAGTCCAAGGAAGCGATGCAGAAGAGGCAGCTGGAACAGATCAAGACGAAGATGCCACAGAACCGACAGCAGATTGTGCAGGTGGAATCGGATCTACAGAAGGCCAGTGTGGAAGCTTCTTGCAGTCATCACGCCTTGGAGCAACAGGTTCACAGCTTTCAGGCCAAGATCACCGACATGAAGAAAGTGCTGACAGAGTTTGTCAACACTGAGCTGGTCTTCCATGCCAAGGCCCTGGAATTCTACACACAGTGCTTCCAGACACTGAACGTCATTGACCCAGGCGGTGACCTGGAGGAGTTCAAGCTGCAGATGAAGCCAGCCGAAGCAGTGTGTCAGGACATAGCGCGCATGGCTTTCCAGCAGTCCCTGAACAGCAACAGCAGCAGCAGTCCTCATCACCCTCAGCGCCACCACCTTGTCTACCCATCTCCAGTGCCCTGGTTAGCAATGGTGCCCCCAGAAAGGCACTGGATGATGTCACTGACTCTGAAGGTGATGATGATGAAGGCTGATTACCTCAGCCGTATTAAGTAGTAAGTCAAAGTTCAGGAAAATCTGGCAAGGTACCAGAGTGAGGAAAATCTACACAAGTGTAAGGGTATACAAAACGTATTGGAGGCTGTGATAGGCTGTGCCTCAGTGGCACAAGCCTCTTTGGTTGGGGGGTGTTGTCACGGACGTACATACTTTTAGTTGATAAGATAAGTCATTTCTTTTCAAACCCAGTATAAATTGGAGTGTCACCAGTGACTTCTTTACTACACTGGCCGGGTGTTGACCAGTGTGCTATTTTTGTCATCCCGGGTGCGCTACGTCCGTGCATTTCGCTCCCATCCTCCAATACTTCTCTTCATTTTTTTTCTTTTAAAGCTTTCTTTTTCTGTTCTTTAATCGCTTTCCACGTGGTTCATCAGCTGTCAGGTGCCACAGGTGAGCTGTTTTACCTGTTGCCATCTTGGTTAGTCTAGTGGTGTGGCACTCGTTTACGGACCGTCGAGTCGGAGAGATCTCCATCTCTGCTAGCTGGGCCCACTTTTCTTTATCCACTTCGGTGTGGGCTGTGTGGAAGAGTCTTTCACCCTTCAGCGGGTCGGAAAGTATTCCACTGGACACCTCTGGGATCCCTATCCCTGCCAGCTAGAAGAATCACCTTGGGTCGTCCCTGACCTGGAGTCCCCTTCAGTGTGGACCGGCACGGTTTCGGCTTCCACCCTTCGTTGGACTGGGGAGCGAACCGTTTCTCACCTCGCCCACCCGCCATTTTGGTAACTATATGTTCTGTTTTGGACAGTGTTTTGTTTTATTTGGGTTTTCTAACCTTTCAGCAGTTGAGAGGTTTTTCTTTTCCCTTCATGTGCTGTTGGCTCGGGCACACCTTTTCCGTGTGTAACTGCTCCAAAGAGGGGAAGCAGGTATGGAACTGGCATAGAGATATGCATCTTGTTGTAGAATTGTAGAGACGCATTATCTTTAATTGCGTTTTCGGTCCTTAGTGGCTAGGGCTCTGTCACTTTGGACTAAGTTGAAAATCTCTTACTTTATAATATCCCTTCATTTCGGTCAGTGGAAGCTGTGTTTTTTTTCTGGTTACACAGGACGAGTCAATGCTTATCTCGCTCAATGTGATTTTGGCCGGAAGGATAGAAATGTTAGTTTCATTTTTCCTTGTTGCTTCTCGGACACGAGACGGATCGTGGAACGCATGAGCATGCGAACGGCTAAACATTTAGACCGCGGAGTGTGGAATTCCTGCCGTATCGCCCCACGGGTGGGTCCGTTCTCGTTGTGTCCTTGTCTTATATGTTTGTGTGACAGATGTGTGGATGAATTCTAATTGTTTTGTTTTCATTGGAGCTTTTGTTGACTAAGGAAATTGTCCTTAGTAGAGGTCAAAAGGAAAGGAACAGGGGAAAGAGGATATTCTAATTCATTTGCCCCTTTTTGTAGTGACAAAGACATTGTTGACATTATCTACGGTATTGCGACCCTTCATACTGTGACGCATTGCCGGACCCACTATGTTGCCACACACTGACAACAAGGACTATAGGGTGATGACTTCTCATCTGGAGACTGACCTCCGCCGTAGGGCGGGATTTTTCGCCCTTTTTCTTCAGCTGCAGCTCCGGTCTTGGGCTGGCTGGGCGACCAGCATCTACGGGCCCTGCAGTCATCCTTCGCCCAGGCACCAGTCGTTATTCAGACCTGAGGACTGGTGGTGCGGACTGGTGGTGGTGAACCTTGTCTCCTTCACTGAGACATCTGCCACACCTAGGACTGGAAGACCAGCCCACTACGAACGTTGCCACTCTACAGGATCCACCTCCCTCTGCGAACCTCCTCGGCTCATGGACTCGAGTTGAGTTTTCCATCTTGTGTAGTGTGGACGTGGGTCTGGCGTGCGTGTGCATGGGTTTAAAGCCTGTCCCTGATTCGTTTTGTTTTTTTTTTTTTTTTTTTTTTATTTAACTCTAGCTGTGTAGGCCCTGTTGGATGTAGCATTGTTTCTATAACTGTCTTTCTTCTGTCACTCTGCTGAATGTCCTTGTAGCAGATTAGTGGGTTAGGTTGGGACAGTAGCGGGATTCCGGGATATTTGGGAGTTTTTTTTTGTGGTCTATTCAATTTACTTTGTCCCCTAGGTCAGCTAGTTCTGAATAGTGCCTTTCTCTTCTATGCCCTTTTTTGTTTTTCCTCTCGACTATCTTTTCTCTTCTTTGTTAGGATCCATACCCCATCTGGAGTGCTAGTGCGAGTGAATGATTGTAATGTGAATAAAAGTATTGTCGAAACTTCTTCCTCTTGTGGTCTGGTGGTGTGAGGGATTGAGTGATCGCTCCGTTTCTGCCACTGCACATTACTTGTATAAGAACCCCCCCTGTCAGGTGTACTCACACTTGACATAGAGCAAAACGAAGACATTCTTTGATTGATGCTTTTTCCACTATGTCTTTCATTTTGCTCATATCATGTGTAAAGTCTAATAACGTAGGATAAATGTTTTGCACCAAATAGGGTCCTTTTCTCTTGTGTCAGGCTTAATCATATGATATTGCTTTTTTTGGCTGTAGTAAAAAAGATATTAGAACTATATGCCGGCCCCTTTTTACTTACAGATGATCTCACAGATGATCACATGCAAGCATCTCTCTCTGTCTCTGTCTGTCTGTCTGTCTGTCTGTCTGTCTGTCTGTCTGTCCCCCCCTCTCTCTCTCTCTCTCTCCGTCTCCGTTTCTCTCCCTCCTTCACTCTCTCTCTGAACTGATTCAATTTCCACTTCATCAATGGGAGGCACGATCTACAAGCTTTGGGGATGAATCTTGTTTCTGCGATTGTGAATAAAAGCAATTCGCCAGCCAACTCGAGACATTTTCTCTCACGAGGAAGGGAGGCCGGTGAGAGGCATGGGAGGAGTAGACAGCAGAATGGGAGAGGGGGAAACGTGGCAGAGTCTCTATTTTGCTATTTGGAAGCCTAGGGGACTGTTTCTGCTTTGCTTGTTGTAGAGTGGTCTGAGATGCGTGAGATGAATCCAGGTTGTTGGCCTATGGAACACAGAATATAGAGGTGGTCACTGTGTGTCTTGCATCACTGTGTGACTCCCTCACGTGAGAGAGAGAGAGAGAGAGAGAGAGAGAAGAGAGAGACAGACAGACAGACAGACAGACAGAGAGAGAGAGAGACAGAGAGACAGAGAGTCTGAGAGAGAAAAAGAGAGAGACAGGGAGAGAGACAGAGATTGAGACAGAGACAGAGTCTGAGAGAGAGGGGGGAGTATCTGAGAGAGAGTGAGAGAGAGACAGAGAGACAGAGAGGAAGAGAAAGAGAGAGAGAGAGAAGACAGACAGACAGACAGACAGACAGACAGACAGACAGACAGACAGACAGGCTAACTGCTCGACAAAGTGACGAGTCTTTGTTTAGCTTCATTCCCTTCATAACATGAACACAGCTCAACAAAGAAAGGTTACAAAGAGAAATGACAAAAATCGTCCTTCTCAGGCAGACAAAAAGAAGACTACTGCAACTGACTGTGCTCACAAAAAAAAAATGTGACTCAGCAGCAGTGCAGCGTCTTCTATAGTGAGTGGCCTCGGACGATCTGATACTGTTTGCTCACTGTGGACTGCCATGACAAGCCTGGGACAGCACTGGGCGTGTCTGCGTATGGTGAGCTAGAATGACCAGCGGGGCAGTAGCCCCAATAGCACTGCGAAGCCACAGGATGTGAAAAGAAAGAAAAAAAAAGTACCATCCTAACAACAATATTAGAATCCGTCTGAGTCTTCCAATACCACACACCAAAACGTTTGCATCACTCAGAAGAACAAACAGAGCATGTTGACCTCGAAGTCCCAAGACAAAAAGGCGACTTTGATAAAAAGACAGAGAAGGAATTCCTGGGATATAAAGTGAAATAGAAAACGTTTCCAATGTGAGTTGTTTTGCACTGTAGACTTGGCATCAGAGGAGACTGGAGAATGGGCCGAGTCAACATCCATCTAATGAACTTCAGTCAGTCAGTCAGTCTGTCAGACATTGCCCTGGACGTGAGGAGGCAGCCGCCGTTTTTCTCCAGGCTCTTCTGTTAGTAGCTGTCGTGAGGAGATCTGGCATGGTCATTTCGGTCCAGTCCTTTATATTGTCGGACCAGCTGTTTCTCTGCCGTCCTCGTCTGCGCCCTCCTTCAACGGTACCTTGAAGGATGGTTTTGGAGAGGGTGTTGTGACGAATGACGTGGCCAAACCATGCTATCTTCCGTCATTTGACGGTTGCCAGAAGTGGTTCGTGGGGCCCAACTAGGTTAGTGACCAGGTTCCGCACATAATCATTGGTCTTGTGTTCTTTGTAGGAGATGCGGAGTAGTTTCCTCAGGCACCTGGTCTAAAACGCCTGGATTTTTCTTTCTGTTTCGGCCATCAGTGTCATGATTCAAATGGGGCATGGAAGAAACAGGCGGGATTCGTTGGAAAATGAGAATGAGAAGAGAGCCGACGTTTGGAGCTGGAGCAAGAGAGGAGAGAAATGAGGGCAAAGGATGAAAGGAGACAATTTGACAAATATTGTTTCCAACTCAAAGTGGACAGAGACATTCATTCAGCAACCGATGGGGAGGGAGAAATGCAGATCGGTGGATTGCACTAACCGAACGGGATAGCCGCGGTGACCTTGCACTCCCGACACTAGCGCGCGTGGACACACACACACACACACACACACACACACACACACACACACACACACACACACACACACTCGCGCGCGCACACACACACACACACACACACACACACCACACACACACACACACACACACATATACACACACACACTCACAGACACATGCATACACACACATACACGCACACATATACATACACACTCACACTCACTCACTCACACACACACACACACACACACACACACACACACACACACACACACACACACACATCGACACACGCAAACATACTCACATGCACACACACACACACATCGACACACATTTACATACACACACATACACACATACATGCATGCACGCACACACATACACACGCACGCACGCACGCACGCACGCACGCACCCCCCCCCCCCCCACACACACATAAAACAGAGTTTAAAAACCACAACAGACAAGATAAAAAGATTTCCAAAATTTTCGGCTTTAATGCCTTCCTCAGTGGTGAGTTGACTGGCCGGCGAGTCACACACGACATTTATACATTCATAAAAAGAAAGTGAATAAAATTCACTATCTTAAAACAAGAAGCTAAAAAGGATTTCACGAACCAGGCCAATCTTTCAGATGGAAGGGGAGCAAAGGGACGCTGTAGTATGAGGAAGTGGGGTTGAGTAAGTGTGTGTAAAAAAGCGTGCGCGCGTCACGCACATGTGGGAATGTGTGCGTGCATGAGTGTGCGTTAGTGTGAGTGAGTGTGAGTGAGTTTATATGTGTGAGTGTCTGTGTCTGTGTGAGTGTGTGTGTGTGTGTGAGTGTGAGTGTGTGTAGTGTGTGAATAGGGGGGGGGGGGGGTTCGGTGGGGGGAGGTAAAAGGAGTCCAGCGGCGAAGAACATGAACAGTTATTGTAGTGAGTTGAGTCCGAAAGGATGGAGAGTTTTCATTTGTCTTATCCAGAATTTTTCCCTACAAATTCTGTGCGTGTGGCTGTCTGAAAAAAAACTTTTTCTATCACCATGCATTTCACGTTGGCCAGGGTGTGGTTGGGCAGGTTGAAATGTTGCGTGACTAGAGTCCCGATGTTGTTCTTGATGTGAGATCTATGCAGATAGAAACGTTTTCTGAGTGAATTGTTTGTTTCCCCAATGTATTGAGAATTCTGACAGAGTTCGCAGAACATGAGATAAATGATGTTATTGGTTTGACAGTCAATATGGTGTCTTAGAGTAAATGTGTCTTTGCTCTGGTGGCTAATGAAATTGGTGGACTCCATGGCGTGCTCTCTACAAATAATACATTTGTTGGAACAACACACACACACACACACACACACACACACACACACACACACACACACACACACATATATATATATATGTGTGTGTGTGTGTGTGTGTGTGTGTGTGTGTGTGTGTGTGTGTGTGTGTGTGTGTGTGTGTACTTCATGCTCTTCTCGCCTACTCTCAATGGTCGTAAGTGATCTGGTAATTTACGCCTCCTAAAACTGTTGGACCCCATCTCCATCCCCACTTCTGGATGAATTGATCTGCTCCCGGTGCTATTCATTTCCATAAATGACAAATAAACCACTGATCACCCCCCCCCCCCCCCAACCCCCCAAAATGTCGCTTGCTGGAAATGTAAAGGTTACTCAGTATAATCACACAAACCACCAGGCCCATTCACACCCCAGTCAACGTCAATACAATTATCAGTTCAGCTTTCAAATACACGAACAGCCTCTCATTTATCATATCATGACATCAGGTAACCGCAATTGATGTATCCACTCTTTTAGTGCGAAAAGAGGGACCGGAATAGCTCAGCTGCTAGAGCATCGGACTCGTAATCTTGGGGTTGCGGGTCCGCATCTCCGCTGGGCCCTTTCGGTACAGGGGGATTTGTCCCTCGGAGTTAACATTGGTTCTGACTCCATTCCCTATACAGTCCTTCGAATGAGACTATAAACCAAGGTTCCATGTGTGAACGCACGCACAACATCTTGCACACACGTCAAATCCCATCACCAACTTTCGGAAGAGAAGGTCAGTTTGGCCGTTGGTATGGATGACACGTTACACATAGCATGCACCTTCCCTGAAGTTGGAGTATGGCTGCCTTAATGGCAGGATAGAAAAAAAACGGTCATACACACGCGAGTGTCAGAAAAATCAACCTGATGATTGTGGACACTCTACGGAAAGAAAGAAGAACAAGAAGTAGACATGCCTTGTACGACAGACATGGGAAACGAAGGAGTCACGGAAGAACACGTGCACAGGGAGATAATCGGACGTGGCCTTTGTCTTCTGTTCCTGAGTGGACGCGTCACGCTTGGCATGTCACCGGGAAACTCTTGCGTGATGCGTTGTAATAATCTCCTTCACCTCTCAGGAACTATTTGTTGTCTTCCGCATCGGAAACAAAACAGTTTGACCATGTCATGGAGTTATCATGTAGTCGTTCAGTCAATGAACATTACAAACGCATGCACACGCACGTGCACTGACACACACACACACACACACACACACACACACACACACACACACACACACACACACACACACACACACACACACGTACACGCCGAGAAATATGGTCTCATGTACATGCCCGTCCACAGCACCCATATACCTCCTACCAATTACGAAAATATGCAAAAAAGTTAAAAAAGAGAGAGAGAGAGAGAGAGAGAGAGAGAGAGAGAGAGAGAGAGAGAGAGAGAGAGAGAGAGAGAACTCGTGAACTCGTGACTTTAATGTGAGGCCTCCAGCTTATCCACATGAGACACGTAACATGAAATTGCTTGTGCTATTGAAAATGAATGATTTACATTAAAAAAAATCAAAAAGAAGGGTGTTCATTTGGCGATAACAAGTAACAAACTTAGGCTCATAACATTTCATTACATCTGTTCCTCTCTAAAACGTAAAGCGTAATGTACAAACATAGCAACATCTCTCATCATGACAGCATTTTGTTTTGCAACAGTGTTTTTAACTGGACAGGAAGGCTATCTTTACAGTGTTTATGAATATATTTGTCTCGTAATTTTTGTAACTTGGACATTTCAGAAGAAAATGAATTTCGGTTTCCTCTTCACTGCAAAAAGGGCAAGAGGTTATTGCTGTAGTATCGGTATGCTTTTTATTTATTCGAAGCTCATTTACACCTAATCTGACTTTTGCTAATGCCCTTCTGAATTTTGTAATTGTGACATCATATAAGTATTTCTCAGGCTGATGCAGTGATTTAAAGGATCGGTAGAAGGTATAACGGTCACTCCCTTCTAATTTACTGTGCCAGTCCTGTTTGAAACAGTCTACCATTCTCTGTCTAAACACTGATAAGAATGTCTTTTCATCTCCCACTCCTCCATTTATCCACACTTCTGAAAATCCGCAGGAGTCAAAACAATGTTTTATGTCTAACGCCAGAGAGAGAGAGAGAGAGAGAGAGAGAGAGAGAGAGAGAGAGAGAGAGAGAGAGGAGAGAGAGAGAGAGAGAGAGAGAGAGGGATGTATGAATGTATATACGTATGTACGTATGTAGGTGTATACATACACACACAGAGGCACAGATAGACATAAACAGGCACGCACGTACATACGCATGCACGCAAGCATGAAGACACACACACACACATACACACACACACATACACTGTCTGTCTGTCTGTCTGTCTGTCTCTGAGTGTTTTTATTTGTTTTATTTCTCTGTTCTACTCTATATTTCGCTCTATATATCTTTTTGGGTCTGCTTTTTTTAAAATCTGTCTTTCGGTTTGCTTTCGACCTTTGTTTCATTCTCTCTTTTTCATACTCACTTGGCTTGTCTGTCTATTTTTCTTTGTCTATTTTTCTTTCTACAATTGTCTGTCCATCTGTCTCTCTGTTTCTCCCACTTTCTCTCATTCTGTCTCACGGTTTGTATCTCTCTCTCTCTCTCTCTCTCTCTCTCTCTCTCTCTTTTTTTTTTTTAACGGTCAACCTATCTCAGTCTGCATCTGTCTCTGTCTGTCTGTCTGTTTCTCTCGCGCACTCTGTTTACCTCTCTCTGTCCCTGTTTCTGTATTTCTCTTCATATTTTTCTGTCTGTCTATGTGTCAGTCAGTCAGTCTGTCTGTCTGTCTCTCTCCCTCTCTGTCGCTCTCTCTCTCTTTCTTTTTCTTCACTAACTCTCTTTGTAGCAACCCTCTGGTGTCTACCAGGGACAATGGAGAGCCAGAAGGGCCGAGGTGGGCCAGACAGACAGACAGACAGACAGACAGACAGACAGACAGACAGAGACCGATGTCAACGACAGCACCCGAGATCAGAGCAACAAACGCCCAGAAATCTGCAGCAAATACATCGTCCATGAAACTCTGCAAGGACAACCTGTGTCTCTGCACTGAAAAAAAAACAAACTCACTTATCTTTAGCATGCAAACTCCTATATCTTTGCCATGCAAAAAGGAAGGAAGGGACAGCGAGAGATCTTTACTCAAGAGTTCCACCGTTATCTCCTGCCGTTTTAAGCGTCCAGACTGCATCCAGTTCATGACTACTGGATGTATTTTTGCTAATGCCCACTTTTTTTTTCTACTGTCTGGATTCGAACCATCAGCTCCGAGATAGTCGTGTGACTCAAGGCCAGACTGCCGTGTGGAATGTCTGACCGCTTAGTTTCCTAAGAGCTCTTTTCGTTTTTGCTCCGTTTCCATCTTTCTGGGTTTTCTTCGTAGAGGACATTGTGGTTTGTTACACGGTCTTCCTTCTCAGATGCAAATTTCTATATCTTTGCCATTTAATGGTTTGTGTCTTTGTCGTGCAAAGACCTTCGTCTTTGCCATACAGACAATTAAAAACAAAGTGTTTTTTCCCATGCTGTAACCGGTGCGTGTGCCATGCAAAAAACATTCCTTTCCCATGCAAAAAAAAAAAGCAATATCCTTGCTAAGCAAACCCGCACATCAACATACAAACAATATCTTCGTCATACAAAAATAAGAATATCAGTGATGCAAATAAGAATATTTTTGCAATACAATATCTATGGTTTTGTTTTGCTAAAAACATACATATTTGCAATGCAGAACCCTATACCCTTGCTACAAAACATCGCTTATCTTTGTGAAGCAAAAACGTACATACAGCTTACCCATGCAAAACTCTACATCTTTACCATGCAAAGACCTGTCTCTTTACAATGGAAAACTCTATATCTTTGCTATGCAAAAACTTGTCTTTCGTTTTGAAAAAAAACAACCGCGATTTTGTTCTTGCAGAACGTTTTATCTTTTATGCTTATATTGAAGCTCAACGAGTTAATAAAATTTTCTCTTCTTTCAATCTATTTCTATTCCACCTACCCATTCTCTCTCTCTCTCTCTCTCTCTCTCTCTCTCTCTCTCTCTCTCTCTCTCTCTCTCTCTCTCCAAAACTTATTCATCATTCAAGCCTCATGGCAGGTCAATCATGGCGGTTTCGCCACAACATTCTTAAACCATCAACTATTTGCTTCACACATACACACCACACACACACACACACACACACACACACACACACACACACACACACACACACACACACACACACACACACACGCACGTACGCACGCACACAAACATACACAGACACGCGCGCACGCGCGCATGCACACACACATACACACAACACAAACACATACACACAAACAAACACACACACACACACACACACACACACACACACACACACACACACACACACACACACACACACACACACACAGCTCGAGCGCAGGCTGCAATATCATTCTGAACTAAACTCTGTGAAGGTCGAAAATGTCGGTGCAGTGACGTCTCCTTATCACATCATAGATGGATGAATAGCGGAAGGGCAACCAGTTGAAAAAGTAAATAAATAAGTAGATAAATAAAAGTATAGATTCATAAATACATAAGGTCATGAATAAAACAAACAGATACATGAATAAATAGATAGTTAAACACCAAGCAAATGAGGTTAAATACTGGTAAGAATAAGGAGGGATTCGTTTTACAGACACCCCCCCCCCCAAAAAAAAAAAAAAAAAAAAAAAAAAAAGCATGAATACAAGAAAAAAAAACAGCGAAGCTTCGTGAATTTGATTTTTTACACTGTATATTGATGTATTGCACAGACGACGATGCGACGAGCACTTCAACACTCAGTATATTTACAAACAGATAGTGCAGTCTCAGAGAGAGAGAGAGAGAGAGAGAGAGAGAGAGAGAGAGAGAGAGAGAGAGAGAGAGAGGGGTACTAATTCACGAACAGAAACATGCTCGCGAACGCACAGACGAGCGTTACAGAGACAAAGTTCCTTCAGCGCTGGTCTGTTGTGATTTTCATGTCGTGTGATATGAGCGGATTGGATACTGTTGATAAAGATGATGATGATGAAGATGAAGATGATGATGATGATGATGATGCTGATGCTGATGATGATGATGGTGACGATAACGATGTTGATGATGCTGCTGCTGCTCCTGCTGCTGATGATGATTGTGGTGGTGGTGGTGGTGGTGGTAGCGGTGATACTGCTGCTGCTGCTGCTGCTGCTGCTGCTGCTGCTGCTGATGATGATGATGATGATTGTTCAATGATTTCAATCACTAATGCTTCTAAAAACAGGATGGAGTGAAAGTACCCGATTCTTTGGACTGTTTATTATGCATCCCACAGTAGACCGATCAGAGAGACAGCATTCATCATTTTATGCGTTGGACCAGAAGCTACATTCTTGTCAACCTTTTGGTTTTCATACCAGGCAGGGTTCAGTCACGTGTCAATTTGCGGCGCCCATAATAACGCCCATTCTTCGACATACTACGTCATTAACCTCATGAGGCCATTACTATCATGACTTTACGATCACATTTACATTTAATTCAGTGTCTGACATGGTCAACAAAAATGATCACATTTACATTTCAGTCAGAGTCTAGAATTATCAACAGAACCGAACGGACTATCAACAAAGGAACCAACATTTTATCCACCCTACATCGGGACGAAAAAATAAAGACACGTGAGAAACAACTTAGAATCAATTTCGAGCGAAAGCAATCGAGCAAACATCACACACATGTTGCCAGCTGCTTCGGCAGTAACCATTGTGTCCACTGAGCTCGAAACAATCATGTGACATAGGACAACGTCTGAAATGGGTTCCAGAAAGGTCCACGGCCACTGGATGTCAGGCCTCTATCGTTTGACCAGTCTGGACATATGTGCTTGTGCCAGGATCGGACGCCCTCAAGACAGGGCACAAAAAACCTTTCATACCCAGGTCGATCCATCTTCTAATTTCATGATGTCTTTTGTACCACTTTTCATGCTTAGTGGTGTAAGGGAGTGGGAGAGAGAGAGAGAGGAAGAGAGAGAGAGAGGGGGGGCTGAGGGGAGAGAGAGAGAGAGGGTGTTAGGGGTGGGGGGTAGGGGTGTGTGTGTGTGCTTGTGTGAATATATGTGTATTTGCATATATGTGCTTGTGAGTGTAAGCCCATGAGTATGCTTGTGTGTGTGTGTGTGTGTGTGTGTGTGTGTGTGTGTGTGTGTGTGTGTGTGTGTGTGTGCATGTGTGTGTGCGCGCGTGCGTGAGTGTGTGTGTGTGTGTGTGTGTGTGTGTGTGTGTGTGTGTGTGTGTATGTGTGTGTGTGTGTGCATGTGTAAGGGTTTTTTCAAATGATTATGGTCTTATGTGTGCGTGTGTGCGTGCGTCTCTGTGTGTGCGTGCGTGCGTGCGTGCGTGCGTGTGTGTGTGTGTGTGTGTGTGTGTGTGTGTGTGTGTGTGTGTGTGTGTGTGTGTGTGTGTGTTGGAGGTGGGGGTGTTGGACTGTACATGTAAATTATATAAGTGGCCACTTGATTGTGATGATTCTTGTATTATGTATGTTGTCTTGTGATACTGTTTATTATGCACCTATTTTAATTTCTCATCTTCTGAGATAATACAGTATTCATATCGTAAGTATCGTATCGTATGCAGGTCCGCGAGACTGCTAACTGCACACTAACACCACACAGGGAACGTTTTGTTCAAGAACAGCAAGAATTCCACAGGAATATCCGTAGTGAGAAACGTATAACATCGTGCGATACAACTTCGAGCGGATCAAATCATCCAGAAAGAGAAAGAGATTCCCAGTGTGGCTATTTACGGGTGTACACAGACCGTTAAGTTGCTGAGCCCAGATATAACGAGAGATTAGGAGTGGGGCAGAGGGTGGATTCTTATTTACCCGACGATGTACACTGGACATTCGCCGAATCATTTACCAGGGAGAAGCAGGTGGACAGGGTGACTGGGGTGGGTGGACAGCGTGATTGGGGTGGGCAAGGGAGGGGAATGGAGGTCATAATCTGCACATTGCCAACGATTTTTTGTTGTTGTTGATATTTTCATGTCACTTTTTTTTGAGGGAGTCGTTAAAGGCGTTTCAATCATTCAGTTCTTTTTTTTTTCGTGTAATCATTTTTGTTTACTTTTCAGACTATGACGAGGTGGGCTTGAGAGTACAAGAGCAAGAAGGGAGGGGATGGGGTGGGTGGGAGGTGTGAAAAGTGCTGATATAGAGGTGCAGGGGTGGAGGGAGGGGGTGTGGTGTCCACTCTACTGCTCCTACCCCCTTCCTCCCCACTATCCATCCCTCCTCCGCTCCCTCGATCCAAGAATACAATACAAGAACTAGACAAGAAGTAGAGATGGGAAATTCAGGCATCAAGAAGAAGAAAGGTCAGGAAAGGTTGGGAGCAGAGGGGGGAGGGGGGGGAGGGGGGGGAGGGAGAGGGAATGGGGGAGGGGGAGGAGAACAACCATGCAGCGCTCAGGGCTGGGTGTAGCATGGAGTGTGCACGTCATGGAACCATGAAGCGTTCAGGGCTGAGATGTAGCATGGAAGTGACGTCATGGAACCATGAAGCGTCAGGGCTGAATGTAGAATGGAGTGGACGTCATGGAACCATGAAGCGTTCAAGGGCTGGGGTGTAGCATGGAGTGACGTCATGGAACCATGAAGCGTTCAGGGCTGGGGTGTAGCATGGAGTGACGTCAGGAACCATGGAGCGTTCAGGGCTGGGGTGTAGCATGGAGTGACGTCAGGAACCATGGAGCGTTCAGGGCTGGAGGTGTAGCATGGAGTGACGTCATGGAACCATGAAGCGCTCAGGGCTGGGGTGTAGCATGGAGTGTGACGTCATGGAACCATGAAGCGCTCAGGCTGGAATGTAGCATGGAGTGACGTCATGGAACCATGGGCTTCAGGGCTGTGATGTAGCATGGAGTGTGACGTCATGGAACCATGCAGTGCTCAGGGCTGGCATGTAGCATGGAGTGACGTCATGAACCATGCAGCGCTCAGGCTGGGGTGTAGCATGGAGTGCACGTCATGGAACCATGAGCGTTCAGGCTGGGGTGTAGCATGGAGTGACGTCATGGAACCATGCAGCGCTCAGAGCTAGTATGTAGCATGGAGTGACGTCATGGAACCATGCATGCTCAGACGGTGTATAGCATGGAGGACGTCAGGAACATGCAGCGCTCAGACAGATGTAGCATGGAGTGGCATGCCTCATGGATCAGTGCAGATGGCAAAACAGGAACAAGAGCCTGAGAGGATCCTTCAGAGAGAGTGGTAGAACTTACAAGTTTTTCTGTAAAAGTCTGTGTAAGCAAATGTAGCTTTCTCCTTCTTCTTCTTCTTCTTCTTCTTCTTCTTCTTCTTCTTCTTCTTCTTCTTCTCGATTTGAAAAGATATGATTAGGGTGTTTTTTTTCTTCCTTATTGCCTGTTCTGCTTTTCCATTCATCCCCCTACCTCCTCTTTCTTTTTTCTTCTTTCTTTTCTTCTTTCTTTTTTTTTTTTTGACACTGTAATATCTTTCTAGACTGAGGGATTGATCGCCCTCACTTTCCGCTTCTATGCATTTCTCCAGTTTCTGTTTCGTTTTCTTCCACTTCTGCCTTTCCTCTGTCTTTCTTCTGTCCTCCGCCTTATTTTTTTTTTATCCTGTCTTTTTTTCATTTCGTCGTTATTTTGACAAAACTCTGGGCGACAGTTCATGAATAAGTATTGATCGTAGAGTCAGTTATGAATGTGTGAAATGATCATGTGTGTGTGTGTGTGTGTGTGTGTGTGTGTGTGTGTGTGTGTGTGTGTGTGTGTGTGTGTGTGTGTGTGTGTGTGTGTGTGTGATGAGAGAGAGAGAGAGAGGGGAGAGAGAGAGAGAGAAGATAAAAAGACCACATTCGTCTCTCCTCTCTCCCTACGACCCCTCCCCCTCCCCCTCATCCCATTACTCTTCCCTCTCCAGAACCAAACAGCAATGGAATACCCATAATATTCTCTCTTCGTGAGCGTTGGGCGGCATAGCAAGGCATCATAGTAACAAAAGAGGATGATGCTTCTGTTGGTGACAAGGTGACAAAGCACCAAGACCACAGTCATGTCCAAGTTGTTGTGGTCAAACCGTCACCATCCAAACCCATGTGCATGGAAAACGGCGTTCGACAAAGAGGGGAAAAGACTACATATGGTAGAACGTTTCCCTGCTAAGACATACCCCAGTTGACACCATACATACTCACCTTAACATCCAGTGATTTTTCGGGTCTGTAATGTAAGCTCGCCATGGGATTTTGTTCCCCTTCCGATTTCTACAAGACTTTCATTGGTGGTCCGAGTGCATGTTTTTTTCAGATGAGACTACAAAGTGAGGTTCCCAGAGCCGTATACTAAAGATTTCACGCATCAGCCAAGTTGTCCAAGTGGAAACGATATGTAAGAAAGCCACACTAAGTCAAGTCAAGAACACTTTATTATCTCCAAAGAAAAATTAAGAGTGACCATAAAACATGTTTATGAATCTATATTTAACAATATCACAAATCAAATCCACCGCATCCACCCCCACCCATCCACCCACCCACCCACTCACACACACTGAATAATACACACACGCACACATATGAATTCACGAACAAGCTTTCTGAACGGATTTCATCGCAAGTTCAGTTTTGATTCAGGAGTTTGATGAAACTGGGAACGAAACTGTTTTTAGTTCTATTTGTTTTTAAATTTTGGAATTTGGAATCTTCGTCCAAGCGGTAGAACATTGTAATTTTTTGAAAGAACATGAGAACTGTCGGCAGCAATGTTCACAGCTTTTTGTGAGTATACGACATTCATAAATTTGATCTAATTGTCCTTGTTTTTAACCAATAATCTTTCCACGTGCATTCACCATTCTGTTTAAAATGTTTCCGTTTTTCACACTAAGATTTCCAAACCAGCATAAAAAGCCAAAGGACAGCGTTGATTCTACAAAACAACGATAAAACATATTTAAGACGTCCTTTTTAACAGCAAGAGATCGAAGTTTCTGACGACAGTCTGTTCTAGATTGGCAGGTTTTGCAGATAAATTGAATATTTGCATTAACATTCAGTTTATCATCTAAAATAGTACCAGCCTAGGTATTTATATTCACTTACACGTTCCACTTTGGTGTTTTCGATATACAAGTGAGGAACAGGAGCTGAGTTTCTTCGAAAATCAATTACCATCTCCTTCGTCGTACTAAGATTTAAATCTAGACAGTTCTCTTTGCACCATGTACCATGTACTTAGACTGGTAAAGACAAACATTGGCTGATGGAGAACATCATGGGTGGAACTCTAATTTGGCATCACGCCTTCTCCCAGGGAGAGCAAACACACTGAGAAATGTGTTGTGACAAAAAGTACACAGTGTAATTCAAAACAGTACAGCACAATACAATACAGTATTATACAACACATTACAATACAATACAACATAACGCAACGCCATACACTGCAACAATATAATGCAATTCCACACGATACAGAACAATATGATACGTTTCATTGCCATGGTTTGGAATGCAAGCCAACACAACCTACTACAGTGTCAATCAATATAAAAGAATAAAACACACTGCAGTGCAATACAGTTTCAAAACAGGACAAAACATTACAGCACAATAAAACACAACACAATAATAAAATACTGTACAATCCAATTCAGTGCCATACAATTTAACGCCGTACAACATAATACAGTAAAATATTATATATTGCAATGCAATGCAATACAATACAGTACAGAAAAGAACGGCTTTGGGCAGCATTATACTGACCAATGTCAAAATGTAACAAGTAGAACATTCGGACCTCTCCATAAGCCCTGGCCCTGTAAACATTGATATAAATCTATACCATTTCTTCAGCGCTCTTGAGTACACCAACACACATACAGACACACAGACAGACAGACAGACAGACAACACACACACACACACACACACACACACACACAC
>CM065714.1:145270660-145353160 GCA_033310375.1 Conus canariensis
TGCAACTGCCTGAGGTGCACAACATACCCCTGAACGCCATGCTGTGAGAAAGCTAAATTAAACCACCTACGTTAAAATATCACAGACGTGTCTGGGTTGCAAAAAACTTACCCTCGGATTAAGAATTGTTCTTCCCGCCGCCTCCCGTGACAGACTCTGGCGCAAAGTCAGCACCTGCCAGAATTAAAGTAAATATCCCCTCTGGGATATCTGCTATTCTTCAATGGTCTTCGACACTCCGCCCCAATTTAGAAACATGATAAGTGCTCTGAAATCCCTAAGGCAATGCACTCAACCGGAGATACTTCAGAGGCACTGTTTCTGCTGTGTGCCTTACTAATTACCTTCGTCGTACAGACAGCACCGAGTTAACAGCAAGGGGTTGCCATTACTTTGACAGTCGCTCAACGTAGAAAAAAGAATGACATATCCCAGTCCTTTTAATATTCTTGTCGTGCTGGTGGTAGAAATATAATGTCGTGTTAGAGACCTCCCCCACCCCCCACCCTCACCTTCTCCAACTCTTCTGGGCTGGTTATCCCATTGGTCATAACACTTGAGGTGGGTGTGGACGTTGAACCTGAATGAATAACGACAGCATGTTTCAGCATTTAAAGTCTCTCATCGTCGATTCCTTGAATGCAAGGAAGGAAGCCAAGGGAAGAGGTGGGAGCAGGGGGGGGGGGAAGTAAAGGGAATGGGTGTGGGAGGAAGGTAGGTGAAGGACGGGAGCTGGGTTGGGAGATGGAATGTCGTGTGGATGAGGGTGGGGTGGGGGTGAGATATCTCTCCTCTGAGACCACAGCGTTCTGCTGGCTGTTGTGAAGATAGCAACAGTCCCCTAGCAAGCCCTTCATCCATCTTCATTTCCTTCCTTGCCTTGGACGTCCTCGCTGTTATTATTCCCGCCGTGGGGATTCTGTGTCCATTTCACTTATTGCCTCTGCCAGTGTCGGCACCATTGATACGCCGTCTACCGTGTCTTGAGAAGCAAGTGTAGGAAGAATTCCATTGACGGCTGTGGAAGGGTGACAGAATGAAGAGGAATGATCACCAATTTTTTATATCATCAGTTTTGTCCAAAAACCTGGCCTGCTAGTGGAGGAAGAAGGGCTGAGGGAAACAAGAAACCCAAACTACAATAAATTCGGAAAGTGAAGAAGTCAATTGGCTCCAGAGTACGAATGCAGTCCAGAAATAGTACGACAAGTCGGAGAATGGAAAGTACAGTGTACTAAGGTCAGAGTCCTGCGGACCAGTCACAAAAAGGTCAAATGATAGAGGACCTCGGCAACATACTATTGACTTTCTAACACTTTGACACAGAAAGGAAGAAAAAAAGAAAAGTAGAAAGGAGCAATTGAAAATTAGAAGAAGTAGAAAACAGTGAAAAAGCTAGCTACAGAACTACGAGACATCACAGGACAGACGGACACAAGTACAATACGAGAATACAAGAAGTAGGGAATCACAGAAAAGGATAAATGAGGAACACAATCAAGAAGTAAGGAACAAGAATCATACATTTAGAAAACAGGAACACACGGGAAAAGGAGAACACAGACAACAGGAAAAGGACAAGAACAAGGAAATATAGGAAATCAAGAACACAGGGAACACCCAGGGAAACAAGCACATCACAGGACACCACAGGACATGCCACACGATCTCTATACTCACAACAGAATCATCGATCATCTATGGAGACAGGATCCAATGATAAGACCCCATTTCCTTCTGTCCACCATGGCGGATTCGGGGACCTCGAAGATGTAGGTGTGGACAAACAAGAAAGCAACGACAAATTCGATTCAGGTCAGGGTCTGCTCGGGCTGGCCAGAATGATCGGCGTGGCAGCCAAGCCACGAAAGATGATGCCTCCCATACCCATCTCCTGCCAGCCACAAACATTCATCTCCACGACTCCGCTCTGCAGGAACATCAGATCCACTGTCTGGCACACAGCTCACCACTCCACCCAAAGCAGCAGAATCTCTGTAATCATATATCTATTCTGATCCTTCTTCCATCCTGCCATCTCATGTTCCGGCTGAATATTTATTCTTCTGTTTATAGGCGATTTCTCTTTGATCATTTCTTAATATTTCTCAACAATCTGACGTTGAAATAAAAGAACGAAGTTGTGAATCAGTATTTTTTTGACTCCATCTTAATGCTGGTGATAGTGGGATTTAGGGTGGTGTGATAGTGGGATTTAGGGTGGTGTGATAGTGGGATTTAGGGTGGTGTGATAGTGGGATTTAGGGTGGTGTGATAGTGGGATTTAGGGTGGTGTGATAGTGGGATTTAGGGTGGTGTGATAGTGGGATTTAGTGGTGTGTGTGCGGATAGGGTGGTGGAAGGAGTGGCATTGAGGGTGGTGGGATACGTGGGAGGGGGACTATGTTAGATTACAAAGCTTTCTACCGACACAGAGTCATTATGGAATAAAGGAGGAAGAGGAGGAACTATGTAAGAAAAAGTTCATGACAGAGTCGTTAATCTAAAGGGGAAAAGCAAAGGAAGAGTGTCAGATCGAATCTGAGAGAGAGAGAGAGAGAGAGAGAGGAGGAGAGAGAGAGAGAGAGAGAGAGAGGAGAGAGAGCTCTGAACTCTGAAATTTTCAACTGTAAGGCCACTGACCTATACACAATGGGTACATGTTTGCTGAGAATGAAATATAATGAGTAAGGGTCATCAACAAAAGGAATTAACTTATCTTCAGAAACACGCAAACAATTACAAGAGGGAATAATTCAAGGAAACAAACCAAGATAAACAAGAGAGAGAGAGAGAGAGAGAGAGAGAGAGAGAGAGAGAGAGAGAGAGAGAGAGAGAGAGAGAGAGAGAACATACTCAAGGAAATTAAAACTTAGTAACTGCTATCATTTTTTCCAAGCGCTAGTCTTGGCATCCTGATATGGTTATACCTAACAGAGCAGAAAACAATCCTATGTTAACTTTCATCTTAAGCGCGAGGTATTATTCTTCACGCAATGCACGTGGATAGAGACAACGCAGCGACTGATGTATTTTGTTTCCCCTTAAAAGGTTTACTGCTTGTTTGAATCTCTTCAGTCAGTATTAGTGAAACCCATCTGTTGCCGGTATATCAGATTATGAAAGCCCTCGCGGACTGCTGCAAGAGCCTATCGCCGATATAGGACACAGTAATCATCACTGAGTGGAACTCCAGGAAATCTGGTCATCATTTATCTTCCAACAGTCTAATATATGAAACACTCTGTGTGTGTGTGTGTGTGTGTGTGTGTGTGTGTGTGTGTGTGTGTGTGTGTGTGTGTGTGTGTGTGTGTGTGTGTGTGTGAATGTGTGTGTGTATGCGTGCGTGCGTGCGTGCATGTGAGTGTATGTGTGTGTGTGTGTGTGTGTGTGTGTGTTTGTGTGTGTGTGTGTGCGTGTGTGTGTTTAAGAGAGAGAGAGAGAGAGAGAGAGAGAGAGAGAGAGATTAACTGAATGACGTATATGAACACAAACTCAAATTATTTTATCCAAAAGCCACTTTAGCAACCTCACATGATCACATAACCAACAGAACAGAAAAAAACCGTAATTTACGGATATTTATTACGCACAGAACCCGTATTCTTTATTCAAGTACAACACGTATTGAAAGGCAGATGGAAGGTAGAAGATTGATATATTTTCAAAGGCCTTTAAAACATTTGATCTCATTTACAATCCTATTAATCAGCGTCAGTTTACTAGTAAAAAAACAACAACTTTATTTATCACCTGTACATGGGATTGTTAAAATCTTCGCGAAATACTGGGGAGAGAGAGAGAGAGAGAGAGAGAGAGAGAGAGAGAGAGAGAGAGAGAGAGAGAGAGAGAGAGAGAGAGAGAGAGAGAGAGAGAGAGAGAGAGAGAGAGAGAGAGCTCAACTCAAATTCTTTAATTGCAAAGGCCACCGACCTAGCTGCAATGAGGTCAAGAACAAACGTAGAACACACACGCGCTCGGCGCATGTACTGAAAGTTATGAAAGAAAATATTTGCATAACAAAATGTTCTTCCTGAAATGACTCTGGCATTTGTGTGTTAACTGATAACAGTTCCTCTCTTCATTTTAGTGCCTTAGATATGAACATGGCTACAGAGCTATTTTCATTTTGCAGTAAAAGAAGCAATGACACTTGATGAACAGAGAGAGAGAGAGAGAGAGAGAGAGAGAGAGAGAGAGAGAGAGAGAGAGAGAGAGAGGAGTGTGTTAAATGTTGACAGACAGAATCCATTTGCCAAACAAACACTGCCTTCCCATCAGTTCATAGTTCAGCTGCCCCTCCACACGTGCAATGAAGACAGGCCATATGGGGGTGACGGCACTGGATCTACAGCCCACCCCCAATCTGCTCGGTCCATGGGACCTCAATCCAGTCCCCACCATCTCCCGACACCCATGAATATTCATCTCCACTGCTCTGCTCTGCAGGAACGTCAGATCCACTTTCTGGAAGCAGAGCTCATCACTTCACAGAAAGCGTTGATGTGGAATGTCTGTTGTCATATTTCTGCTCCAGTGGGTATTCCATTCCACAATTTTACATTCCGGGTGTTTAGCATATTCGTCTATTTATGAACAGTTCACTTGTTATCGTTCCTTACTATCTCTGACCAGTCTCAACAAACTCATGATTGAGCATTATTTCTGTTATCTACCTTGCTGATGGTGGGTGTAGGAGGACGATGGGGAGGGAGTCAGGGAGTGGGCGCTGCAGAGACAGGGAGAGGGACGTAGGAGAGGAAGGAATGGGGCGGGGGCTATTTTTGGCGGTCCGATGCTTTGTTATTGTCACAAAATTCTCATTGTATGAACGGTGAGGAAGAGTAGATGGGAAGAACTGCCGTTGTCAACGCCAGCAAGACTGACAATTATAGATCAGAATCAGAGAGAGAGAGAGAGAGAGAGAGAGAGGAGAGAGAGAGAGAGAGAGAGAGAGAGAGAGAGAACACTGACACTGAACACTGAACACTTTTAATGTCATTGGCTATATAGCCTTTGTGACATGGGGTGCAAACAAAAGAACAAAACAAAATAAGGCAAGGTAACAAGTCCAAACAGATATGCAAGAAATTGAATGCTTGGCTTCAAGCAAAAACAGGCCTACGTCGAGACCATCCAAAATAACGCTATTCTAAAAAAAAATAGCATGAATACAACATAAATCTTCTTCAGAATACGTATTCTTTACTAATTACATCAGTTCGAGTTAGTTTTTTTGTTTCTGATGTTCAAAGCTTCTGCAATATACTTTGCAAGAGATTTCACAGAATCATCGTCATAGTTCATTTTTAGCACACCAACTGTGTCCTCATTTTTAGCAGATTGTTTTTCAAAAATTATGCATTTTTCGCGTATACTGCTGTATTCTGTACAATGGAATAGGAAATGCTTCTCATCTTCTCTAGAGGAACCACACAAAGGAAAAGGCGACAGTGTAGAGGGCTCAGTAAGAAACCATTTTTTATGGGCGTTCAAACCAAGAGTTCTGGATCTAAGCCTGGCAAGGCAAATTCTATGCCACCTGCACGTAATCAACGATACATATTTTTCTGTTTCAAATATACTTCTAAAACTAAAAAACCAGCTGTACTGTTCTGTGTTTTCCATTTTGGAATGCCAGTTCTGTTTGTAAGAAGCAATCATCCTATCTTTAAATTCCAAAATAAATCCGTTTTCATATCCAACCCCCTGGCACATCCACACGATTCCAAATCCATTCGTCGTTAGAATCTTCTTTATAAAAAAATACCCAATTTTCTTTCCCCCGATCAAGTTCATTTAATAGCATTTGATATGCCTGTTTACAGAGTCTTGAGTCAGGTAATCTCAATAACTGAAGCCAATATTTTATACATTTAACATACATCCTGATATATAAAGGGTATCTGCCAGTTTCACCATACATTACTGTATTTGACGTATGCAGTGTAACACTTAAAAAGCGTTTGATTGCAAACGTGTGTACTTTCTCTAGATCTCTGTTGCCACGAGAACCCCATATTTCAGCGCCATACATAAGAAGTGGTTCGATTTTGCATCAAAAAGCTTCCAAAAAATACAAGAATCAATCGAATTTAGTTTCCTTAAAGCTTTTAGAATTTCTATGACTCCTTTTTTTCCTTTTCTACAATTCTCATGAGAGAGAGAGAGAGAGAGAGAGAGAGGACAACTGAATACGGTATACGACAACGGACTTAAGTTTTGTTTTGTTTTGTTCTGTGGAAACCAGTCTTAGCATGTTACATGATTATAACCAATAAAAGAAAAGAAAACTTGACTTACGATATTACGCGCAGAATCCTTATCTTTCACATACGTATGACGCTTACTGAAATACAGTCAAAACGAAGGCGATTGGTGTGTTTTCGCTTCCCTGTAATAGATATCATTTTCAGAATGCCATCAATCAGTGTCCATTCACAAATAAAAAGAAACTCATCTTTCACCTGCACCTGGGATATTAGAAAACCCCGTGGACTACGGGAAGGGCCATCTACCTAGATAGGACACAAACTGATCACCACTGAATAAAACTCTGGGTAATTTGGCCATCGTTCATCTTCATAGAGTCTGATGTATATGAGTCTCTCTGTTTCTGTCTGTCTGTCTGTCTGTCTCTCTCTCTCTCTCTCTCTCTCTCTCTCTCTCTCTCTCTCTCTTTCAGCCACATATTCAGTATACTTACCACCACCACCATCAGCTCCTGCATAAACATACATTCCGTGTATGTTCGCACCTCTGAACATGGTTCGCCTTGCTTTGATTTAAACTGATTTCACATCTTTTCACACACACACAAAAACTGTTTTAAACGGATCTGAAAACAAGACAAACGGATCTTACATATTAGATGTCATGTTGTTCTTCGTGCCCAGTCATACGTAAGAAAAACATGTACGGTACATTATGATCTAACTTGACGTTTCAACGAAACTGTACAGTTTTTGTCACTTTTTTTTCAACGGAGCAACTCCTCCATTTCCCAATCCACCTCTCTGCTCTCTCTCGATCTGTGTGTGTGTGTGTGTGTGTGTGTGTGTGTGTGCGTGCGTGCGTGCGTGCGTGCGTGCGTGCGCGCGCGCGCGGGCGTGTGTGTGTGTGCGTGTGTGCGTATGTGCGGGCACAAATGTGCATGTGTGCATGTTTCTGTTAATTGCTATTTTAGTACTAGTCTCTTCCTTTTCATAGTCTACATGTCGACTAATGTATTCGCCCTCTTTCCTTGTTCCTGCTATGATTATTGACTTGTTTGTTTTCCATGTGCTTTTTAATTTTCTTTTTCTTTTTCTGTTTCTTTCCCCGAGGGCTGAGTGGAAAAAAGCATGTATAATTTGCTTATCACACTACTCTGGCAAAATAGCATTGCATTCTCGCTGACTCTATGCCTGTATCTCTGTCTGTCTGTCTGTCCGTCCGTCCGTCTCCCCCCCCCCTCTCTCTCTCTCTCTTTCAGATAGCTCTAACAATGTTCTTTCTCCCCCTAACGATAACACACTCTGTCTGCAGCCCTGACAACCTCCCTCCCCTCAACTTCCCCTTTCAAACAAAATCTCCCTCTCCCTCTCTGTGCTCCCTCCCTCCTCCCCCCCCTCTCTCTCTCCCCCCTAAACAACTAGTCACTGTACTTAACTCCCTCCATAGACACACATTCCATAGACACACATTCCATACACACACATTCCATACACGCACGCACCTTTACACATGCTTTGCTTTGTTTCGAGTGATTTCACATCTTTTCACAAAAAAGTGTTTTAAAACGCATCTTAGCATTGCTTGACATCATCAGTGATGTGAAAGAATGATTGTAGAATAAGCATGTCCCCATCTTCCCATCCCTTCTCTACGCAGATTCCTAAAAAAAACAAAAACAAAAAACAAAAACAAAAACAAACAAAAAAAAACAATTAACAGTATGTATTTCTTAAACTTTTCAGAAACGAGCAAATTACAGGGAAAAGAAGTGAATAGCACCAATGGCTTTAAAAATCATCTTCAGAATAGCTGCTGATTGCCAGTGAATCCGATAAAAGCTTCTCTGTGACGGAAGAGTGGAGGAATAGACGATGCCTTAACATTAATTTTTTCCTCTCCATTGGGACACCTAACGTCATCAACATGTTTACATCTTAATGCACATGTGCGTGCTTACAAACCTAGGAAGAATCGCAAGAGAGAAAGAGAGTGTATTGTGTAAATGTGGTATGTATATAGAGAGAGAGAGAGAGAGAGAGAGAGAGAGAGAGAGAGAGAGAGAGAGAGAGAGAGATTGAAATGTTGACAGAAAAAATCCATTTGCCCAACAAACACTGCTTTCCCATCAGTTCATAGTTCAGCTGCCCCTCCGCACGTGCAATGAAGACAGGCCATGTGGAGGTGACGGCACTGGATCTACAGCCCACCCCCAATCTGCTCGGTCCATGGGACCTCAATCCAGTCCCCACCCGTCTCCCGACACCCATGAATATTCATCTCCACTGCTCTGCTCAGCAGGAACGTCAGATCCACTTTCTGGAAGCAGAGTTCTTCACTTCACAGAAAGCGTTGATGCAGACACTCCTTCATCATATCTTTGCTCCCATTCTTCTTCCATCCTACCACCTTCTATTCCGGTTGTTAACTTTATTTTTCTGTTTATCGATGATTCACACTTTTTTCCCCCTAATATTTCTCGACAAAATGATGGCCAAAGAATAAAAATCTGATTGAGCATTTCTTTTTTTATTTTGTGTGGCGGAGGAGCTCGATAATGGAGGAATGTGTGTGTGTGTGTGTGTGTGTGTGTGTGTGTGTGTGTGTGTGTGTGTGTGTGTGTGTGTGTGTGTGTGTGTGTTGTGGGGAACGACTGTGAGGCGGGGGGGTCAGGGTACGTGGGAGAGGAACAGAAGGGTGCGGATGTCGATGAGGGAGAAAGAGGTGTGAGAAAAGAAAAAAAAGTTTTTATTGTTAGCTGTCAGATGCTTTCCTATTGGCGTAACATTCTGTTAGCTGCCAGATGCTTTCCTATTGGCATAACACTCTTTTAGCTGTCAGATGCTTTCCTATTGGCGTAACATTCTCATTGGAGCAAACGGCGAGGAAGTGCAGATGGGAAGGAAGAACTGTTGTGAAAGAAGCGATCAAGGCTGACAATCATCAATGCGAATCAAGAGAGAGAGAGAGAGAGAGAGAGAGAGGAGAGAAGAGAGAGAGAGGAGAGAGAGGAGAGAGAGAGAGAGAGAGAGAGAAGCAGACATACTTGCATACAGACACAGACACAAACAGAAAGAGAAGAAAGAGAGAGAGAGAGAGAGAGAGAGAGAGAGAGACAGACAGACAGACAGACAGACAGACAGACAGACAGACAGACACAGAGCTAGCCAGCCAGATAGCTAGACAGACAGAGACACAAGCAGCATGAAGTAAAATGCGTGTACGTCCATTTAGTCCATGACAAATGCAAATGATTTCTTAGCAATAGTTTATTGGAGACCTTAAAACTCGAAGAGTAATGAGACGTTTTGGTGGTTTCCATTCGTGAATGTGTGAAGCAAGGAAGAAGGAAAGGTGCAACTCATTATGTAGGGGCCGGGCCCACGGTTTCTATCTCATCAACACAAGGAATTTGATCCACCGTTACTGTCTCTTCTTAGTAATTAAAGGCTTCACTTGATATTGCAAACTTCTTTTCCTCCATCTGCCTCCGTATCATTCTAATTCAAAGTCTGCCTTCAAATTTTGTATTCCACCAACATAAGAAAAAAAACCTTGAAATAACAATCTGTTTACTAATTCTTTATACATGTAAAACATGACGTAACACATTTCATCATTTATCAACCGTGAGAAAGATGAGGGAATGGGAAAGGATGTGCGTGCAGAAGCCGGGTATTACTTCTACACGAGGACGTACGTGTCCAAACCCAAAGCGTCTGGGCCGCACAGTGTTATACATCCAAAGACGGAGCTGGGCAGCTTTGAGGGTAATCAACAGTGATGCTCAGGAGGATGAAGAGAGCACACATCACAGGACTGCTGTCTCGGATCACCTATTGATCGAGGGGTTCGTCTGGATTATGTTCTCATCAAGACTACTTATATGGAAGGGGACAGAATAAGAGAGGGAGAGAGAGAGAGAGAGAGAGAGAGAGAGAGAGAGAGAGAGAGAGAGAGAGAGAGAGAGTGTGTGTGTGTGCGTGCGCGCGTGCGTGCGTGCGTGCGTGCATGCGTGCGTGCGTGCGTGAGAGCGTGTGTGTGTACACGACCGTTTGTTTATTGTGGTTTTAACACAAACGTATTTGCGTTAATTGTTATTAAGTTTCTAGTGCTCTACAGTTTATTCATCTCTTTGGAGATCACTATCCCACCAATGGTTTAACTCTGAGCTCGGCAGCTCAATTTTCTTTTTATCTATCTTTCTGTTTGTTTGTCTGTCTGTCTGTCTGTCTGTTTGTCTGTCTGTCTATCTATCTATCTATCTATCTATCTATCTATCTATCTATCTATATATCTATCTGTCAGTGTCTCTGTCTGTCACTTTCTGTCTGTTTCTGCCTATGTCTCTGTCCCTCTCTCGGCCTGTCTGTCTGTCTGTCTCTCAATCGGTCTGTCAGTCTATCTAGCTATCTCTCTGCCTGTTTGCCTGTCTGTCTCTCTGTCTATCTACCAATCCATCTACCAACCTACCTACGTAATTGTCTTTCTATCGATGTCTCATTCTATTTCACTCTATTTTTCCTCTCATCACCTCTGTTTTTCCCCTTCACTTATCATTTCTAATTTTGGGATATTTTAAGTAGCAAACATGCATACCTCCCCTCACATTTCCTGATTATTTGCATACCAGCTCAGCTATTTTTACATAGCTAAGTCTTTCTCTTACTGCACTGATCGTAATGTGCTTTGGTCTGTCATTTATATTTGTCTTGCTAATTGAAGACTCCACGGCGAAATCGTATCGTGTCTGCCCTGTCATGCTCTTTGTTCTGTTTTTTTTTCCTGGCGAGCTAGGGAATACTCAATAATTTGTTTCTCGTCCAAATATGATTTTTTGGGTCTAAAAATGTATATTTTTTCTATTCATTTTTTTGCTTTACATGCTGATGCTGAAGTAAAAGAAACGTATCTTATTCGAGATTGGTTGGTGTTGCCTCTTGCTTATATGCATGTGGAGAATGTTTTGAAAGAGTTTTTACTTATTTTATTTTCCTGAAGTTATCAATGGTTTCCTGCTGACGCCAAATACTCTGCCCATGTCAAAAATGGTAAAGAAATACGAACACAACGACATTACTGGGTGAAATGGTAAAGAACGTGTAAAAGGAGAGAAAGTTGACAACACACGCGGCATGTCAAATGAATCAATCTCACACCCCTTTTGACCTGTCGTCCCTAGCTTTACATTGCAGTTCTTCGTTCACACTTCCACCTTCTTATAGGGCTCGATCATTCTAATTCTCCTCACACCGTTCAGGTTTTCAAGTCTCAAACCTGTCTGAGACTGTTCACAAGTCTTGGAGACGTGACAAACTCACCAAGTTGCGGAGACAGCCGGTCATTGTACTGACACTGAAGGGATGTTAAAACCTCCGGTCTCCCTTCTTTTAGATTCTTCAGTCGCGTTCTTTACATAAGAAAATCTGATTTACGTACACAATGGCACATTTCTAAGGAGTTATATAGGATGGAAATCAGAGTCTGAACGGTTTTCACACATGAAAGGCTGCGACAGGAAGGACTTGAAGACGCAGCTATTCATCTACAGGTTGGCCCGTGGGGTCAAGGACGTGACCTAATCTGCATAATGATGTTGACACTTGGTAGCTTACCTTTTCTCAGCTCTGTAGAATCATTGGATTCCCTCAGCGATTTTTGCAAGGCAAATGGGCTGGTCTAGCGCGGCCTTGGATAAATTTGTTATCCACAGACACCTTGAGGAAATTACCAGATTTCGGTCTACACTCGCCGCCTTTCGGGAAGATAAAGAGGACAGAGTTTATGAGTTCAGTAGGTTGCAACTGGGGAACAATACAATCTGGAAACAAAGGAAACAAGGCAGCCAAACCATTGCAGCAAGCAGCTGCCAATATTAATTGATGCCTGGGCGAGTAAGTACATAAATAATATATACCTAAATAAACAAGTACATACCAAAGTACATAAATACCTAATTAAATACCTAAATAGATACCTCAATGAATAAATGAATAAACAAATAAAAGATACATAAATAAATAAACAAACAAACAACAATACATAAACAATCAAATAATAAATACATAATTTTCTTTTAACATAGGCCGAGATTTCATTTCTCCTCTCTCACACTCGCCCTTGACTAGACATGTCGGTGCTACTTCGACAGTCTATAGTGTTTCTTGGTGTACCCAGAAATACGGAAATAATCAGTTAACACGTTGTCATAACATTGTCATATTTTCAGCACAGTAATCATGTAAATATTCCCCAGGATACAGCATTTAAATAAGCAGAGAGCAAAACCATATAATGGCGTTTCTGATTGAAGCAGAACTCTATGCCACATCTTCATCGTCTTTATCATCTATCACAAATAATAACTGCAAAAAAAATGTATTACACTGAGTGTCTCTTCGCATTCTGACCTTGAGGATACCTCAGTTCATATTTCCTCTTAACCTCTGTGCTCATGGTGAATTCATATCAAAGTCGTCCTTGTTGGCCATGTTCTCTAGGGACTGCCCCATGACTAAACAATTACTGTTATTAATAGGACGCCGAGACGGTGGGTTTCTTTTTTTTGCGTGTGTTGAATTTGAACAAACTGCCCCGAACATGACCAAATTGACTCAGCAGCTTTGTAGAGCTTCCTCTGATGAGTTGTTTATGATGACCTGACATGGCTGAGGCTGTGGAACAAGTCAGAGTATGGATGTCTGTAGACTAGGGAAGAGCGATATTGAAGTAAAACCACTGATGGGGACACTAAACATTAAGCAACAGAATGTGAAAAAAAACCCAACAAAACAAAACCAACCTCTTGGGAGAGTGCTAACTTCCATCAGGGTCGAATATCCTGGATCAGCCCTTTGACCCGGATATAAACCAACATCTTATTAGGTTTTTCCTCGGGTCATATTCCATCATTCTACCGAACTCCTTTGAACATTGGTTAGGTGGAGAGACTGAGGCAGACTGCAGAATGTTGATGACAACAATCCAAGACACCGATAACTTCACAAAACCAGGGTGCCTAGAAGCACTGTTTACAGGGTGCCTAGAAGCACTGTTTACAGGGTGCCTAGAAGCACTGTTTACAGGGTGCCTAGAAGCACTGTTCACAGGGTGCCTAGAAGCTCTGTTTTTTTCATACGTAATCGACCGGACAAGCCAGTTTTTGACAAATATGTCTTTTTCAGACGTTACAAACAACGGGCAGCAAAACTGCACAAAATAATGACTCCTTTGATCATAAACAGCGTGAATATGTTACCCAAATGTTAAGTCTGTGAGTTTTCCACCAGACACTATTTTCATGCCTACTGCCATCTAGGGAGTGTTGTGATGTGAACTGTTAATGGTTATTTCTGTAATGTCCGAAGAAGCCATCTTTGTCAAAAATTTACTTATCTGTTGATGTTGATTTTTGCGCTTTAGATTGTTATTACTCTGTTTCTTTGTAATTTGATCGGGGGATCCGTTTTTGAGTACTCTAGGTGACTAAGAGGAGCCTCTAATGAAGTGTTCACCTGTGGAGTTGATGGTCGTGAATTCAAATCACAAATTGGGTCAGATGTTCTGGCTTGAATACCCCCTCTGTCCACCCAGCAATAAACGGGTACCTGATTCATTCCAGGAAAGGTTAGAGGTGGCTGAAGGAGAGAGATGGGCGCCGCATCCCATCACGCTGTGCCCCAAAGACGGTGAACCGCCGACAGTTAACGACCCATATTGCCACTATTACCACTAGGCTATGGGATCGTTAATATGTTTTCTTTAAAATGAAAGCAAAATCAAAGATCTCTCAATGGTTTCTCCTGCTGACGCAATCTGGGAACTATTTTTTATACTGTTTAATGTCGATTATTTGCAATGTCTGAAGAAGTTGTTTGTTTGGCATTGTGTATTAAACCAGTTACTGTACACTCAGTTCTGGGGATATATACTCATCGTGTGTTTGTGTTCAGCAATGCAGCAGACTGTTTCATTCTCCCTGAAGACAGACAGACAAACAAACCAACAGCCAAAGTTTGAAATAAAGAACGATAGGCTGAAGTGAAAAAACCCAAATAAAATGTAAACAGTCCAGTCAGTATAAAAGAGACAGCTAAACACTATTCAGTAACTAGCAGACAGGGCGTGGTAAGATAGAGCGAGTGGGATAGACGTAACACTATATCTGGTTAATACCTCAATAGCAGAACGTGCCAGGCTACATCCAGGAGGAGGGGTGAGAAAGGGTGGAGATGTTGAGAGAAGAAGTGGAGGGGGGGGGGGGATTGGCACAATTCGCATTCAGTCTGGAATGGAGCTAGGTAGCCTTAGGGGCAATCAACAGTGATGTTGGGGAGGTTGAAGAGAGCACACATCATAGAGCGGTGTCTCGGCTGTCTTTTTGATTGGGGAATTCGCCTGACTTGTCTACTCATCAGGGTCTTCCACTATACGAGGGTGGGAACGAAGGGAAAGCGGAAGATCGTTTATTCAGACGGTTACAGAGAAGAGTCTCTTCACTTGTAACAGTCAGCAGTACTTCCCAACCATTGAAGAACTTAGCATTTCGTCCACTTACGTGATGATCACAAAACGTATGTGGATCTGACAGTAAAGAATGAAGATTAGACGTCATTATTATAAGAATTCACGATCATGGTGGCTGTGGTTTATGCTTGGTTTATCATACTTCTGTGTGACTGTCTGTTCCCCATCCCTCTGTTATCTTACCATGGTCTCTGTTTCTCATGTTACACTTTCCACGGATCATTCTAAACACAATATCGTAGTTTGTGTACACTGCTGAGATGAAGATTATGAACATGATAAACTCTCACACAAAAGTCTACATTCTACGATCTGGCATCGTATCTATGACATTTAAACTTTGATATTGTTTCAAGTTTCCAAGTGTGACACGTGCGTTTTTGTATCATGTATGATGCATACATCAGATGATGAATTAGAATCTAACAGTGATAGATGCCAACAAATTGAAAAACAAAATCGAGTCACCTGTAAGAAAACGAAAAAAAGGTAAGAAAAAAGCACCACCAAAACTTACGTCAAGTTTTACTTTAGGTCCTACTTGAGGTGATGACAGATCCACCTAGTGTATGAAAAGAACAGTTCGTCTCTACCATCTACCGCCAGAGTAATAACTGCCCTCTAAACGACAAGAACTGAAGCGGTCACCCCCCCCCCCCCCCTTTCTTTTAATAATTGACGTTTCATGTGGGGTCACTGACGGTTACAATGAATCATTCATAACCGTCCGTCAGGGCGTCATCAGAAAAAGAGGTCTGAAGGGGGTTTACTATTGTGGTGCCAGATTCTGGCGTTTTATTACTGCAATGGCAGTATCTAACCTTTCAATACCTCTAATGCCATTCCCTGACATTTAATGACTGCAGACCCAATATCTAGCCTTGTATCATCTGTAATGCCATTCCCTGACATTTAATGACTGCAGACCCAATATCTAGCCTTGTATCATCTGTAATGCCATTCCCTGACATTTAATGACTGCAGAACCAATGTCTAACCTTCAACACCTGTAATGCCATTCTCTGACATTTCATGACTGCAGAACCAATGTCTAACCTTCAACACCTGTCATGCCATTCTCTGACATCGTATGACTGCAGAGCCAATATCTAACCTTTCAACACAGTGATGCCAGTCCTAGACATTTTACTACGGCAGATCCAATATTAACCTTTCAACACTGCAGTGCCAATCCTTGATGCTTTATTACTGCAAAGCCAATATCTGAACTTTCAACACTGTGATGCCAGTCTCTGAGAGTTGATTACGGCAGTGCCAATGCTTAATCTTATACCTTTGCCGTGCTGGTCTCTGATGTTTTATTGCCACAGTGCCAATGTGCAATCTGTCACACTGCGGTGCCAGTCTCTGACTTTTTTTTTTTCATAGCAGTGCCAATGTCTGATCTTGACTTTTTTTTTTTTTTTTTTTTGACAGCAGTGCCAACATATAACCTTCCAATACTGAGGCATTAGTAGCTGACATTTTGTTTTAATTACTGCAACAACCACCCTACAGGGTGTGGAACGACAGCCACCCTACAGTACAGAGATTCCACTGTTATTACAGCAATGCTAATTTCTGACGTTTCGTTACTGTAGTACCAGACTTTCAGCCATGGTGTGGCAGGACACGGCAATGCCGGTATGTGGAAGGGGAGTGGGGGGCGGCAGTGAGTTGGGGGTAGCTGCAGACACAGCGTGGGGCTGCGAGGGGAGAGTGAGTGACGTTTAATGATTCGGTTTCCCTCGTCTGTGACTGGACACGTGACTCCAATACAGTGATTACTCTCCTGAGAAAGACCAGCCACTGGTCGAGATATTGGGAAAAGCAGATGTGTGTTAGCCGTTCCAGTCTTGACCGTTTATCTCCCCCTGTCCACCACACTTTCAGTGATGGTCTGTCTGATAAGATGATAAACCAAGCTTCCGTGTTTGTGTAAAAGAAGCATTCGTAGCAAGGAAACGGTTTACGGCAAAATAGTGATGGGGTAAGAATCCAGTCCACTTTGGAAGGCAAGCAAAGACGTTCACAGGAAGAAATAAAAGAGGGAATTTATATCTACACATCGCTTGTGCTGCTACATGTTTATACAACACAACACAATACAGTATACTGTTATCGCAGGCCTCTGAGGTGTAAAAAAAAACAACAAAAAAACAAACACACACACACACACACACACACACACACACACACACACACACACACACACACAAACAAAACAAACAAAAAAAACCCAACGCCAATATTCACATGAACAAAAACGGGATTGGAGATTCGAGTGATGATCTGGCAGATTTTATTTCATTGTATGTGTACCCCACGGAGCATCTCCACTCAATTATGACAAATAGGCGGTGTGATTTCAGCACTGTAATGCTCACCAGCTGCCCATCCTATATTTGTTTTTATTTTGTTTTCCATCGGCTGTTACTCCCACTTGCAGTCTAAAGAGACATGAAGCAGATTGGCAGGCGCCGCCAAGTGCTGTTTACAGTTTGGAGTTAAACGCTTCCCTTTATAATCTCCAGTATTATATATTCTATGTATTTTTTCATCCTTCACAGATTTATTAACGAATTCATCGATTCTTTTTTCGGTGCTATCAATGTTGTATTCACCCGTTTTCAGCCCTCGTATGTCTTGAATGGTTAGTAATTTTATGATAAGAAATAGAAAGATACAGATCTATACATTTGTCAAACGTGTGCAAGTGGGTTTCGCGGTCACGTATGAATTACCTACTGATTCAAAATAAGAAAATAGAAAGATTAAGATGATAAAGCAAAATCCGTGTGCAAGTTGTAATCTAATACGTAATATATACATCTAATTTGTGTGTGTGTGTGTGTGTGTGTGTGTGTGTGTGTGTGTGTGTGTGTGTGTGTGTGTGTGTGGAAAGAGAGAGAGAGAGAGAGAGAGAGAGAGAGAGAGAGAGAGAGACAGAGACAGACAGAGAGAGAGAAAGAGAGAGATTGAAATGTTGACAGACAGAATCCATTTGTCCAACAAACACTGCTTTCCCATCAGTTCATAGTTCAGCTGCCCCTCCACACGTGCAATGAAGACAGGCCATGTGGAGGTGACGGCACTGGATCTACAGCCCACCCCCAATCTGCTCGGTCCATGGGACCTCAATCCAGTCCCCACCCGTCTCCCGACACCCATGAATATTCATCTCCACTGCTCTGCTTTGCAGGAACGTCAGCTCCACTTTCTGGAGCAGAGCTTAACGCTTCACAGAAAGCATCGATGCGGAAACTCTGTGGTCATATCCCTGCTCCCATCCCTCTTCCATCGTACCACCTTATATTCCAGCTGTTTTGTTTATTCTTCTGATTCTCGACGACTCTCCTTTTTTTCAGTTTTTTTTTTTCTGTCCCATCTTCGGTGCCACTTCAGTGGCGTTGCACCCACGTCACTCATTCCGACACCCCGTCCACCGCCACAGCCCAGTCAGTCCCGCCGCAGCCCCGGCACTGGCAATCCAAGGGGAGCAGTCAATGTCAAGTCGTCAAGAGGCAACCCACCGGAGGAGACACTGCACTGCTGCCGAGTCACTTCGGTGGTGTTCAGTGGCGCCTGTTCTGATCCAACATACGCAGGACACCACCTACTAAGCCCCCTTCTGACGACAATAATTGCTTAGTCACGGAGCTGGCGTGAATGAGCTCTCCCTCCGGAGGGCGCCACCACGTCCGTCCAACGACAGCCCCCATGGACTCTGGTGACCCCGACGGAACCAAACCAAGGCCACAGACGTGGAGAGGACATCGAAACTGAGGTCATCATGAGAGCAGGGCATAAAAGCCCACAGAATTTAATTTTTTTTTGTGTGCTGATCGATTTGAATCAGGATGATTAAGATGATTCTACGGATTTCCATTCCGGTCTGAGACTGCATGACAGGGCTGCACTCTACGCTTCCTTTCATAATTATATCCCGGCGTCAACCAGGCCCGAGAGATACAGACACCTGCAGTGTTGGTCAGGAATTTTGAGCAACACTCTCAGAGACGCATCCATTAAGTGGATGTAACTCGACTGTGTGGTCCCAGTCTTCGCAACTGAGCCTGTAGCAAATTCAACTCTGGGTCGGAGCCGGTCGGAGCAGAAAAATCCCACATGACTCTGATGGGAATCGAACCCACGACCTCCCAGCCGGGAGTCCGTGACACTAACCAATTCGCCACGGCGGCTGCTTTTATTCAGTTCTTAATATCTTCCAGCAATCCGATGATGAATAAACCCACCTCCACCCCCCTCAGCTTCCTCCTGCCCACCATGTTCCCAAAGTTTCTGACTCTACATTTTTTTTTTCATCCTCTGTCAAGCTGGCGAGTTTGGAGGTAAAAGGTTGATTGGAACCGATACAGAGGAGGGTAAGGAAAGGAGGGGGGGGGGGGGGTGTTGAAGGGATAGGAAGGAGACTGTGGGGAAGGGGTGAGGGGAGGATTTGATTTTAGCTGCCAGAGGCTCTCCTCCTAACACATGATTCTAAAGGCAGCAAACGGTGAGGGGAGGATTTGTTTTCAGCTGTCAGAGGCTCTCCTCCTAACACATGATTCTAAAGGCAGCAAACGGTGAGGGGAGGATTTGTTTTCAGCTGTCAGAGGCTCTCCTCCTAACACATGATTCTAAAGGCAGCGAATGACAAGGAAGTGCAGATGACAACAAATATTTGATGACGAAGGAATCAACAAGATGGGTAAACATTTATGCGTATCAGAAAGGCGTGACGAGAGAGAGAGAGAGACAAGACAAGACAAAGTTTTTATTCGTATAGGCCATAGCCCCTTAGAAGGGGGATGTACACAGAGCAACTTTACACAACACATTTCCAGTAGATGATGTACACAACTTTAAGCTAGCATAGAGTTACGCTGTTTAAAACCTCTGTACAAATAAACAGCAAACTGTTTCACTATTTTATCATTTGTCGATGCCATTAACAAGATTAATTTAAACAAGGATGGATGTCTAAAGTATTTAGGAGGGATATACTGTTGTCTTAAATCACTTAATTCTGGACATGAAAGAACAAAATGAACTTCATTTTCCTGTGATTCGTGACACAATGGACAAAAAAGCATACGATCACCTACAACTCTATATCGTTGAGAATGTGCAAAGATATCTGAAATACCCAATCTAAACTTTGTCACAGCATGTCTCAAATGTTTATTAATAGCCATTGACAAATAGGTAGGAATGCAATGCATAGGATTTAACAGTCTGTAAATAGAAAACCTAGAGCTGTCTTCAACATGCGAGTTCCACCTCTGCCAACTACAATCAATCAATCTTTGCCGAAACTCACGAATAAAACCATTTATATCACCAACACCCTGGTTTTCCCACACAAAACCAAATCCGAATTCATACAATTTTAGTCTTAAATTAGAAGTCCAGTTTTTCTTTCCCCTGTTATCTAACTCTAAAAGCATAGTGTAGGCTTTGTATGGCAATCTGTGTTGTTCCATTTGTGTTATTCTTAGCCAGTAACGAATACACTTTACCACTGAAATTAAATGTATAGGGTATCTATTGGTCTCTCCATATACCAGATCGTTCGGTGTTTTCAATGAAACACCAATAAATTTCTTTAGAGCATACAGGTGGATTTTCTCAATATGCATAGCAGCAGAATCAAAACCCCATATTTCAGCACCATATTGTAGCATCGGTTGAATTTGAGCGTCAAATAATTTCAAAAATAAAGTCAAAGATTCACTATTTAACATCGTTAATTTCTTCAGTATACACAATAACGCATATTTAGCTCTACTTGCAAGATCTTTACAAGCGAAGGTAAAGCTTAAACGTGTAGAAAAATATATGCCAAGATATTTGTAAGCATTCACAACGGGCATAGCAGTTCCATTATATAGCCACCTTTCTCTGGCTGCAAGATATCCACCCTTTCTGAACACAATTATATTGCTTTTATTCATGTTTATGTTTAATCGAAGTGAAGCGGATGCTCTTTCTAAACTGTTCAACTGGGTTTGTAAACCAACTATCGTTTCAGACATCAATGCTACATCGTCAGCTAAAAGAAGAATGAAAATTTCCAAAAAATCATTTATGAATTTTGCACCATGTCGTCCAGAATTAGTCACTTCTTTCGTTAATTCATTAATGAACAAAGAAAACAAAATGGGACTACAAACATCCCCTTGTTTAACTCCAATTGTACAGGTTATATAATCAGTCAGAGAACCGCCGCTCCTTACTCTAGCTTTTACAGAGTCGTACATACTCATGACACATTGATACAATTTACCTCTTATCCCATTTTTAAACAAAATTCGCCATAATATACTCCTGTTAACAGAATCAAATGCTTTCTCAAAGTCAATAAAAGCGACATATAATTTACGATTCAAACAAAATTGTTTTTGCACAAACGCCATTAAAGTGAACATGTGGTCTATCGTGGAGTAATTGCGTTTAAATCCAGCTTGGCATTCACCTGTGAGGTTCTTTTCCTCTACCCACTCCTGCAGTCTTCCATTGATAACAGTACTGTACAATTTACTACAAACATTACACAAAGAAATTCCTCTATAATTATTAGGATCATCAATATTACCCTTTTTATATAAAGGAAGAACTATTGATTCTGTCCACAGCACAGGAAAAACACCCCTGTCAAATAGAGAGTTGAAATACTTTGTAACAAAATCCAATATCAAATTAGACTTACATGCATTTTTCACCATTTCACCAATAATACTATCAGGGCCACTAGCTTTATGACTTTTCAGTTTTCTTAAGGCCATCATAATTTCATCCCTTGAAATTGGACGATTGAAATAATCGTTACTGGAATTACTATCATCACTGGAATCATGTTGAACATTTCCACCACCACTGCCTTCCTCATCTGTAGCATCATCTGTGTCAACGTCTTTTTCAAGCAGTTTCTGAAAATGTTCAGACCAGTCTTCCAAACCAATGTTATTAGACGGTTGCTTTCCTTTATTGTTGATTTTACGCATTGAGTTCCAAAACTCCCTTTGGTCATTCACAGAAGAAACCAACTGTTCTACTAAATTACTGTTAAACTGTTTACGTTTGTGTTTCAAAAGATTCTTGTAGTCACGCCTGGCTGCACAGTAAGAAAAATGATCAGGGGGTAATAAAGTGCGACGATATTTATTTAAATGGTTACGGGCCTTTCTTTTACCGTTACGACACTCTACGTCATACCAGTCATCACAACTTTGTTTTGCATTTATGTTAAACTGTTTTTTCATACATTCAGCTGCATCTTTTAGGCAACTGTTAAATATATTCAAAGATTCGTTAACATCAACACCAATTTTTGTAATCGCCATTTCTATTCTCTCCTGAATTTCAGGAGAGCACATTGCATCACTGAAAGTACTGGCATAAGTCTCATTCCATACATACTTCTCCATTAAACATCTACCAATATTCATTTTCGCATTATTTATGTTTTCATTATAAAATCTGAATTTCATCATTACAGGCATATGGTCAGATTCAACTCTTTCTAACACATGCAGTTCACAATTATTAACAAATTTTGCAAGCAAATCACGTGACATTATAAAATAATCATTGACGCTATTGCCTCTCTCAGAAATGTATGTGTAGCGATCGTCGAAATCGCCCTGACACATACCATTCACAATATTCAAATTCAAAGCAGTGCACATATTAATCAACATCTTACCGTAGTTGTTCAGCACAGTATCTTCAGACTTCCTGTTCATACATACAGGATTACTTAAATGCTTATGACCAAAAGGCAACCCATCGTCTTCCAAATCATGTGAAATATTTGAAGTCCTGCTGTTAAAATCTCCACTTAATAACACATAAGCATCATCAACAGAAAGTAAACAATCACTCACAAACTCTTCAAGCATACTTATTCCATTGCCATTGCCAGCATATGTATAATAAGGTGAGTCTGCCGGTGGTATGTAAGCACAGATGTACAAAATGTTTTGGTTCAAACACATCAGAGATTTATCAATCACAAAAGCAAAACAAGAATCCGATTGAATATCCAATAATTCAACAAATGAACAGAGCTCGTGCCTCACAAGACATACGAGTCCACCAGAGCGCCTTCCACGGGTTGTAAGTTTAATGGCTGGCTTACAGAATTTCTTATATCCCGTAAATATTGACGAATGAAAATCTTCCAAAAATGTTTCAACAAAACAAATGAAATCGAAGGAACAAACAAACGATACAAATTCTTTATCATGTAATTTAGAAAGTAAACCATTCACATTCCAGTGAAGAAAAGACAAACATTTAGAATTATTATATACAACAGAGCGATCTGGGTCAAGACTTTCAGTGACCACGGAAGAAGCCCCGCTCCCGCTGTCATGTAATGCGTCACACACGGTGTCTGAAGCCGAGTCATTCAACACATGCTCAGTGTCAACATGCACATGTTCACATTCTACGCTGGCTGTACCGCTGGCACAACACACCTGGTCACCCGTCTCTTGATCAGCACGTGCAAGCTCACTGCTAAACCCGCTACACTGTGACAGCCAAACCGGTGCACACTGAAAGTTTGTTCCCTCTACTGACTGACCATGAATATCTCTGGGCCGGCCAACGTCCTATCTTATTTCTACCAGCCGGTCACCAGAATCAACAGCGTATTTCTTTCCGTCTATCAGGAGGTGGTCAAACACCATGGTGGCCCGTTTACCTTCACCACGAGCTCTCTTTAGATGTGGTGTCAACCTCCTCCTAAGTTCTCTCACTCGACTAGAAAAGTCCTCACTGATGAAAATCCGACTTCCCCGTAGCTTTCCTTTAGCTTTAAGCACATCTAATTTCTGCTTATAAAAAACGCATCTAGCAATCACGGGGGAGTCTGACTTAGAGTTTATTCGGTGAACCCTGTCGAATTCTATGTCACGAGACAGCTCCAGCTTGTCAGTGAGAAGTTCATTCACAATACCTTCACACTCAGCGGTTGTCTCGTTGTCCTTCCTGGGTAATCCATAGAACACCAGGTTGTTCCTCTTGGACCGCCCCTCCAAGTCGTCCGTCTTCCTCTCCAGGTCTTCAATCTTCTTGCCGAGATCATCGTTCCTTCTCTGCAGGTCTTCGTTCTGCTGACGGAGCGTGACGACCTCCTCCCTCAGCCCCCTCAGCTCGTCCCTCATGTCCACATAGTCTTCATGGAGGATGCGGATCTCTTCTTTCACTTCTCCAATCTTACTGTCCAGCTTCGTATCCAAGGAGCTCAGCATTCCTATCACGTCAGACAGGGTAGGCTGACTTGCTGTTCCACCGGAAGTACTGCCTGAAGGGTTGTCCGTCCTGTCTAGACTGACTCTGCTGCTTGTTGATCTTGTGCTGGTCAGTCGGGACTGCCTCATGCTTTCCTTGCTGTCTTTGGTCTGAGAAGTGTTGGGTCCCGGATTGCTTTCCACGTCTCCACAGCGAAGAAGAAAGCCGCCCCAGTACAAATAAGAGAGGAGCAATCCTACTATAACACCGTCTTTTCTTCCTTTCAGTGTCAACATGGCGCAGTAGAGGGCCCTCTTCTGCCTTGCACGTTTAAACATGAAGGCCTGATAGATTGCATGAAAACAGCCACACACTGATCTGAAATGCAGTGCAGCCGATGGCATGGCTCTTCGTATGACTTGCTGCCAAACTTCGTAGCATGGAACGATCTGTAGCCAACGCAGTTCTTCTTATTTATCAGACTGGATAACAAGTAACTTCACGCGAAGACAGCAGCTCACAAACCCCCAGAGAGAGAGAGAGAGAGAGAGAGAGAGAGAGATGATGATGATGATGATGATGATGATAGTGATAATGATGATGATAATCTTTATTTCCAAGGGTAACAGATAAGCAAACACATGCTTTTTTTCATCCGGCCCTTGCCCCGTTAAGGGACTAAGTATGACTAGCGACTAGAGAGAGAGAGAGAGAGAGAGAGAGAGAGAGAACTCGGAACTCGGAAAATTTTAATTGCAAAGGCCACCGACCTATCTGCAATGAGATCAAGAAACAAAAATAAAATCGCACACACTGACGCTGTAACATTTCTACTGATCACGATCATTTACAAAACTTGCTCACACCAACTGTATAATCGTAAATGGAATATACTGAAAGATACATACAAAATCACACCCGTATATAGCACTCTCCCAGACTCGCACAGCTCGCACATACAATTTCGCTCGCACTTACAATTGCGCGCGCGCAAACCACACACACACACACACACACACACACACACACACACACACACACACACACACACACAACATACACAAGCAGACAGACAGACAGACAGACAGGCAGGCAGAGGAGTACAGGTGTGGCACCTCACGCAAATGGAATATTTCGGTTTATTCAATTCAAGTTTAACTGTAGCACTGTCCTTGAGTGATATAACAGCCTTCCCAAGAAAGGTTAATTAAAGGGAGAGAGGTTCTACCCAGTACCTACTTAACACGTCAAATACCTCAAAACTAACAACACATCACAATGATTGACTCTCTCTCTCTCTCTCTCCCTCTCTCTCTCTCTCTCTCTCTCTCTCTCTCTCTCTCTCCATGTTCATAAGATTTTGGTAGCTTTACTCTCACCGCTCATCCTAACTTCCTTCTACACAGCTACACCCTGTCTGTTTCTGGTTACAGAGCTAAAGCCAGCACTCCACATGGAGTTATCAGGTCGGCATGAAGCGACCTTCCAAGAACGGGAGTCACTTGAACGGTGGTCAGTGGTGCCTGTCGTGGTCTTACATGAGCAAGACTTCCACCACCCTCTCTTATAGATGTCAATAGGTGCCAAGAGCCAAAATGAGTGTCCCCCACCCACTCCGTCTATTCCGGTAGAACACAGGCACCATGTCTCTCCAACAGCATACGTAAGTAGGCTTGAACGTGGGGAGATTCAAGACTGAGGTCGTAATGAGAACAGGGCATGAAGGTCTGTAGTATCGTAATGAGAACAGGGCATGAAGGTCTGTAGTATCGCAATGAGAACAAGGTATGAAGGTCTGTAGTATCGTAATGAGAACAGGGCGTGAAGGTCTGTAGTATCGTAATGAGAACAAGGCGTGAAGGTCTGTAGTATCGTAATGAGAACAGGGCATGAAGGTCTGTAGTATCGTAATGAGAACAGGGCATGAAGGTCTGTAGTATCGTAATGAGAACAGGGCGTGAAGGTCTATAGTATCGTAATGAGAACAGGGCATGAAGGTCTATAGTATCGTAATGAGAACAGGGCGTGAAGGTCTGTAGTATCGCAATGAGAACAAGGCATGAAGGTCTGTAGTATCGTAATGAGAACAGGGCATGAAGGTCTGTAGTATCGTAATGAGAACAGGGCATGAAGGTCTGTAGTATCGCAATGAGAACAGGGCATGAAGGTCTGTAGTATCGTAATGAGAACAGGGCATGAAGGTCTATAGTATCGTAATGAGAACAGGGCATGAAGGTCTATAGTATCGTAATGAGAACAGGGCATGAAGGTCTGTAGTATCGTAATGAGAACAGGGCATGAAGGTCTATAGTATTTGAGACTTTCATTTCTTTTTAGGAATATAACACGGTGATCAACAGCGGGTAATGATAATCACGATGTTGCCATAGTTGGAAGATACACTCTGGGCTTCTTTGAAGACATATTCCGGTATCAATAAGGCTCAAGAGAGACAGACACCTGCAGAGCGACACATTGTAAGCACCACTGTTGATGTCCTATAAATGAACCGGATTGAGATTGTAAAGATATAGTATTCAGGCCCAAGAGATACAGACACCTGCAGAGCAACACAAACAATGTAAGTAACACTCACAGAGTCGCACCTAATGTCAACATGACACTGTGTAGTTCTAGTCTTCGCATCTGAGCCCACAGCATGCTTAACGAGGATAATGGTTTGGATATAATATTATGGGCATCATCTTACCACTCTTCTGCATGCCTTCCCTTGAGCCCTTGATATGACTGTTTCCCGCCAGACAAGGCCCTCTCTGCTATCAGCTGTTTCCCAGAATTCTTCAGTCAAGAAAATGAAATAAAGTCGACGAGACAACTGCTCATTGTGTGGAAGCCTTCTTCTGTCACTTTTCTTTCCACTTTTCCATCATCTGATTCAATAGTCTGGAACAATTAGGTGGTATGTAGGGGGCTGAGTTAACTGCCAGCTTCATCAACAGACTGTTCTTATCGTGTGCCCTCACTTACCAATGCTAATACTATCAATGGTGCATCCTTTTGTTTCAAATACGTGCTGGTCATTCTTTCAACACACACACACACACACACACACACACACACACACACACACACACATGTTTACATACATATTGAAGTCAATTCATCCCTGCTCATTGGTATATACTCATGCCATCCTTTTGCTGCAAAGTCTCCCTCTTATCAGACTATTTCCACTGCGTTTTGGTCTGTTACTTTGTCTTAGTAGTAAAAGACTACTTTGTTTCTTTTGTTTTTCTTAAAGTTATCAATGGTTTCCTGCTGATGCAATACTGCCCGGCCATGTCTAAAGTGGTGAATAAAGGCAGAAGTCAGTATTTGAAGAAGTGACCAAGAACGTGAAAGCAGAAAGAGTTGATGACACACGTGACATGTCAAATGAAGTCTCACCCTGCCTTCCAGCTGCTGTCCGTCATTTCGTATTGCAACCCCCTCCTGAGACTTCTCTCTCCCAGCTGGAGTCAATAATTTTAATTTTCTTCACATTCTTCAGGTTTTCAAGTCTCAAAACCTGTCTGAGACTGTTTACAGGTCCTGGTGACGTGACGAACTCACCCAGTTGCGGAGACAGCCGGTCATTGTGTTGACACTGAGGTGATGTCAAAACCTCCGGTCTCCCCTCTTTTAGATTCTTAAGTCTTCTTTACATGAGAAGAGCTGGTGTACGCGCACAGCGGCACAGTCATAAGGAGTAACAAGGATGGAAATCAGAGTCTGAACTGTTCCCACACATAAAAGACGGCACATGAAGGAAGTGAAGACCCAGCTGTTCTTTACAGGCTGGGCCATGGGGCCGGGGACGTGACCTAATCTGCATGATGATTTAGACTCATGGTACCTTAGCTCTGTGGAATGAATGGATTCAGTCAGTCAGTCAGTCAGTCTGGCGACCTCTGTCAAACGTCCATGACCAACATTCTCCAACCATCTCTGTCTTCCATCTCTTAGTCTGTTGCAGTCCTTCTCCAGTTGGTCTATACATGTGCATGGTCGTCTGCCTCTCGATCTGTCTCCGTGACTGGGTTACCACAGGAGGAATCTGTGGGTTACTTCCGCTTCACTTCTGAAGCAGTATCCACTGTGTCTAGTCTTCTCTCTGTTATTGTTGTTGTTATGTTTGGAAGGTCTCAACGGACTCACTCAGCAGTTTTTGCAAGGCAAATGAGAAGAGCTAGTGTTACTGGATAAACTGGTTACCCACAGACACCTTGAGGAAATTGCCAGATTTGGGTTAGTACACACTGCCTTTTGGGCAGATGAAGAAAAATGAGCTTAAAGGTTCAGTAGGTCGCAATGGACGAACAACAGAATCTGGAAATAATAGAAACAAGACAGCCAACCATTGCCGGTAGCACCTTCCAAACCTCAGTGATGCTTAGACAAATAAAACCTTCATCTTCTAAACAAACCTCAGTGATGCTTAGACAAATAAAACCTTCATCTTCTGCACAAACCTCAGTGATGCTTAGACAAACAAAACCTTCATCTTCTACACATGCTAATTTGCATTTCTTTTCTCTGACTTGACACATATGAACAGATCGCACGATCCGATTTGGGCACACTGAAGTTTTTTTTTTTCATGTGTCCAGAAGTACATCAATTACAGGCACACTGGCTGTCACTGTGAAGCTCTGTTTTTATTTTGTTGATATAAGTAGGAACAGTTGCGGAGATACATTATGAACATAATCATGATATAAAGCCCTGTAAGGAAGTATCTTACCAAAAGGGAACACATTGTCTTTATCGATCTTAGTGCTTATCATCAATAAACAATGTCATAACATAAAATACAAATAGCTGACTTAAAACACACACACACACACACACACACACACACACACACACACACACACACACACACACACACACCAATAACTAGCAGACAGGGCGGAGAAAGATGGAGGAACTGGAGAACACGACAGACGTAACACAGTATCTGGAAAATATCTCTGCAGAAGAGCATGCCACGCCAAATCCGTCTGGAGCGATGGACTTGGGGCTGGAGGTGGGGAGAGTGGAGAAAGTAAAGTGGAAAGGGAGGGGCAGCGACTGCAGTCAGTGTGGGATGGATGGGACTGGGTAGCTTTCAGGGCAATCAACAGTGATGCTGGAGAGGATGAAGACAGCACACATCACAGAGCGGTGTCTCGGCTCTGTCATTGATCGGGGAATTCGCCTGACTTATCTGCTCATCAGGGTCTCCCACCATGCAGAGGTGGGGAAGGAGGAATGGCGGGTTATCGTAACTTGGATGGTTGTAGATAAGACTTTCTTCACCTGTCACGTCTCTTGCACTCTCCTTCTCAACTTAGCATTTCTTCTACTCTAGTGCTGACAATTACATGACAGTAAAAGGTTAAAAGAAGTGATATCTTTTTTTTTTCTAAAAAAAAATCAATGTTTGTGCCTGTGTTTCAAGGTTTATGATATGTCATGATTTTGTATTTATGTGCCTATATCTCTCCCCATCCCTCCGTCCTCTTTCTGTAGTCTCACGCAACATGATATTCTGAGTACTTACTGAAGCTATAAAGATTAGAGCTTACGCACTCTGTTGCTCTGAAAATCAGAATAAACTCTAGGAATGAGGCTATTGCTATTTTTGCAGCAACTTTAACTAGGAAACCATTTGTTAATTTTCTATGTCAATGTATGCCACATTTAGGAACAGTATCACTACTGTAGTTAATCAACCGTTATAAAGTCTACATTTTTGCAAGCCTGCATTGTTTCTTTTTTTTTTTTTTTTGCTCTAATGTGACAAAAGTGTTACTGTGGCATATATGATATCAGAATGCCGATAAAAGGCGTGATGCCATCACATTATAGTAATGAAGCCAATAAAATGGAAAAAAAAAACCAACAGACTCACATTTAGGAGAATAAAATACACCTGATGATCACAGACATATCAGCTGTATGAAGACTGAAATTTGTCCCTATCACTTGCTGCCAGAGTATTGACTGAAATTCGTCCCTACCATTTGCTGCCAGAGTATTGACTGAAATTTGTCCCTACCACTTGCTGCCAGAGTATTGACTGAAATTCGTCCCTACCATTTGCTGCCAGAGTACTGACTGAAATTCGTCCCTACCATTTGCTGCCAGAGTACTGACTGAAATTCGTCCCTACCATTTGCTGCCAGAGTATTGACTGAAATTCGTCCCTACCATTTGCTGCCAGAGTATTGACTGAAATTCGTCCCTACCATTTGCTGCCAGAGTATTGACAGCCCGCCAGACGACAAGGACTGGAGCGGTCAGCAACCCCTTTAACTGACATTTCATGTGGGATCACTGTAGGTTAAAATGAATCATCCACAACTGTCAAGACGTCATCAGAAAAGCACCGTAAAGGGCGTTCACTCTTCCAGTGACAGTCAGAGGTTTTATTACTGCAGTGCCAATATCTGACCTTGTAACCCTGCAGCACCAGTATCCAATATACAGTGCCACCCTCCAACACCAGTATCCGATGCTACAGTGACACCCTCCAACACCAGTATCCATTACTACAGTGCCACCCTCCAACACCAGTATTCACCAGTATTCAATACTACAGTGCCACCCTCCAACACCAGTATTCAATACTATAGTGCCACACTCCAGCACCAGTATCCAATACTACAGTGCCACCCTCCAACACCAGTATCCAATACTACGGTGCCACCCTCCAACACCAGTATCCAATACTACAGTGCCACCCTCCAACACCAGTATCCAATACTATATACAGTGCCACCCTCCAACACCAGTATCCAATACTACAGTGCCACCCTCCAACACCAGTATCCAATACTACAGTGCCATCCTTCAACACCAGTATCCAATACTATAGTGCCACCCTCCAACACCAGCCACCTCCAACACCAGTATCCAATACTACAGTGCCACCCTCCAACACCAGTATTCAATACTACAGTGCCACCCTCCAACACCAGTATTCAATACTACAGTGCCACCCTCCAACACCAGTATCCAATACTACAGTGCCACCCTCCAACACCAGTATCCAATACTACAGTGCCACCCTCCAACACCAGTATCCAATACTACAGTGCCACCCTGCAAAAACACACAAGAACCTTTGCTGAACAGCACACAAGAACAAGCTGGCAATTGTGGTCACCTGAGAGGGCAGTCCAGCGGAACGAACAATTCTCTGGCGGCGCCAGGTAGTGCACTGTGGTACCTATAAATGGTTGATGACCTGCATGGGGCAACAGGACTCCAGTTAAAAGTAAACAGTGGGAAAGCAAGGCAAGATACTGTTCCATTCCCCTCGTGATCTCTATCACCTATCACGCAGTCTGCGTGTCATTATCATACAGAACTACACATTGGCACAGGTGCAGACATCTCTATCACTTATCACGCAGTCTACGTGTCATTATCACACAGAAATACTCACTGACACAGGTGCAGAATTCTCTATCACCTATCACGCAGTCTACGTGTCATTATCATACAGAACTACTCACTGGCACAAGTGCAGAAATTCATGCTCCTTGAGGTGTCCAGCCTAGATGAGCCACATTCATCTTCCTTTCACGTGATACAGGTAGAAGGTCGTAAGCTGAGTCCCCCCCCCCCCCTTTTATGTAATAACGTACACGCCAACAGGAGTATGACAATCTCAGGTCGGCGGTTTGATTCCCTGCACAGGGCGGGACAGGCAGACATCAGGCCTTAAGTGGAGATCTTTCTGATGGCCGAAATAGCTCAGTGGTAGAACGCCGGACTCGTAATCTTGGTGATCCTGGGGTTGCGGGTTCGAATCTCCGCCGGGCCGTTTCGGTACAGGGGGATTTTTCCCTGGGAGTTAACATTGCATGTGACTCCATTTCCCTCACAGTCCTTCGAATGAGACTATAAACCGGGTTCCGTGTGTGAACGCACGCATAGCATCTTGCACACACGTAAAATCCCATCAACAACTTTCGGAAGAGAAGGCCAGTTTGGCCATTGGTATGGATGACATGTTATACATATCATGCACCCTGCGTGAGAAATGGAAAGAATGAAGGAAGTAAGGAAACTGAGTGAACGGTATTGAACGACATTGCCTGGGTGACACGGGAAACGACTGAATGAAGATCCAGCTGGCAGCTCTTTAGTCGGCACTACCCAGGTAGGCAGCCTGTGGTGTGAACGAGTGTGGATTGTAAAGCGCTTAGAGCTTGATCTCTAGCCGAGGACAGGCGCTATATAGGTATTCATAATGATAATCAATAAAGCGAGATTCGATGCATATGTAAATGACTTCATTGTGACAAAATAAAAGAAATGTCCACAGCAACATCGCACTGAAAGAAAATCTGTCCATTTTGGTACGCCCACATGGACGTGCACAGAAAGGAATAGAAAGGGGGGAACTACATCGACTATTCACATGTGATGGTAAGGCTGCATGATACAACACAATACAATACAATAAAACACAACACACTACAACACAATACATACAGCACAGTGCAATACAGTACAATACAACACAATACGATGCAGTACTCTGCCATTAGTCTAGCAGAAGACCTCAGAGATTTTTTTTTAATGCTGATCGATGAGAATGAGGATGATTAAGATGATGCTACGGATTTCCATTTCGGTCTGAGACTACATGACAGGGCTGTACTCAACGCTTCCTTTCATAATATATCCCGGCGTCAACCAGGCCCGAGAGATACGGGCACCTGCAGTGTTGGTCAGGAGATTTGAGCAACACTCTCAGAAACGCATCCATTAAGTGGATGAAGCTCGACTGTGTGGTCCCAGTCTTCCCAACTGAGTCCGCAGTAAACTCAACTCTGGGTAGGAGCCGGTCGGGGCAGAAAAACCCACATGACTCCGATGGGATTCGAACCCACGACCTTCCAGCCGGGAGTCCGCGACGCTAACTACTTCGCCACGGCGGCTCAGGGGTAGGTGTCGAAAAACAACGCTGACATTCACAACACGAACTGCGTTAGATATTGGCACCGTGACCTGGTACATTTAACCACACTCTGCTGACCATCTCTGCTCTATTCTGACACCCGAGCTCTGTGATTTCAGCACTGTGCTGTCCATTCTCTACTGTTCTTCCTTTGTTTCTTTTGTAATTCTGGGGGCACTTTCCACTGGCTGCTACTCCCTAGTTTCAATCTACAGAAGAAACATTAAGCAGTGTGGCTACGCCGCCAAGTGCTGTTTAGAGTTTGGAGTTAAAAGGTTCTGTTTACGATCACCAGTTTTGTGTTTTCTGTACTGGTTTATTTGCACACTTCACAGATATTTTGCAAAGTGATTTTTTTTCTTCTGTGCTGTTGATTTTGTATTCATGTGATTTTAGCCCTACGATATCCGCTAAACGTTGACCATTTCACAAACAAGTAAAGATACAGATCTGTACATCAGTCAGACATGGGGTTGCTTCTTTTCGTGCCCATGCAAGAATGAATAAGTGAGATAAAATGAGATTTAAAAAAGACAGATGAAACGATACAGTACAATTCAATTTCATGCACGAATTCTGGTTTTATTGCAAAATGGAAACGATAAAGCACAATTTCAATTTCATGTACGAGTTCTGGTTTTATAGGTCACACACACACACACACACACACACACACACACACACACACACACACATTAACCACACTCTTGGGGGATTCCTGCGCAATATGGCGACGTCAACAACTGGCTAATCTTCTTCTGGGACAGTATGTTCTCTAATGGAAAGAAAATGACCACGACTAGGTTCCAGCCTATGAGAGGAACGTCAGCTAAGACTCCTGCAGACACATCTTCAATGAACAAGGAGAAGACAAAGCTACAAAGCAAGAATGAGAAGAAGGATGCTTCGACCTCTACTGAAGTGTTAGAACTGGACGAAGTTTATAACGGCATGCTCCCTACTCGATCCGGCACTAACACCGGCGCTGATTCGATTTGTAAAAATCCGTCGTGCGTAAGTACAACCATTGACACTTTATGCGATCGAGTCAAAGCATTGGAAACAACAATAGCTCACCTGTCCAATATTATTGTGAATCTGAGAAAAGATCGTGTCGGAAGGGAAAGGGGCGGTAAAAATAGTGCAGCCCGTTCAGAAGAATATGCTCTACTCTGATGCTGTTAAAACATCTGCTAGTGTTACCCTTCCACTGAATAAAGACTTACCTGAAATGCCGATAAAAGAGGACAGAAGCAGGGCAAGGAAGCCAAAAACTACCCATTTGCCTGCGGTGAGGGAAAAGAACGCGGTTTCTGATACGAATTCTTCCGATGACGTAATGCCGTCGGCGTCATCCTCTCAAAAAAAGAAAAAAGTCATTACTGAAGTTCGAAATGCTGGATCAAAGTCTGGAAAGTACCTCCAGACAGAAAAAGATCTTCCTGGTATTGCCATCCTGCACGATTCTGTACTGAATGGGGCGCAGGCACGTAGGCTTGGTCTTTCCTATGGACTTCGTGTCATCAAACGTAAATGCCTGCCCATGGATGATATTGAAAGAGCTGCTAGATCTGCTATAAACGCTTACCAAGAACTCGATGCTGTCGTGTTGCACTGTGGCATCAACACCCTGAGAAACAAGACCCCTCAGGCTGCCAGTGAAGCTTTTGTTGCTGCCGTGCGCAAGTTACAGTCTGAGCATCAGAAAGTGAAAGTTGTTATTAGCAAAATTTCGCCAGTCAAAGATCCTTCCCTGAATGCAAAAAGAGACCTTTATAACGCCTTGATGTTTGCCGAGCTGGTGGAGAACAAGAATATCTCTTTCATCAGCCACGAGAACCTGCAGCCGAGAGGTCTCCGGGATCAGCTTCACCCCAACCAACGAGGAGCGTCAGTGCTGGCCGGAAACTTGGGCAGACATCTTCAAGGTCTTTTCTGGAATCAGCCCAAGCGACGTTCCAAATCGTACATTCAGCCGCATATGGGGTTCTTTGACTGGAGGGGTTTTTGGTACCCCACTGGTGACTGCCTTGACAATGTATATTTTGAGCTGTAGTTAATATGTGAATGTGTGTGTGTGTGTGTGTTGTGTGTGTGTGTGTGTGTGTGTGTGTGTGTGTGTGTGCGCGCGCGCGCATACGTGTGTGTATGTGCGTTATGCACTGACGAGAACGTGTGTATGTGAGTGTGTGTGCGCGCGCGCGTGTCTTTGTGTGTGGCTGTATGTATGCCTGTGTATAAATGTATGCATTATGTTGGCTTGTGTGTTAGATATACCTGGATATTCTGTTTTGTGAAGGCACACCACATTCATCATTGCAAGTGTTAACTGAGGTCAGACCTGTACTTTGGAGACATACAAGTTCCCTGAATAACGAGTGTTCATAGCCTTCATAGTTCTCATAGTCAGTATACTTAGTAGCGCGCTATTCAGACATTGGTTTATTGTTTATATAACATTGTTCTTTTCGTGTTTTCTTTGAATGTATAGTTTATTTGTTAAGAAGAAGATGTTCCCCAATGTGGGCTATTTCGTATTTATTACTACTGTAATAGGTCACTCTCAATATCAATCAGTCTTGTTTGGTGGAGAATGTGCCGTGAAAACCTATAATTTGCATAACAGCAGTTATGTTACAACTTGCAATCTGCCATGAAAGCTAAGCAAAATGATTGTTTCAAAATATTTCAATGGAATGCCAGATCACTTCCCAGTAATTTATTATCTTTTGAAAACCATGTTCTGGAGGGAAACCACTCTGTGCTAGCACTTCAGTCTCTGAATGTGGAAAAGCACAGACTACCTAATTTGGAGAATTATTTCTACCCTCCACTTTACACAGTCAGTGAATCAAACAAAAAAGTCCAGACTGCGCTATACATCAGACGGGACCTGGAATTTACTAGGGTCGTTCCATTTCCGGTGCCGCAGGAAGATGAAGGTGTATTTGCTACAGGTGCTGTAATCAAAGTGAACAAAGACTCAGTTTACAATATACTTTCTGTATATTATCCTAATGGACCCCAAGAGGATAATACAGACTGGATGAAGAATACAAATTTTACAAGTAAGAAATGGATCATTGTTGGCGACTTTAATGCTCATGCACCATTTTGGGATTCTGAGTGTTCTAAAGCTTCATCCAACAGATTCATTGAAAATATTATTGATTCCTCTTTAGTTTTATTAAATGATGGTCGAATCACAAGAATTCCAGATGTTTCAACTCACAAACCTAGCGCGATAGATTTATCCTTAGTTTCACCTAGCATTGCAGTAAACTGTAATTGGTCTATAGGAGAAGATTGTTTGGGAAGTGATCACCTCCCCATTACTATAATCTTTAATGATGACATAAATAATGATGTAACAGGCATCGAAGACAAAATTCCAAAGTTTAATTATAAACTTGCCAACTGGGATGCCTACCAGATTATTCTTGCATCGTATAACACAACATTTATTGAGAATGATGATGTTAATTTATTTTATTCTAATTTCAGCAAAGTCATACTGTTAGCAGCCGAGCATTCTATCCCTAAATGTAAATTTAAAAAGATTGGTAAATATATGGGTAATGTATGGTGGACGGAAGAATGTAGACTAGCTGTTAAATCAAAGCGAATAAGTTACAAGGCTTGGTTACGAAATAAGACAGAAGAAAATTTTGTCTTTATGAAGCAAGAAAAGAACAAATGTAATAAAATTATGGCTCAAGCTAAAAAGAAATACTGGGCAGAATTTTGTGAGACCGAAGTAAAAGAATCGAAGGATATGTTTAAAGTTTGGAAAAAAGTAAAACAAATGAAAAATTGTTACAAAACACAAGCTTACCCTGTAAAATTAACAAAAGAATTTCCAAGCACAATGGATAAGGCGGAAGCTTTCTCCCATTTCTTTTCGGAAAATAGTCGAGCTGTAAATCTTCCAGCAGAAATCAAGTACCATAGACAAAAAGAGGAACAAAAAGAACAATATAAGAGTACCATACCAGACAATAATAACTATTTAAATTCTCCATTACAATCATCAGAACTTCTTGAAGCGATAGAATCCATTACATCTTATGATTCAGCAGTGGGCCTAGATGGTATTTCTTACGAGCTTCTTCGTCACTTGCCTTCTTGGTGGAAAATATTACTACATTCGTTGTTCCAAAAACGTTGGACGTACGGCACTATTCCTACAATCTGGAAAAGTTCAGTGGTAGTACCAGTACCAAAAGAAGGTAAAACGAGAACATCTGTAAATAGCTATAGACCCATTGCTTTAACATCCCATGTTGGTAAACTTCTTGAAAAAGTTGTACAAACACGTTTATTATATTATTGTGAAAAAAAATGACATTATTCCAGTCCAGCAAGCTGGATTCAGAAAAGGGCGTTGCACAACTGATCATTTAGTGAAACTAACTTCTCATATAAAAAAGCAATTTTCATGCAGAAAAAGTACATTAGCTACATTCTTTGGTGTAAAGAAAGCATATGACCGTGTTTGGCATGCTCGATTATTGTATAAACTGAAAAATATTGGTATTTCTGGGAATATGTATGATTATATAAAAAAACTTTCTAGAAGGAAGAAATATATGTACACGAATTGGACAAATATATTCATCATTCAGGAAAATAGATATGGGCATTCCTCAGGGATCTGTTATTGCACCTTTATTATTTACTATCCTTATACATGATCTCCCAAAGGTATTGTCAAAATCCACCAATGTAATGCAGTATGCAGATGATATTGCCATTTGGATTAATACTTCATTAAGGAAGCACTCGAATAAAAGGGCAGTAAAATTTGTACAGACAATGTATCAAGGAGAATTGGACAGATTGTCTGCTTACATGAAAGAGAACGGTCTTGAATTATCTGGTGAGAAAACTTGTTTAATGCTTTTTAATAATGGCGAAAACCCAAAAGCTCTGCCCAACTTTATTCTTGACGACAATGTTCTACAATATCAGCAAACAGTCAAATTCTTAGGAGTGTTTTTAACAGCGAAGCTGAACTGGAAAAAACATATAGAAAATTTGATAGATAAAGCTAGGAAAAGATTAAATTTGCTCAAAATTATATGTTGTCAACCATGGGGTCAAGACTGTACTGCACTTTTATATTTACATACATCGTTAGTCCGATCAAAATTAATATATGGACAGGAAGTATACTTCTCTGCATCTAACTACCTTTTAAAGAAACTGCAAAGCTTAGATAGTAAAGCTTTAAAATTAGCTTTGGGTGTTCCAGTGCACACAAACATAATGAAATGCTATAAGGAGACAAACATTTTACCAATTAATGAACAACGAACGTTGGATGTGTCCAAATACGTTGTAAGAGGCCTATCTGTAAAAAAACTCTGCTACTGATGAAATTCTTATGGATTCCAACAAGGAATACCCCAAAAGGTCTAAAAAAATATATCATACATAGAGCCAATTAGAAATTTCACTTGTGAGCTTATGTCAGAATGTAGTATTGATATTGATGCAATTTCAGAGGTTCCCATTTTTCCTCAAATGCCCCCATGGGAGCATCTCAACGCAAAAATTGATGATGAATATACTACTTTGAAGAAAGATGACAATGTAAATATTCTAGTAAATGAAGTTCGAGAACACTTCGAAAAGACTTATCCAAATCATTTAAAAATATTTACAGATGGTTCAATAATGGAAACGTCTGACAGTGGTGCTGGATTCACTATACCATCCTTAAATGTTCAAAAGTCTTTCTATCTAGGCAGAGAATTTTCAATTTATACATCAGAGCTATATGCAATTATGAAAGCTCTGAATTATATCTTATATGACACGCCAGTATCATTTTATAGTGTGCTATTTTGTGTTGATTCAAAATCAGTTTTACAATCATTAGAGCACTGGAACTCTAAAATTAGAACTGATATTCTTTTTGAAATTAAGCATCTATTACATTGTTTACTTTCCCGAGGTATAGCAGTTGATTTTTGCTGGGTTCCTTCACATTGTGGCTTAAAAGGGAATGAATTAGCAGACAAATTGGCAAAACAGGGAGCCTGTACAATTTTTGAAGCACCCTTCAACAAAGTCTTAAATTTTTCTCCGCATGAATTGATCCAGCGATTGGAAAAGAATATGCGGAAGAAACATCTTAATGAGAATTTATTCGTCCTGCCATCATGTCCAAGGTATCTAGCCAGATTAATTCATAAATTACGGTTAAATACATGGAATACAAAATATTCACGAGGTATAGCGTGTATATGTCAGGAGAATATCTCAATTCGTCACCTTTTATTTGAATGCCCTATACTAACCACAGCTTATCAGGAGAAGAATATTTTTATAAATAATTCTGACCATGTTGATAGTGTGGTAAATAACCCTTGCTTTTTTGATATTGCTTTGATTATTGCTCAGTCCCCAGTTGCAAAACTATTGTGAAAAAAGCCATTTGAGATATGTGTGTTAATAGTGGGTTTTTTTGTTTGTTTGTTTGTTTGTTTGTTTGTTTGTTTTTTTTGGGGGGGAGGTGCTGGTAGTACAATGGAATGTACATTGCAGTTTAAAGGTCTAAGATCATCTTGCGATGAAAAGACGTTAAATAATACTACTGAACTGAACTGAACACACACACACACACACACACACACACACACACACACACACACACACACACACACAAACACACAAACACACACAGAGGGGGAAGGAAGGGATGGAGAGAGAGAGAGAGAGAGAGAGAGAGAGAGAGAGAGACAGACAGACAGACAGACAGACAGACAGACAGACAGACAGAAAGAGAGACAGAGACAGAGACGGAGATGGATCGAAGACAGAGAACACAAATTGTGGTGGTCAGAAACCCCTGATCCAATAGGTTCTCCTTTCCCATGACTTCAAGGCTGGCGTCCCCACACCCCTGGCAATGACAGCACTGGGTCTACAGCCCACCATGTATCTCACCAGTTCACTGCATCTCTGCTGAGTCTCCACCCATCTGCTACCAGCCATGAATATTCATGTCCACTGCTTTGCTGTGCATGAAAATTAAATCCCCTTTTCGGAAGCCCAGCTCCTAACTTGCTCGAGATCGTTGATGCAGAGTTGTTGTTTTTTTTTTTTTGTCACATGCGCACCGCATCCTTCCTTTCAACTTCATCCCCCCCCCCTCCTTCCACCCCCGTCATGTATTCAGGTTGTCTATCTAATTCATTTTATTTGTTCGGAGTCAGTATTTTTTTCTCCTCATCTATCTTGATGCCAAGCATGTGAGGAAAGTTTTTTGAGCTGTCAATCGCTTTCCTATTGGAGCCAGGCCCTTCGCTCGCCAACAATGATAGCAAAATGCAAGTCCAGCGCCTGTTGCTGGATGCAGTGATGAAAAAAAAAATTTTGTAAAGCGAGATGCAAACACAGCAGCAGGAGGCAGACCACTAAATACGTGGAAGGCGTATGTCAAACGGATAAGAATCTTCAGGTCCACTTAATATTTCCCACCGGCGTGTTGACCGTGAACAATTTCTTGCAGAGCAGGTTCTCTCTCTCTCTCTCTCTCTCTCTCTCTCTCTCTCTCTCTCTCTCTCTCTCCTCTCTCCAGCTTCAGAGCCTGTTCCTGGCTGTTCCCAAGCCTTCTTCACACGAAGTAATCCAGTTGCCCAGGCAGCTGGTCCTTGCGCTGACATGAAGACGGTGACTATCAAATAAATGCAAATGTTACTTTCCGTCACCTTCCCCTCGTCTTCTTTCCCTCAGAAGAAATCCAGTTTAGGCACTCTGTGGTACAACTACGGAGTAAGAATGGAGGGAAAAACCAAATCTGAGCGGTTTCTGTGAAAATGAAAGCCTGGGAGAGGAAGATAATCAAGACGCACCTATTCATTTATACACTGGGCCAGGGGGGGGGGGTGGGGTGGGGGGGGGGGGGGGTCAAGAACGTGACCGAATCTGCATGCTGATGTTGACGCGTGATACCTTTTCTTTTCTTAGTCTCTGGAATCAAAAGATTCACTCGGCAATTTTTGCGAGTTAAATGTGACCGAGCTTATCAGGTGACGTTATGTTGCGCGCAACTATCAGGAATTTCCAAGTTCTGATCTACATACGCAGTCTGCTTCGGAAACCAATACTTTGGGGAACGACAGGTTTTACTTTTTAACAAAAGACAAGGGGGGGGGGGGGGGGGGGGGGCAAAAGAACAATACAACCAAATTATTGCTACGAGCTACTGTCAAACTAGCAGCAAGTGGTAAAGTAGGCCTGTCTTTTCTGCTTTGTAAGGTAATGAACACACACTTTTTCAAGCCTTTTTTTTACGTACATACATCATCTGACAAACAGCTCTCAAAGTGGAAAGTATGCGGCGGACAGGGTTCAGCATGATAATTTTCTCTTTGTCTATCACAGCCCTCTGAGACAATGAAATGGACTTCAGGGTTAACATTTTAACCAAACGTATTCACAGTTTTGGAACATATAATCTCTCTCTCTCTCTCTCTCTCTCTCTCTCTCTCTCTCTCTCTCTCTCTCTCTCTCTCTCTCTCTCTCTCTCTCTCTTGATATATGTAAACTGCGTATGGACCAGCACAACAAGTTCAAAAGATCGTCTCAAGTCGGTAATCTTCTTTCCTCTCCCCCTCCCTTCTATATGTCTGGTAGTGAGACGCTAACATAACAGCATGAGTGAGTTTTATCTTTCTTTCCTTCAGCTCATACATTTTGTACATATATTGATCAGATTCTCTACTTCTTCCTGAGAACACACTTGATGTATACTCTTCAGGATGATGTATTGCTACTTTTACCAATGCGAATTCGGGACGTCTCTCCTCTCTCTCTCTCTCTCTCTCTCTCTCTCTCTCTCTCTCTCTGTACATACCATACGCCCTCCTTCTCCTTCTCAATATCTTTCTCACTCCATCTTTCCTCCTTCATCTTCACCTCCTTTTTTTTTTTATTGACTTTCATCTGTAGGATCACAGCAGGTTAAAAGGAATCATCCATAACTGTCAGTGTGTCATGAGCACAGAGTCACAGCAGGCTTTTACCACTGCTATGCCACTCTCTGACTTCAGACCCTCCCCCCACTCCCACCCCCCCCCTTCTTCTTTTCAATCACGCATATTAAGTCAAAAGAAGCGTCAGCGACCTTTTCTTTTAACATATCACTCCCCCAAATAAACTGATGATTTTTCAGTCTTGCATGTTGGTGATTTATTTGATCTTGTATTGTTAGTTTAAAAAGTAATCTTAAAAAACTTAAGTTCTGTGAGCGAAAGATATCATTCTTTCCATTCCTGCGATTTCCTACAGAATTTCACCATTTTTTCAGCCGTCCTGAAGAATCCAACCATTACATTATAAAGCAGAAAAACATCAACAGAAATTGATTCGCCATCATGAACAACTAAAAAAAACAAAAACAAAACAATGACTAGGAAAAAATTGTGTATGGTGAATACGCACCTGAGTGAGTGATGTAGGAGCAGTACTGAAAAAACACGCACGCGTGTGCGCGCATGCACACACACACACACACACACACACACACACACACACACACACACACACACACACACACACACATCCACACACACACACACTCGCACACACACAAGGGGGCGCGCAGAGAGAGAGAGAGAGAGAGAGAGAGAGAGAGAGAGAGAGAGAGGGAGAGAGAGAGAGAGAGAAGACAGACAGAAAGACAGAGACAGACAAAGACAGACAGAAAGACAGACAGTTAACAGACAGACAGGTGGACAGACACACAGACAGACAGAGAGACACATGATGAACCTGTCGGGTGTTGCTCACATTAGGGAATACAGAAAAGAGACGCGGATCTACATCTCACAATATGTCTCAAGGGAGCTCAACTTAGACTCTACCCATTGCGGACCACTATCAATATTCAACTGCAATGCACGGCTCTGCATGAAAATCAAATTCACTTTCAGAAGGACATCCCGTCAGTTAACCGAGTTCCTTGATGTGGAGATTTTTTTTAATCCTCCACCACCGCATCCCTCCCACCTGCATCTCACTCTCACCCTCAACTTCTCTTCTGTAGAATTCGTCAAGAACTCAGGTTTTCTATTGAATTCATTTTATTGTATCTTATTTTATTTTATCTTATTTTATTTCGTTGCAGCATTTTTTCTTTTCCCCCATCTTGATGAAGAAGCAAGTTTTTCTTTAAGCTGTTGATAACTTTCCTGCAAATGCCAGATCCTGCGTTCGTTTCAACAGTGATAAAGAAACGCAAACGCATTGCCAAGCGCTGGATGCAGAGATGAGGATTAACTTTCATGAAACAGAAAGTGGACACAGCAGAAGGAAACAGACCACTACATCCGTGGCAGGCCTATGTCATACAGAGAGAATCTTCAGAAGTGTTAATTATTCCTACCACTTTGTCACCCGTAAGCATTTTCCTGCAGCAGTTATTGATTCTGTTTCTCTCCCAGATTCCTTCCAGCCCAGGAGCCTGCCCCTGGCTGTTCCCAAGTCTGCTTCACACGTAGTAATCCAGTGGCCCAGGCAGCTGGTCTCTGTGCTGAAGTGAAGACGGTGACTTTCACATGGTGGCCCAGGCAGCTGGTCTCTGTGCTGAAGTGAAGACGGTGACTTTCACATGGTGGCCCAGGCAGCTGGTCTCTGTGCTGAAGTGAAGACGGTGACTTTCACATGGTGGCCCAGGCAGCTGGTCCCTGTGCTGAAGTGAAGACGGTGACTTTCACATGGTGGCCCAGGCAGCTGGTCTCTGTGCTGAAGTGAAGACGGTGACTTTCACATGGTGGCCCAGGCAGCTGGTCCCTGTGCTGAAGTGAAGACGGTGACTTTCACATGGTGGCCCAGGCAGCTGGTCTCTGTGCTGAAGTGAAGACGGTGACTTTCACATGGTGGCCCAGGCAGCTGGTCCCTGTGCTGAAGTGAAGACGGTGACTTTCACATGGTGGCCCAGGCAGCTGGTCCCTGTGCTGAAGTGAAGACGGTGACTTTCACATGGTGGCCCAGGCAGCTGGTCCCTGTGCTGAAGTGAAGACGGTGACTTTCACATGGTGGCCCAGGCAGCTGGTCCCTGTGCTGAAGTGAAGACGGTGACTTTCACATGGTGGCCCAGGCAGCTGGTCCCTGTGCTGAAGTGAAGACGGTGACTTTCACATGGTGGCCCAGGCAGCTGGTCCCTGTGCTGAAGTGAAGACGGTGACTTTCACATGGTGGCCCAGGCAGCTGGTCCCTGTGCTGAAGTGAAGACGGTGACTTTCACATGGTGGCCCAGGCAGCTGGTCCCTGTGCTGAAGTGAAGACGGTGACTTTCACATGGTGGCCCAGGCAGCTGGTCTCTGTGCTGAAGTGAAGACGGTGACTTTCACATGGTGGCCCAGGCAGCTGGTCTCTGTGCTGAAGTGAAGACGGTGACTTTCACATGGTGGCCCAGGCAGCTGGTCTCTGTGCTGAAGTGAAGACGGTGACTTTCACATGGTGGCCCAGGCAGCTGGTCTCTGTGCTGAAGTGAAGACGGTGACTTTCACATGGTGGCCCAGGCAGCTGGTCTCTGTGCTGAAGTGAAGACGGTGACTTTCACATGGTGGCCCAGGCAGCTGGTCCCTGTGCTGAAGTGAAGACGGTGACTTTCACATGGTGGCCCAGGCAGCTGGTCTCTGTGCTGAAGTGAAGACGGTGACTTTCACATGGTGGCCCAGGCAGCTGGTCCCTGTGCTGAAGTGAAGACGGTGACTTTCACATGGTGGCCCAGGCAGCTGGTCCCTGTGCTGAAGTGAAGACGGTGACTTTCACATGGTGGCCCAGGCAGCTGGTCCCTGTGCTGAAGTGAAGACGGTGACTTTCACATGGTGGCCCAGGCAGCTGGTCCCTGTGCTGAAGTGAAGACGGTGACTTTCACATGGTGGCCCAGGCAGCTGGTCCTTGTGCTGAAGTGAAGACGGTGACTTTCACATGGTGGCCCAGGCAGCTGGTCCCTGTGCTGAAGTGAAGACGGTGACTTTCACATGGTGGCCCAGGCAGCTGGTCCCTGTGCTGAAGTGAAGACGGTGACTTTCACATGCAAATGTGACTCTCCTTTCACTGTCCCTTCATCTTTGCTATCGCAGAAGAAACAGGACTTACGCACTCTGTGGTACAACTAAGGAGTATGAGGGTGGGACGAAGTCTGAGAAGTACTATGAATATGGTCGGGGTGGGAAAGCAGAGACGGCTTGATTAAGGGGCCAGGGGCATGGCCTGATCTCATGATGATTTGGCCATACTGTCTGTGTCTCTCTCTCTGTCTGCCTGTATGTTTGTCTGTCTGTCCACCTCTTTGTCTGTGAATCAAAGTTTAACATTGGATGCAAACGTACGACCGACTGAAGTATGAAAATGATTTTTCACTCCCTGAATAGAATATTTTAAAACGAAAGATTTTTAAATATAAAATTGTTTATAGTTCGAAATCGGCAACATCTTTCTAACAGCTCCCAGCGTCTACTTTTTGCACAGTCAAGTAAACTTTGGTCGACCCAATTTTATTTTCACTACGTATACAAATGATTTCTGTGCAAAACTTTGGAAAGGGAATATTGACTCTAGATGAGAAGAATGAAGCTGGAGTGGCGTTCATACGTGAATGCGTGGGGGAAGAAGGAAGGTAAGGGTAAGGCACAACTTTCCATTTACAGGCTGGACCCAAGGATTTGATCTCATCAACACGATAAAGTTGATCAGGCAAAACTCTATGTTCTGTGGAACTAAACGGGTATACTTGGATTTCTAACTGTCCAACTGTCTCTGCATTATGTCACCTTCAGTAACGTTTTATTGACAAATCCTGTTTGAAAACTTCGTCATTACCCCAAGAGCAGATAACTTCAAAATAAGGATTTGTTTTAGAACACATGTATTCATCTAAATACGTCATAATATAGTTAATGATCTATCAACTGTGAGAGAGACAGATGAGGTAATGGGAAAGGATGAACTTGCAGACACAGGGTATTACTGCTATACGGGAATGCACGTGTGCAAACCCAAAGCATGGGAACTGCACGATATTGTGAATCCTAGGTCAGGCTGGGCAGCTTTATGGGTAATGAACAGTAATGTTAAAGAGGATGAAGAGAGCTCACATCACAGGACTGACGTCTCGGATCACTTATTTAATCCTCCACCTCCGCTCCCTTCTTCTTCTTCTTGCATCTAACTTTACACTCTGTGCAGCACGCAGAGGCCAAAGAGTTTACATTCTTTTTCTCTCCCTTTCTCTCTTTGTCCGTCCGTCTGTCTGTCTGTCTCTCTATCTCTCTCTCTGTATGTACGCGCATGCATGTGCAAACACACACACACACACACACACACACACACACACACACACACACACACACACACACACACACACACAGATATATATATATATATATATATATATATATATATATATATATTCAAGATAATTCATAGTAGCAATTGTAGGTAAATCTCCTTATACTCCTTACTCATTTGCATACACTCATACCATCCTTGTACAGCAAAGTCTCATTCTTACTGTGTTTTAGTCTGGCAGTTTGTCTTGTTAGTCAAAGACTTCATGGTCAAAACGATTGCATCTGTCCTGTTGTCTGTTCGTTCGGCATGCCTGTAGGGAAAGCAGCACTCATTAACTTTTTTCTTTCCCGTGTAACGAGCTTTAAAAAAAAATGCATGTACATGCTGAAGTAAAAGAAGCCTTTATATCGGTATTTGTCTCTGTGGTGTATTGTTTACAGGTATGTGGGGGAATTTCATCTTACTTCGGGTTGTTTTCTTAAAAGTTACCAATGGTTTCCTGCTAATGCAAGACAGACCGCCCATGTCTAAAATGGTGATGAAATGCAAATATAGAACTCAATGCGTAAAGAAGTGATAAAGAACACAGACAGAAGAAAGAGTTGATAACACACGTGGCATTCAAACTGTCATCCCGAATTTCCTATCAGTTTCTTGTCTGTCGACAGGAGTCGACAATTCTAATTTTCCTCACATTCTTCAGGTTTTCAAGTCTGAAAACCTGACTGAGACTGTTCACAAGTTTTCATGACGTGACAAAGTCACCAAGTTGCGGAGACAGACGGTCATTGTGGTGACTCGGAAGTGAAGTCAAAACCCCCAGTCTTTCCTCTTTTAGATTCCTCTGTCGCGTCCTTTACATAACAATAACTGCTTTATGCAAACAGTGGCACATTTAGAAGAATAGAAATTAGAGTCTGAACGGATTCCACATACAAAGGCCTGGGACAGGAAGGAGGTGAAGACATAACTATGATTAATCTACAGGTTGAGTCATGGTGTCAGGGACATGCCTTGATCAACGTGATGATTTTGACACGTGGTACCTTATCTTTTCTCAGCTCTGTGACATGACTTAATCTGCGTGATGATTTTGACACGTGGTACCTTATCTTTTCTCAGCTCTGTGGAATCAATAGATTCACTCAGCGACTTTTGCAAGGCAAATGTAAAGGGCCAGCACTATGTGATAAATTTGTTACCACAGACACCATGAGGAAATGACTACATTTGGAACTAATGCACGTTGCTTTATGGGTTCAGTAGGCTGCAATGTGCGAACCACAGAATCTGGAAATAATCGAAACAAGGCAGCCAGTCCACTGCAGATTGAACCTAGCAAACCTCAGTGATGCTTAGACAGATACAAGCTTCACATTTCACATATGCTGATTTTTGTTTTTCTTCTCTCACTTGATATCCTTGAAGGGGATGCATGAGTCCTGTTTGGGCACATTGCACTGGTTTTCATGTGCCAAGAAATACGTCAGCAACATAAAACCACGCCATCACAGGTTTCAGTGAAGCCCTGTTTTGCTGATGTGCATGCAAGCTGTTGCCAAGATACACTATGCCAATGACCACAGGGTAAAGCCTGTAATGAAGTGTCTGACCAAAATGAAACACATTATCTTTATCAAGCCTAGTGCTTATCATCAACAAAAAAGTCATAACATAAAATACAAACAGCTAACTCAACCAGTACTTATGATCAAATCAAAAACAAAGTCACAACATAAAGCACAAACATATTATTCAAAACAGACAGATAAATACAAATCAAGTCAGAAGTAGCAGACAGGGCGGGAAAGGTGGGGCGAGCAGAAACACGACAGATGTTAACACACTGTCCGGAAAATATCTGTGCAGAAGAGTACACCATACCAAAGCCGAGGAGAGTGAAGGAGGGGTGGAGTTGGGGTTGGGGGTGGTGGTAAGAGTGGAGAGGATGAGGAGGAACGCAAGGGACAGCACATAGCAGTCAGTCTGGAATGGAGCTGGGTAGCTTTGGGGTCAATCAACAATGATGCTGGAGAGGATGAAGACAGCACACATCACAGAGCGGTGTCATGGCTCTTTCATTGATTGAGGGAATTCGTCTGACTTGTCTCCTCTCAGGATCTCTGACCATGCAGGGAAGGGAAAGGAGGAAGGGTGGGTTATCATTATTTTGACAGTTGTAGATAAGGCTTTCTTCGCTTATAACATTTCCTTTACCCTACTTGCCAGTGAGCATCTTTTCTACTCTAGTGATGGCAACCAGCTTTTAGTGAACATGACAGTAAAGGATCAAAAAGAGAGAACGTCTTTTTTTCCTGAAAATTCAATGGTAGTGTCTATATTTCCAGGCTCATAATTTGCCATACTTTTGTGTGTGTATGTGCCTATGTCTCTCCGCCATACCTCCAGCCTCTGCCCATAGTCTCAAACAACATAATATTCTGAGTATTTCTTTACATTAATGAAGCTACGAAGATTAGATCTCACATATCCTGTTGCTCTGAAAATTAAAAAAAACTCTCAGAACAGAGGCATTGCTGTTGCTGCAATTTTCACTAGGGTACTGCTTGTATCTTTTTATGTTCATTTATGCCATACTTTGGAACAGTGTTGCTGCTGTGATTAACCAACTGTTGTAAAGTTTACATTTTTGTGAGCCTGCATTGTTTTTCTGACATGTTACCTTAAAACACTGTTTCAGGTGTTCTGATGTGACACGTGCATTAATAATTATGTCAAGTGAGATAACTAGAAGGAGAAATTAAATGTAATACCATGACATAACAAAAGTGAAGGCCGATGAATTGAAAAACCGATTCACTCATTAAAAGTGAAGAAAGAAAAACAGTACCTCAATCTACAGAAAGTTTTTCTGTTCAGATCTTTCTTGTATATACCACTGTATGAAGACAGCCAGTCGTTCTTTTTATATACCACCAGAGTATGACTGCCCTCCAGACGACAAGGGCTGAAGCGGTCAACAACCTCTTTTAATTGACGTTTCATATAGGACCACTGTAGGTTAAAATGAATCATGCATAACTGTTAATACGCCATCAGAAAAGAACTCTATTTTATTACTGTTGTGTGAATATTTGACCTAGTAATCCTGTGGCGCCAGTATCGGATGTATTTTCATTACTGCTGCGCCACACACTAGCGTTTTATATCTGATGTTTCATTGTTGAAATACCAATATCTGGTTTATATTGCCAAAGTTTTATTACTGTGACCTTTCAATCATGATATGGCAAGACGCGTTTATATAGGTGGAGGGGGGGGGGGGTTATGGAGGAAGGGAGTTGGAGGCAGGATATGGGGTGGTGTGGTTTCTGGAGTTGATGATTAGACACTTGGCTCAAATTTCCTAATTTAACTCCCCTGACAATGACCAGGAACAGCTGGGAATATTTGCAATTGTAAATGCTTGCGCATGTGTGTGTGTGTGTGTGTGTGTGTGTGTGTGTGTGTGTGTGTGTGTGTGTGTGTGTGTGTGTGTGTGTGTGTGTGTGTGTGTGTGTGTGTGTGCAAGGAAAAAAAGCAGAATACGTATCCTGTCCCCTCATGAACTATGTCATGTGTATGAGCTATGTGCATTATCATTATTTTATATATGAACTTATGACGCTAATCAATGAATGCCTAGGCGTTTACAATATCACAACAGACATAAATCACAATATATAACATCAACATGAGAAAAGCATCAAAATCCAGCAGGACACAAATCACACTGCATCACGCAACCACCACAGACCGACGCACAAGCAGACCTCGCATCAAAATTGCAAACGTGGGTCAAGAAGACAAGTACCTAGAAAAGATGAGTTTGAAGGCGCTGAATGGGCAGTGAGGTGTACTGAAGAGGAGCAATTGTTTCCCAGGTTTTGGAGCTGATAGCAGACGTTACCAAGGTATTAGTGCGAACATGGGATAGAATACAGTGTAATGAGGAACGTAAAGCTCGAGATGTGTAGATGTAACTGGGAGTCTCATTAATACTGATCTTGTACAGTACAGAAATCATGTCCTTTATGTGTTTAACTCTGACAACCACAGCCATCTTCCTTTCCATATTTGTTGAAAGAAGTAAGTTAAGAAAGGCTCACAACGAACAATGCACACGCCAATGGGACGGGAGTGTGAAAATCCCAGATTGGCTGTTTGAGTCTCAGCACAGGGTGGGATGTCTTTGAGTCTCAGCACAGGGTGGGATGTCTTTCTTTCCTCACTCTCCATCATACCTCAAGTGGAGGCTTTTCTGATGAGATGAGAAACAGAGATTTGATGCATATCCAAAACAATCCATTTCAGCAAAACAGATGTGTACAGTAAAACCATATTGTAAGAAAATTCAGTCCAATTTGGTAGGCAGACCTAGGAAAACACAGAAAGAAATGAATGGGGGAAAATTACAACAATTAAATGCTTGTGACAAGTTCTACACACAATAAAAAAAGTACATACAGTACAGTGCAATACAACGAAATACGATGCAATGCTCTGCTATTTGTCTAATAGAAGGCATAGGAGATTTCACATTCACATCAGCAACAGCCGCTCTGGATATTTGCATCGTGACCTGGTACATTTTAGTGCATATTCCCCTGACCACCCCTGCTCTGTTCTGATAACCAGGCTTTGTGATTTCAGCACTTTAATGCCTTACAACTGCCCATTCTATATTTATTCTTCCTTTCTTTCTTTTCTTTTTATCCTGGTTGCACTTTTCATTGGATCTTACTCCCAGTTTCCATTTACAGAAGAGACATTAAGCAGATTGGCTGGCGCCGCCAAGCGCTGTTAAGAGCTGAAATTTAAACGTTCTGTTTACAAACTCCAGTTTTCTATGCTTATTTTTTTGCACACTTCACGATGTTTTTTGTGAATCGATTTTCCCCTGTGCTGTTTATTTCAAATTCGAGTGATTTCAGCCCTAATATTTCCATTAAAGGTCGGCAATTTCACGAACAAGTAAAGATACAGATCTGTACATTAGCCAAACATGTGCATGTTTGTGTTGGTGCTCAAGCACAAATAAGTAAGTGAGACGAAATGAGATGAACAGAAAGATTGAAACGATTGATCAAAAATCAACTTTGAGTGCCAGCTCTGATTTTATAGGTAACATTTACACACACACACACACACACAACACACACACACACACACACACACACACACACACGCACACACACACACACAGAGAGAGAGAGAGAGAAGAGAAGAGAGAGAGAGAGAGAGAGAGAGGACAATTGGTGATGGACAGAAACCACTGATCCAGTAGGTTCTCCTTTCCTTTTACTTCAAGACTGGCGTCCACCATAGGGAATGACAGCACTGGGTCTACAGCCCACCATGCATCTCACCGGTTCACTGAATCTCTACTGAGTCTCCTCCACCCGTCGCTGACCAGCCATGAATACTCACGTCCACTGCTTTGCTGTGCATGAAAATGAAATCCACTTTTTGGAACTACATCTCCTAACTTTACCAAGATCGTTGATGCAGAGTTTTCTTTGTCACGCACACAGCACTCTTCCTTCATATCCACCTCCCTCCCTCTCACCTTTACCCCCCCCCCCCCTCTTCCACCCTCGTCATGTATTCAGGTAGTCAATTTAATTCACTTTTATTTGTTTGGAGTCAGAATGTTTTTCATTTCTTTCCATCTTGATGTGAGGCATGTGAGGACACTTTTTGGAGCTGTCTATCGCTATCCTTTCAGAGCCAGATTCTTGGCTCATCAACAATGATGGGGAAATGTCAAGTGCAGCGCCTGTTGCTGGATGCAGAAATGAAGACTAATCTGTTGTAAAGTGGGATGCAGAAAAACCAGCAGGAGACAGACCTCTAAATAAAATCCAGACCTATGTCAAATTGACAGAATGTTCAGGAATATTCCCTACCTAATTGTTGCCCTGTAAACACATTTCTTAGGTGCTGATTGATTCTCTCTCTCTCTCTCTCTCTCTCTCTCTCTCTCTCTCTCTCTCTCTCACCCCCTCTTTCTCTCCCTCTCCCCCCCCTTTCTCTCTCTCTCTCTCTCTCTCTCACCCTCACTCTCCCAGCTTCAGAGCCTGTCCCTGCCTGGTCCCAAGCCTTCTCCACACAGAGTAATCCAGTACATACACTCATGCCATCCTTTTGCAGCAAAGTCTCACACTTACTGGGTTTTAGTCTGGCACTTTGTTTGTCTTGTTAGCCGAAGACTTCATGCCGAAACACGTTGCATCTGTCCTGTTGTCTGTTTTGTCAGCATGTCTGTAGGGAAAGGAGCACTCATTAACTTTTTTCTTTCCCATTTAACGAGCTTTTAAAACAAATGCATGTAGATGCTGAAGCAAAAAAAAAAGTCTTTATACGGCATTTGTCCTGAGGGTTATTGTTTACAGGTATGTGGGGAATTTCATCTGAATTTGGGTTGTTTTCGTAAAGGTACCAATGGTTTCCAGCTAATACAAGACAGACTGCCCATGTCTAAAAATGGCTGATGAAGAAGTGATAAAGAACATAGAAAGAAGAAAGAGTTGATAACACACGTGGCATTCAAACTGTCGCCCCGAATTTCGTATCACGTTTCGTGTTGAGACTATCATCTCCCAGCAGGAGTCGACAATTCAAGTCTGAAAACCTGACTGAGACTATTCACAAGTTTTCATGACGTGACAAAGTCACCAAATGGTCATTGCGCTGAAACTGAAGTGATGTTAACCCCCCAGTCTCTCCTCTTTTAGATTCCTCTATCGCGAAACTTTACAAAACAAAATCTGGTAAATGCAAACAGTGATACATTTATAAGGATGGAAATTAGAGTCTGAACGGTTTCCACACACAAAGGCCTGGGACAGAAAGGAAATGAAGACATAGCGTTTCATCCACAGGTTGGGTTATGGCGTCGGGGACATGACTCAATCTGCATGATGATTTTGACACGTGGAACCTTATCTATTCTCAGCTCTGTGGAATCAATAGATTCACTTAGTGACTTTTGCGAGGCAAATGTGAAGGGCCAGCGTTATGGGATAAATTTGTTACCACAGACAACTTGAGGAAATTACTACATTTGGAACTATGCACGTTTGCTTTATGGGTTCAGTACGTTGCAATGGGTGAGCAACAGAATCTGGAAATGATAGATACAAGGCAGCCAAACCATTGCAGATTGAACCTACCAAACCTCAGTGATGCTTAGACAAATGAAAACTTCACTTTGTACATATGCTGATTTTTATTTCTCTTCTCTCAAATGCGATCTTTGAACAGAACGCACGAGTCCTGTTTGAGCACATTACACTGGTTTTATGTGTCAGAAATACGTCAGGAACAGAAAAACACGCCGTCGGGTTCAGCATAGACCTGTTTTTTTTATGGACATGCAAGCAGTTGCCATGATTCCTGTTTTGTAAATAATAACAGAATATAGAAGTGTAATGAAGTGTCTGACCAAAATGGAACACGTTATCTTTATCAACCCTAGTGCTTATCATCAGCAAAAAAACGTCATAACATAAAATACAAACAGCTTAACTCAAAGCATAGGTGCTTATGATACAAAACATAAAATACAAACAGCTTACTCAAAACCGACAGATAAAAACAAATCAAGAAGTAGCAGACAGGGCGGGGAAAGGTGGGGCGAGCAGAAACACGACAGACGTAACACACTGTCCGGAAAATATCTGTGCAGAAGAGTACACCATACCAAAGCCGAGAAGAGAAGGTGGGGTGGAGTTGGGGTTGGGGGTGGTAAGAGTGGAGAGGATGAGGAGGAACGTGAGGGACAGCATATAGTAGTCAGTCTGGAATGGAGCTGGGTAGCTTTGGGGCCCAATCAACAGTGATGCTGGAGAGGATGAAGAGAGCACACACCACAGAGCGGTGTCTCAGCTCTTTCACTGATTGAGGGAATTCGTGTGAGGGAGGATTATCGTTACTTTGCCTGTTGTAGAAAAGACTTTCTTCACTTAAACATTTCCTGCAACGTTCTTTCCAGTGTCGCATTTAGTCTACTCTAGTGATGACAACAAACATTTACTGGACATGACAGTAAAGATGAACAATGTGGTAGGAAGGTCTAGCTGTACATGAAAAGAAACGAATGGGGTAAGATACAACGATTAATTGCTTGTGATGATAAAATTATAGAACACAATACAATAAAACACAGACAGTAAAGTCCAATACAACACAATATGATGCAATGTTGTGTTACTTGCCTAACAGAAGGCCTAGGAGAATTCAGTGGTGTTGCAAAACAATGCTGGCATTCACATCAGGAACAGCTGCTTTGGATATTTGCATCGTGACCTGGTACATTTTACTGCATATTCTCCTGATCATCTCCACTCTATTCTGACACCCAGGCGTTGTCATTTCAGCACTGCACTGCAATGCTCAGTGGCTGCCCATTCTATACATGGTCTTCCTTCCTTTGTTTCTTTGCTTCACTGCAATGCTCAGTGGCTGCCCATTCTATACTTGGTCTTCCTTCCTTTGTTTCTTTGCTGCACTGCAATGCTCAGTGATGCCCATCCTATACCTGTCTTGCTTTCTTTGTTTCTTTGCTTCACTGCAATGCTCAGTGGATGCCCATCCTATACCTGGTCTTCCTTTCTTTGTTTCTTTGCTTCACTGCAATGCTCAGTGGATGCCCATTCTATACCTGGTCTTCCTTTCTTTGTTTCTTTGCTTCACTGCAATGCTCAGTGGATGCCCATTCTATACCTGGTCTTCCTTTCTTTGTTTCTTTGCTTCACTGCAGTGCTCAGTGGATGCCCATTCTATACTTGGTCTTCCTTCCTTTGTTTCTTTGCTTCACTGCAATGCTCAGTGGGTCATGTCTTCCCCATGTTTCTTTGCTTCATGCAATGCCTTTGGCTTCTGTCCTTTCTTTGTTTCTTTGCTTTTTGCACTTTTCACTGGCTGTTACTCCCAGTTTCCATTTACAGAGGAGACATTAAGCAGACTGGCCGGTGCCGTCAAGAGCCATTTAGAACTGAAGTTGAAGCGTTCTGTTCACAATCTTGAGTTTCGTGTTTTCTTTATCGGTTTCCTTTGCATACTTCACAGACGTTTTTGTGAAGAGATCATTTGTTTCATGTGCTGTTAATTTTACAAAAAAAAAGTGATTTCAGCTCTTATATTTCTGCTAAGGGACGGTAATTTCAAAAACAAGTAAAGATACAGATATGTACATAATTCAGACATGGGCATGTTTGTGTTGGTGCTCAAGGTAGAATGAGTACGTGAGATGAAATTGAACAGAAAGATCAAGACGATAGTGAAAATCCAACTTCCAGTGCAAGCTTTGATTTTATATCTAGTTGGAAAGGGAGGCGACTGCAGGCAGAAATCTAAACAAATTTTAGATATCAGTGTTAGCACACCCCCAACATGATTTTATAGGTCACACACACACACACACACACACACACACACACACACACACACACACACACACACACACACACACACACACACGCACGCACACATACATACATAGACACACACAAACACACACACAGAGTCACACACACACACACACACACACACACACACACACACACACACACACACACACACACACACACACACATACAGAGAGAGAGAGAGAGAGAGAGAGAGAGAGAGAGAGAGAGAGAGAGAGAGAGAGAAGACAAGTGGTGATGGACGGAAACCCCTGATCCAATTGGTTCTCCTTTCCTGTGACTTCAAGGCTGGCGTCCTCACACCCCTGGCAATGACAGCACTGGGTCTGCAGCTCACCATGTATCTCACCAGTTCACTGAACATCTGTCGAGTCTGCATCCGTCTCTGACCAGCCATGTATACTCGTATCCACTGCTTTGCTGTGCATGAAAATTAAATCCACTTTTTGGAAGCACAGCTGTTAACTTGCTGGAGATCGTTGAGGCAGAGGTTTTTTGTCACTTGTGCACGGCACTCTTCCTTCCTTTCCACCTTCCTCGCTCTCACCCTCATCCTCCCTCCGTCCACTCCTGTCGTATAGTCGGATTGTCTATTTAATTCACTTTATTTGTTTGGAGTCAGTATTTTTCCTTCTTCTCATCCATCTTGAAGATAGGCATGTGAGAAACCTTTTTTTTTAGCTGTCGATCACTTTCCTGTTGGAGCCCGACCCTTCACTCGTCAACAATGATGGCAAAATGCAAGCGCAGCGCCTATTGCTGGATGCAGAGACGAAGAATATTTTTGTAAAGTGAGATGCAGATAAGGCAGCAGGAGGCGGACTACTAAATACATGGTAGACGTATGTCAAACCGTGTAAGCAATTGCTTGCAGTGCATATTCTCTCTCTTTCTCTCTCTCTCTCTCTCACTCTCTCACTCTCTCTCTCACTCTCTCTGTCTCTCTCTCTCTCTCTCTCTCTCTCTCTCTCCTCTCTCTCCTCTCTCTCTGTCCCCCTTCCCCTTAAGCCTCAGACTCTGTCCCTGGTTGTTCTCAAGTCTTCATCACACGAAGTAATTCAGTTGCCCAGGACGGTCCTTGTGCGGACGTGAAGACGGTGACTATCAGATAAATGCAAATGTTACTTTCTGTCACCTTCCCCTCATCTTCTTTCCCTCAGAAGAAATCCAGTTTACGCACTCTGTGGTACAACTAAGGAGTAAGAATGAAGGACAAGCAAGACTGGGACAGGAAGGGAGTGGAGATACAGCTATTCATTTACAGGCTGGGCCTGGGGGCCAGGGACGTGACCTAATCTGCATGATGATTCTGACACGTGGTACCTCATCTTTTCTTAGTCTGTGGTATCAAAAGATTCTTGTTTTGAGAGTTAAATGTGACCGAGCGCATGAAATGGAGTTGTGTTACTCGTAGCCATCTTGATACACATTTTAAAATCCCGATGTAGAAATATGGTCTTTCTTTCGCTCAACTCATACATTTTCTACAAATATTGATCAGATTCTCTACACTTTCCTGTGGACACACTTAACGTACACTTCTCAAGATGATTTATTCCTATTCTGCTAATGTGAATTGGGGACTCGACCCCCCCCCCCCTCTCTCTCAATCTCTCTCTCTCTCTCTCTCTCTCTCTCTCTCTCTCTCTCTCTCGCTCTCTCTCTGTACATACCACATGCTCTCCATGTCCCTCTCAACATCTCCTTCTCACTCCATCTCTCCTTCTTCGTCTTCACTCCGTCTTTTTTATATTGCCTTCCATCTATAGGATCACAGCAGGTTAAAAGGAATCATTCATAACTGTCAGTGTGTCATGAGCACAGAATCACGCAGCTCTCTGACTTCAGACCCCACTCTGTAATTCTTCAATCGCGAATGTTAAACCAAAAGAAGCGTCAGCGAACTTCTTCCCTTTTTTACATATTGCTTCCCCAAATAAACCGTTGACAATTCAGTCTTAAATGTTGCTGATTTATTTGATCTTGTATTGTGAGCTAAAATGCATTGATAAAATCTTTAGTTAAGTGAGCTAACAATATCATCCTTTCCTTTCCTATGGTTTCCTAAAGAGTCTCACCATCTTTTTTTTCTGACGTCCAGAAGAATCCAACTGTTACCACTTAATACTGAAAATGATTCACCAGCAGAAGCAATTTAAAAATCACTGAGCAGGAAAAGAACATTGGTGTGGAGTATATGCATCTGGGTCAGAGTGATGTAGTAGCAGCGCTGAGAAACATGCACACACGTGTGTGTGTGTGTGTGTGTGTGTGTGTGTGTGTGTGTGTGTGTGTGTGTGGTGTGCGTGCGTGCGTGCGTGCGTGCGTGCGTGCGTGCGTGTGTGTGTGTGTGTGTGTGTGTGTGTTTGTGTGTGTGCGTGTGTGTGTGGTGTGTGTGTGTGTGTGTGTGTGTGTGTGTAAGACAGAGAGAGAGAAAAGAGAGAGAGAAAGAGAGAGAGAAAAGAAGAGAGAGAAAGAGAGAGAGAGAGAGAGAGAGAGAGAGAGAGAGAGAAAGAAAGAAAGAGGGACAGACAGAGAGACAGACAGACAGACAGACAGGCAGACAGACAGACAGGCAGACCGACAGACAGGCAGACCGACAAACAGGCAGACCGACAGACAGCATAACTGGTGACGAACAGACTTCACTTCTTCCATAGTTTCTGCATTCTCAGGACTTCAAGGTTCACGTCCTGCTCACATCAGGAAAGAAGACACGAGGAGTGGATCTGCATCCCACAACAAATCTCATGGGATCTCAGCGTAGCCTCTGCTTATCTCAGACCAGCCATGAATATTCATCTTCACTGCTCGCTATGCATGGAAATTTAATCCACTTTTTGGAAGCACAGCCCGCCAGTTAACCGACTTCCTTGATGTGCAGCTTATTTTTTTTCAATCACATGTCCACTATCACCTTTCCCTCCCGCTCCCGTCAAATACTAGGCTTGTCTATTTGATTCGTTTTATCTAAACGGAAGCAGCATTTTTTTTCTTCCCCCCACCTTGATGAGAAGCATGTGAGGAATTCTTCTTTTAGCTGTTGATCCTCTGTCATCAGTAAACAAACTATGGAAGCGCATTGCCCGGTGCCGAATGCTCAGACGAGGATTAATCTTTGTGAAACAGACAGTGGACAATGGAGCACGGAAGACAAATCACTACATACGTGGTAGGTCTATGTTAAACATGGAGAATCTTATCAACTGTCGCTTATTCCTACCACTTTGTCACCCATACGCATTTTCCTGCAGCAGTTATTGATTCTCTCTCTCTCTCTCTCTCTCTCTCCTCTCTCTCTCTCTCTCCTCTCTCTCTCTCTCTCTCTCTCCCAGATTTCTTCCAGCCTAAGAGCCTGTCCCTGGCTGTTCCAAAGTCATCTTCACACAAGGTAATCCAGTTGCCCAAACAGTTGGTCTTTGTGCTGACTTGATGACCATCAAATACATGCAACTGTAACTTTCCTTTCACTTTTCACTTTCATCTTTGCTGAAGAAAGGACTCCGGGTTTACGCACACTGGGGTAGAGCTAAGAAGTATGAAAGTTGTGAAAAAAAACCAGTCTGAGCGGTACTGGACTATGAGAGACTGGGACAGGAAGAAAGTACAGACGACAGGCTGGGCTATGGTGCCAGGGACGTGATCTGATCTCATGATGGTATCTCCACGTGGTGCCTAATCTTGTCTTAACTCTGTGGAATCAAAGAATTTACTCTACAATGTATTCTGCATAGTGGATTAGTTTAGTGTTATTCGCAGGTATTGTGGTAGAAAGTCCCAGATCAGAATTTGCACGTGCGTTTTGTTTTGTGATACCACAGAGAAAGGGATTTAATGGTACGACAGATTTTTAATGTTTAACAAAGAACGTGATGACAAAATACGCAAGGTAGCCAAGCCATTGATGATTGCAGTTGTCAAATATAACAACCGTCCAAATAAATGATTGAAACTGACTGGGGTTAGAATAACAAAAATACTGATTATAATTGTTTTACGCAAAAAAAGTTTTTAGAATTGAAATCGGATAAGATATACAGGAACTATCGTTGTCACGACTTGTGGGAGTTTATTAAAAGTAGCTCGAAAGAAAATAACGAATCTACATCCTCTCATCCGAGTCAAGTAATATAGTAAGTGTGCTGAGAACGGGCTCTGCCAGAAATAACGGTGCACGAATAGCAAGGAAACCTTTCGTCATTCGCTCTGCTCGCCCAAAAGTAATCCATTATTGTTTTATGCTGATGAGCGAGGACATAGGCTCAAAAAGTATATCCATTATTGTTTTATGCTGATGAGCGAGGACATAGGCTCAAAAAGCATATCCATTATTGTTTTATGCTGATGAGCGAGGACAAGGCTCAAAAGCATATCCATTATTGTTTTATGCTGAGAGCGAGGACATAGGCTCGTAATTCTTTCAGCAGCCAGCAAAAACACTGTGACACACTGCGTGCACGCGTGCAGTCACACGAACAAACAAGCAAAAAAAAACCCCAAAATAAACAAACAAAAAACATACACAGAGAGAGAGAGAGAGAGAGAGAGAGAGAGAGAGAGAGAGAGAGAGAGAGAGAGAGCGAGAAGAGAGAGAGAGAGAAGAGAGAGAGAGAGAATGGGGGACAGACAGACAGACAGAGAGACAGACAGACATGCGGACAGACTGACAGACAGACAAAGATGCATTTATCCCTTAGGCTCTCCTTTCCCATTATTTGAAGGTTCAAATCCCGCTCACCACAAGGAATTTAGACAGGAAGTAAGGAGGTGACAGGACTGGAACTACAACTCACAGTAAATCTCGTCGTTTCACAGGACCTCAGCTCAGCTTCTTTTTGTCTCTGGCCAGCCATGAATGTTCATCTGCACCCTCTGCTGTGCAGGAACATTAAGGAGGCCCTTCTCGTCACCTGTCTGAGATCGTTGATGCAGAGCTTTTTTGTCACGTGTCCACCCACCCTATTCCAACTCCTCTCCGTCCTCTCTCCCTAATCTTCGTTCCCTCCACCCGCATCAAGTATTCTGGATGTCTATCTAATTCACTTTATTTGTTGGGACTCACCATTTTGTTCTTTTCTTCCATCTTGGAGAGAAGCACGTAAGGAGCTTTTCTTACAGCCATCAATCATTTTTCTGCTGACGCCATAATCTAAGGTAATGTCAACAATGGTAAGGAACTGACTGGTGCTGGGTGCAGAAATGAAAAATAGCCTTCGTGAAACAGAAAGCGGAAAAAAACCAACAGGAAACATTTGGTAGGCCTATGTCAAACCGACAGGATCTCCAAATCCTTTAGTATTTCATATCTCTAACCAGTTGCGCTTTCCTACAGAAGCTCTTCATTCAATCTCTCTCCCATACTTCTTCCAGCTTAAGAGCCTGTCCTTGGCTGTTCCCAAGTCTTCTTCACACCAAGTAATCCAGATGCACAGACAACTGGCCCTTGTGCTGACGTGAAAACAGTGACCATAAGATAAAAGCAAATTTTACTTTTCTTTACTATCTTATCATCTAGAACAGTTAAACAAGATCTCTCCGGCACATAGATGAAAATATCATGTAGTACAGTAACGATCAATAGTAATAACATTCTATATGCAAATTTCTCCCTGCACAGATATCTTTGTGGACCAGGACATAATCGAAGATGTTGGAGAGTTCACAAACCAGCACGGCGACACACATACAACCAGCTGGGAACGATTCAGTGCAGCAAGTTGTCCTAGAGACTCCAACTCTACTTCTACAAATCAAATACAACCTCAGCGCTGATTTTACTGTTGGCGTTGTCCTCTCAGCGTCCCTGCTCTCTCAGCGGCATTCCTCCAGGGAACGACACCAGGTTGCCATACTGTAACCCATTGGACGAGATGTTGCACGGCTGCAGAGTCACTTCGATGGAGTTTTTATTGTGCCTGTTTTAACCCAATTTATGTATGATATCACTTAGTAACCTCTGCCCCCACTCTATAGCCTCCTCAGCCCAAATCCTCTCACCTCCCCGCACACCCCATCCATTTCCCCTCCCCGTTCTGCACCAGTGGTCTCCCCTCTGGATCGGACTCCCATCCACCTACATGCCCCATGACAGGGGCGACACTGAAGACTTTGACCCGACCTCACCACGGGCGTGGACATAGAGAGGAGATCAACACTATGATTACCACGACAGAAGAGCATCCAAAACCACAACATTACTTTCACAATGTCGCCTAGATGCCTAAGATCTTGCCAAGAAAAGAGATTGAATTCAACTGACACCAACGTTCATAGAAAAATTCCTGACACCTCATGGAGTGTCTTTAGGTCTCATCAGCAGGTCAGAGCACAATCTGCGCAGGTTCCAGAAACATCCACGATCTGCTGAGCTGAGCTGAAGGCGCCATGTTCTGCACCTCCCGATGTGAAGACATGACAATAAGGTTCTTCACTTTACTCTGGCTGTCACCAAAAAAGAGGCAGGTCGTGGATGACTTGATGGCTAAACATAGAAGGTCATCTACGACTGGCCAACTGCTGTTGAAGTCATGCACTTAGACTGGTTGAATAAAAGACAATGGATCGCCTTGACTGTATCATGCGTCTCTAGATAGATGATACACTGATTCAGAGTACGTACGCATTATAAAGTGGGAAGAGAAGAAGGACGGAACGGGCGGTAGATTTATGAAGGAACTCCAAGAAGCCACTCATCCACAGGAGGAGGACCACACCCAACCTAAACCAAGAAAGCCCCGCATTGCAGTCAATCCAAGACGGAGCTGGCTAGCTTTAGGAGCAATCAACAGCGATGCTGGGGAAGATGAAGGGGGCACACATTACCGGAGCGGTGTCTCCGATCAATTATTGACTGAGGCATTAGCTCCATAATCTTTTCATCAAAGATTCGGACTTTGGTGAGGTGAGGTGAGGGGGGTGAAGAGGCGAAAGGTGGGGGTAGTGGGGTGGAAAGGGGGGGGGAGGGAGGGAGGGAAGGGGAGAGAGACAGGATGGTGGTGATCCGCTAATGTTGTGCCTGTTATGATCAGAACCTTCACATGTCCATGCATTCACTGCTTCCTATCATCCACCTGCGTATATAGTTCATATTCTACGCGTATTCTGAAGACAAACTTTTCGTACGGTCCTCCAGAACAATTAAGTGTATGCTAATGGGTCAGCATTCTGGAAAAAGACCACAATGTCATGGTCGTTTCTCTCTCTGTCTCGCTCTCTGTCTGTCTGTCTGTCTGTCTGTCTGTCTGTCTCTCTCTCTCTCTCTCTCTCTCTCTCTCTCTCTCTCTCTCTTGGAATGTCCGTCTGTCTTCTGTCTGTCTGTCTCTGTCCCTCTCTTCTCTGACTCTTCCTCCCTCCCTCCTCTCTCTGTCTCTGTCTCTTCCTCTCTCTCTCTCTCTCTCTCTCCTCTCTCTCTCTCTCTCGCTCTCACTCTGTCTGTCTCTCTCTGTCAAGATTATGTAAAATGCAGACGGGCAAGTAGTGGAAGTTCAAAACGTTGTCTGATGTCAGACACCTGCCCCTCTCCTCTTCCCTCCCTTTACTATGTCTGGCTGCCTATAAATATATGAATGAACTTCATCTTTTTTTCCCCCTTCAGCCTATTCTTTTTTTGCAGAACAAAAAATTGATCAGGTTATTTGCAGCAACTTCCTGTTAGACCTTTGAAGTACACTCTTCAAGACGATATACTGCAATTGTAGCAATGCGATTTGGGGACCTGTCTTTCTGTCTGTCTGCCTGTATGTCTGCCACTGTCTCTGTCTCTCTGCCTCTCTCTCTCTTTTCTATGTCTATCTTCGTCGATCTTTCTTTTTATTTCTCTGTCTCAATCAGCCTCTCTCTCTCCATTCCCCTCGCTCTCCCCATTTCCTTCATCTCCTTCAACCATGTCCATTTCTTTTAGTGACTTTCATGTAAGGGATCACAGCAGGTTAAAAGGAATCATTCATAATTGTCAGTGTATCACGTGCACAGAATAACAGCAGGATCGTAACATTACCGTGCAACTTTTCTTTCTTCAGCTTCCACTCCCCCCCTCTCCCCCCCCCCCCCCTCCTTTTTTTCTTTGTTAAATCTACGTTGAAAGAACTCAAAACTTTTGTTTTTAAGTATTTCTTCATAAAATAAGTCAATGTCTCTTCAGTCGTGTATGCTGATGATAAGTTTGCTAATGTTACTGTAGCTAAAAGAACAATTAAATAACTGATTCGTTTGGTGAGCTAAAAAGAAACATAAACGAACCGTTACTCGCTTCCTCCCCGTAATTCCTTCAAAATCATGGAATCTCTCTCATTTTCATCAGTTTCCAAAGTAGCATCATTAAAAGTAAAATGCGCAAAGTATAAAAATCACCGAGTTAGAAAGCAATATCTAAGCAAACCAGTGCTGAGAAACGATCGCTGCCAGACCTGTCATTGTGCGAATGGTGTAAAACCATTCGTCATTCGACGTTAGATTTGTCGACCTTACATGACGTCAGGTAGTGCTTGATACTGCTGAGCAAGAACATAGTCTCAGATTCCTTTCACAGCCATCACAGTGTGTGTGTGTGTGTGTGTGTGTGTGTGTGTGTGTGTGTGTGTGTGTGTGTGTGTGTGTGCTTGTGTGTTTGTGTGCGCGCGCGCGTTTGTACGTGCGTGTGTGAGTGCGTGCGTGCGGCGTGTGTGTGTGTGTGTGTGTGTGTGTGTGTGTGTGTGTGTGTGTGTGTGTGTGTGTGTGTGTGTGTGTGAAGAGAGAGAGAGAGAGAAATAGAGACAGAGTGCGTGCGTGCGTGCGTGCGTGCGTGCGTGCGTGTGTGTGTTGTGTGTGTGTGTGTGTGTGTGTGTGTGTGTGTGTGTGTGTGTGTGTGTGTGTGTGCGTGTGCGTGCGTTCATGTTGTCGACTGCAAGACGCATTTCCTTGTTTTTAATGAGGACAATAAATATGTGATTAACCGATTGGTTGATTAGTTGATTGACTGATTGTCCGATTGAATATCTATCTATCTCTGGCCAGCCATGAATGTTCATCTCCACTGCTCTAATATGTATGAAAATTAAATCCACTGTTTGAAAGCACAGCTCTTCACTTGACCGAGACCGTTGATGCAGAGCTTTTGTTGTTGTTGTATGTCCACTACATTCACCCCCCCCCCCTCCCACATCTGCCTGCCATCAGCCCCCGTAATATATTCAGTGTGTCTGTTTCATTCATTTTATTCGCTCGAGTTCAGCTTCGTTTTCTCCCTTTTCCTTCATCTTGATTAAAAGCATGTGAGGAAATGGTGTAGCTGTTGACTGCTTTTTCGCTGATGCTTTGGATTTTCCGCTCATTTCATCAATGGGAAGGAAATGAAAGGTTAGCACCCGCCGGTGGTGGATGCAGAGATGAAGAATTACCTTTGCCAAATAGAAAGCCGACAAAGCACTGGACAGAGGCCACTGCACACGTGCTAGCCCTGTGTCAGACAGACAAAATGGGCAGCACGTTTTGCTTTTCTACCGTTTCGTCACCTAGAGACATTTTCCTGCATCAGGTATTGATTCTGTCTTTTCCCCAGATTATTTCTAGCCTGAGAGCCTGTCCGTGGATGTTCCCAAGTCTTCTTCACACGAAGTAATCCAGTTGCTTAGACGGCTGGTCCATATGCTGACGTGAAAACGCTTACTATCGAATAAATGCAAATGTTATTTTTCTTCCACATAACCTTCATTTTCTTTAATGTATAAGAAATCTAGTTCAGGCACATTGAGGTACAAATATGGAGTAAGAAAGCGGGGAAATAAAGTCTAGTCTGAGCAGTTTCTCTAAATATGGAAGACTAGGACAGAAAGAAATTCAAGACTACAGGCTGGTCTATGGGACACGAGCGTGACGTAATCTGCACAGTGATTTTGATTTCGTAGGTCTATGGAATAAAATATTCGCTTGGTGCTCTTTGCAAGGCACATGTGGTCGAGTGTATCAGATGATTCTGTTACTTATTGGTATCTTCATAGAATTTCCAGAACTCGGTCTATGCATGCAATTTCTTTTGGAAATTTAATACAGATTAAGTGTACAATATGTTACACTCTTTAACAAAGAACTGTGGTAACATACGAAAAACAGCAGCCAAGCCATTGCTGAAAACAATGGGCAAAATTAATCCAGCATGATTTTTTCCATTGATATGAGTAGGCTGCGGAGGACAAGGTGAACAAACAGCATTGCTGCCATACTTAATGCAGTCTCAGAGTGCATCTTCTGATCTGTGTCCCATCAAATTATAATCATTTTTCGAAAGCACCTCTAAATAGGTACTTAAGTAAAATCTCAGGACTATAACCGTAAACAGATCATATAGTTTCCTACGGTCAGTTCTCAACTTTATAAGGCGCTCCCCACATCAACATTTACTTAGTGATGATAAGGAAAACCTTCTTGTTACTGCGAATGCACGCTCATGTATCAGGCACACACTGCGTAAATAAGCACAGTCGCACATTTGTTAACCGTTTGGTCCGGGAATACATTTTCATTTAATCTGATTTCTGTATTTGAGAGATATATGACTGATCTATCCTATACAGCATCTCAAGTATTCTTTGAAGTCACTGGATGAAAATACTTTAAAACAGTGAAATAAAAGTGAACATCATAATTGTTTCAGAAGAAAATTATCTAGCTACAAGTATTAGAAGTTTGATTAAATAAACAAGCACGGGAACCAGTATAACTAAAATGGGGGGGGGGGGGGGGGGGGGGGGAGGGGGGGGGGAGTCATCCTGTCACATTGGTGGGAGTTCAGGGAACAGATAGCTGAAATAGGCAAAACAATAGGTAATAATCTCCCCCCTATGTCAAGACATGACAACCAGTTTCTTCAATTAAGTCTGTCTGTCAAAAAAAAGAGAATAGTCAAGGATCAACTGACGGCAAAACATAGACAATAGGGCATATTCTACGAGAGGAGAGAGAGAGAGAGAGAGAGAGGAGAGAGAGGAGAGAGAGAGAGAGAGAGAGAGAGAGAGGCTGCCGTTGTGAGTGATCGGCTGCCGTTGACGTTACGTACCAAAAATGACTAAAATGATTATGGATCTCCTTTACTAAATAATGCGTCTCTAGATAAACGATACAATGCGTCAGACTAGCTAAGCATATACAAGCTGGGTCGAGAAGAACGATGGGAAGGGCACAGGATGTATGCAGAAACACCAGAAAACCACACATGCACAGCAAGAGGAGCATGCACAAAATAAAAGAAGAAAGCTGAACATTGCAATCAATCCAAGATGGAGCTGACTAGCTTTAGGAGCAGTCAACAGGAATGCTGGGAGAATGAAGATAGCACACATAACGGGAACGGTGTCTTGGATGAAGTATTGATTGGAGAATTAGCCCTAATAATCTTTTCATCAAAGATTCGGACCTTGAGGAGGTGAGGTGAACAGGGTGAAGGGGCGAAATGGTGGGGAGTTGGAAAGAGGGGCCTGTTAATGATTTTGCCCGTTACGACCATGACCTTCACATACAGACACATTTACTGCTTCGAATCATCCACTAATTAAATAGTTCATACTCCTCCAGTATACTGAATGAAAAGGTCTTTTACAGTGCGCCACGACAGTTAAATGTATGTATGTGGGTTAACATTCTGGGGAAAAGTGACAATGTTGGATCTCTCTCTCTCTCTCTCTCTCTCTCTCTCTCTCTCTCTCTCTCTCTCTCTCTCTCTCTCTCGCTCTCTCGGTCTCTCTCTCTCTCCTCCTCCTCCTCCTCTTCCTCCTCCGCCTCCCAAAGAATATGTAAATTGCAGACGGACCAGTAGTGGAAGTTCAAACGTTGTCTGATGTCAGACACCTGCCTCTCTCCTCTTGCCCTCCGTTCTGGATGTGAATGGTTCATATAAAAGGATGAATGAGGTCCGTCCTTTTCCTTCAGCTCATACATTTTGTAGAGAGCTTAATCGGGTTCTCTGTAGCTTGGTGTAACACGTTTGAAGCATACTCTTCATGACGCTGTAATGCTATCTGAACAATAGGAATTTGGGACCTCTCTCTCTCTCTCTCTCTCTCTCTCTCTCTCTCTCACACACACACACACACACACACACACACACACACACACACACACACACTGCCTGGAGGACAGATTGGAAAAATAGGTTCTGCCTAAAATCTCAATCCTTGATCGAATAATTGTTTTTTTTTTTTAGTTCTGAGGTATCTTTATTCTGCTTCGTCTACCTCTATCAATTTTTGTCTCTCTCTCTGTTTTTCTGTCTCAGTCAGACTCTCTCTCTTTCCCTCGCTCTCCATCTCTCCTTCCTATTCTTCATCCAAGTATTTTTTATTGACCGCCATCTAAGGGATCACAGCAGGTTAAAAGAAATCATCCATAACTGTCAGTGTGTCGTGTACACAGAAATGAATCATCCATGACTGTCAGTGTGTCGTGTACACAGAAATGAATCATCCATAACTGTCAGTGTGTCGTGTACACAGAAATGAATCATCCATGACTATCAGTGTGTCGTGTACACAGAAATGAACCATCCATAACTGTCAGTGTGTCGTGTACACAGAAATGAATCATCCATAACTGTCAGTGTGTCGTGTACACAGAAATGAACCATCCATAACTGTCAGTGTGTCGTGTGCACAGAAATGAACCATCCATAACTGTCAGTGTGTCGTGTACAGAGAAATGACTCATCCATAACTGTCAGTGTGTCGTGTACACAGAAATGAACCATCCATAACTGTCAGTGTGTCGTGTACAGAGAATCACAGCAGACTTTTACCACTGTCACGCCCCTACCTGACTTCAGCTTGTTTTGCCCGTTTTTTTTTTCTTTGTCAAAATTACGTTTAAAATTCCCAACAGTTTAAAAGAATACATTTCTTCATAAAACAAACCAAACGCAGCTATTCAGTCTTAAATGTTCATGATAGCTTTGCAAATAGGTATGCTAAAAGAACAACTTAAATCATCTGTCAGATGAGACCAATGCAAACCATTTTCGCTTCCACCCAGTAATTTCTTCCAAATCTCGACAAAAATAATTTCTAAAGCCAAACTGTTATCAACAGCACACAAAAAGGCACGCAGAATGTATAGCTAAAATCACTGTGTAGTAAAAGACTATCTGTGTAGTGAAAGACTATCTGTGTAGTAAAAGACTATCTGTGTAGTAAAAGACTATCTGTGTAGTAAAAGACTATCTGTGTAGTAAAAGACTATCTGTGTAGTAAAAGACTACCTGTGTGAACCACACGCTTCCGAGCAAGGTAATGTAATAAGAGTGCTGAGAAACGAGTTCTGTCAGAACCGTCATTGTGCGAATAGTATGGAAACAATTCGTCACTCCACATTACATCTGCCGACTGAAAACTGACATCAGTTACCGTTTAATACTGCTGAGCAAGCACACAGTTTCAGATTCCGCTCACAATCATCGCAAATATTTATCACAAACGCATGCACACACGCACGTATGCGCGTGCGCGCGCACACACACACATACACGCATATATCTACGCACGCATGAACGTGCACTCTGATAAACACACACGTGCCCGCGCCCGCTCTCTCTCTCTCGCACACACACACACACACACACACACACACACACACACACACACACACACACACACATGCACGTACATGTGCTTACCACACGAGAGAGAGAGAGAGAGAGAGAGAGAGAGAGAGAGAGAGAGAGAGGAGAGAGAGAGAGGAGAGACCGACCGACCGACCGACCGACCGACCGACAGACAGACAGACAGACAGACAGTTACAGAGAAAGACAGACAGAGGGACAGGAGGACAAACTGACAGAAGTACGGACAGACAGACAGAGAGACAAAGAGAGGCAGAGACAGAGACAGACAAAGACATACAGAAAGGCACAGACAGAGGGAATGGTACTGAAAAAAAAGATTGAGACAGCAAGTAGACCAGAGACAGACAAATATAGAGGCAGCACGATTAGGGATGGCAGACTCCACTTACGCAACAAAGTGTTTCCCATTACCTCAAGGTCTGCTCCATTCATCACAGGGATTGACGACAACAACGTGTTCCCCATTACCTTAAAGTCTGGTCCCATATATCACAGGGATTGACGACAACAAAGTGTTTCCCATTACCTCAAGGTCTGCTCCCATACATTACATGGATTGACGACGACAAAGTGTTTCTCATTACCTCAAGGTCTGCCCCATTCATCACAGGGATTGACGACAACAAGGTGTTTCCCATTACCTTAGAGTCTGATCCCATATATCACAGGGATTGACGACAACAAAGTGTTTCCCATTACCTCAAGGTCTGCTCCCATACATTACAGGGACTGACGACAACAAGGTGTTTCCCATTACCTCAAGGTCTGCTCCCATACATTACAGGGATTGACGACGACAAGGTGTTTCCCATTACCTCAAGGTCTGCTCCCATACATTACAGGGACTGACGACAACAAAGTGTTTCCCATTACCTCAAGGTCTGGTCCCATTCATCACAGGGATTGACGACAACAAAGTGTTTCCCATTACCTCAAGGTCTGGTCCCATTCATCACAGGGATTGACGACAAGGTGTTTCCCATTACCTCAAGGTCTGCCCCATTCATCACAGGGAGTGACGACAACAAAGTGTTTCCCATTACCTCAAGGTCTGGTCCCATTCATCACAGGGATTGACGACAACAACGTGTTTCCCATTACCTCAAGGTCTGCCCCATTCATCACAGGGAGTGACGACAAGGTGTTTCCCATTACCTCAAGGACTGGTCCCATTCATCACAGGGATTGACGACGACAAAGTGTTTCCCATTACCTCAAGGTCTGGTCCCATTCATCACAGGGACTGACGACAGGAGATGTCGGGGTGACAGCACTGGATCTACACCCTACTATGAATCCCTTGGCTTGACATGACATCAGCTGAATCTCCATCCATCTCTGACCAGTCATGAATATTCATCTGCACTGGTCTAACATGCATGAAAATCAAAGTCTCTTTTTGGAAGCACAGCTCTTCACTTGACCGAGATCGTTGATGCAAAGCTTTTGTGTTTCATGTCAGCTACACTCCCATCCCCGCCTCCTCACCCACATCTGCCTGTCTTCTACCCCCGTAACATAATAGCTTGTCTGATCCATTCATTTATATTGCTCAGATGCAGCTCTTTCCTCTATTCATTCATCCTGACAAAAAGCATGTGGGAAATTTTTGTAGCTGTCGATTGCTTTTTCTGCTGATGCTGGCTTTTCCTTTCATGTCAACAATGATAGGGAAATGAAAGATCGGCAGCCGGTGCTGGATGCACAGATGAAGAATGGTCTTTGAAATATGGAAAGCTCTAAAACAACAGGAGACAGACTGCTGTGCATGTGATCATCATTTGTCAAACAGACAGAATTTTCAGAAGTATTAATAATTCCTAACTTTCTGTCACACATACACATTTTTCTGCAGTGTTATTGATTCTGTCTCTCCCCCACATTCTTTCCAGCCTAGACCCTGCCCCTGTCTGTTCCCAAGCCTTCCTCACACGAAGTAATCCAGCTGGCCAGGCAGCTGGTCCTTGTGCTGACATGAAAACGATGATTATCAAATATATGCAAATGTTACTTTCCTCCACCTTTCTCTCATCTTCTTTCGCCCAGAAGAAATCAAGTTTATGTGTACTGTAGTACAACTAAGGAAAGGCGGGGGGAAAAGTCTGAGAAGTTTCTATAAATATGAAAGGGAACAGGATGAAGTCATTACAAAACATACAGGCTGGGCCAGGGGGCCAGGGACGTACACTAATCTGCTTGGTGACTTTGACACGTAATACCTGGCATTTTCTTAGCCGTGTGGAATCAATGGATTCACTCGCCGATTTTTGCAAGTCAAAAGTGACCGAGCCACTTCACTGGCTGTGTGTTACATGGTAAGAATCGTGATGTGAATTATAGAGACCCCGGCTTACACATGCTGTTGGTGTGAAGGACACAGAGAAAGGGGCTTATATGCATGAGATGATGCAATGTTTAGCAAAGAACTTAACTATCAACAGAAACAGGGCAGCTCAGCCATTGCTGAAAGTAACTGTCAAACTTTGACAACTGCTAAAGTATCTTTTCTGCGTTGTAAAATACATTAATTTGCTTCTCTTAAGCACGTTGCTTTGCATATACATACCTTGTCTGACAACTGGCCTTCATGGTAGCAAACACGTGAGAACTGAATCCTGTAATTTTGTCTTTCATTAGTGCTCAGTGATCCATATATTGCAATGATGACGCAGCCTCAGTATCTGGTGCTCAGTGATCCATATATTGCAATGATGACGCAGCCTCAGTATCTGGTGCTCAGTGATCCATATATTGCAATGATGACGCAGCCTCAGTATCTGGTGCTCAGTGATCCATATATTGCAATGATGACGCAGCCTCAGTATCTGGTGCTCAGTGATCCATATATTGCAATGATGACGCAGCCTCAGTATCTGGTGCTCAGTGATCCATATATTGCAATGATGACGCAGCCTCAGTATCTGTTCTTACTGGTGCTCAGTGATCCATATATTGCAATGATGACGCAGCCTCAGTATCTGTTCTTCAAACCTGCGCCCTCTGTCCTCAGAATGGAGTTGTACAAAGAACATCTTGGCAGAGTCTGAGGACTGTCCTCAGAATGGAGTTGTACAAAGAACATCCTGGCAGAGTCTGAGGACTGTCCTCAGAATGGAGTTGTACAAAGAACATCCTGGCAGAGTCTGAGGACTGTCCTCAGAATGGAGTTGTACAAAGAACATCCTGGCAGAGTCTGAGGACTGTCCTCAGAATGGAGTTGTACAAAGAACATCCTGGCAGAGTCTGAGGACAGTCCTCAGAATGGAGTTGTACAAAGATCATCCTGGCAGAGTCTGAGGACCAGGGAGATGAAGGTATTGGTAAAGATACTTTGGTCAGTCCCCAGCCTCACAGGTATCTCTCCGCATCAACAGTTACTTAGTGACAAAGAGGAAATTATTCTTATTACCGGAATGCACACATATGTATACAAGCACACGTTGCCTAAAAACGAAACGTGGCGCACTTTAGATCTTGAACATTAACTGATTTTCATTCAACCTCCTTTCTATATTTTTGTCATACATGATTGGGCTATCTCAGTGGGCATATTTCCATGTAAAATAGGTTGTTTCAGTATGGTATGATAGTGGTTAAAATAAACTTCAAATTATTACCTTGAAAATACACGTTATACCTGTTTTAGCCAAAATGTATTGAGATTTGATATAAAAATGGGATGTAAATATACAGGAGTCTTGACTGTCACTACTTTGTGGGAGTTCATAAAACTGTAGCTGGAAAAAGGGTAACAGACTCTATTATTTTCCCTTTTTCATTTCTTCTGCATACTTGATAACTGAGAGTGTCATCAGTTGTTCAGTTTGTGAACAATTGAACTGGTTCTCCATATCTCTGAGATAGAAGAAATGCTTGAAAGACTTTGGGGTGTAAAAAAAATGAACGGAATTATGTAATCTTCATCCAGTTACATGGTCCATTAAATCAGTGACAGCACAGTTGGACCTGGTCTGACAAGCAGACAAAGAAAAATTGGTAATTAAAGACCGTTTTGTTGGTAAACATCGTACTACACAGACGTCTTTATGAACAAGTAAGTGATCCTAAATGTTGAAGAGTTTGTAGACCACGGAAGTTCCACTTGCCACCAAGACGACAGGTAGCCCCGTCACCCACGTCTGCCTGCCTTCAACCCCGTAATGTATTCAGGTTGTCCATGTGTTTCATTTTAGTCTCTTGGACTCACTTTTCCCTCTGTTCCTTCATTTTGATGAAAAAAACATGCAGAGAATTTTCTGGCTGTTGATTACTTTACTGCTGGTACTGGATTCTCCACTTGTGTCAACAATAATAAGGAAATGAAAGTGCAGCAGCTGTTGCTGGAAGCACAGATGTAGAACTGTCTTTGTGAAACTGAAAGCCGACAAAGCACCAGGAGACATAACACTGTACACGTCGTAGCCGTATGTCAGACGGACAGGATGTTCAGAACTATTAATAATTCCTACCAATTTGTCACCCCTGCGCCTTTTCCTGCAGCAGTTATTGAATCTGTCTTTCTCCCAGATTCTTTCCAGCCTAGAGCCTACCCCTGGCTGTTTCCAACTCTTCTTCACACGAAGTAATCCAGTTGCCCAAAGAGTGGTCCTTGTACTGATGCGAAGACGGTGACTATCAGACACATGTAAATTTTTATTCTTTTCGGCTTCCTGTCATCTTCTTCACATCATAAGAAATCCGGTTTATGCTTGCTGTAGTATAACTACGGCGTGAAAAGGCGGGAAATTAAAGTCTGAGAAGTTCTACGAATATGCAACAGAACAGGATGAAGTGAAGACACAGCGATTCATCTACAGGCTGGACATGGGGCCAGAGACGTTACCTAATTTGCATGATGATTTTGACATGCGGTACTTCATCTTTTTTGTTTTAGCTGTGCGGAATCACTGGATCTACTCGCCGAGTTTTGAAAGTCAAATGTGATCAAGGGTGTTAGATGACTGTATGATACATCGCAGCCATCTGCTGTGAATTATACATACCTCGTTTTAGACATGCTACTGGTCTGGAAGACGCAGAGAAAGAGACTTACTGGCATGACTGGTTTCAATGTTTAATTTGAGTAACAACAGAAACAAGGCGGCGTAGCCATTGCTGAAAGCAACTGTCAGACTTCGGGAACTGTTGAAGTCTCTTTCCTACTTTGTAGAATATATTGATTTACTTTGAAAGCATGTTGCTTTGCACACACATACGTTTTCTGACTACCGGCTTTCATGGTAGAAAACATCCCTGCAATCCGAATACGTTGCCAAGATTATGCAGCCTCGGTCTCTGTCCTGGTCTGCGCCCTCACTCTTTAGAATACAGTTCCAAACAGAACATCTTGGTGGAGTTTGAGGACTAGAGAGACAGTATTGCTTAGCCTCGTGGCTATCTCTCCGCACAATAAAGAAATCCTTCTTACCACCAAGCACATACGTAAACAAGCTACTGATAAAAGCATCATGGCGCACTTAACACCTTGAACAGAATTGATCTTCATTACATCTGATTTGTAGATTTGAGTCATATATGGTTGGACTACAAACGTGTAGACAGCCCCATAACCTTCATTCAACTACCGTTCCAAAAAAGCGTTCCGACACTGAATCGTATACATGAACTCACCTCGGAAAGAACATCAAAACAAAGGTTATCATAACAGCAGGTATGAAGACCAAAGGAATACTCTCAGCATTGTTGTACGGGTGCAACGTAAGCTACTTGAAATGCAGCCAAAGAAAGAAAAGTTAATGCCTCTAGGGCGCTGTGTACTTGACAATTGGCAAACTGACGCGTGTAATAAGCAGACGAGAGAACAAGCTAGGCAGTTTTCAGTAAGGCCCATAATTTGCAGATGACATGCCAAACTAGGTTTTCCAATGGATTCAGCTGTCACAAAAAGAAGGTCGAAGATTTACCGGCGGCAAAACATGGAGTGTGATCGACGACTAGACAACTGCTGTGCAAATTCTATGCCCCAACTAGCTGAGACAAGATGATGGACATATGCCCGATCTAGCTGAGACAGAAGACTGTGCAGTACCCTTAGTACTTCTTCTGTGTTAAGTCACAGGATCCACTAACTAAGTCCACATAAGTATCATACAATGGGTAGAGTAGGGTGATGGAAAGGGTGATGGACTTTAGGTTGAAAACCGGAAAATCACACACCACGCTGAGACCATGGGGAGGCGTGACCACACACCACGCAGAGACCATGGGGAGGCGTGACCACACACCACGCAGAGACCATGGGGAGGCGTGACCACATACCACGCAGAGACCATGGGGAGGCGTGACCACACACCACGCAGAGACCATGGGGAGGCGTGACCAAACCAACCCATGGCGCCCCACATGGGACTTAGTCCAGTATGGAGTTGTCTTGGATCAAGGTTTTTTTTTTTATTGACTGGGGAATGACCCTCGAGCATCCATTCATCAAACGTTCGGATTCTGGGAAGGAGAGGTAGGATGGGAGTAAAAAGATGGGTGGATCCATTACATGTTCACGCTTTGTTGACTCCTGTTATCCAAGAAATAATGCAATTAACACTCCATCCGTATTCTGAATAAAACTGTCTATTACCTTGATATTATCCAATAAACAATCTAGTTAATATTTTATCTGTACTCCGAATACTACTGTCAAGGAAGGATAAGTAAATGACCGTGGGTTAACATTGTGGACAAAAATCTTCATGTTGGTAGTTAAATTTTAAACATTTTTTCGCTCTCTCTCTCTCTCTCACTCTCTCTCTCTCTCTCTCTCTCTCTCTCTCTCTCTCTCTCTGTCTGTCTGTCTCTGTCTTTCGCTCTGTCTCTGTCTCTGTCTGTCTCTCTCTCTCAGTTAATATATACAGTGCATATGGACCTCTGGTCAAAGATCAAAACTTGACTATAAGTCTCTTCTTCTGTAGGTCTACCTGTGAATGGCTCATGTATAAAAACATAAATGGATTTTATCTTTCTTTCCTTCAGCTCACACATTTTGTGGAGAAGCTGGTCAGGTCGGTCATTACAGCCAGCTGTTTGCGCATTTAGATTATACACTTCAATGATGTATCGCTATTCTAGCAGCGTGAATTCTTGACTCTCTCTCTCTCTCTCTCTCTCTCTCTCTCTCTCTCTCTCTCTCTTTTTTTTTTTTTTTACTTCCTCAATCACCCTCTTTCTCCATAATCCTCGCTCTCCATCTATTCCTCTTCCTCATACCTGACTTTTTACTGGGTTTTCGTCTATACGATCACAGCAGGTTAAAAGGAATCATCTATATATGTCAGTATGTCATGTGCAGAGATTCACAGCAGCTTTCACCACTGCTACGCCACTCTCTGACTTCAGACACCCCCCCCCCTCCATTTTCTCTCTCTTCGTCAACATTAAGTAAACTTTAAGTTGAAGGAAAACTCAACGAACTTTTCTTGTAAGGTATTTTTCACACACACACACACACACACACACACACACACACACACACACACACACACACACACATATATATATATATATACATACACACATACATACATACATACATTCGTACATACGTACATAAACACAAAACTTGTGACTGATCAGTTTTCTATGCAGAGAGAGAGAGAGAGAGAGAGAGAGAGAGAGAGAGAGAGAGAGAGAGTCCTTACACTGCCAACTCTTTATTCTACAACAGCGAACGTGCTGGCTAACGTTAACCCATTTCGTGCTTGCAGTTACTATTCTACTAAAGTATCACTAAATGCTTACTATATTTAAACATGGGTACATAGTTACATGGTAACATACACCGACATCCTACCTTTAACAAAGAACAATGCGTTGCAACCGTAAGTAATAATGAAAAATTAAGAAGAAAAAATGTGTAATATAATGATATAACTCTAAGCAACAACAATTAAATGGTGTTATTTCATCTTTGCCTTCTTCACCTTGAAATGGCGGTGTTTTTTCTCCCTAGTCAAAAGAACATGATGCAAAATATCAATTTATTTAGACTTATACAAAAACCAAATGAAAGAGACAATTGTATGGACGTAAAAACCGAGAGACTTAAGTCATGTAGCAAGAGAAGATTCCAGTTGAGAGAGATACACATTTCTGGGGTCTCCTTTCCTTCTTTCCTGATAATTCTTTGCATTTAAAGTCTCTGTCCTTTCCACAATCTTTGTGGTCACCACAATGGTTGTTAATTCCCGTAAATGCATTTCAGAGTTAAAAGGCAAGATGTGATCACAGAACAAAATCGACACCATTAGATACCTCCACGTATCACTGGATCTTTGGTGATATCCACAGCTTATGATTTACAGAGTGTGAAATGTTCGTTGTTCTTCCCTTTTAACTTTTAATCATGGAAGACAATTCAGTTCCCCACTTAAACAAAAGTATTTATCTAATTGCTTTTTTTTCTTTACATTCTTTTCTTCTTTTTGACGTTCTCTCTCCTTTAACGATGCATGGCTTTGTGACCCAAGGATCTGCGTACGTATTCATACCTCATCTCACCTCTTTCTTTCCTTCCCTATTTTTGCTTTAATGACGAAATTTAAAGCACGCAACGCTGACTTGACATTCTTAATTCTCGTATTTGACGAGCTTGTCGACTTCATTAATGCTGAAAAACGCTTCCTGCCAGCAAAATTCTGCCAACACATGGTGATGTCGGACAGGAAATGCCAATCCCCAGAGCTGTGCTGGAGGAAGTGATGGACAATGAACTTGATTGGATTGAACACGGAGAAAGCCGCAAGCGGCAGAGCGAGACAGTGGCATTCACGAGACGTGCCAGAACGAGAATTCTGTCCAGTCTCTGGCGTGTGTAGAGTTTTCTGCCCACTGCCAAAAACCTATGTCCCAGCGGCTGTCGATAATTCAAATTCCCTATTGATTTTCTCCAGTCCTTCAGGACGAGAGCTGATCCGACATTCAGGTACTTGTTATTTCTTTTCTCTTCATGTGGGCCATCTTGTCTAGTTAAGCAGGCAGCTGGTCAAATTTCCCCAACGGCGATGGCCAGCAGGTTTTAGAGTGTCACTTCAGTGTTGCCTTTTTCACCAGTAAATTGAGATGTTTCTCTCTCTCTCTCTCTCTCTCTCTCTCTCTCTCTCTCTCTCTCTCTCTCTCTCTCTCATACAAAAGATAGGAAATGAAGGTCAAAATTATCAAGTAATTCAGACCAAGAGAAACAGAAATAGATGGACGTACAGAAACACAAACCTAGAGACGTAACTAAGAGATTAGGCAACAGAACATCTCAACTGAGATGGATATTCAACCTTGGGGTCTCTTTACTTCTTTTCTGATAATTCATGGCATCTTTTCGCTGATAATTTGTGGCATTTATAATGCATGTCCTGTCTATACCATTTTGGGCAGCAGAATGCCTACTTATGTTCTTATATAAAGTAGTAAGTGCAGGTAAAAACTTTTTCTTCGGAGCTGAGATTACTATGCTAGGTATACACTCGCCAGACTGGTCCATCTTTCGTGAAGCCTTTATTTATATGTGTGGGTAGTCACTTCTGCGTGTTACAAGTTCAACACATTTTCCCTTTTCTCTTATCTTCTTTTTAACCAGGCTAGGCAATCTTCCTGTTTCCATTAGGGATCTGGAAGTTTTCAGCTTCTTCCATTCCTTTTCTCTTTCTGTCATTTTCAAAGCTTCTTTCATGGATGCATATTTCGTTTGTCTACAAGCATTGATTTATTTCTTAATCAATTTTTCAGTTTTTCGTGTGAATAGATTGTCTGCTTGTACATTGATTCTCTCTCTTTTTTTTTTTTTACTTTCTTTTCCTTTTTTTGTTGTCTTTTTTTTCTTTGTTCTTTAATTACAAAATATTAAAAACACAACGCCGACGTGGCATTCCTAATTCTCCTTTTTGACAACCTTGTCGATTTCATTAATGCTGACAAATGCCTCCCTGCCAGCTGGACACTGTCCACACATGTCGGCAGTGGACAGGAAATGCGAATCCCTAGAGCTGTGCCGAAGAAAGTGACGGACAATGAACTTGATTGGATTGAACACGGACAAAGCGGAAGGAGGGAGAGCGAGAGAGAAGCATTCGCAGAACGTGACAGATGAGAAGAATTCCGGCCAGCCTCTGGCGTGTCAAGAGTTTTATGCCTGCTGGCAAAAACCTATCTCCGTGCAGCAGTCGATTATTCTAATTTGCCAGAGCCTTTCTCAGTTCTTCGCGACAAGAGCTGACTTGTCAGTGAGATAGTTGCTATTGTTTCGTGTTTTCGTTTCACGTGGTCCATCTTGTCCAGTTAAGCAGGGAGCTAGTCAATGCACGGGCACTGAAGGTGGTGAAATTACAGACCTGTCGCTCCTCTTTTGCCATCTTCACTTTGAAACGGTGTTGTTTGTTTTCTCTGTAAGATGTAGCCTGGTGATTATGAGAAGACACTAGTGTCAAAATGATCAGTTCGGTTAGACAATAAGAAACGAGAGATAGACGGCTAGACACATGGACAGATGGACTGAGGTACATGACTGAGTGACGTATGGACAAAGCATCTGCTTTGCGAACGATGTGAAACTCTGGGATCTCTTTCCCTTTTTTTGTTGACATTTTGTGGTATATTGAGTCTCTAAAACCCTTTAAGCTAGCACAAAATTAATAACTCTAAGCTTCACTGTAACCCCAGCTAAACCTGTCGAGTAAGAGAGGATATTTGCAGATTCCAGCTTTGAAACTGCATCTACCACATGTGTCAATACATCACATGACTTCTGGTGACGTACAATGATTGCCATTTCCACGTGCAGTGTGTTAGTAGAATTTCCATTGCCTGCTCTTTGGAAAGATATAGAAAGGTAAGTAGAAAAAGTAACACTGAGTTGTATCAAAATAATCAAAATATGTTTAACACTTATTCTTTCTCAATGTACTTGAAAGAAAACAATTATTACTTCTTGATACAAACTGGTTTGCTTGCACATTGATATATGAATATTGTTTACTTATTTTATTATCAGCAACCATGAATTGGAAAATAAAATGCTATATTTCTTCCATAAAGCACAAAACAACATGTCATTCATTGTCAGTTAATTTGAAAATTTGACGGCATCATATGTTTAGATCTCTCTCTCTCTCTCTCTCTCTCTCTCCTCTCTCTCTCTCTCTCTCTCTCTCTCACACACACACACACACACACACACACACACACACACACACACACACACACACATATATTATATATATATATATATATATATATATTCAATTATAAACAAAGCTTGCTCTCATGTCTTAGATTGAAGAAATACCTGTGCATGCACATACCAACATGCACACTGACACACACACATAAACACACCATCACATCCATTGAAACACAATGACACGTCAAAATATCTACCTCAAGACAAACAAATTAGGAACCAGATAAAGAGATAACTGTAATGACGAACGAACAGGTCAAGAGACGAGACAAAATGAAAGGCCGAGGGAATCTAATTTTCTTTAAGAAAGATCTAGAACTCTGAGACAGTATTCATTCTTCTTGATTCTGATGATTTGTGATACTTATAATCTTTCTCTGTTCTACAGCCCATATCACCAACACTATTGATGTGTATTTACTTACAAAAACTTCTAATTTAGACAGGAAACAAGGGGATAACAGCATTAAATCTGCATCTGTCACATATGTTCACACGTTAAGGGATCTTTAATGATATCCAGTTTTGATACATTTCTGGTCTTTCCCGCTTTTTATCATGAATATTAATTTCTCCCATTAGAATAAGATATCTTTTCTTCATTGTTTTCATTTTCTGTTTACTCCTGTTTTCACGCACTAATGATGGAGTTTTAAGAAGACATCGCAGATTCGATCTTTCTCCACACCTTGAGAAGGTTTTGGACTTCATATCTGCTGACAAACGCTTTCTCGTCAGCAACATTCTGTCCATTCAAAATGGCCATAGATAGCAACTTCCATGCCCACAGTTGTGCGGGAACAACTGATGGACAATGAAATTAAGTGGATTGAACATGAAAAAAGCAGCAGGAAGGGGAGCAATAGAGAAGCATTCACAAGACGTGTCAGAGAATTCTGTCCAGCCACTGGGGTGTCAAGCGTTTTAAGCCCACAGGGAAATAAACATATCTCCCGGCAGCAGTCGATTATTCTAATTTGCCAGTGCCTTTTTTCAGTTCTTCATGACAAGAGCTGAGGAAGCTGCTATGCCTTCTCTTCACGTTGGTCATCTTGTCCAGCTAGGAAGCAGCTGGTCCATGCACTTAAAATGAAAGCCATGAGCTGTCACTTCTCTTTTTGCCTTCTTCACATTGAAACGGTATGTGTGTGATTCCTTCTTCACATTGAAACGGTATGTGTGTGATTCCTTCTTCACATTGAAACGGTATGTGTGTGATTCCTTCTTCACATTGAAATGGTATGTGTGTGATTCCTTCTTCACATTGAAATGGTATGTGTGTGATTCCTCTGCAGCCTGGTAAGGAGAGTATAATCAGGTCAAAGATATTGAATATGATATGAGAAGATAAGTGGTTTCTTGTTCTTCGTTTTCACTGTCCTAAATGTTATTTGTGTTTGCCTAAAGAAGACCCAAGAAGTCGAAATGCATTGTGTCTTGTCCTGTACTCTGTTTGTCTGTATCCTTGGCGGTAACTAACCACTTCTCTTTCCAAAGATATTGAGTCAGACAAACATAAAGACCACGAGAGAGAGAGAGAGAGAGAGGAGAGAGAGAGAGAGAGAGAGAGAGAGAGAGAGAAGACAGACAGACAGACAGACAGACAGAGACAGAGACAGAGAGAGGACAGACATACAAACACTGAGTTTTGACCCTCGATCTGTTTCTGGACAAACATAGCAACAGATTGACAGATATAATTCAGTGAGAAGTTGAGATGTCAACACTACTGAGAAGGATTTGAAACCCTTTGTTCTTTTTTGATAGTTGTCTTGTTACCAAAGTTCTTTTGGTTAGCAGAATTAATTGACTCCTTTGTCTAAGCATAAATTGCATTTGAAGCCTATTAGTTCAAAAAGAGGAGACGTATAGATTACAGTACAGAATCCCCAGCTGCACATATTTTAAGGTTAGATATTCATTGGTCAAACATAACTCGTCAAGTTAGATATTCATTGGTCAAACACAACTCGTCACGTTAGAATTCATTGGTCAAACACAACTCGTCACGTCTACATGCAAAGCACCCGTCGTGTTCTCCTTTCCCGTACCT
>CM065714.1:145363160-145365660 GCA_033310375.1 Conus canariensis
GAGAGAGAGAGAGAGAGAGAGAGAGAGAGAGAGAGAGAGAGAGGGAACAATACTGCCAAAGGAACCAAGTTAACCAACGGTTAAATGAACCAAATAAATATTATCAGAATCAAAATTACCAACGTAAGCCATAGAGGCCTCCATGCATTTAAATACTTTTTATGCTAAGATATACGCCTCAAGGAAGGGCACGATGAATGGTGGGGGAGGGGAGGGATGGTTAACCTGATGTCAACAAACATGCCCACAAAGAATGGCGGGCGGTGGACGCAAACACGAAAAGTACAAGTTCTGTTGCATGCTGAAACCAGCCTGGCCAAATGATGTCTTAGTCAAATCGTAGTATACCTGTCTATCAATGTCAACACATCTAATAAAAAGGAAACTTGCTTCTTCGATTATCATTTTGCTGTCTGTCTCTGTCTCTCTGATCGGGAGTTGGGATACATTTCACAAAAACAATCAGCAAAAGACGCCATTGTCGCTTATGATATTACCATCTGTCTATTCGCAAAGCTCGCACTTTCTCTTTCTTTCCCCCCCCCCCCCCCCCCACCTCTCTCCACCCCCATTATTCATTATTCTCTTCGTCCTACATCTAATTGCCTCCATCTGAGAGAGAGAGAGAGAGAGAGAGAGAGAGAGAGAGAGAGAGAGAGAGAGAGAGAGAGCACGGGTGTGTGCGTGTGTGATAGAGAGGAATTGTTTTGAGCTACAGCTATTTCATCATTTTCGTGGTCAGTGTCAATTACGAGGTGAGAAACGGCGTGGCAACACCAAACCTACATCTCACCACACACATCTCAACGGTTTGCACGATTTCAGCTGGAACTCACGCCTGTCTCTGGCTGTCATAGATATCCATCTCCACTGGCCTGCTGTGGTGCCTGAATCAAATCTGCTGTGTGGAAGCACTGATCAACGTGTCACTGGTGTGCTGTGCTGCCTCACTAAAATCTACTGTGTGGAAGCACTGATCAACGCGTCACTGGTGTGCTGTGGTGTCTGAATGAAATCTGCTGTGTGGAAGCACTGATCAACGTGTCACTGGCCTGCTGTGGTGTCTGAATGAAATCTGCTGTGTGGAAGCACTGATCAACGTGTCACTGGTGTGCTGTGGTGTCTGAATGAAATCTGCTGTGTGGAAGCACTGATCAACGTGTCACTGGCCTGCTGTGGTGCCTCACTAAAATCTACTGTGTGGAAGTGCTGATCAACGTGTCACTGGTGTGCTGTGGTGTCTGAATGAAATCTGCTGTGTGGAAGTGCTGATCAACGTGTCACTGGTGTGCTGTGGTGCCTCACTAAAATCTGCTATGTGGAAGTGCTGATCAACGTGTCACTGGCCGCCGAAGACGTAGATTGTAACTTCATTCCCATCCCCTCCCATTCGTGAAAAGCTTAAAGTCTTCTAGTTCATTGATTTCTGTTAGAATCTCTCTCTGTCTGTCTGTCTGTTTGTCTGTCCTCCCCCCCAACCCGCTCCCAAGTCTCTCTCTCTCTCTCTCTCTCTCTCTCTCTCTCTCTCGCTCGCTCGCTCTAAGTTTCTGTTTCTTTTCAACAAATTTCTTTCCTTTTTCTGTCAAAAGTTTAAGTCCTTTCTTCTTTCCTTTCTTTTTCTCATGCGAGTCAATTCCACCCACTCAATTTATCTTTACACTCGAGCTTGCATTAATTATTAAGTAATCTATGGACACCTGAGACATTTAGACTGCGTCGATGTGGAGATTGCGTCAAGGACAAAACGGTTTCTGTTGTAGTCGTCTTCTCCTCATTCTCAGGAACAGAAGAGTCCATCTTCTCGCTGTATGTGTTACGTCATTGTTTGTGTCTTTCCCCTTTCATTAAACATAGAGCTTTCTCAACAGTCCAGAAAAAAAAAGCATAGATCTAACTTTTGTCTTAATCAACCCACTGTCACTAGAAAACCCGTGGCGACTCACAGAACACCGTTCATGCGCCTTCTTCTAGTTCAAAGTTTATTGATTTTGTTAACATAAAACAACAACAAGAACAAAAATGCAGGCAGCCCAACAAGTAACGTCATAGTTTCCGTCCATTGTGCTGGGTTTGAACAAATGTGCAAGGCGCTTTTTTAATCAATCCAATTTATAAGGCACACTTTTTCTTTCGGGTAATGAACCCCATATTTTCCCTTTCTCTTGCCAACATTTTTCATTGATTGCAATCCATTTACCTGTTGACAAGGAAGCATTTGTTTCTGTGGTTCTACTTTCCCTTTCTCTTGCCAACATTTTTCATGGATTGCAATCCATTTACCTGTTGACAAGGAAGCATTTGTTTCTCATTTACCTGTTGACAAGGAAGCATTTGTTTCTCATTTACCTGTTCACAGGGAAGCATTTGTTTCTCATTTACCTGTTGACAAGGAAGCATTTGTTTCTCATTTACCTGTTCACAGGGAAGCATTTGTTTCTCATTTACCTGTTGACAAGGAAGCATTTGTTTCTCTGGTTCTTTCTTTTTTCGTTCTTACACA
>CM065714.1:145375660-145378160 GCA_033310375.1 Conus canariensis
CTTTTCAATATCCCGCTCTCCATATACTCCAGAAGACACAGTGTACCAGTGATATGATATGGCTACAGCAAATAATGAGATACACGGACGAACTCTGAATGACACGTATCCATATTTATGTATGTAACAGAACTCGAATAACGTTAAGAACCATCTATATCGAGGACTGGCCCAGGGTTGTGACTTCATCCACGAGAATACATGTGACAGGCTATCATCTCATGTTAAAGAAAAATTACTAATCTGCCAAACGAAAAAAAGAAACAAATTACAAGACAAACACGACGCGTTTTGATCTCTTTGGACTTCCTCAGGTAAGGCAAGCAACATTCAAGACATTGAAAACAAAGTACGATCAGACAGTCACTCATGCTATTCGCGCTTCGTTTTCATTGTCTTGAATGTTGTTTGTCTTATCTGAAGAAGACCAAGGAGGTCCAAACACGTCGTGTTTGTCTTGTATTTTCTTTGGGTTTTTTTTTGTTTGTTTGTTTCGTTCGTTGGCTTAATGAGCTTGTTTCAGTTTCCGCCTGCAGTGACCTCAATTTGAAACTATCACATCATTTCCCATCACTATCGCAGAAGTACATATTTCACGTGCTTTTATTAGGTATGTCGGTAATCTATGTGCTGTTCATATACTCAACAAGACTCAGCAGTATACGCGTGATTAGTTATAACCATAGCAAGCGATGAGAAGCAAGAATTCTGAATGACATGTATCCATTACAAGATAGAATTCGAAGTGAAACGTCCACGTAGAGGACTGGTCCAAAGATGCGGCCATATCCACGTAAATGCATGTGGCAGGCCACCAAGTCATTTCTCTCACTTCGGCAGAACTACACGTTTCACGTGGTTTTATTTTGTATGCAAGTTTTAAGTTGTACTAAGTAGATTTTAAATAAATGTTAGGGAACCGCATGCAAAAAAAAAAAAAAAAAAAAAAAGTGAACAAACGAATCACAAGACAAAACACGACGCGTTTCGATCTCTTAGGTTTTCTTCAGGCAAGATAAAAAAAATAAACAATTAGGACAACGAAAATGAACGAGCAAAAATTTGTTTGGATTTCCGCCTGCAGTCGCCTCACTTTGCAATTTGTGCTAAGTAGCCTCTCACCAGCTGGATGTGGCCTTGTGGTCGTCTGGGCTGAGATCATGAATGAAGTAGCCTCTCACCAGCTGGATGTGACCTTGTGGTCGTCTGGGCTGAGATCATGAATGAAGTAGCCTCTCACCAGCTGGATGTGGCCTTGTGGTCGTCTGGGCTGAGATCATGGATGGACACTGGAGACACGGCAATCTCCAAGACAGGTTGGTATGATATGTAGCGAATGTGAAGCAAGGTGGTTTCAAAAGCAACATGTGTCAATTAAATGGCCAAACAATGTAACTGTGTGTGAATGTGTGTGTGTGTGTGCGTGTGTGTGTGTGTGTGTGTGTGTGTGTGTGTTGTGTGTGTGTGTGTGTGTGTGTGTGTGTGTGAGAGAGAGAGAGACGCTTGACGCTTGACGCTTGACGCGCGCTTTCACGCCGCGACATTTATTGTGGGGCCCTCGGCCCGTCCACAGGAGTACGCAACATACATTACAACATGACAACAACAAAAACATTGATTGAAACGTTGATTGTAAAATATTTTGTTTCTGTTTAGAATTTCTATTTTTCCTATATCGTCAATATTACTATTACATATGGGTTTCTGTGAGAGAGAGAGAGAGAGAGAGAGAGAGAGAGAGAGAGAGAGAGAGAGAGATTTCACAGGTGTTTATACCCAGAAAGAAATTAACTGGATATCAAAACATTAAAGAAAAACGGCCTCGAGACAGTATAAACAAACCCATCTGGCCGAACACTGTTCCTACTCGTTTCTCTCCAACTTCAGCTGTACCTGCAGAAGACATCTGCTCTGGCCAGGGTGTAGGAAGATTTCAGAATTATAGGATGATTCATACACAAGACACTTGCTTGTCTGTTTGCTTGGGGGGAGGATTTAAGGTAGGGAAAAAAGACGGGGACTCCAGCTTCACCTTCCTGCAACGTCATTCCGGTGGTCTGTGGGCTAACCTCTGGGATGACGCTATATCCTATGAGAAACCCAAACCACATCTCCAGCATGCACTCAGCACTAGTGAAAAATGCCGTATACAGCATCTTAAAATGTCTGTCCCCGACAGAACTCTGTAGAAGCCTGGTAGCATGGACAGACAAATCTAACACAGCCACCGAAGACACAGAGGAAAGAAATGGTGCCGGACTGAGGGACGAGTTCTTTTCTCTCTGCAGCCAACAGTCAGAATGTTCAGTTCAGTGATAGGTTGTAATGAGAAAGACATACGATGCCCAACAATGAAACACGATGCTTACACATCTCTAAATGTACCAGAATGAAAATATAACGCATAAACGTTTCACAAAAACTATGGGAATGCAAAAGTAAGACTTGAAAAGTATGCCTACAGTTTCTAGGAGACACAAGACAAAACAATATAATAACG
>CM065714.1:145383160-145385660 GCA_033310375.1 Conus canariensis
ATTTTAAAAAAGGTGCTCAAAATACAGAGAACAAACACATCTGTCCCACCGCTATCCTGCCCACTGTGATCAACCTTCAGCTGCACCTGGAGAAGAAAACTGAAGATGAAAACTGCTCCGTCCAGGAAGCCAGAAGATCTCAGAACTATGGGGTGTTTCATACATTGGGCAATTATCTATTTCTTAATTGATATTGGAGAAGAGCTTGGGGGTTGGAAGGGGGGGGGGGGGCTACTACTTCCTTCTTTCGGGGGCCGGAATAGCTCAGTTGGTAGAGCGCCGGACTTGTGATCCTGGGGTCGCAGGTTCGAATCTCCGCCGGGCCGTTTCGGTACAGGGGGATTTTTCCCTCGGAGTTAACATTGGTTCAGACTCCATTTCCCATACAGTCCTTCGAATGAGACTATAAACCGAAGTTCCGTGTGTGAACGCACGCATAACATCTTGCACACACGTAAAATCCCATCACCAACTTTCGGAAGAGAAGGCCAGTTTGGCCATTGGTATGGATGACACGTTACACATAGCATGCACCCTGCGTGAGAAATGGAAAGAATGAAGGAAGTAAGGAAACTGAGTGAACGATATTGGACGACATTGACTGGATGACACAGGAAACGACTGAATGAAGCGCCAGCTGGCAGCTCTTCAGTCGGCACTACCCAGGTAGGCAGCCCGTTGTGTAAACGAGTGTGGATTGTAAAGCGCTTAGAGCTTGGTCTCTAGCCGAGAATAGGCGCTATATAAGTATTCATTATTATTATTATTTCTTCAACGTCAATAGACTCTGACTGTTGGCCTGTGGGTTGATCTCTGGGATGGCATGATACCTACGACAAGCTCAGACCACTTCTCCAGCATACACACTACACTATACAATGTGTATACTGCATTTTAAGTGATCGGTCCCCAGAAGAATTTCGTACAAGAATAGTTTCATAGACAGACAAAATTATTACAGACAAAACAGAAGAACAAAAAAAAAGAAATGTGTGTGTGTGTGTGTGTGTGCGTGCGCGCGCGCGTGTGTGTGTGTGTGTGTGTGTGCGTGTGTGTATGTATGTGTGTGTGTGTGTGTGTGTGTGTGTGTGTGTGTGTGTGTGTGTGTGTGTGCGTGCGTACGTCCGTGTGTGTGTGTGTGTGTGTGTGTGTGTGTGTGTGTGTGGTGTGTGTGTGTGTGTGTGTGAGAGAGAGAGAGAGAGAGAGAGAGAGAGAGAGAGAGTTGGTCAGCTGCATTTGCGGCGGACTGTCAGAATGTTAAGTTAAGCAATAGGTTGTAATGAGAAAGATAAACGATGCAATACAGTAAAACACAAAGCTGAGACAATTCAAAGAATAAAAAAAATTAAAGTCTAAGAAAAAGCGTGGGATCTCCACCAATTTTATCAAAATATGGATATGCAAGAGTTAGAGTCTTGAAAAGTGGGCCCACTGTCCCCATACGACGCATATCGGAATTTATCAATATGATGTTTTTGGAGGTTAACAAAAGCATCGCTTTGGAAAACCACAGATGATAAATTTGTTGAAATCGCTGATGTGTAAACAATTCCATCTGTTCTACTCCTCACTTTCAGCTTTTATCGCATCAGTGTCCTTCATTCTTCTATCTGTACGCAAATTCGATTTTGTTTTCTATGCTGCAGCTCATTCGATGGAACTTAACACGCACTGGCCGCTGAGGTGAAATGCCAATCAACACGCACTGGCCGCTGAGGTCAAATGCCAATCAACACGCACTGGCCGCTGAGGTCAAATGCCAATCAAGCACTTGATGACAGGGAACATACAGAGGAACCTAGACTGGACTGAGCGTGGAGAGCACAAACAGCTGACAGAGAGGAGCGCGTGAGCAGTGTGGAGATTCCTTTCCAGCCCCCTGCCCGCCACAGCTGTGTGTCCATTCACAATAGCTATTCTTTCAAGCAGCCAATCTTCCTCACTTCTCGGCTCCTCTTTCCCCACTTCTGCAAGTTGCGAGCCCATTCACCATTGCTGGCTGTTCGCGAATCTTCTTTTTATGCACCAGCACATGAAGTGACGAGTCTTCTTTACATGCACCAGCACATGAAGTGACGAGTCTTCTTTACATGCACCAGCACATGAAGTGACGAGTCTTCTTTACATGCACCAGCACATGAAGTGACGAGTCTCCTTTACATGCACCAGCACATGAAGTGACGTGGGCTTCTGGTCATTGTGGAAGTCTGTCGAGACTTAGGCACTCCTGACACTTCCCTTCCACTTTCTTCTCCTAAACCCTAGCGAGTTTTCCTTCTGTGCAGCTCACACACGAACAGGGTGAAGTGGGAAGGAAAGAAACGAAATCTAGCGGAAGCTATACACTATGGGCTAACCAAGGAACTAGTTCAGACACCTCTGTATACCTACAGGGCTGGGGAAGAGGATGTAGTCTGATCTACATGATGAATCTGACGTGCTGAGATCTAGTCTTAATTCTAGAATCAAAGGATCGACTTAATGTTGTTTTGTTTTTTTG
>CM065714.1:145390660-145393160 GCA_033310375.1 Conus canariensis
TCTCTTTCCCTGTGTGAGTGTGTGTGTGTGTGTGTGCGTGCGTGCGTGCGTGCGTGCGTGCGTGCGTGCGTTAGTGCGTGCGTGCGTGCGTGCGTGTGTGTGTGTGTGTGTGTGTGTGTGTGTGTGTGTGTGTGTGTGTGTGTGTGTGTGTGTCCCTTTCTTCTTTCAACTTGTTTTTATCTTTTTTTTCGTTCACTTTTATTCATCCCCCCCCCTCTTCCCTCCTCCTCCCATGACCATTCAATGTTTCTGCGAACCATTCTTCCTTTGTTTCGTTTCGCCTTTAATCTACATTCTGGGAGCACAGTTCATCTTCTCAGAGAGAGCAGTGATGTATGAGCACTTTCGTGCCTTGTATTATTTTTTCTCTTTCCACCCCTCCTTTCTTACTTTCGTCTGGAATATTTATTTCCATCTCATGTTTCCTCATGGGTTTCTTTCCTATTCGCTTACTTGCTTTTTTATGGTTTGGCTTTGCTCGCTCTCTCTCTCTCTCTCTCTCTCTCTCTCTCTCTCTCTCTCTCTCTCTCTCTCTCTCTCTCTCTCTCTCTCTGATCTGCCATTTCTTTATTTTTCTTGTGCTTTGCTTAAAAAAAAGAGCTGCTGCTACATATTAAGAAACTTCTTGATCCGACATTTTTCTTGTTGCTTATTTTTGCCACAATGTTCTCTGAGAATTGTTTCCTCTTTACAAGTCTAATCCTGTTCAGCTGGACAGTGAAGCTCATGGAAAAGGAATGCAAATCTGGAGCCCTGTTCAAGAGGAAGCGAGCAGACATTTGACCGGAGTGAGTTAGCAGAAAGAGGCAGAGGACAGATAAACACACTGCGTGCCAAACGAACAGAATCCTTTCCTGTTGTCCTGTACGTTGTAACTGTCTGCTCGTTAACACAGCCACCAGCTGGCAGTATTCCATGACCCCAGTTTCTCAGCTTTCTTTAATACCAGTTAATTCAATACGAATGCAGTTATTTCATGTTAATTACAGCCCAGACATTCACGCTAGGCATATCAGGGCTAATTCGATGAAAAAAGAGATTAATCGCTATTTGTTCTGTTAAACTACACAACATAATGAGTTGAACAGGCAGCAGGACATGGTACTGACATTAAAAGTTCTGAAATTAAAATGAGTTTTCGTCTTTGTCTTTACATTTCTTATCATGTAGCTGGTGTTCGTTTATTCTGGACGAGATAGTCTTCCTTCAATCGCGATTTGTGCAATGTAAGTAGTAACGAGAAGCTGTACACAGTCTGATAGAAATCTTCATGTAACACACGTGTTGCTTAATGTAAGTTATCGTTTTGATCTGTTTGTATAATTAAATGAAAATTCTCCTTAGCAAAGACCTGTTATTGAATATGAAAAAGATTAAGCATTGCCATTTGTTCTTTCACATAACTGATCGAGTTGACTACCAGTTGACCCCTGCAATGACGCGTAAAGGTAGTAGATGAACGTGTCAACGATCTTACTGTTCTGTTACACATAGTCTTACTACTTTTTATCCACAACAGCAACAGCTGATTTTATCCACGAAGCTTAGTATACTAGCTGGAAACAAGGAAAAGTCGATGTCTGGGTGACATCCGTCTATTAAGATCATGAAAATGAAGTTCAAGAAGTACCAGGAAAAGGGTGAGGGTGGTGACCCAGTTTGTAACGAGCAGTCTGACAAGCATTGTTTAATTTTCATCCCCAGTCCTTTCTTCCATCAAGACATCTTTTTTCGATCTTGTACTTCTTAGTCAGCAGATGTCCTTCTTTTTTATGGCCAAATTTGTTTAAACTTTAATTTCATTATTTTTTCCCTATTTTTTTCCGTTTTACTAGTTTTGCTACATTTCTGTTAATGTGTGGTACACTTTTCTTACCAGACATTCTGCCATTCTGCACGTCATTGTCAGCATCCTGACGGAGTTCTTCTTTTCTTTTAAAGAAAGTTGCAAGACATTTTTCCCAAAATGGCGAAGAAATGTTAAAATTAAATGGAAATCAGAGCAAAGTGGAAGGGGAAGTAATTACAAACTTGACTGAGCTGAGTGCCAACAAAAAGGGAGGGAACAGAGAAGCAGCAAGTCAAACGAACGGAAGCATGTTCCCTCCTCCAGCCCGTCAGAGCTTTAAGCATACTAACACAACATCCACCTGCAGCAGGAAATTCTGAACACGCTAGGAGGTCGATCATTGATGTCTGCTCAAGTGCTGTAACTGAGTAAGTTAACAGACAGCTGACAGATGTGCTGACACTCAAAGGTTGTCAGATTCAGCTAGTACCTGTCATTTCCCTTTCCCTTTCTTGACAATCTCCACCATTCTCACGGCTCGTTCGACGAATGAGCAGAATAAACTATTTATGGTGCATGAGAAACATAATTGTAGAACATAATCGTAAAAGTTGTCCTTTTTTGTTTCTTGCCTTCAGACAACATTTATCTTATTTTCATCGAAACTACAATGTTTGAACTTAGTCTTTTTCATCTCTGTTTCCTTTATTA
>CM065714.1:145400660-145415660 GCA_033310375.1 Conus canariensis
CGGAGCAGACAATACAAATATATCTGCCTTCAAAAGGGATTGCGATGGTTCCCTTATGCAGCTAGTGAAGAGTTTTCATATCTGTAACATATTTTCTTAATTTCATGTTCCCAGTTTCTCCATCTTCAACCCCCCCTCCCCCTCCTTAAGTCCAAATCTTTGCCAAGTCATTACTATGACGACAGTTTAGTTGTTGGCCTGCGCTTGTTTTTCCCCCACTATTAGATTGTTCGTCTTTGTATTTGTCTGACTTTATTCCAGTTTAAAAGGCTGTGCCAGTCTTGAATAAAAGTTACTCTGTGTTAGGTTTTCTTATGGGAGCAAAAAATACCCCACTTGTTTACTGTTTATCGTTTACTGTTCCCTGCCTCATTTCATTTCCGATTTTGTTTTGATTAAACTGAGGTTATTTGTATTTGTTTCTGTCCGTCTGTGTGTTTGTCTTTTGATCTCCCTTGCATCTTTGGGTGGATTCTCAAGCGTAGGCTCAAAGATTGTCCCCTACATTTTATACTATTTGCATAATGTCTTTAGTTTTTCAGCAACTTTTTTCCTCCCCACACTTTCGTTTGGTTTCATTTACTACTCTTATCTGGCTGCTTTGGGGGTGCTATTGGATTCTTTTTTGCACCCTTGGTGGTGAGAACACCACAGTATTATGGACTGTAGTGTGTCTCTATTTGACGCCAGGAGCGCAGACACAACCAGCCGTGTCTCCCTGATGAGCTCCGACCCAGCGGACGAAAGGCCTCGGAGCAGGCAATACAAATATATCTGCCTTCAAAAGGGATTGCGATGGTTCCCTTATGCAGCTAGTGAAGAGTTTTCATATCTGTAACATATTTTCTTAATTTCATGTTCCTAGTTTCTCCATTTTCAACCCCCCCTCCCCCTCCTTAAGTCCAAATCTTTGCCAAGTCATTACTATGACGACAGTTTAGTTGTTGGCCTGCGCTTGTTTTTCCCCCACTATTAGATTGTTCGTCTTTGTATTTGTCTGACTTTATTCCAGTTTAAAAGGCTGTGCCAGTCTTGAATAAAAGTTACTCTGTGTTAGGTTTTCTTATGGGAGCAAAAAATACCCCACTTGTTTACAGTTTATCGTTTACTGTTCCCTGCCTCATTTCATTTCCGACTCAACTACATGTCAGAGAACAAAGAAACACTCATCTATATGTCAGGGAACAAAGAAACACTCATCTACATGTCAGAGAACAAAGAAACACTCATCTACATATCTACATGTCAGAGAACAAAGAAACACTCATCTACATGTCAGAGAACAAAGAAACACTCATCTACATGTCAGAGAACAAAGAAACACTCATCTACATGTCAGAGAACAAAGAAACACTCATCTACATGTCAGAGAACGAAGAAACACTCATCTACATGCCAAAGGAAGAGAATCCTTTCCCATCGTCCAGTATGTTGTAACTGTGTATTAGCTAACACAACTACTTGCTAGCGACATTCCTTGATCCCAGTTTGACCGATAGGCCGAATGTCGGCTGTTTTAATACCAGTCAAGTCAAATCATGTTGTTGGCAGCCCAGCTTATGGCTGAAAGGAGTATAACACCAGCATCGCTATGATGATTGGTCAAGAGCGAAAACTGATAGGAGTTCAGCAGGCATTTATTCTCTGCCCGACAGTCCTCATATCGGCATGATTTCACACAGCTGGTAATTCTAACGAGAAGATGAAGAATCATATCCAAAATATCTTGCCTATTGTATGTATTGATCGATGTTATTTATGGCCTTGTTCTTATTATTAGAAATAAGAATCCTTTTCAGGTCTGGTAAGCAGCCACCAAAAGATGAAAAAAATAATACAAATACAAATAAACACGTAAAACAATAACACATACAAATAAACACACAAAGCAAATGTGCAAAGCTAAGCTCGTTTAACACACGACTAAAAACAGACAGGCCAGTTTTCAACAAGCATTATCTTCTTCTCACATCAGGAATATTGACCATGAAAAATGCAGAAAACGATACTCTCCATACAGCTGTCAACAGGGGAATATAACAAGTGGATCCTGTGTACGGGAGGACATTCGGTATACCTGTCTGTTTGAGTGAATAACTGACTGACTGGAGCAGATAGTTGACCATTATGATGCCTCTTCAAGGTGTACCATAAAAACAACTGATGTCTCATTCTTCAGTCTCACATTGTCTCACTTTTGTCTCTACACACCATCTGTTTTTTACACGCAGTTTGGTACAACAGAAGGAACTAATGAGATGTCAAAACGAAGTCGGAGTGGCATCCGTGTATCAAAGGATGGAAAATGAATGAGGTTGAAAAACAGCAGTGCATTTAAGGAGTGGGTCAGGGATGTGACGGTATCAGCGTGGACAATTGTGACATCAGTCCCTCATTTCATTGGGGATTTCTTTTGACCTTGGTTTTAGCCATCGGATTTTCTTCTCGCCGGCATGTTTATTGTTTGTCCTTTTTTTTTAACTTTCGTCCTATCCTTTAGCTGTATATATGTACTTTCCAAAGTTTAGCAACACGGCTATCAAAGCCTAATACACTTTTCTAACCTGTCATCACGCCGTTCTTCTTGTCATTGCTACCATGATGACAGAGATATTTTAAGACTTTAATTTGCGTGACATTCTCCGAAAAAAGGCCAAGAAATGCAGAAGAAATGGAAATCCGAAGCACCGTGAAAAGAAAAGTCAGGAGCCACTTGACTGGACTGAGCACAGATAAAGAGGAAGGGAACAGAAAAGTACCCGCAATACATAGCAAACGAATCCTGCCCCACCCTGCAGTTTGTCACAGCTGTGTACCTGCATACAAATTTCCCTTCTTGCAGCAGTCAAATACTATAGGACAAAAACAAACAAACAAAAAAGCGCTACAGAACTGTACTGATGATTTCTCTCTGTGCTGAGTTGCCAGAATTGTCCCTTATTGCTAGGTTGTAACAAGAAAGACACATGATCTCATACGATGCAACACAATGTTTTAACATCTATAGGAGGGGGAAAGTGAAAGTCTAACGTCTACAAAGTATGCGTTCCAAAATTCCACTCAGTCCCAATGTCGACAACCAGAATTAAGATGCTAAAAAGTAGGCCTACAGTTCCTTGAGGAGCCATACGGGAATTGCAGCACAGAACATGTGATGGAGGTTAACAGCAACACAGATCATCAGTCCATCTAGAGCGTTGGTGTGCAAACACATTATCCGTTTCGGTCTACCTTCCTGTCACCTTTTACCTCCTCTGCTTTACATCATTCTACTATCTGTGCGTCAAATTCTTTCTTTCGTTTTCTTTTTCTTTTTCACGCTGCAGCTCGTTCCAAAGAACCTAACTCGTGGTGTCCGTAGGAACGACAGGCCAAACTTGAAGAAACTGAATTGGATTGGTTGCGGATAAAACAGCTGACAGAGAGAAGCGATGCCAGTGCATGTCCAACGAGAACATTCCTTCCGGACCCCCACACAATCCGAGCTGTGTGTTCATTCACAGTACCTATTCCTTCCAGCAGCTCATCGTTCGTATTTCTCGGCTTCTCTTTCCTCTTCTTCCAGTCGAGAGCCCATCCACCATTGCTGGCGTTCCTGGGTCTTCTTTATGTGCACCAACTCATCAAGTGATGCGGGCTGGCGTGGATGGTGACGTTTCTTTTTTACCGTTTTCTCTTAAATATTGGGGTGTTCTTCTGTGCAGTGCATTCCAAATCCTGATTAACAAACTCAGCTGGGTAGAACTGGAAAGGAAGAAATGTCTGGTGGTTAGGGGCTGACTCAGAAGCAAGTTCAGACAATCTCCATAGTGACAGGGAAGAGATTTAATCTACGCCATGTTTGATGCACCGTGATGCAACTTTTTGGACTCCGGAACCAAAGGATTCACTTTTTTCTAAGTACCACATGGATACAGATGAATATTTGCTACACGCTGCTGACAGAAGATAGCGGTCTCGATTACTGTACTAGGCAATTATGAGGATGAAAGCATCAATCTGAAAGCTGCACATGTAGGAATGGTCTGAACAGTAAGCAAAGCAAACCTCCAAAGAAGCAGACCATCAAATAATTTTGCTTGCTTCAAACACTTTCTAAAATCTACTTTTGTAAGTCAACAATGATTTCAAGGACATCTGTCTTAAGTAAACAGTCCAGATGTACTTCAACATTTCTTTATATGCTATCCCACCTCTCTCTCTCTCTCTCTCTCTCTCCTCTCTCTCTCTCTCTCTCTCTCTTTTGGAAAAAACAAAGTTGTGTGCGCAACTTTGTATTTTTGCACTTCTGTTGTTTGTTGTTGTTGTTGGTTAGCAATGGTGTGGCACTGGTGGAGGTGGTAGTGTTGTTGCTTCTTATGATGATGATGATGATGATGATGATGATGATGATGATGATGGTGGTGGTGGTGGTGGTGGCGGTGGTGGTGATGTTGATGATGTGCGTGCGTGCGTGCATGCATGCGTGGGTGGGTGCGCGCGCGCCTGTGTGTGTGTGTGTATGTGTGTGTGTGTGTGTGTGTGTGTGTGTGTGTGTGTGTGTGTGTGTGTGTGCGTGCGTGCGTGCGTGCGTGCGTGTGTGTATTTGTGTGTGTGTGTGTGTGTGTGTGTGTGTGTGTGTGTGTGTGTGTGTGTGTGTGGTGTGTTGTGCTACATGTTCCAGTCTACTCTGCCATTAACATAAAAGAAATGAGTGGAAATCCTCTACCAGCTCTCTTTTCTATTCATATCATTGCTTTCTTGTTCAGTATACACAAGTGTTTCAATATATGCCACCCATTCTCTTAAAATCATGTAAACTATACACTCTCAAAATTAACTGAACAATATTTCTGATGCTATTTTACAATCATGGAGAGCGAGAGAGAGAGAGAGAGAGAGAGAGAGAGAGAGAGAGAGGGAGAGAGAGAGAGAGAGAGAGAGAGAGAGAGAGAGAGAGAGAGAGAGAGAGAGAGAGAGAGGGGGCCTTTTTGCGCCGTGGACATGAATACATGATGTAGTTGAAAATTACACAGAAGACGGAGGGAGTCTGAAAAGAACAGCCAAAAGCACGCCTGGAGAAATCAACCCCCTCAATCAAGACTGGCTCCTTGTCTGCAAGGTAATCTGGAACCGAGGCAAAGTTCTTTGACCTTTGCCGTGAGTAACACTAACCTTCATCAGTCTTGCCGTTCTTGGCGCATCTCCATTACTGTACCGTAGAATGGGTGGCTAATCCCATTTCACCAGAGAGAAATTGGAACATATACACATTAACAACGACAACAGCGAAACAAAAACAATAACAAGGAAACAAATGAACACATAAAGCAACAAAATACCCAGTGGCATGATATGACTGGAATTAAATGAAAAGCAATTTCTATGATAATACACTTCGCCTCCTTCCCTGTCTCCATCCTTCTCGGCACAAAAATCAGAAAATTCTGCTTGCATGCCAGCAAATCATGAACATTCACTGAAACTAGCTGATGCTGTCCTTGGATGCCATGTGCCCACTCCATTCTGCCATATTTCTTTCAGCTTTGAAACAGCTTGAATGGAAGGGAGGGGGGAGACAGGAATGGGAGGGAAGGATGGGCAGTGTTCTTCCACTCTGGAGCTGGCAATCTGCCAAGGCCTGGTCTTTCTGTGTGGCTTCCGCTGCGTGATTCAGTTCCATAAGCTTCTCATTTCACAAATGCATTTCCGTGAGAAGGACCTGTTCTGCAACTGTCCATGTGATTTGAAACTCTGTTAAAAGCTTTGGAAGGAAGTGTGCATGAAGCGTGAGTTTGGGAGGATGGAGAAAGGAGGGAGTGATAGGTCAATGGTGACCGATGAGAAATAAGAGAATTATAAATAAGGAGCAGGGGATACCATAGCAAACGCAGTGTAACTTTCAAATGACTCAAAAAGGCCAGAAAGTATGGGACAATCGAACCGCGTCATAAAGCAGAGTGTTGAGTGGAGGTCACAAGCTGAGACCAGTAATGAAAGTGTGTAACATGTTTATTGACTGGAAGGACAGAAGGGAAGGAAGTAAGGAACTAAAGTATCAAATCACTACGGTAGAATAAATGAATTAATCTTCTGTTTAACGTGTTTTCCCCATAAGTAGTGATATTGCACGGAACAATAGTAGATTTACATCTCATCACATAGCTCAGCAACTCACAGGATGTCAGCTGAGTTGCTGCCTTTTCCTGAAGATGATGAAAATTCATGTCAGCTAGTTCTACGAGTTATGTATGAACATACAATAAAATCAAAACAAAAAATATCGAATGAGCACAATTCAACATTTCAATGATGACTACGTAAAAAGGCTTTCATAAGCACTTTGTCAATTGCCCGATGTGCTTCCCATTCCTTACCCTTTGCCCGACGACTTCTCCCCACCTCCCCCCCCCCCCCCACTCTCTCTCTCTCTCTCTCTCTCTCTCTCTCTCATGAGAAAGGCGTGGGTGCGGGAGGAATACAGGATTGGTAGTGGTGGCGGTAGGGGCGGTAAGAGAAGTTAACTAATTTGGCGGATATAAACAAGGGAAGTGTAGTGGGCAATTGATCGTGATGCCATGTGTCTGAGTTGATGTTAAAGGATATTTTTTTTCATTCTTTGTTATTTTAGTTTTAGCTGGAACTAATAAAAGATAGGTGTCGTTGTCACTCTCTCTCTCTCTCTCTCTCTCTCTCTCTCTCTCTCTCTCTCTCTCTCTCTGTCTGTCTGTCTCTCTGCATGTCTGTCTGTCTGTCTGTCTGTCTGTCTGTCTGTCTGTCTCTCTCTCTCTCTCTCTCTCTCTCTCTCTCTTCGTCAAAATCATCTTTATTGAGGGTTGAAGATAAGAACGTGTGTGTGTGTGTGTGTGTGTGTGTGTGTGTGTGTGTGTGTGTGTGTGTGTGTGTGTGTGTGTGTGTGTGTGTGTGTGTGCGTGCGTGCGTGCGTGTGTGTGTGTTTGCGCGCGTGCGTGCTCGCGCGTGTGTTTTATTCTTTCCTTTTACGGCTCCTGATTTTTCCCTCTTTTTGAAACATTTTCATAGTTTATTTGTTTTGTTCACTATACTTCCTTTCTTTCATTTTCCCTCTGACCTACTTTCTGAAAGCATAGTTCATCTTGTCAACAAGAGCAGCGATGTATGAACGCTTTCGTTTTTACTTGTCTATTTCCGCCTACCCGTTCCTTCCTTTTAACTAGAATATTTATTTCATTCTTGTATTTCCTCTTGGATTTCTTTTCCGTTTGCATGCTGTCTTATTTTCTCTCTCTCTCTCTCTCTCTCTCTCTCTCTCTCTCTCTCTCTCTCTCTCTCACTCTCTCTTAACAGCCTTTTCTCTTCTCTTCATATTTGTAACAAACACACACACACACACACACACACACACACACACACACACACACACACACACACACACACACACACACACAGAGAGAGAGAGAGAGAGAGAGAGAGAGAGAGAGATGACAAATGTTTCTTGTCCCCAAAAAGCTTCATTGACTGGGCATTTTCCTTATTTCTCGTCCTGGCAAGAATAAGTGCTGAAAATTGGTTTTATTTAAGAAATGTAACTCTGTTTATCTGAACCAGATCCCCCAACAACAATGAATCACATGACAAAAACACGACGCGTTTCGACCTCATATGTCTTCTTCAGGCGAGGCACACAACACTCAGGACAATGAAAATGAACGAACAATCACTTATCTTCATCCTATTCGGCGCAAGATGGGCGTTAAATGAAAACGAGGCTGTCGGGAAGCCTACTAATGATTTATTTTACTTTGGTCTCATCCTGCTTATTAAATAGGTTTCCGTCTCTCTCGTCTTCGTTTTTTGGTTGTTTTTTCCCCCTATGTTTGGTTATATGCTTCATTCATATTTCCTTTTCACTAGATTTTGTTATTTGACCATGATACACTTTTCTAGCCTGGCACTTTGCCATTCAGCTCGTCATTGCTAGCAATCTGATAGAGATCCCTCTCTCAAAAAATCATTTTCAGGCTCAGAACATGCACCTAAAATGGCGAAAAAAATCAGAAAGAAATGAAAATCCACAGCAAATGTCTGAAGCGGCAGTGAGGCGAAACTTGACTGGGCTGAGCGCTGACAAACAGCAGCATCTCCAAGAACAGAACCCTGTACCTCCCTTGGCATGTCATGGCTACGTGCCTGCCAACACAGCCTCCTTTGGCATGTCGTGGCTACGTGCCTGCCAACAAAGCCTCCTTTGGCATGTCGTGGCGACGTGCCTGCCAACACAACCTCCTTTGGCATGTCGTGGCTACGTGCCTGCCAACACAGCCTCCTTTGGCATGTCGTGGCGACGTGCCTGCCAACACAACCTCCTTTGGCATGTCGTGGCTACGTGCCTGCCAACAAAGCCTCCTTTGGCATGTCGTGGCGACGTGCCTGCCAACACAACCTCCTTTGGCATGTCGTGGCTACGTGCCTGCCAACACAGCCTCCTTTGGCATGTCGTGGCGACGTGCCTGCCAACACAACCTCCTTTGGCATGTCGTGGCTACGTGCCTGCCAACAAAGCCTCCTTTGGTATGTCGTGGCGACGTGCCTGCCAACACAACCTCCTTTGGCATGTCGCGGCTACGTGCCTGCCAACACAACCTCCTTCTTGCAACAGGCCAATATTCTAGTTCCTCTTCAGCCGGCTCATATAACAGACCCACCGTTAGTGTCAGTTGAAGTGCAGGAACAGAGTTAAGCAGGCGGCTGGTTATTGTGCTGACACTTAAACGTTGTCACATAAAAAGGGCTCCTGTCACTTCTTTCGCCATCTTTCCACACTATTCTGTAACAAGGCACAGTCTTTGTACACGCACAATTCAGTGTGACTGTAGAGAGTGATGAAGAGCGGGAGCGAAATCTGAGTGACATGTATTCATTAGAATATGGCGCTTCATTAGAACCATGGACATACAGGATGGACTCTCGGGGATGTCACCTAATTCCAAAGCATATTTGTGACAGGCCACCATCTCCTTTTCTTGTCACTTCCATAAAGCTCCATATCTTAGGAACTTTTTTTTCGACAATGCATATTTGTTTGTCTGTGTGTTTGTGTGCATTTGTGTAGTCAACTGGTGTTGATAGGGGAAGAGAGATGCAGGGAGGGAGCTCTACCCTCTTCCTCTTATCTCCAACTTGATAATACCTGTGGTCTAATCTTTCAGACGACAGGCTGAGGCCATATCTCCAGTCAACACTCCAGAAACCCAACTCGAGAAGGCCATGCACTGAAATACTATCCATGAACCTAATTCCACAGATAAAGAGGAACCGTGATTGGATTGAACATCAGATAAAGAAGGGTACGACCAGCGCATATCCGATGAGAACATTCCTTTGCAGCCCTTTGCAAGCCAGAGCTACGTGTCCATTGACAACGCCTATCCCTTTCAGCAGCCAATCGTACTAATTTCCTAACTCCGCTTTCCACTTCTTGAAGTTGAGAGCCCCTCCACCATTGAAGCTGCTCTGAAGTCTTCTTTATGTGCACCAGCTCATCAAGTGACGTCGACTGCTGGCCATTGTGATAGCTGTAAAGGTTAGGGAGATGAAAGTGTTCCTGACATTTCCCTTCCACCGTTTTCTCTTTAATACTCGGGTGCTTTCCTTCTGTGCAGCACATACACAAATCCTGATGAACACACTCAGCAGGGTGAAAAAAGAAATGGAAGAATTGATGTCTGGTGGCTTCTGTACATTGTGGGCTGACCCACAAACAAGTTCAGACACATCTACAAGAGGAGACGGGGACATGACTTAATCTCCATGATGGTTTTGACGCGATGATCCAATTTCTTCTGGAGGTACTTTTTGCGAGTCAAATGTGTCCAGTGGTGTTAGATTAATTCTCCTTACTCGCAGCCAACAAGACTGGTCTTGGTCATCGGACATGGCAGGTATGAAGATGAGAGTATCAAGTGGAAGGTTATGTATGTTGAAATAATGGTCTAGACAGTAACCAAACTGAGCTTGAAAAGTAGATCATCAAGTAGACTTACCTGCTTTGAATTCATGTCAAGACCTTTTCTTGAGGTAAACAGGTTTAGAATTAGAAAAATTTTCTCTCCATCTGTCTACCTATCAGTTTGCTTATCTGTCTGTCTGTCTATCTATCTATGCACACTTATTGCCCAAACTCACACACACACACACACACACACACACACACACACACACACACACACACACACACACACACACACGCACACACGCACACACATGCAGACATACGTGCACGCACGCATGCATATACATACGCATGCACAATGCGCGCCTGCGCGCGTACACACACACACACACACACACACACACACACACACACACACAACACACACAGCACGCACACACACACACACACACACGCACGCACGCACGCACGCACCACGCACGCACACACACACACACACACACACACACACACACACACACACACACACACACCGTAAACATTAATGCTGATAATTTCTTGTGCATCACCCGGTACACCCATGTGAAGGTAGTCTGACACAAATCACCACAGTTTTCCATGAGTGAAGGCTCCAAGTCCAAACCCGGAGAGAAGCCAGGATCCGAATGACGGCGATCCCCGGGTCACGTTCCAGACTCCAGCCTGGCCACTCTCCCCGATCACAGCGGGCGGCAGAGGAACCAGGGAAGCCGACCACCAGGTGGAGCCACTGAAGCCTGTGGTACCAGGACCATCACCTTTGAGGAAGACGGCCAGACAGCCAGACCAATTAGGCCAGCACGGAGCACGGGCAGCCCGTTTTGGATAGGGACTTTATGACACATTCCGTCATTATCTTGGACAGCTTTTCTTTTCTTTTCTTTTTTTTGGGGGGTTGGAGGTTGTGTGTGGGGATGGGGGTGGGGATGGGGTGTCGGGGGCTTTTGAAGGGCGAATGCAAACAATGAATATTGTAAAGCGAAACAGACACGCAAGTGTGAATACAGTTGTTCGTAATCTCTCTCTCTCTCTCTCTCTCTCTCTCTCTCTCTCTCCTCTCTCTCCTCTCTCTCTCTCTCTCTCCTCTCTCTCTCTCTCTTCTCTAACAGAGTGTTTGTAAGACATGCACATACTCACTCACACACACACATACAGTAGTCACACAAACACAAAACTGACACATACACACGCGCGCGCGCGCGCGCACACACACACACACACACACACACACACACACACACACACACACACACACACACACACACACACACACACACGTGCGCGCACACACTTTCACACACATACTGGGGAAAATAGAGGGGGGTTAGAGAGAGAGAGAGAGAGAGAGAGAGAGAGAGAGAGAGAGAGAGAGAGAGAGAGAGAGAGAGAGAGAGAGAGAACCTGATGTCACCGAAAATAACACAGAGAGCTGTAGTGAATCTGAAAAGAAAAGCAAACAAATCCGAAGAAATCAAACCCTACAAATTAGCACTGCCTGCTTGTCAGCAATATAACCTGGAACCAAGCCAAAGTTCACCGATCTGGTGCTCCATGAAATATTATCCTTCAGCACTTTTGTCTTTTTTCACACACCTAAATTGTGTGCTGTGAAATGGGCAGTAAATAACATATCATTAGAGGTAAAACTGATGCAAATACACATTAACAACAGCAATATCAAAACGCAATAAAAAAAAAAAAAAAGCAAAACACAAAAAGCGCATAAAACAAAGCAGAAATTCAATGCTATGAAACGATGGGAATTAAATGGAAAGCAATTTTATAATGTTATACTTGGCCTCCCCAAACCCTCTCCTCCCCTCCTCTCAGGACCAAAATAAGGAGTATTCAGTTTGCAAGCTGACACATGAACATGATCCGTAAAGAGCTGTTGTTTCTTAGACGCAATGTGCCCATTCTATTATGGGGGTGGGTGGGTGTAGGGATGCAGGATGAAGGGCTTTCCACTCTGGAGCTGGCAATCGGCCAAGGCCTGGTCTTTTCTGTGAGGCTTCCGCTGCGTGATTCAGTTCCATAAGCTTCTCATTTCACAAATGTATTTCCGTGAGAAGATGCTGTTCTGCAACTGTCCATGAGACATAAAAGTCGTTGAAAGCTTGGAGGAGGAGGAGGAGGGAAAAGTAGGGGGAGGAGGCAAGAAGAAAGAATGGAGTGACATGGGATTGGTGATAAAACTGAAAGACAAGAACAATGGTGAAGGGGCATGGGAAACCAAAGTGAATGCAGGGTAACTTCCGAGTAGCATGAAAGGCCATGTGAGAGCCCCCCAAAATGACAAGGGTCAATAACAACAGAGAGTTGCCAGAAAAGAGCAGTAGAAAGTGTACAACGCAACACGTAAATGAAAAGAAGACGAAACAAAGAAGAAAGAAAAAGGATAAAAGGCTAAATCAATCCAGTTTGACCAGCAGCTATGACACGCTCTTCCCCCACCTCCCACCAATTCCTATGTAAGATGTATGAAGGAATACAAATTACAAAGTAAAAAAAAAAACCGTATATTCCATGGATACTGTGATTTGTCCGGTTCAGTACGAAGCCATTTTCGATGGACTTTCATCACAATCTGTCAGCTCTGCATGGATGTGAGAACCCTGTATGTATCACAGCACTTCCTTACCCAGCAAAATTACGTGTCCGGCTAAAAGGAGGGTGGTATGCAGTAGTAAATCTGAGATGGCCTCGGAAAGCTTTCAAACCAATCAACGGGAAGAGGGAGAAGACGGAGAGTGGCATACTTGGCAAAGGGTTTGAGCTTCTTCTCTGGATAAGAGAGAGACACTCTGCTCCCTCATTGATCAGAAAGAGGTACGGCTATCAGCTCTTTCAGTACTTGGGAGGGAAAAAGTTCAGCTCGTGCACTGATTGGGAAGAAAGTCTGTCAGCTTCTTCGCTGATGGGGGGCAGTGGGGGAGGTGTCAACTCCTGCTCTGATAAGGAGAAAAGACAATCAGCTCCTTCATGGATAAAGAACGAAGAGGATTAGCTCTTACCTTGATTAAAAGGGTAGACACATTCAATTCCTTCATGTAATGGAAGGAAAGATAAAATCACCTTCTTCCATAATTGGAAGAAAAGATAGTCGACTCCTTCACTGACTGGAAGGAAAGATGGTCAGCTCCTTCTGAGTTTGGAGAAAGATTATTATAAGCTCCTCCATTAATTGGGGAGGGAAATAAGTCACCTCCTTCATGATATCCTTGATGGAAGGAAAGATAGTCAGCTCCTCCTTGATGGAAGGAAAGATAGTCAGCTCCCTCCTTGATTGGAAGGAAGATAGTCAGCTCCCTCCTTGATGGAAGGAAAGATAGTCAGCTCCCTCCTTGATGGAAGGAAAGATAGTCAGCTCCCTCCTTGATGGAAGGAAAGATAGTCAGCTCCCTCCTTGATTGGAAGGAAAGATAGTCAGCTCCCTCCTTGATGGAAGGAAAGATAGTCAGCTCCCTCCTTGATTGGAAGGAAAGATAGTCAGCTCCCTCCTTGATTGGAAGGAAAGATAGTCAGCTCCCTCCTTGATGGAAGGAAAGATAGTCAGCTCCCTCCTTGATTGGAAGGAAAGATAGTCAGCTCCCTCCTTGATGGAAGGAAAGATAGTCAGCATCTTCAATGACTGGAAGGAAAGTAGTCATCTCCTTCGTTGATCGGAACGAAAGATAGCCAGCTCCTTCACTGACTCTTTCATTGATAGGAAAGAAATATAATCACGTTCTTCACTGCTTGAAAGATAAGATAGTCTATTCCTTCAATGATTGGAAGGAGAGTTCATCAGCTCGTTGATTAATACAAAGAAAAGATAATCAGCTCCTTCACTGACTGGAAGGAAAGATAATCAGCTCCTTCACTGACTGGAAGGAAAGATAATCAGCCTCCTATCACACTGACTGGAAGGAAAGATAATCAGCTCCTTCACTGACTGGAAGGAAAGATAATCGGCTCCTTTACTGATTGGAAGGAAAGATAGTCAGCTTCTTCACTGAATGGAAGGAAAAATAATCAGCTCCTTCACTGACTGGAAGGAAAGATAATCGGCTCCTTTACTGATTGGAAGGAAAGATAGTCAGCTCCTTCACTGACTGGGAGGAAAGATAGTCAGCTTCTTCACTGAGTGGAACAAAACATAATCAGCTCTTTCACTGAGGAAAGATGGCCACCTCCTTATTTATTGATTTGGAGGGAAAACCATGGACGTTGACTCTGAGGAATGTGCCAGCCAAGTCTTTCATTGATCTTGAATTATCTAACTCACCTCACAGCGTTTCTGTCTGGTCAAAATGGCCAGTTACGTCATATGTGATTAGGGTCATGTTTTATGCATGAGAGATGCTAGTTTCCAGTCCCATCAAAGTCGTTTTATTGTTATGGAATGTTCTGGTCCCACCAGACTCATTCCATGTTGTTGACTGCCATAGGCTCAAGCAGGATGACTGGCATTTACAGAATCCACACTCATCCACTTCGTGCATGCGTCTGTCTGACAGTTTGTTCAAATTACCTCCTTCTGAGATCTTTCTCTCTTGTGGACCAGTCTGACACCAGAATTTACGATGTAAGAGAGTGTACAAAACAGCCCTCTGGTGTAACCACTGATAAAAGTGGTAACCTAAAAGTCATTCATTGGTCATCATGAATACAGAAACATCTCAGATTTTGTGACTCCTCATGGTCTGCCCTCTTGGTAGGCTTTGTTCTAAATTCTCCTCCTCCACATCTCTATTCGTCCAGTGGTTTGGTGTTTATGGCCTGGTGTCGGCAGATTCCTGGGCATCGTCGTTCAAGGGATGTTGTGGCATCTCCCTCTTTATGAAACGCTCACACAGAGCTATGGCATACAGGAGTCCAAAACAACATTTCGTCCTCAAAATTAACGTGTAGCACGGTGTTTTCCTGGGTCTCCTGTCTAAAATACTTGGTATGAAATGGTATTCGAAGCTATTTCCCGCGTGTGCTTATTTAATGACGTGATCTAGTCTGGCGAAACACAGTTTTTGCATTTCGCATCAAGGGAAATGAACGGCGTTGCTGGCATGCAA
>CM065714.1:145420660-145430660 GCA_033310375.1 Conus canariensis
AGATAGTCAGCTCTTTCATTGATTCCAAGGTAAGATAGCTCCTTCATTGATTGGTAGGAAACATAGTCAGCCTTCATTGATTCTTGTATTGATAGGAAGAAAAGATAACCACTTCCGTCATTCACTGGAAGGAAAGATCATCGGCTCCTTCACTGACTGGAAGCAAAGATGTTCAGCTCCTTCATTAATTGTGTGGAAAATAATCAGCTCCTTCACTGAATGGAAGGAAAGATAGTCAGTTCCTTCTTTGACTGGAAGAAAATATAATCAGCGCCTTCACTGACTCGTAGGAAAGATAGTCAGCTCCTCCATTAACTGGTAGGAAAGACAGTCAGCTCCTTCACTGACTGGAAGGAAAGATAGTCAGTTCCTTCACTGATTGGAAGGAAAGATAGTCAGGTCCTTCACTGACTGGGAGGGAAGATAGTCAGCTCCTTCACAGACTGAGAGGAAAGACGGCCACCTCTTTAATCATTGATTGGGAGGGAAAACACAGGGACATTGACCCCGCAAGATCTGCCGGCTAGTCTTCCCTTGACCTTGAATCATCTAATACAGCTTACTGTGTTTCCAACCAGTCCAAATAACCAGTTACGCCATCTGTGATTAAAGGCATAACCTGTGCATGAGAGATTCTAGTTTCCAGTCCCATCAAAGTCGTTTTATTGTTATGGGATGGTTCGGTCCCCCCGGCCTCACATCCCCTGTTGTTGAGAGTGCCATAGGCTCAAACAGGAAGACTGGCAGTTACAGAATCCACACTCATCCTCTTCACGAATGCGTCTGTCTGAGAGTGTTGCTCACATTACCAGACGTACACTTCCCATGTCTTTCTCTCTCTTGGACCAGTCTGACACCTGGATTAGCTATGCAAAAGAGTGTACAATACAGCCCTCTTGTGTAACCGCCTATAAAAGTGGTAACCTAAAGGTCGTCTACCTCAACACCCATCTTACACCGAATTTGAAGTGATTGCTCATTCTTCGTTTTCATTGTCCTGAATATTGTTTATCTTGTCTAAAGAAGACCTAGGAGGTCGAAACGCGGTGTGTTTTGTCTTGTAATTTATGTGTCCTGTTGTTTTGCGGACTCATTGATAATTCGATTTAAAACTAGCTGATCATCACAAATATAGAAACATCTCAGACTTTTGTTTGCGGACTCACTGATAATTCGATTTCAAACTAGTGATCATCACAAATATAGAAACATCTCAGACTTTGTGACTCTTCATGATCTGCCCTCTTGGTAACTGAGTTCTAATTTCTCCTCTACACCCATGTTCTTGGTGATTTCGTGTTCATAGCCTGGTGTCGGCAGATCCGTTGACACCGTCATTACAGAGATGTGGTGGCATCTCCAAGTGTGCACACAGACCTATGTCACACAGGAGTCTAAAACAACATGTTGTCCCACAATAAGCGTGTAGGATGGTGTTTTGCTGAGTCTCCTTTTCAAAATACATTGGTGAGAAATAGGGTTCGAAGCTATTTCCCGCGTGAGCTCATTTAATGACGTGATCTAGTCTAGCAAAACACGGGTTTTGCATCAAGACTGAATGAACGGCGTGGCTGGCATGCAAGTGACTATGTCCTGCTTGACATTCACGTAGCAGACAGAGCTGGACAGATCTGCTTCAAATTCTGAACACGATAAAAAGTTTGATTCCGATCGGTTGATTCCACTGGCAGATAACCTGTGAGGCGCAATACTGAGGACTGAAAGAACAGGCACTAAAGAGGTAGGCAGGCCTGTCTCACTGATAATTAAAGTTGTGCGCCACTCAAGCATCATCGCTGTAGTGCGATGGCTAGAACCTGCGACAGTCTGTGGTGCCCATTTGATCGTATGACATGCTTTACAAGAAACAGCTTGAACAGACTGCTGTGAATGGTGTGGGACTCTATGGAACGATATGTCAGCTGGACACAGTGCAGTGGAACATAGGCCTTAGTCTAGACTGGAACTAACAACTGAGTGTCGTCAATAGGGGGTTTAGGAGGGATGCAATACATAATCTAAATCAAAACAGATAGCACAGGACAATCCGAAGTGACTGAGCAACAGTCTTATCTTCTCTGGTGCATTGTCTATAATTACTTGTTCAGTGTAGCTGTGTAGAAATAGTACCATGGAAAGGCCTCGATAAAAAAAGAATCGCATACGTTCCAGTTACTGCAGGATGTCTTTAGCTGTATAACACACACACGAATGGGCCATCTGGTTGTGGAAAAGAATGAGAACAGGAGAGAGATTTCACATTTGGAAAGACAAAAAAGACAAACAACAAACAGCGATTTCATAATTTTAAATACGCATGTAACCCAGAAAGTGATGTGTCAAATATGAGAAGAATCACAATCAGAAAAGCTTACATTAGAGAAACAAATTCATATCATTTAAATGTTATTGGGACTGGGAAATCACTCTGAGTTAACTCTGAAAAACAGAATTAATTCATTCAATAAAAATGCGTCGCTACAATCTTTACCAAAGGACAAAACTTACAAGAACAGAAATAAAACACCCATGCACACATAAAATAAACGAAAAAAATTCTAATCACATTAACTTCTTATTTCAATTCATGGAACAGAGAACAATTTCCCCAAGATATCCAGACAATAATATAAATTAGTTCTGATCTCATTTTCCACTTTTACGCTTTGCCAAACAATTACAAAGTTTTCTTTTGTTTCTTCTCCATGCCTAATTTCCTGAAATCATTAATTCAGAAGACAAAGGATGAAGGTGTGAGTGGATGTGCACATGCTCTCTCTCTCTCTCTCTCTCTCTCTCTCTCTCTCTCTCTCTCTCTCTGTGTCTCTCTCTCTCTCTCTCTCTCTCTCTCTCTCTCTCTGTATGTATGTATGTGCGCGCGCCCTCTCTCTCTCTCTCTCTCTCTCTGTGAGTGTGCGTGCGTGCGTGCGTGCGTGCGTGCGTGCGTGTGTGTGGTGTGTGTGTGTGTGTGTGTGTGTGTGTGTGTGTGTGTGTGTGTGTGTGTGTGTGTGTGTGTGTGACAGAGAGAGACGAAGAAGAAGAAGAAGAAGAAAAGAAGAAGAAGAAGAAGAAGAAGAGGAAGAAGAAGAAGAAGAAGAAGAAGAAGAGAGAAGAAGAAGAAGAAGAGAGAGAGAGAGAGAGAGAGAGGGGAGATGTGTGAAAGTTTTTGAGGGTAGAGATACGCGTGTGTGCTTACATGGTTGCATGTAGTAGTGCTTGGGTATACGCAGTGTGCGATATCAAAGGATGATCTTTTGTCTGAAAAAAAGACGAAACAAACAAAGAAAACAATACATGGACTGCCAGTGTTCCTTTTCAAATTCCCTCGCAAGTCAACACAATCAAAACAATATACAGACTACAATTACTGTTATTCTTGCTTTACTTTGTGCGAGCGAAACTTTTGTATCCTTACTTATTAATTTTTTGGGGAAAAAGTCCGATTTACGAATCTGTTATTTTGCTTTTTTCCCTTGTACCCCCCTCCCTTTCCTTTTCCCGCTCGTTAAAACATTTAGTACGGTGAAAGATCTTCTACCTGGTCTTCCTCCTTTTCTTCTGTCTGTGTTTAGTATGTAACACTGACACGAACAAAAAGCCAAAGTAAAGTGCTTCCATCTGGACTTCTTTTCTTTTGCTAACTAGTCAAATAAGATGACACTGAAACATTCACATATGAAAGATGTCTTATCTGGATTTCTTTCGTTTGTGTTTCTCTCTTCAGTCATGTAGCACTGACATAAATATACTTCAATATCGAGAGTTTCAACCAGATCTTTTTTCGCTTTCCCTTTTTCTGCTTGGTCAGGTAACACTGACACCAAAAGAGTTAAATATACAGATTTCCTCTTTGGATTGCTTGTCCTTTCCCTTTCCATATCAAGTTACGTAACATTCATACGAAACGTAAATATCTGTCCGAATTTCTTTCCGTTCCCTTTCTATTTTTTAGTCATGTAAGACAAACATGAAAAGATTATAATATACTGATTTCATTTCCATATTTCTTTTCTTTTCATTTCTCTATTCAGTTGTGTAACACGAGCATGAAAAAGTCTACTAAAAAGGATCTTCTCCATAGATTTATTTCTCTCTTCCACTTCTTGTGTTAAGTCATATTATTCTGAAATGAAAAAAAAAATCTAACAGAAGAATATTCCATCTAGATTAATTTCCTGTACTCTGATAGTCCGTGAAACTGACAAGAAAAAATTCCCACATAATGAGCTCCTCTCTGGCCTCCTTTCTTTCTTCTTATCAGTCGTATGACACAAACAAAACGAAAGAAACGAAAAATGGCGATGTAAACATCTCCCATGTGGACCTTCCACCTCCCCTTTCTCTGTTTAGTCATGTAATAATGACACAAAAAGATATCAATATAAAGCTCTCCCATTTGGATATTTCTCCTAGTCAGTATTTGTTTAGTCGTGAAACACCCACGGGGAAAAGATTCAGAATATAACACATTTCCATATAGATTTCCTTTTCCTCTCTCGGTTTCGTCACGCAAACCTGAGAGGAAAAAAAAGCAAAAGCATCCCACAATAAACATACAGAGGACGGGGAAATCATGATGGCACGCACGGAGTCGTCATAAGACGTGTCTGTCGGCATAAGCCCGGACCTGACCTAACGCATGGTGCCAGCACGTAGCAGTCAATCCCAGATGAAGCTGGGAGGCTTTGGAATCAATCAGCAGGGATGCTGGAGAGGATGGGAGCAGCGAGGGCGCTAGGATCAGCGTCTGTACGCGTGATGGACTAGGAATGGGGGGGGGGGGGGGGTGGATATACTGGTTACTAATCGACGGGTTGTGGACTTGGGGTCGGTCGTCTTTGCCGGTATGTTTTAGGATCAGAACTATAATCCTTTTTCGCCCATGCATTCCTTCAACGTTTGCAGTTTACTCTGTTCCGTTGGGTTTTTTTATGTCAAATGAATTATTAAAGTGAGTTTTAATAGCTTCATGTATATGCATAAAACACTCGCATATTTACGAGCACACACACACACACACACACACACACACACACACACACACACACACACACACCACACAACACACACACACACACACACACACACACACACACACACACACACACACACACAACACAAGCACGCACGCATGCACGCGCGCGCGCGCGCGCGCGCACACACACACACACACACACACACACACACACACACACACACACACAGTGACTGACTTACTGAAACCAGTTGACTTCCTGATCGACCCCACTCCTTCACCACTGTGTCCCCTACACCCTCTCCCGCCCACACACACCCTCACACCACACCACCACCACCACCACCACCACCGCTACTCCCAAAATACAATAATAAATGAAAATATTACAATAAATAATAAATGAGGAGTTAATCTCATCATGCGCTCTGTTTGTCTTCTGGTTCACCGTTCCCACCTTTGTTCTGGCTGAGGGAAAAAAAAAGAGGAAAAGAGAAAAGCAGACACAGAAAGCGGCAGGACCAGATAAAATGGAATATCGAGACGAATGGGGGATATGAATGCGAGAGAGAGAGAGAGAGAGAGAGAGAGAGAGAGAGAGAGAGAGAGAGAGAGAGAGACAGACAGACAGACAGACAGACAGACAGACAGAAGGACAAAGAGAGACAGAGAGAGAAAACAGACAGACAGGCAGACATATAGACAGACAGACAAAGTTAGCGAGGAGACAGATACATTAGGTTTGCAGTTTCCAGTTGCATGTACTTAGGCTCTGATGATCATGTCTTCGTAGCTAGGAGAAATGGATACATGAGAGAGAGAGAGAGAGAGAGAGAGAGAGAGAGAGAGAGAGAGAGAGAGAGAGAGAGAGAGAGAGAGAGAAAACAGACAGACAGACACACAGACAGAGAGCGTCCGTAGTAGCATATTGTGTTAGAGTATACTTCAAACGTGTGAACAGCAAACTGTAGAAAACATGATCACTCTCTACCATATTCATAACCTGAAGAAAAGATTGGTACATTCATTCATAATTTTCACCAGCCAGTCAGAGCCAGACATAGAGGAGAGAGGGAAAGAGAAGAAATGTCAGTGAGTGACTTTAGTTTACGATTGGACTTCGACTGTAGATCCGTTTGCAATTTATATATTGACTGAGAGAGAGAGAAGAGAGAGAGAGAGAGAGAGAGAGAGAGAGAGAGAGAGAGAGAGAGAACTCAAAACTCAAACTCAAATACTTCAATTGCAAAGGCCACCAACCTATCTGCAATGAGGTCAAGAACAAAAGTAGAACACACACGCGCTCGTCGCATATACTGCAAATCATGAAAGAAAATATTTGCATAACAAAATGTTCTTCATGAAATTATTCTGGCATTTGTGTGTCAAGTGTTAACTGATAACAGTTCTTCTCTTTCGTTTTAGTGCTTTAAAAATGAACGTAGCTACAGAGCGAGTTACAATTCTCCTTTCATTTTGCAGTAAAAGAAGCAATGACACTTGACCATTTCTAGTATGAGGCAAAATGTATTTATCTCTTAAATCTTTATAGGATGGACAAACAATCAAAAAATGTATTTCGTCCTCGATTTGATGGCAAAAGAGAGAGAGAGAGAGAGAGAGAGAGAGAGAGAGAGAGAGAGAGAGAGAGAGGGAGGGAGGGAGGGAGGGAGGGAGAGAGAGAGCATTGTTCAGAGAGAGGCCAAGAGAATGTACACATAATTTGAAAAAAGAAAAGAATTCAGAAGGATATACAGATCAACCGACCGAGTAACATTCTTGACAATAAAAACTGACATATAACAGTAGATGGCGTCACACTTCGCAGCCTGTTATACCCTTCATAAACACATATTGAGGGTTTTTTTCCATGCAAACTCATGCATCATGGACATCGGAAAGAGAGAGAGAAAGAAAGAGAGAGAGAGAGAGAGAGAGAGAGAGAGAGAGAGAGAGAGAGAGAGAGAGAGAGAGGGAGAGAGAGAGAGAGGGGGGGGGAGGGAGGGAGAGAAAGAAAGAGAGAGAGTTTGATACCCACCACTATAACCACCACCCGGCGCTTCCCCCTTACACACACAGACAGTCTAAAATATTCAACAAAAACACTGTCAAACTATCGTACTCATGTATGCCTAACCTCAAAAATCTAATTGATACATCCAACAAAATGAAAATCAACACAACAAAGAAGGGTGAAGAAAGGAAATCTTGCAACTGCACCAAAAAGAGCAGTGCCCCCTAAGCAATAAATGCCTTTACAACAATATTGTATACCAAGCCACTGTGACATCAGAAAACGAAAAAGAAACATACATAGGGATTACTGAAAACCACTTCAAAACCAGATATGCAAACCACAAACAGTCATTTAATAAAGAAAAATACAAAAACCAAACAGAACTGAGCAAATACATTTGGAAACTTAAAGACGCAAAAATAAACTACAATATATCCTGGAAAATAATAAAAAGGGCATCACCATACAGCAACATTTCAAAAAGATGCAACTTATGTTTAACTGAAAAATGGCTAATACTATGCAAGCCACACTTAGCAACCCTAAATACTAAAACAGAAATAGTAAACAACTGCAGGCATAAATGGAAATCGTTGTTAGTGAATACACCCCGAACAACAACCTGACAATCTCAAAAAACACGTGCAGCCAACCCACACGTGAAAACAGCTGAAACCGGGCCCCACACGCTATATAACACCGGCGGTGGGCAACCCAAACATCATCCTGAAGAGAGCCAGAAAATAAGCTTGAAACAAATTTGTAGAGATTTTAACATTCCTTTTTAATACTTCGTTTTATATATATATATATATATATATATATATATATATATATATATATATAATATAAAACAGTTACAGCTTGATATATATATATATATCTATATATATATATATATCTAGAGAGAGAGAGAGAGAGAGAGAGAGAGAGAGAAGAAGAAGAAGAAGAAGAAATCGATAGGCTAGCCAGTGACACCACTTGCAGCGATTTCGCTCCATTACCCCTCAGGAAAGACCCTGTGAATTATCGTCAGGAGGCGGCCAATGGCACGATTGTCTGTGACAGGTAAAATACCGTGCCGCGGCCTCTTCCTTTCGCAGACACAGCGAGCAGCAGCCAGCCCCAGAACTTCCAGACTGTCTACAGGACAACTACCATGCCGGGAGATTCTGGCTCCCTGGATCGGGTCTGGCACGTGGTTTTCCCTTCTTCTCCTCCTCTCCTTTAGACCGAAGAGTCGGTCCAGACTCTAGTGTTTCAGATGAGACCCTGTGCAGCGTGTATTTGAGGCACGTTATAAAAAATAAAATAAAAAAAAAACCAACAAGGTCCACAGTGAAGGTGATCTTTGTAACATTCTGTAAAAAAACAAACAAACAAAAAAAAAAAAAACGCTTTTGACAGGAAAACAAAATCGTACACTGCCAGTGAGGGAAAACAAGAGGGACATGTCAGGGCATATGCTGTTTCTTTGTCTGCAAACGTTTCAGATTAATGATTTGGTTTCCTTTGCTTTGCAACGAAAAATGAGAATAATCTTAAAACCGGAAATCTCCAAAAAATGTGACACTGATGTTCTACATAAATTCCCCCGCCCCTTGAAAATCACTGTTACCTAATTACATTATAACATCTGATTGGGCAAAAAATAGATAATGTTTTTTAGATGAGTTTGGTGTATCTTCAGGAATTAGAATTTAAAATATATTGGAAGAAACTAGCCCTGATCCTAAATCAAGACAAGATAGATGCATGCAAATATTTACATGTAAACAGAAGCACTCCGTTTTTGTTCTATTCGCATTGTCTTGATGTTTTCGTCACTACCAAGAGAGTTGTTTAAATATTCCCTACGTAAAAGGGTAAAAATAATGTTAATGTACTTGTACAATGCTGCGACACCACCAGCAGGTGAATCGCGATGATCGCGTCCGCAAATACATCAATTACCTGTAATTATTGGCGTAGTGTTACAATTTAGAGCGTTTACACCACGCTTGTATACATTAAGAGAGTGGTTACCAACACATTCTTCTATCCAATTAACGAGTCTGATCGACGGAAACGGAGAGTCACTGGACATATGCCTCGAATAAGGTAGTGAAAGGATTATTTTTTATTTATAAAATCCAGTCTGTTGTTGGTTAATTAAGACAAATCAAGTTTGTTAATTATTGGTCAACTATGAACAAGGGAAAAAAGAAGGGTCCAGATGCAGGCATTCGGATTCAGATAGCATTGTTAAGTCTAAGTCTGAAGTTTCAAGCTGTGCAAGTACAAAGGTAGAAAGAAACTCGTGGAGAGCGTGGCAGCAGAGAGTACAAATACTAAATCTATGGATGGATAAAACAGCATGTCCTGAATCCACTTCGGGGCTATCTGCTGCCTAACATTGTACAACAGAAGCAACAATTATGAATTTACCCGCATTACAACCAGCACAAAAGTTCCATAACTCAGAAAGCTTTAAATCTGATTGCGAATGTCAAGGGCTCTTTCTCAAAATCTCAAATAATGACCTAATGCCGGGTTTAAAGAGAGTTCAGAAATACAGAGGATACAAATATGCACACACTGCATGCCACAATCATAAACACACATATATCCCTATGATGTTGCTGGTTTTCTCAACTTAAATGACGCACACATTCACACAGAAAAGCATCAAGCTTTGCAAATCCTACGAGAGAGAGAGAGAGAGAGAGAGAGAGAGAGAGAGAGAGAGAGAGGAGAGAGAGAGAGAGAGAGAGAGATCAGTCAAATAGTCAGACAGACAGTTACGTAAAAGGACAGAGAATCAGAGAGATATATACACAGATAAAGACAAAGACAGAGACTGTGACCAAGAGCGAGACAGTTATAGCAAGAAAAAAAAAAGAAAGGCAGACAGGCCTGAGAGAGAGAGAGAGAGAGAGAAGAGAGAGAGAGAGAGAGAGAGAGAGAGAGAGAGAGAGAGAACACTTGGCGGTCCTATTTTGAGGAATCAAACGCAGCATTCAAATATT
>CM065714.1:145435660-145440660 GCA_033310375.1 Conus canariensis
GAACTATTCACATCTTGACGGCAGCTAGGACTATACGATGCTGACATCGCCAGCGCTTGATTTCTCACTGAAATGTAAATGCAAAACATTTAATTGTAGCCAAAATGCATTTCAAAAGCCAGCTGGAAAAATAAACACTGCAGAATGAACAGCTAGTGTCAACCCTGGATTGCCTGTACAATTCTCACTTCCGAGTGTCCAGGTTAAAAAAATGAAAGAAAGAAAGAAAGGGAAGAAGAAAAACGGGTATGTCCATCAAGTAAGTAAGGTAGAGAGAGAGAGAGAGAGAGAGAGAGAGAGAGAGAGAGGGGGGGGAGAGAGAGAGAGGACAGACAGACAGGTAGACTGACAGGTAGACAGACAGACAGATCATGAAATGGGGAATCAAATGCAGCATGAAAACATCGCTAACAACTTAGCTAAAATATCTGCTGAAATGATCAGAATATTAAAGTAAAATAACAAGAGTAGGTCTTCATGCTGTAATCTTCAAATGAAAATTTCTAAGCTAATCATAAGACATGTGAGGACGCTTTCAAGCAAAGACGAAAAAAGCCATTCACTTTAAATTATCCGAGAATCAATTCACCCTTCGATTCATTGAACACAACCCTCGTTCTCATATTCATCTATTCCCCAGTAAGCGGCACGTCCAGTTCCTCTCGAAAGTAATCCTATGTGGCAAATAGCTGAACAAATTGGAAGCCCTTAGCTTAATCGTCTTCAAACGGAATGGGAATACAAGTTTCATTTCTGACATGTGTTAATTTGATCGATTGTGCTTCCCAGCAGAGATGTAAGGGGCTTTTTTTTACTTTGAATTGTATCCCCCTCTTGGACTTTTTCCATTTGTATTTTTTGCCTTTATTAATCTCTTTCATTGCACCGTTTTTTCTTCTTTGCCGCGGGGACTGTAGACAGCTAAACATGTTGGCGAAATACTCACTCCCAAAGGTAGATGAACCAGAACCTACACCAACCACCTTTGATTCAGCGAGGCAACTTCTAAGAGAAGCACGTGACTAACACGATATAAACCCTGCAGTCATGCACCTCTACATCCCCCTCCCTCTCCCTTCATTTGATTAAAAGTGACGTCAATAAACAGGCTGACTTCATGGGCGAGTTTCTTTCCAGAACATGTTCCACAGAAGTCTATTTCTGCATCGCTGTGACAGCTCCGTTATTATCATGCATTGATAAAGCTACTGCTGAAATGAAAACATCGAGGATTAGGGGCGATAGGGCAGAGGGAGGCTATGACAAAGCAGGGCAAAAACCTTCTATCAGTTCAGTTCAATATATAGTAAAACCTAGCCTATTACAGCGGGGAGAATAGCTGGGATTCCACTGAGCCCATGCAGTGCTTTGTCTCTATCGGTTAACCATCTTCATCTGTTTCAGTGGCTTGTCATTGAAATTTTCTCTTGCACTGCTTCAGTCTGAAGTGGATCAGTGGACGTTTTCCTGTAATACTGCTTGAGTTTGTTTGTCCACAGTGAATGTCCATGGTTGTGGCTGCCTGAAAAGTTTTCTGGCAAACTGGAAGTGGTCTGAGTAGAGCAATCTTGAGTTTTATTCATTTTGATCCTTGAGTGAGAGAGAGAGAGAGAGAGAGAGAGAGAGAGAGACAGACAGACAGACAGACAGACAGACAGACAGACAGACACAGTTAGAGAGACAGACAGTGAGACAAAGAGATGCACACAGAGAGACAGACATACAGACAGACAAGAGAGACAGACAAGACACAGACAGACAGACAGATACAGATAGACAAATATAGATAGATAGACAGACAGTGAGACACACAGACGGAGTTCACACACACACACACACAACACACACACACACACACACACACACACACACACAGACAGACAGAAGAGAGAGAGAGAGAGAGAGAGAGAGAGAGAGAGAGAGAACGAATGAACGAACGAAGGAACGAAATAATTTATTGGTTTAAAGCGGTACAGCTTCATTAGCAATGCAATTGTACTGACTATGGTAAATTGAACACAATGCATGTTACTTCAACATGGAAACCATGACAGAGCTGTCTTTTCCAAACACAGTTCTGACATAGTTCATATCACTGGCAAGGCACTGGTCACTATGATTCCGTCTGCGGCGTGAGTCTTGAGCCCAGGCTGTCATCCCATGTAGAACAGGATCAGGCCGTGTTGCGTCTCCAGCGTCCGTGCAGCACGTGCCCGGACGTCAGCATGTTGTGTTCTGCCGACACGTTTTCCTCGGCGGAGATTGGCCAGTTTTGTCCGTTCTTCTGTCAGCAAGTGTCTGTCATCTTGTTTGACAAACCAAAAAGAACAGTCACTGCCATCTGGCGTACACGGGAACTCTAGCACCAGATCGTCCGATTCACAAATCAGTATATCTGATTCATTTGAGCGATCAAAGACAACTTTTCTGAGCAACTTGTTTCTGTCCTTGTCTCTCACTCGCCTTGGCACAGATCTATCTGTCACGGTGGCAACGTGACTTTTCACAACACTGGCACTGAATCCTACCACTAGGTTCTCAAAAACTGGTTCGATGTCAGCGTCAGCTGGTGGAGAGAGGGCAGAGCGGTGGATGTATTCACATGAAGTTTCAGTGCCATCGTGCAAACTTACAACATCAGTCTCCAATCTTACTTGGTCATCCATCTGACACGAGTGTGTAGCCACAGTGTGTTCCACTTCTGTGTCATGTGCACACACGTTATCGAGTCGCACGTCAGTCAGAGATGGAGTACTCACAGAGGTTACTGCGGCTTCTTCACGTTGACCACTTGCCTGCCTCACTTGCTGCTGTCGGGCTCTCTGCTGGTCTCATCGGACCTGGCTGGGAGGTTTCTTCCTGTAATACTGAATCTGTGTGTTGCGGTTCAAGACAGGATCCGCCATATTTGTTGACATCTGGAAAGTGGCCGGCTTGAGGCGCAAAACAACCACAGTGTTTTCACCTTCTCCTGCCAGTTTCCAGCCTGTGACGTTATTGTCCGTCAGCAGGGCGTTCAGGGTCTTCTCCACAGCCACTGGGAGTCCAGAAACGGGCATGTTTGCCATGAAAGTTGTGAAATTTGTCGCAGATCAATCAGTACGCGCCCTGCCGCTTCAGCTCACGTCACGTGATCCTAGAGAGAGAGAGAGAGAGAGAGAGAGAGAGAGAGACAGACAGACAGACAGACAAAGCCAGAGATAGAAGGATAGAAAGAGAGAGAGCAAACCAAAACTGACGATAAAAAGGAATGATATACCATGCTTACTTGCGATCATTTGAAACCCATTTTGAAACTAGCTGTGATTAACTTGCCTGTATGTCAATAATTACTGAAAATTAATCAAGCGCCAAAGCACACACACACATACACAAACAAACTCATGAAGCTTCGTGCGTTATCGAAAACAAAAACGTTTTCCATTCATGCAATCAGTTTATTCAACAACATCCCTTTATATCATTCATTGTTGATCTCTTGCCGAGCGAACTCGAAGCAGAACAATTGATATTTGCTTAACTCAAGAAGAGAGAAAAAAAAACAAACAACATTCAAGTCATGAATGCAAAGAAAGATGGAAAGGGAGATAAAAGTTAAGCCGAAGAGATGAACAACGGAATCATAATAACAGCCCTAACGATAGCTAAACACCACGACAGAAATCAGAAGAAAGCAACAAAGGAGAGGTTTTAGATAACACCCATCGATCGCCTGGGGATACCCGTTCAGTTTTCCTATTTGGACGGCACATGGCTTTTCTGTCATCTTCCTTTCTCTGTCGGAAGCCAAACTTCACGATATAAGCTCCTGAAACAGTTTGAATAGCCAGTGAGGGGGGGGGGGGGGGGGGGGGGGACAAAGAATCACAGCAGAAAGCGCCACCAGCCACAGCATTGGAACATAATTGAGCACAGGAAAAGAGAAGACAGGTGTGTGTGTGTGGGGGTGGGGGGGGAGGAGCAATGGAAGGGGTTGTGCCACCGCTACACATGCATCGACTGCAGACAGAGAAAGTAGCCAACAAGAGCAACGAAGATGCAGACAGATCCCAGGCAGAAGACACCGGAGACAGCCAAGCATGCTTGCCCAACCCTTGCTCACAAAGATGAATAACAAAAATTACCTGGACCAATCAGCTTTGATTCAGCAGTCGATTTTCACGAGTACGTGTGAGCTGACGCAATAATAATAAGCTTTGCAGAAGTGCGCCCTATTCAAACCCCTTTATGAAATTAACAGTGATGTTGATAGACGGGTTGTCTTCACAGCCAAGTCTTAATTAACGCTACGTTAATTCAGGAAGAACCCATTTTCGACAACAGGTCAATTTCAGCCTCTCTCGGACCGTCTTTAATTTACAGGCATCAGTGTAGCTGCTGCAATTAAAAAAAATGGGGGAATGAGAGGAGGGAGGGAGGATGGGAGTATGGAAGCACAACAAGAAGGAAAAACGACAGCTTCCAATATACAGCCATTTTCTCCCACTTGCATAACTTTTCCGACGTTAGGTATTTTTTCATCGTTCAGCCACTTCGATTCAAAAGACTCGTAGAATGTATTGTGTGTAAAGGAACATGAGTTCAATGCACGGTTCTTTGCGATTCCTTTTGTTTACATTAATCACAACTAACTGCACATTCACATTCACACACTCTCGCTTTCCTCCACGTCATCTGTGATGTCAGAATACACGTAACCTCTGCCTTCCTGCAGGTCAAATAGAATGGTCGTACTGGTGAAATGTTCTGTCTCTGTCTGTCTGTCTGACTGTCTGACCAGCGCGTTGGGCTAATGCGTAGGTCAGATATCTGCCAAGTCGTAGCCATGAGACCTTCTTCTTAAATTTTCTTATCTTAGTCATAAATTCATTTATCCACCAGCTTTAAATCATGCGCAGTGTGGTTCTAAAATTTTAACGAGTGTGGCGTAGCGTGTATGGACTATTCCACACCCAGTGACACCTCCTTGATGGAACTGAAACTGAAATTCTCTCTCTCTC